>JARKID010000041.1:0-600000 GCA_029449255.1 Mycena polygramma | reverse complement strand
ACATATCACGATTTCGGCTCTCAATAGGCCACCTTGCTCGTAAGACCTGCCATCTCACGCTCAAAGCATCGATGCTGGCTAATCACGAACGCAAAGTTGCTCACAAAGCCCTTGTCATCTCCAGACACGATGTCGAGAACATCGGCCGCACCGCTGGCCAGGGAATACTTCCCCGAGGTTATCACCCCGTACGACGTCACAACCTCGTCCGAGTCGAAGCGTCCGAATACGAGCTCTGGAACGCAGTGTGCCAGCGCATGCTGGATCGTGTTCAGACCTGCAGAAGAATTAACCAGACTGTCGAGGCGCATCCAGTACAATATGAACATACCCTGACCGAGCCCAGCAATCGCCTTGCAGTGCCCAAATGCCTCCGCAATCCAGTGTAGAACACGCCCATTAGCGCGCAGCGCCGCTCCGTACTCCCCGTCCCCGTTGGGAAGGTAGAGCGCGTCAAACAGCGTGCTGCGCTGCCCCTCGAAGTAATGGTCTGCAAATACTGTTCCCGCCGCCAGCACTGTTAACGCTCCCGCGGCGGGGGCCGATGACGAACGGGAATGCCCCGCCCGCCGTGAGCGCTGTCTTCATTGCCGTCACGGTAGCCACATCGAAACCGTCTGCAACTAGGATCGCAACTCGGCGCGACTTGATCGTCGGCGTCTTGGGCATGAAGTCCTGCTCATCAGTGTTTGTACCAAATTCCTTGGCACTTGATCGCACTTGATTCCACTTGGCGACTCTCAAGCTCACAAGTCCTCAAGTCCTCAAGTGAATTGTATTTTCTATCCACGAATAAAAATATAATACATCCAACTCGACTACAAACGGGTCTCATCTCATCTGCTGTCTCCTTTTATCCTCTGGAACCTTGTCCTGCGACGGGATTGAGTCGGGAGCACCTTCGAATGAAAAAATTGGAGTACATAGCTTATCTTGAGAGTAAATGCTCGCGCTCGACTCCTCACGTAACAAAATCGCGGCGCTGGCACCGAGATGCGTGTGCAGCCGTTTGTCCTCATCCGCGTCCCCACCGCTCACGACTCCGCACGGTGGATGTGCACACGCACATGCAAGTGTGTCCTACACGGACGAGTCGTCGCGCTATGCGCCTCCCTCCTGCGCACTCGTCTCGCACGGAGCCCACGCAGCTGCGCTGCGCGCAACCATCGAGCTTACGTGCATCAGGGTGCGATAGGGCGGAGGTTGGTGCGCCACCCCTCGCGCACTCCAGGCGAGTCGCAGCACAGGCCTCGGAGAGGAGTGCGTGGGGTGCGGGACACAGCTCTATACAAGCGCGCAGAAAGGAGAGGGAAAAAGAGGTGCGCACCTCGGATTCTCCAGACTCTCTTCGTCGTCGTAAGATCGGCTTCGCATCGGGGCTTGAAGGTCGGCCAGTGCGCGCGCTCCTGTCGCGGAGCGAGTGAGGGAGCCGGGCTGTCCGCGCGACGAGGGAGGTGGGCGTTGGGAGCGATGCGCATGTCGGCGAGCTGCTATGAGGAGAATATTGTCCAGGACGCACGGCACCGATGACGTTGTTGTATGCGACGGAGAGGAGGTTGCGCTCTGCAGCGGTGAGCTCCTGGTCGGACGAGGCGATATGCTTCATGTTCTTGACCATCTCTGCGGGATGTGATGGACACCTTCGTACCGCTCAGCCTGCGCAGCGAGCTTGGCGAGGTAGACGTAATCTTCACGGGATTTAGGCATCTGTGGAGGACGTGTCAGAGCGCGACTCGACGCGTACGGTGCGTGAAGGACGTATGGTGGATGTGGAGGAGTACGAGCTGGACAGAGCGGACGACGAGCTCGCTGTGGACAACGACGACAAGCATGGGAACTCACTGTTGCAGGAGCCAGGAGACTTATCCTGATGAGCTTGACGAGGTGCGTGCAAACGTGAAATAGTGGACGCTGAAAAGGCACCGTAGACTCAGAGACTCGGACTCGGATAGGCTCGTTGTCCAGCCTCTCCAGTATAATCTGCGTGAAATCTGAAGACAGTCGTTCAGATCACGTATACTGTAGAGGCTGGAACTTAGGAATACACGGTAATACGAACCGCCTCGGAGTTTGAAAAATGACACGCCAAGATATCAGCAATCTATCACTCCCATCAATTTCGCCGAAAAACCCTGATGACGTGGGATTGGGCCTCTCCGAGGCGGGTGCTGAACCTTTAGGGTTTTTTTTCTCATTTTTGTGCCAGACATCACCAACTATCTCTATCTAACTTTTCTGAACAACCGCTGAACAACCGACGCAGAGTTTCTGTACGTCCTTCGTTGCCTCACAGATCTAGAGCTGATCAAATAAATGGTCAGGACGATAAGCTTGAAGAGTATACCCAAATCATTAAGTCTCCGTTGGGAAGCAACAGCTAACTATGTGGAGCAAAATTCAATCCCTGCTCTGAGACGGGGACTCTGCTCTAAAATATCCAACGAACGTGGCTGTGATAATGACCGATGGCAGTTGGAGTCGTCATACAAGGGCAAGGACCACGAAAAAGGCCTAGCCATGTAGCGCAAGGACTGAAATGATCTGCAACTCGGAGCTTCTAAGTACTACCAATAGCCAGCCGGTCGCATTGTGTAACCAAACAAATCCGGCTCAACAGCGAGCCTGAGTGAGCTGATATAGGTTTTTGCATATTGTGTCTCAAGATATCAGGGTCTTATTGAGAGCGAAATTGTCTCGCATGACCCAGGCTGCGCCTCAACCCGCATCTCTTTTGCAGTGGTTCAATTTGAGCCTCTGGTGGCCCGGAGGCCAGTCCGGTATCAACTAAGAGTTCGACTGAAAATACGTGGCCATAGAATACGGCGGTTTAGAATTCTTTTTGGCAGAGAGACTGTGTAAGTAAGTCTCGGGAAAGTTGAGTGAAAACTTGAGTTGAACGGCAGTTCCCGAGCAGCCCGGGGATGATTACAAGGCGGGAATGACACATCGAATTAACCGAGTTTGAAAGCTCGTGCAGTCTACAGAGCTATGCGAAGACACTTAAGTCACGGAAAAGTATGTAAAGGTCTCACAGGTGAGATCTCACTACCCTAGGATCTTCTCCTCTTTCCTGGCGAGCTGTTTAGCCATGATGATCAAATTGGAATGACGCGAGCACAAAGCGGAAATGAGTAATGACCAAACTGGCACTTCACAAAGTCTGTTATCTGCTTGCAAAGGAATGGCAGTGAATTGGGGAATTCAATCTGTATGAAGCTTTATGAAGTACTGTGGACTTCTGGCAAGATATTGTTCCCTTTAGCACTTGCATTGCAATTTCTTTCTCAGTGATGACAAATTTGGATGATGAAATGCTGTGTTGGCCGAAACCCAAGTTCTCCAGGGTAGCCAAACCTAAAGGTTCAGCAAAAATGAAGTGCTCCAAACTCCTTCATTACCTCTTGTAAATTCGAGCAAAAAATTCAGAGCATTTCATGTCGATCGAAATATGACACCTGCAAAGAATTGGGCGGATTATGGTCTTTGAATGACCCTAGCGGACACCCATCATTTCATTCAAACTCCGAGGCGGTTCGTACTACGCTGTATTCGTAAGGACAAGCCTAGGACTCGGAGTGAGAGAGAAAATCTTCGAAGTCATTCAAACTCCGACACACGTGATGTTGACATTGCGTGATTTGATGACTGCACTCTTGCTTTCATCCCTCATCTCCCCACACCCCCTCCCCACACCCCCTCCCCATGCCTGTCCTTCCAGGACCTCCCACCTTACAAAACACTTGGCTCTCGGACTCTGGTTGACTCATTCAAGGACTCTCCCGGTTATACATGGATATCTGGGTCTTGTACCGCAAGAAGGCTCTGTACTGCAAGACTTGACGTTCTACTCACTATCGGAGCTTCTTACCCCTGCTGAGGCTTGGAACCTCACTGGCCTCAATCACCTGAAGTCCTCCCCCGCTACGTCATCAATCCGCGTGGCGCCGCTTTCTTCAAAGAGGTGACTCCTTCTGTCTATCCTCGATAGAAAACACCCAAACATGTGGTATGTGAAGCTGATATGGCATCCTCTGTCTTGCTGACACTTCACATAGAAACACAGGCCACAAGAAGGCTGGAAATGCCAAGGAAATGCCGTCGCCGGCTACGTGGAGTCTGCGCAGCAGCTCAGCGAGAGGTATCCTCGAGGCCTGCAACGAGCACGACTGTTGACGTGACAACGCCCCGATGCTCTCCCTCGGTGGTTTCAGGGAGAACATGTACGAGCCTAGCAGCCTGCCGGGCCCCGCGTAATTGAATCGTCGACCTTACTGCGCGTGTGTCTGCTGCTTCTTATCTTCATTACTGACTATCTCGTAGCTTCCGCTGTCCCGCATCGTGTCCGTATCCCGTATTCGCCCCCATCGCACCTTACCCATTACTACATTATTCCGTGCCTCCTCTTTTCCTCATCCCAAAGCTCAAAACAAATCGATCCCCGTAGACATTCACGTATAATACGCACAGCCTGCCATTTTATTTATGCAAATAATACTGCTACTATCCTTTTTCTTGCAGCGGGACTTGAGTACTTGATTACTTGAGCCCTTGGGCGCTTGTCGACTTGAGGCGGTCAAAATTCCGCGGACTTGGGTGAAATCGGACCTGGCTGGATCACTTGTCACTTGGGGACTTTATCGGCCGATTCCAAGGCGGATCAAGTGCAATCAAGTGCAATCAAGTTTTTTGTAGAAAGTCTGATGCTGGCTCAGCCCGAACGCGGTTTTGCCCGGATTCGGACGCAGCCGCTCGCTGGGCACAACGCCGCCGACGTTCGTCGCCACAGCGGTGGCGAGGTCAAAGTCGATGTGGTTCAGGAGCTTCGTGTATGCCACAACGGGGTCATCGCAGTGGCTCAGCTCGAAGGAGAATCCGGCGACCAGGTGGGCTTTTTCAGGCGCGGAAAGAGAATTAACAAAGAGCTGTGCCTGGTTGAAGTGCTCTTGGAATTTCCAGACTTCTCCGACTGGCGTGCCAAACTGGCTTGCGCCGCTTAGCGGAGTTTGAATTTCGCTTGGCGGGCGTGGGCGTGGGCGTGGGCGGCTTGGCTTGGCTTGTGCTCGCTTACACCAAACCTCGCCACCGTAGCTAATGTGTCGATAACACCCGTTTGAAGTGCCGACGTCGTCTGCCATCTGCGTGGGGGCCTCTGGACCCTTCGTGGCTTACCCTCCGCCGACCCAGGGTGCCGAACGAATGGCTTGGCAATCTTCGATCCCACGGTTGAATTCAAGACGCGATGAGCGTGCTCCTGGTGTTTGTGGAGCCCAGCAAAGCTTTCTTACTGAATTGGCTCACCTAATTGGACTGCAAAAAATAAAACCAAAATAAAACAGACAATGTTGACACTGACAACAATATTCGATGTTGCGAATCTCTGAGGGTTTACCATTCCTTTTTCGACAGTGCATCCGAGGGGGTCACAAATCACACGATCGGACACTGAACTGTGGATATGTAGCGAGCAAAACGCAAGCCACGCCGCATCCAGTACGTTGGACCGATCTTGAACTTGTGAATATTGGCGTGTACAAAGTGCTGTGCACAGACCAACAAGCCATTCGAGTCACATCCAAGCCAATATGTAGTGACTCACGCCGATCTAGAGAAGCCCACGCCAATCTTTGCCAGGCAGGCCCAAGACACATGCCTACTGCGTTGAAGCTCAACACCGCTCAGCCTCTATTTTGGACCGGAACTATTGGCTACTTTTATGCCCAAAATCCCAACCAGAGCCGTCTCTTCCGCCCCTTCTTCTAGTGAACTGTCTTCCCGAGGCCTGTTGGAGACCAAACTACACGCTAACCACACGGTTCAATGTTCAACCGGAGCCGTGGCATTTCCGACCATGCATGGCACACCGCGTCCAGCACTGTTCAACAGGTAAACTCGGCTCGTACACTTTGCACAAGCCAATTAGCTAATGGCGAAGTTTCCATGGCGCTGTTGAACCCGCTCTTGAACCGTTCAATTCGCCAATAACCTTTCACAAGCCAATTTCCGCAAGCCTATCTGACGCGCCTCACACGAATTTGGTCATGCCCAAGCCAGTTATAAGAGCGCAACCCAGACCGCGTCTCTCGAACTTCCGTGTCTCTCGAACTTCGAACCATTCATGAACCCCAAATATTGGGGTGTCCAAGACACTTTGCGCAGACCAACACTACACTTGAGTTACACCCAAGCCAGTATGTACCGACTCGTGCCGATGTTCTACACCTTTGCTACTGGCTGTCCCAAGTCACTGCAGACCCACAAGCCAATTTTGGGCCATCCTTCAAGCCAATTTGGGCATCCACAAGCCAGTTTGTCACGCCCAAGCCAGTTTGCGCAAACCCACGCCTGCCCATTTAGGGTTCAATTCATGTTCGTCTACGTACCACGGGTGCGCCGTTGACTGTCTTGCCCCGATTTCGACCCAGATACATGGCTTAGACACAAATTAAACGCCGAACGTCCTCAACAATTCGGGTTTTTTTTCTCGCCGCACGCCCGCACAAGCCATTTTGGTCGACAAACTGGCTTGTGGCACGTGACACAAGCCACTTTGCTCAAGTACCCGCCCGAGACATAGGTGCTCTTAAGGTGAGTTCAATTGTATCATTCCGACTGTCGCTGAGCTCTCGGCACCCTCACCTTATGTGCCGGAGGATTATTCAACCTTGATGAACTAAAACTCCGAGTGTACGTGCACCCACTGCACGCACGGAAACAAGCATGAGCCATATCACCAATATTGGTTCGATCCTGTGGGACAAAAGGCACAAAGCTCGGATTATGGGAGCCTGAATCAATGGTAGGTACTTGTACCCAGGATTCTGACCTCCGTTCGATGAAAAAATGAAGAATTGTGGTGGTTGACTTTTGTACATGAGTAAAGTTGACTTGCCTGTGTCAACGGTTCAGCCCCAAGGCAGCTGCGGAACATACACTATACTTGTATTAGCATTCCGATTGATATTGTAACTTATTTTCAGTGTTAGTGTGAAAGACAATAGGTATTTGAACTAAATACTCCACACATAGAGCTAGGTCGAGGGACTATTGGGCCCAAATCAGCGCGAATATTTGCTGAGGCCACCAGTCCTGTGGTGTGGACATGAACAGAACCTAAAGGAATGTATTGACCCTAACAAGCCCGCAGGCTTGCGCTGTATTGGCATAGTTGCTCGGTGTCGTTGTTGCACCAAATGAACATTGTGACGGTGACAGATGAAACTTGGTAAGTCAGCCCTGAAAGGAGTGAAAATTCCCGGCACAAATCAAGATCTCGTAGTGTCACTGTTCGCAGATGATACATCTGTCTATCTCTCATCGGAGGATGAGTTGGAATCCCTTTGGAATATCTTGGAGTTATGGTGCGCAGCCTCAACAGCAAAGTTCAACGAACACAAAACAGTTATACTGCCTTTCGGGCGAACTTCATACCGAGCCAAAGTCGTAAATGAACGAAGACTCAACAATAGAACCCGACCAGGCTCAATCAAAACCAGTATTCGGATAGTACCGGACGGACAGACCTGTCGTATGTTGGGTGCGTGGATTGGCAACAATGTGACTTACACTACACCGTGGCCAACAGTGCTCGAAAAAATTTCAAGTGACCTGGAGAGATGGAATTTGACAAAGCCAACTCTCGAAGGTAAAAGACATATCATAAATATGGTGATTGGAGGACGGACACAATATTTGACCCGAGTCCAGGGAATGCCCAAGGATGTTGAAAAAACCCTCGTTCGCATCCAGCGTACTTTTTTGTGGGATGGTAAAAAAGCCCGAGTTGCTCATGAGACAATGGCTTTGAGTACCGCTGAAGGCGGAAAACACATTCTGGATATCCCTGCCCGAAATGAGGCCATTGACCTATGGAACCTCCAGACCTACCTGGTCCAGGGACCACAGCGTGCACTATGGTGCTATTTTGTTGACTTCATATTTGCCCGATTTTTAGAATTGAACTATCTCAACATACGCCCCGGTCAAATATTAAATGTCTTCCTACAAGACATTGGAATGCCAATATCGGAGAGAACACCTCTTCCTACTGAGCTAAAAAGAATGGTGCTTGCAGCTAAAAATTATAAACTGAGGTTTACCGGTCTCTCTGTCAGCCAAGATATGAAACTGCAGATGCCGATGTGGAAACATCCTGCGCTAAATAAATTGCGCTATCAAAAAGCGTGCCGACGAGACGCAGCAACATGTCTAAGATTGAACCATCGAGTGCGGACTGTAGGAGACACTCACCATAGCGACCCGGCGGACATTGAACCCGCGGAAGCCACACCAAGTAAATCCCTCGGGGATAGGCCGCAAAAACTGCGGTTGCACGCTGTGCAAACGAGACCGAGTTGAGCTTGAATGCGACAATCCGGGGGCATGCATTGAAACAGCCAAAATTCTCATTGATTGTATATTCAGTAAATGGAACCCCACTATACAAAATCCAGACCTATGCCAACAGCTTCTGCTAACAGACGAGGAGGCGGATGCAAATAAGCAACCAATTACAATTGACTCAATTCTCACCTTCGATCCAAATTACAGCCTATCTACCTTTGAGTCGGGCTTCCGAATCTTTGCCTTCCACAATTCACTCAACGAAATCCCTGCACGACGAACTAATATACCTGGGGATGCCCCCAGTGAAATGACCGTATTTCTCCACGCACACATTCAACGTCCGGGAGAGTTTAATCCCATCATTAACTTGTCCATCCGGAAAGAATCTGACTCCGTTTCCGACACCCAGATTATAACGCTGACCTCTGATAATCCAAAGATTCCTTTGACATTTTCATCGGCCCTGCTAGGAGGTCTATTGATTACCCTGCAAAACACGCAGCGGAATGTACCTCTCCTTGTATGCTCATCATCCGATTTCCTGCTACGGGCACTGGTTCGAGACAGGGTAAAATCCGAGAATGATTTACTAGATTCCAATCACGACCTTCTCAAGTCTGTTCTAGCTATGTTAAACGAGCGTGTAGCTCGCATTAAATTCAAAAAGGTTCGCGACAATCGGGCAAAAGATCTGCCGGCCGGTGAACTCATTACAGTCGAACTTGATACGACTGTTGACCTAATGTTCGAGTCTCACGGAATGCTTTTGAGTCAAGGCTCACAGCGGTATTTCACCAAAATGATACGCAAATTGAAACCAATGAAAGAACGCAAGTCTACGTTCACAAATCTGGAACGAATACGATGTTCGGTTGAGGAGTGCTATGGCTATGCTCCGACAGACCAATGTATCTGGAAATCGATTCGTTCAACATCCTTGCAACGCTTGACGCGGGAATTCTTATGGAAATGCATCCACAACACATTTAGGGTGGGTGACTTTTGGACCCATATAAATAACGCCGAGATATGTGGCCAATGCCACTTCTGCGATGTCCCTGAAACTTTGGAACACATTGCCATAGTGTGTAATGCACCAGGCCAAGAGTTAATCTGGAACTTAACGCGACAAATCTGGTCCAAAAAGTACAACCAGTGGCCTCAACTAAGCTGGGGCTTGATTCTAGGCTGCAATCTCGCGAGATTTAAATCTGTCAAAGGTGCAACGCTCCCTGAAAAATCACGATTGTTTGCCATCTTGGTGTCAGTAGCATGGCATTCCATTTGGAACTTAAGACACACACGGGTAATTGAGAGACCGGGTATACTGCCCACAAATGAAGTCATACATAATTTTTGGTTGAAAGCAGTCAATAGCGCATTAGAGCGTGATCGCTTACTATCCAACAAAAGTAAATTTGGACCACTCGCATTTAATAAACAACTAGTGTTGAACACATGGAGTGGCCTACTTATGGATGAAGACTCTCTGCCGGATGACTGGACACACGAGGGGGTTTTAGTGGGTATGCGACCCATAGATGATAAAATTGGGATAGGATAAATCCATTCGGGTCGGAGTCCCACACTGATTGAATAATGTGCGTAACGGCATTTCCTCCTGGACAACTTCCCCGGCAAAGACTGGCTAACAACCAGTAACCCAAGCGGATGACCTTGGAATGCTTCTGCAGACTGAGTCTCATTATCCCAAACGCTCCAAAAAAAAAAAAAAAAAAAAAAACTTGGTAAAAAAAGCGCACACCCGGAAAGATTAGAGTCGGGGGATGCAGATAGGCCACACAGAATTGGAAGTGGATGCCTGTGGCGTGAGCAATCGACGCAAGCCACTTTGGTTTTTTGGCTGGTGCCAAGCCGACAAACTGGCTTGCCAAGCCAACATTTTGGCTTGCAAGCCGATCTGCCGGGCGTGGGCTTGTGATGCCACCAAAATCCACGCCCACGCCCGAAACAAACCAGTTTGCGCGGGCGCAAGCCAGTTTGGCAAGCCAAAAAGTTAACTCTCACGAAATTCCAAGTTGGAATTTCGGGGCGCGCATGCGCTGCTTGATCCCAACGACCTTTTGTGCAAATCTGTGTGAGGCCGTTAGCGCACTGTGAGGCGGGCTTATAAAACACATGCTCTCGGTATCCGCCTTGTGCAACAGTGCAACCGGAACCGGAGGGCCAGCGCCAAAGCGGTTTGGCCAATAATTAACGGGGGACATATTGATGCGTGTCTGGTGCTGCCCATCACGGTTGTGATTCGTTACTGGACACACAGGGCGGTTAATCGGAAGCTGAGAAAACAAATAAGCCTTTCAAAGACATTCTTAAAAACCAATGATATGTACCTGCTCCCAATTGATACCGAGCCGAGTTATCTGTGTGTCAAAGTACGAGAAGTTTCGGCCTTGAAGCAGCGGGTCGTCGCTGAACCCGATTCCGGGAACGACGTGGCTCGTGCAGAAGGCGACCTGCTCTGTCTCTGGGAAATACTCGTCGACAGTGCGGTCCAACACCATCTCGCCAATATCATGGAGCGGAACAAGTTCCGTAGGCCAGATTTTCGTGGCGTCGAGGATGTCGAATTCGAAGTTGTGCTCGTCCTGCTCGGCAATGGTTTGGATAGCCAGGGTCCATTTTGGAGGGGCACCCTTTTGGATGGCCTCCTCGAGGTCCTTGCGGTGGAAGTCGGGGTCTTGACCGCCGATTTTGAACGCCTCGTCCCACATGAGCGAATGCACGCCCAGCTCGGGTAGCCAGTGGAATTTCACAAAGTAACGCTCGCCCGCGGAATTAACTAGAGTGTACGTGTTCACGCCAAAGCCCTGCATCATACGGTAGGAACGAGGGATTCCTGAATGCGACGTCAGTCATAATAATATATCAAGGTACACAAAGATTTTACTCACCTCGATCGGACATGGCCCAGCAGACCATGTGGGCGCTTTCTGGCTGTAAGGAGGTGAAATCGAAAAAAATTGTTGTGTGCAGTCTGTCCCGTAGGAACCTCGTTCTTGGGCTCCGCCTTGACTGCATGGACAAAGTCGGGGAATTTCGTCGCATCTTGGATGAAGAACACAGGCATGTTGTTGCCGACAATGTCCCAATTTCCCTCCTGTGTGTACATCTTGACGGCAAACCCGCGCACATCGCGCACGGTATCGGCACTGCCGCGGGGGCCCTGCACCGTGCTGAAACGGACAAAGACGGGTGTGGTACGGGTTGAGTCGGTCAGCACAGAGGCATGCGTGAATTGAGAGGCAACCGAGTCTTTGTATGCTTTGAAGTAGCTGTGCGCCCCAGTGCCACGGGCGTGAACCGCGCGCTCGGGGATACGTTCATGGTCAAATCTGTGGATCTTTTCGCGTGCAATGTTGTCTTCGAGCAAGGCGGGTCCCGGCTCAACCCCATCGCTTGCTTTGAGCCTGCGCATGATTAGCTGATTTCACGAGATGTTGGATCCACGAGCACACCAGTTGTCAGTATCAGAGACGCGCAGACCGTGATCTGTGGTTAGTCCTGTGGATGGCGTAGTCTTGACAGTGCATCGCTGCAAATCGGCAATTTTTGCGGTATTCGTCCCGCTAGTCACCGTCTGGCTGATAGTACTGGGCATTGGAGGAGATTCGGAATGGGAGATCGAGAGAAGTGTTGGATCGCTTTTATAGCTGGGCATGCAAGTAGTGACACAAAAGGAACCTCAGATTATCAGGTTCCCGCATACACGTTCCCCGTCGGAGGAACGGCGTACACGGCGTACACGGCGTTCGTTAATTCGGACTGCAGTGTGTAGTAATCTTACCTACCTATCGGAGCATGCATATGAATATGAATGCGAGTCATTCATTACTTCCACCGATACATACGGCAGTCTGACGGGCGAAGAGGAGGTGTGGAGCCTGAGCAAGGAGCAGAAATGATTGTCAAAATTTCTCCGTTATCACACGGCAATCAAGCAGCTTGCAGAGTTGATTAGAGGATTCTCACAGAGACGCTTCGTGAGTGGGGTTTTGATTAGGTCCATTGTGCAAGAAGCGTTGTGGGGGGAGTAGTGAACATCAGCCATTTGACAAATAACTTGCGCCTTTTTCGACCTTTTCAGCTTGCGACAAGTTCACAAGGCCAAAAGTGAAAAATACCCCCTCTGAAATCACATTTCATGCCCAGATTGATACCTGAAAAATATTTTTTTTCAAAGAATTTGACCTTTTTTGCAATTTAGACATAGCCCGGTGACCTTGTCGCCTTTCGACCTTTTTTGACCTTTTTCGGCCTTTTTCGGCCTTGTACAAGGTCACAAGCTAATTGTCAAAAGTCTGATGAAGGGAGAGACTCCACGAATAAAGAAGCTGACGAAGCTGACATCCGGTACTCACGGATTTTAGAAAAGAACAGACCTTTCCAAATTCGATCACAGAACGGGAACGGGGTATCAACAGGTCGATCCTGAAGGAAAAATCCACGCGAGTCGATATGTTGCAAGTCAGAGAGAAAGTGATTTAGGGACGCGATCCACTGTTGACAAATTCGCGCAGACGGAGGATCGTCAGGGATAATTTTACATGTTGTGCGGAAGGTCCGCCAGATTTCATAGTATCCTACGGGTACAAAAACGGTGTTCAATTTGTTATATGTGTGAGATGGAGAATTAGAATAAGTCTGACCATACTCAAGACAACAGCTTGGGGACGCGCTGCAAGGCTCCAACGGTTTCGTCGTGCAACTCCCGCAAAACATCCTAAACTTGATCAGCGCCGGTCAAGATCGAGATTAGCCTCACTGACCGCTGCACCTTTAATTTCGTTAGTCAACCCAACGCCAACCCCGGCCCAAACAACAAGCCGCGAATCGTCTCCTTTAGCGGCACTCTCTTCGACCTTTGCAATGCGCTCCTCAAGAGTAAGCCCAGCTTTCCAGTCGTGTACGATTTCGTTGGAAATAGCCCGTCCATCGCAATTGGGAGGCCAGCTGTTGGAGCGGTTGACCTCGTCAAAGGCCGTTGCCCGGATCGTCGATCCAATGTCGGCTTTGATGAGGGCCTCCTTCTTCTCCGGGGAGTATTGACATTCAGGCGTGAACAAGAACCGTGTTCCCAACACGACACCGTCCGCACCCATTGTGAGGAGAGCGGCGATTTGCGCACCAGTGGATATGCCTCCTGCAGCTACGACAAGTGGCCCGCCGTTGGGTCTCGACTGGCTTGGCTTAAATTCGTTCAAGACGGCCTGCAACAGCGCAAAGAGCGGAGGCGCCAACGCGCCCCCGTGGCCGCCGGCTTCAGTTCCTGCGTACGTGCGATTTAGCATCAAATAATAGAATCAAAGGAATCAAAACCTTGAACAACCACCGCGTCGACACCCTTCAGTGCAGCACGACGAGCGTCATCCACAGAGGAGACGATGACGAATATGAACGTTTTATGTCCGCTCTTTGTGTCGTGCGCGTGGACCTGGTCGACGTATTGGTCCAGATCCACCCCGAAAGCGAACCAAACAGCCACAGGAACCTCGTCCAGAACAGCGACAAGACGGGGGGTCGTCGGAGGTCTCAGTCTTATCCAGAACCCATCCGAGGAAGCCGATGGCGATAGGAACTGGCTCCCCGGCAGAGATCTTCAGAATCGTGCGGATCTTGTAAAGCTGCTCTTTGAGCACCGCTGAGGAAGAATTCCCTGCACACAAGGTCACGAATCACAACAATCGAGCCATTGCATATTACCTGCGCCGATGCATCCGAATCCGCCAGCAGCTGTAACCGCCGCCGCGAGTTCTGGCGAAGCCACAAATGCCATTGGCGCGGAGATGATTGGGGTCGTGATATCTGCGCCGAATCAATGCACGGCCTTCAAACTGGCAGCAGGACACGCTCACTGAGTCGTTCGGTCAGCGCAGTTTTGATTGCGACCATTGTCGTTGAGACTTCAAGTTGAAGCGATGCGAGATACTGCTCGTGTAAGAACGAGGGACAAACGAGAGAGCACTGCAGACACCCACGGGCCTTCAAGAAAGCTTGTTTCGGCGGTGTTGAGGTTGGTAGTGAAACGGTCTCGGGTGGTATGGTCCCTGACGCCGCCGACCTTCCTACGCCGCAATGGAATCGATGGAGAAGAGGGAGTGACGTGACATGTCACTGCCCAGTAGATGGGTGACCCGATTTTGACCAAACTCCTGTTGCGATCAGAAGGGAGATGAGTTGCCCTGGGGCCAGGCTGTTTTTAACTGTAAAAAAAATTACCCAGTAAAAATATAACTTACTTGGGTGGAATACCGAGGCTTTGCCCTTGTTTGTGTCGCTGTCGCGTCACGCGTTTGTCACATGACACCCATCAGCATCAGACAGAAGTCATGTGATGTTTCGCTCTTTCTCCCAAACCACGACCATCCGCACGCGTATGCCCCGCGATTTCCCTCTCGTGTCGACGAATGATCGCTCAGGCGAGGAATTGGATGGACAAGAACAGTACGAGCTCCAAAGGTCTGAAGCATTAGGTCTCAGGAAGCACTACCAGCACTGAAATTTCCGTAGGGCGATAGCTCTAAGCTTACTAGGAGAACCCCAGCAGAACATCGTTGTCGATTCACGCGTCTCTAAATCGCCCACGATGCCCTCTTCGTCCAGTAATTCTCAAGGCACCAAGCGTCGCCTGACCGATGCCTCTGACGCCGAGCAACGAAGAAAGAGGCAAAAACAGCTGCACAACAAAGGTCTAGTGGGTGTGTCGCATGGCTAACTCCCTGGAATATACTAATCTGGTACCAGACAAAGTTCGTCAAATGAAGGAAGACATGAAGAAGACCGCACAGAGACCCAAACTGCACATGAAGTACGCGGGCGGTGCTCTCCGGCTGACGCGCACCCCGGGAAGAGCTCGGGCCCGTACCCCCAATACCGTGTCTCTGGACGACCTCATTTACCCTGACGACCTCCGCTCTGCGTTCGTGTACTCTTTCTTCATCGACAACGATGTCTTGTTCTCGGTAATGATTTTCCGCGTTTGTGTTCTCGTCTCCTGATCTCCCGTGTGTCCAGCACTTTCCGTTCAAAACGAGCACAAACCCGCGCCCGTTCGTGCAGGTGTACGTCGGTCGCGATCTTTCCATGGATGGGCTTGGGAAACACTTTGCGGGGTTCACGAAGAAGCGGCCGAAAGACGACGACTTTGCTCGGGTAGTCGAATGTGCCCAGGCCGGATATCGCGAGCAGTGTGAGTCTTCCGTTCCTCCTCGTCCTCTTCTGAACAACGAGGATCAGACGGGGAAAACTTCCATGCGTTCTATCCTTACATGACGAGCGGCTGCGCCCACACAAAGATGATGGGTGCGTACATTTTACAACTCAGTTTCAGATCTTTGACAACGATTTCCAGTCCTCGCCTATCCCGACTTTCTGCGCGTGGTCATCACGTCTGCGAACTTGTATGTCACCTCTTCCCTGCCGCACCCCACTAATTTTGAGCCAGAATGGAGTGCGATGTCGTCCAGGGGGACAATATGTGGTTTATCCAGGTGCGTCCCATCATAATACATCCACCGCCGACTCACCCATCCCCAGGACTTCCCCCGCATCGCCCACGGCGTCGAATGCCCGAGGACCAAGTTCGAGGTGGCCCTGCGCAAGCACGTCCAGGAATTGGGGTGCCCCGAGAACTTCCTCGAGATGTACCTGCCGGATGAGGACGAGCCGGGCGTGTTCGATTTCTCCGCGGCGAAGGTGTATTTGGTTACGAGTAAGCCGGGGAGCTACAGCAAGAAAGAGGCGGTCGAGTATGGGCAGCTGAAACTGCGCCGCGTCGTCCGTAACAAGATCCTCAAGCACTACACGGATGAAAATCTCCCCAAGATGTCTTTTGAAATGTGCGTGCCTCTGCTGTATCTCCCGGCTATGGCTGAGGCTAAGTCATTTGTGTTTCAGCTGTGTCGGCTCCGTGGGGCACCTCGAAAACGAGGATATCGTGAAGAACTTTCTCGAATCCTGCGCCGGAAATCGACAAGAGTCCATCGAAGGCCAGCCCGCTCTGAAGCTGGTGTTCCCTACCAGGGCCGATGTGCAGAAATCGAATCTCAAGGTTGAAGTACGTGGATCGATCTCGTGATTTCCGCGTCGGCTTAGATCAAGTACTTACACGTCTGTTACGCCCAGGGCGCCGGCAACATCTCCAGCCACATCGACTGGCGGGCGGTCCCCGAGAAAGGCGCCGACTACCTCAAGTCGATCTTCTACCACTACCGCTCGAAGGACCCGGGGTGTCTCTTCCACATGAAGAGCATCCTCGCGCTGCGCGCCGACGCGCCGACGCGGACACCGCTGTACATGTACATGGGCTCGGCGAACTTCTCCGCGAGCGCGTGGGGCGTGGTCAAGCCCGAGCTGCGGAGCAGCGCGGTCGCGGCGACGCTTGGGACTGAGCGCCTTGAGCGCGTGGCGAACTATGAGTGCGGGGTTGTGATTAAGGGGCGCGATATTGCGGGGATGCTTGAGACGGGGAAGTGGGAGGACATTGTGCCGTATGTCCGCCCCACGGAAGCTGATGTGTGTTCCTCCCTCCTCCTTTCCTCCTTCCGTCCCTTCCTTCTTTGATGTGCTCTCGATTTGGTTCGCTCATGTTTTTTGTTTCGACAGAGGTACAAAGCAACCGAGTGGCCGTTTAGAGTGTCGAAGAAAGACCGCGCGGCGCCGCTGGACCGTGATGGCGGTGACAGTGACTCCGACGATGATGATTCGGAGGAGGAAGAATCCGTACGTTCGGTCATGGACCTTGTGCGTGTTTTGTCTGAGGCGGGCGTACTGCACTTGAGATGCAAGGCTTAGCTGTTCGTGCGTTAGTTTTATTACTACGGCGTGGAATCCTGTAACTGTATTATCCCTAGCTCTGTGTACCATCCTCTTCAGAACCAACGGCACTGCCGCAAGACGACCCCAAGCGCCAAGTGCTATTTTTATATATATATAAAAACCTTAACCTCCCGGTGACATCTGCAAACTTGAATACGAACACTGGCGAACTTCCCATGTCTACTTGGGATTGGGAGGCTTCCTTGGGCTTTCTTTCCTCAAAAACGCCGTTGCGACGTCCCCGAGTCCTCCCGGATCATGTTCCCAAAATGTAACTTCTTTTCTAAGCTTTTCTAAAATCCGCGAGTACCGGATGTCTGCTTCGTCAGCTTCTTTACTATTCGTGGAGTCTCTTCCTTCACAGCTGCCCCCACAACGCTTCCTGTACAATGGACCCCATCAACACCCCACTCACAAAACGTCTCAGTGAGAACTTTCCGATGATCAACTGTGCAAATTGCTTGATCAGTGTTGATGTACTGGCAGGTCTCAGGGCGCCAATCGTCTCGGCGCCCATGGCGTTCGCTTCCACGCCTGAGCTAGCAGCAGCGGTGACCACTGCCGGGGGTTTCGGATGCATCGGCGCTGGTACTTCGTCAAACTATCGGATATCGACCATGCATTCAATGACTTGGCCCAGGTTTCGACTCTACCACAACGCTCAAAGAAAAAATTCAGAAAGTGCGAACGAGCTTGGAAATCGCAGCCGGGGACCCGGTGCCCATTGGAATAGGATTCATTGGTTGGATCCTGGACATGACAGAGCCGTCGGACGATCCCCGTCTCATAGCGATCCTGGATGAAGCGCCTGCTGCGGTCTGGTTCGCATTCGGCGTGGATCTCGATAAATATGTGGACCAAGTCCAGGCGTACAACAAGAGAACCGGCCGCAAGACGTTCATATTTGTAGCCGTGCATTCTGTGGAGGATGCCTGCCGAGCTGCAGCCAAAGGTGTTGATGCGGTTGTGGTTGAAGGTTCGGTTCGGATGAGTGACCTCGCGCTGGTATATATCTAACAAGTTATTCCAGGGATCGAAGCCGGAGGACACGGAAGCGCGTCTGCTCCGCCGCTCCTGGTGCTGCTTCAAGCCGTTCTGACCGCGTTTAAATCTGTCAGCGGGCCCATTGTCCTGGCCGCTGGAGGGATATCGACCGGTGCCCAAATTGCCTCCTTCCTCACGATGGGTGCGGATGGTGTCGTACTTGGGACGCGCTTCCTGTTCACTCCCGAGTGCGAGTACTCCGATGCGCAGAAGGATGTACTCATTCATGCAGGTCTTGGATCAACCGTGCGAACCCTGGCATACGACGATGTGGGTCGCACGAATGGATGGCCGCCCAACTTCGACGGACGTGCGATTTCAAACAAGGTCATGGACGACTTGAGAGCCGGACTGCCGCTTGACGAGCGCATTGCAAAGTTCGACGAGAGTGCGCGGAATGGTGAAAATTCCCGCCTCGTTATTTGGGCTGGCGTTGGGGTTGGACTGACCAGCGAGATTCGGGGTGCCGCGGTGAGGAAAACGAAAATTTGCCGCTGGATAAGACATTGATATATGACTGGCAGGACGTTTTGCGCGAATTGCACCGGGAAACAGTCGCGCAATTGCAGCGCGTGACGCAACTGTTGGCTCAATGAAGCCAAGTATCTGTGGGTCTTAGCGCCGGAGAAGAGAAATATACGACGCGATCCAATGCAGCTTGGCTGTTGATTGCGTGTTGGAAAAACGAGATTCGGTAGCCTCTGACCAAGAGTTAATAAGTCACTTTTGAACGGTCAGTCGATGGGGTGATTGACAAGGCCTGACAAGGCGTGATAAGTTCTACCACGCTGGGTCAGGCTGCCTTGAGCGAGGCTGATCATGCGGCTGCGCTAGGCTGATGAGGTTCAAAAATGCCTTATAACCCTTGACCAGAACCTATCAAGCAAATTTGATTTTTCCGACGCGTCTTTTATTTCCGCGTTTGAGAGGATGGATCCGACTTTAATCAGTACTTGTCGTCCCAACTTCGCAAGTCGGCTGTTGGACAGCTCCTGGAACTGGAATCCATAATGAAACGCCCGAGAGCCACAAATCACTCAAGTGTGCATGTGGGGATTGGTGCATTTGAACTAGCTGCAGTGCTGCTGTAACTCATCGGTAGAGCATCCTTTGAACATGTATGTTGTTTGCGGGATTTCAGAGGACGATGATGTGGGTTCGACCCCCACCGGTAGCGTGGCCTTGGTACAGTGGTTTTTTCTTCCCGTATTTGCTTCCCGCATTTTTTTTTGCGCTCGCGCCAGCACAAATTGAGAGGAGGATCCACTTCATCCCCCGTTCTCACCATCAAAATTGGGCGTTTTAAAAATCGGATGGGCTTCTACTGTCTGGTGTTGGGTACTGCTCAGGGTAAGGTGAGTGGTTGAATAAAGTACAATTGCTTCAACGTCCATTTGTCCGTCCGTACTGGTACATGTTCACGAGTGGGAAAGTCAAGCTTATAAAAGTCCGTGTGCATAAATGAGAAAGATATCAGTGGCTCGCGATCGTGAGGACGTAGGTTGGATTCGTGAGAAATTCTGCTAGGGTACGTCAGTGGCCGCAAAAACAAGACCCGGTGCGGAAACTAGAACACGTACTCCGCCAAGTCTGAGTCCCATTGTCTAGGGATGCACCGCACGGCGTCGGGGGCCGTGTCGTCTAACGTACTGAGAGCCCGCGTCGGGCTGTGCAACTTGAAAGGCGGGGAGCAGGCCGAGCGGCATCGTCCACGTCCATGGGCGGAACAGGCTCATCGGGGAATGCGCGTTATTCTCGTCAGTCGTTGGTGAGGCCGTTGCCAGCGCAAAGAGGATCGTGAGCAGGGCGATTATGGGGCATAGGAAGCGCATCCTGTAGAAGTTTTCGAAGTCAACACCACTGAAGGCTATGCGAACAAAATAGACGCGCACTAGGGAGTTCGAGGAGCACAAAAAAAATTGACAGGGAAGTGGCAGGAGCTGGCAGGAGAAGAAGTGGAATGAAGTCTCCGCAGCGCCCTTTTTATGAGAGCGGATGTTTCGCTCCGTTCACAGCCTCCAGGGCTTCAATCAAATCGCCGGTCGGCCCAAACGAACACTGCTCTCTTTAAGTTTCTGCCACAATCCTAGCCTAGCATCTGGATTCTGTGTTTGGCTTCACCGCTTCGGCTTCCCCTTGTGCCTTCAAACTGTCGAGGTCGTTGCAGGACTAGGTAGGGACGAGCCTCCGTCTGCCCTCGTTCTACGGATCCGGCATTTTACGATTCCGGTTTCAAGATCTGGGCCGCCCCGCCCAGTGCCGCTCTAATTCTCCGTGTCTCATTGGGTCCGAGCTCCCCGTACGTTCCTTATAGGGACCACCGCGGTTAATATACTCCTCCTCCTCCTCCTCCGCAGGCATGGGCCATCCAAATTTACAATTCGGGGCTATAAATGGCTCGCCTTCAATTCTCCTAGCCAAATCGCACACAGACAACGGCAAACCTGTGTTCCTCGCCGGAACGGAGGCTACAAGAGTAACTACGTTAACCAAAAGAACTCATTCTGCGTAATTGCAGTGGCTGATATTCCTCTGCGTACCAGGTTAACCAACACGGGTTGCGAGTGACCGCGGCTGCGTCGCTGTAAGCCCTGATAGTTTCAAGAGCATTTGCGCCTTACTGGCGTTGGCTCCACTCCTAGGCGTTTTGAAACGCGGGGCTTTCTTCTGAAAAAAGGATTTCCAAGCATACGCCCTTGGGTCCTGGGCTATGGCCGCTGGGTCTGGGTCATTCTGTGGTACGCATCTCCCTCTGGAAATTGGTGACGCAGACAGCATCTACCGGGATGGGGTTGGAGAACGCCTGCGAAGCAGCGATGCGTGGCTTTCCTGCCACCACGACTCGCCATGGTCCTCACCCGTCGCCAATCCAAGGCAATTTCACGCTGGGTTCCAAACGACATTCTCTCTGAGATAATTCAGTCCGCATCTTCGAGGGCGGATCGAGCGCGGCTCTGCCGAAGTTCCAAGCTTTTGACATCGGGCCCGGGGTTCCCATTTTATACCGCGAGGTGGACCTGGATAGCCATGCATCTGCCATCTCGTTCTCCTCTGCCGTTGGGACTATGTGGCTGGGTTCGCTCTTTCACGTTTGTGAGGGGGCGAGTCTTCCTTTAGGCAGTGGATATACCGATATTAAAATTCGTCATTCATAGGCCCCTTTGGAACTCTACCAGGGCCTTACATTCCAGCGCAGCCCTCTTGGAATCTCTCAGATCCATGGTCAGGCTCGAACATCATCTATCCGTCGACTTGCATAACTGGCAAGGACACGTGTTGCTGGATTGGACCTTTCCGCGTCTCCTCAGTTTGCGGTTGGCGTGCTATTTGGAAAGCGGCTATTTCTCTGCGATGGCCTCTTTCCTTGTCCGTCATCCACTGCTACATTCACTTTGTATCCCGCAGACGGACGACCGATGCGTGTCACCGTGTCGGATTCCACTGCCGAATCTTCAGCGTTATCGGGGACCCCCGGAATTCATTCTTTCCCTTGAGGCATTCAATATCGGAGAGGTCTGGATCTGCTGGGACCACTCCGCTGATTCCGTTGAACGGTTTAACATCGTTGTTGCGCTCAAAGCTCTGACACGGAGAGACGTCATGTGTTCGAATGAAGGTTTCCCCGATGATTTTACAGAGATTGTACACTCCCTGTCGAGGCACCCTCCCCAAATGAAGCTGTTCCATCTGGACCTTTCTGACCCTTGTAGGCATCTTCCCCTGTCACCCTCACACAATCGCACTCATACTCTCAAAAGACCGCTCAGCTCATCGTAGATGTCAAAGCGTCACTCCCGCATTTGAAGGGCCTTCTATGTCTTTCGATTGAGGACGCGTATAATAGCTACTATATTTTTGAAGAAGAATCAGACCTGGCCAACCTAGCAGCCTTTGGGGACTTATGCCCAACTTTGCGGTGTTGTCAACTAAGTAAGTCTGTGTTTTTTACGAGCCGGTGCCTCTATATCCCAGACTGACGTTCATAAATCCAAGATACTCATGCCCTCACCAAGGCCAACGGGGTGTGGCACACATGTCCAGTGGATGCCCCCTTTGAACTGGCTGGTGTCACTTTACGCGGGATGTAGCGAACTCGCAATGCATTTGGAGGGAGGTTGTGAATTCATTCGAGGTCAGGCGGAATACAAAGCTGAACTAGCAGTCGTTGATCTGTATCAGAGGCAGTTTTCACAACAGACTCTCCGTGACGAGGGCTTTGGCACTTGGAGACCGAGCGGAGATGACACAACGAGTGTCCTTGGGATGACTTCACACTTGGTCAGTTTGGACGGTTGTGCAGCGATACATATCGCTCACCTCACCAGCCCATCCGTAAGTTTGCTGTCTGGCACGATAATATTTCCCTTCTCGTCCACCGCATTAGCAATCTTGCACGATGCCAGGATCGTTGCGGCAGCGATCCATAAACTGCTTTCCGCGAGATACTGGCCCGAGCAAATTCTGTCCAGGGCGCAGATGCATGTGTCAGAAGAGTCTCATGCAAAGAGAGCGGGACAAACCTGCGACCGAAACCGAATACGGCGGTGTTGAAGTAGGGCTCACCCCTTCCGGCCGGCTTCGGTAAGAATCGTTCGGGGTAGAAGGAGGTCGGATCCGAATATACATTTTCGTCGAGGGACATTCCTCTAAGGCAACCTGAGACTCGATCGAATCTAATATAGCAAAACGCACTTGATATTAGAGAAGACCAAGGAGCCTTTGGGAATGAACATTCCTCGGTAGATATCATCTTCCGTGACGCGATGGGGCACCCCTTACAAACAGGCGGTCAGTGCATGCTAATAGTTTGAGTGTCGCGAAAAAAGCAACCTAGCGGGACTCCAGAGTTCCAGCTAAATTCGAGTTTCCTCAGAATGTTTCCAGGGTAGCAATGGTTCACGAACCGGAATGTCTCTTGCAGTAAACATTCCACGAATGGGAGATTCCCTCGATCCACAAAATCGGGCAGGCGTTGGTCACCCACGACGGAATCAATTTCCTCCTGCGCCTTGGCCTGGCATTCGGGATGTAGTATCATTGCGAGAACAAATATTGCTAGTGCGCCCCAGGTCTAAAAGTGTTAGGCGACGTGCTTTTTACTAGAGGGTTAGTTAAAACAGCAGACCGTCGCTTCGCCTGCGCCAAACATAGCGACGGCAGCGCCTTTGATATCTTCCTCCTCACTTTGTCCCATTTCTAATTGCGCGAGTATGAACGATGGCATCGCCTCCCCAGTTTCCTACCATGTCTTGAGAATGAGAAATAGAGGAAATGCGAAGACTGTTTACCTGCTGCTTCTTTACTGCGCGCAAAGAATACTCATGTAACTCTCGAAGTATGGGTCTCAATTTCCCAACATGGCTTGCTCCTGGGTAGTAAGGAAAGTGCTGGACTACAACGGTTGCTAATCAATGGACTCCAACCGTTATATAAATGGACCCACGGATAGGGAAGAAGTCAAGGGGGCTACTTCCTGGAGGGCCGGTTTGAGACATTGCCTCAACGATCATGTGGGACATATGTAGGTATGGGTCATCGTCGGAAACTATTTGATGCCCCGCAGTGACCTGAGTGAGTATTCCCGTCGCAAACCTGTCCGGTTGCCCAGGTGAGCTCAGTGCATTCGGATCGGCAGACTAAGACATACCTGCCCATACATTTCTCGTACTTGTCCGGCGTGGAGTCAACCAGGCGTTGTACGAGCGTCCGCGCCTCTTGGGTTTGAATAAGCTTGAAGTCCTCAACCTGATGGCGACCCAAGTACGACTGGTGCATGGACCGATGTGTGTTGAACTGTTTTCCGTACGGCAGGAATGTCAGCGTCGGCTCCCAGCCCAGTCTACATAAATTTGAGCTGCATCCAGAGGGAAAGCGTAATCTGGGCTCTTACAGTTTATACAGAGTAAACCTTGGCCTATCGCTGTAAATCGCCCCTCGCTTATCGAGCAGATCCACAGCGGCTTGATACGAGTCGAGGATTATTATTTTCTGCCCGAGGATCTCTAGGCCCATCACATCGCCTGGAGTCATCGATTAAGGCGCACACTTGTAATGCTGCAGGACGCACCATAGCTTTTAGCCCATTCGTGGAATACGAGAGCCGAATCCGTGGGTGGCATGCGAAAGAGATGGCCGACTAGTGGATCCCCCGGCGGGCCAGGAGGCATCATCCGAGTCGCTGTGTGCCGCCGAGTCCGCAGAATAAGGACCAGAAGCAATGTTCCAGCAAAGGCTACCAAGCAGTATAGAGCCATAGACATCTTTCGAAAGTGAGTGCGACTGAGAGTCGTCCGCGTGGCTACAGTGGGTATTAGAGGGCTTTGAATAAGGGCAGCTGACTTTTACATGTGATCCCACTCCGTCCGGTGCCACTGGTATTCTTATCCGCTACACACAGGAATCGATGCATAAAGATGATTACCTCAGTGCGTAGTTAGGATCGGATAATGTGGGAGAGAGGGAGGGGAGCAGGTTGAATTCGTGGTAGGATCTCTCGAGTGCGAGAACTTGACGAGAAGAATCCGCCTAAAAAGATAAATCCAGAGATGAATCAATGAGAGTCTCCTGATGTATGAAAAGGACAGAATTCAAGCTGTTTCACTGAGTCTTGACATAGTGAGGAATACACAAGCTGCATTAGCTGCATCTCCGATGAGAATTTTCAACCAGCCCCGCCGCACCTCAGGGCTACCAGTTCAACTCTTGGTTCAACTTTGGTTCAAAAGTCAATATGTAAGTCGCGCGAACGAAATGGTATCTGACCTTTCTTCTCTTCCGTGCACGGCGTGTTTTACTTGGATGTGCTGCCGGGGTTAAGTGTATGTACATAAATTTCAGTTTTTTCGTGGATGCTCACGCGTGAGAGAGATCAGGTGGCTGTGCAAAACAATGCCAACGCAAACGTCACTTTCTTCTTCCCGGTTTCTCCCGCTTTGTGCGACTCGGACTGTGTCCCTCTTGTTTCGGTTGAACGCACCAAGCGCCCGTTGTGGTCGAGATCTTGTACACAGCTGCTTCTTTTGCTCCTGGGCCGAACAGCCCGGCCGGCCGACCAGACTGGACTGGTAGCAACGCAAGCCAGTGTTTGCCCGAAATTTATGGGCACCGGGATCCGTGAGTTTTTTGTATTTACTGCGCACCCACAACCGTTGAACGTTAACGTTGAACCTGGGAAGTCTTTGGGCCTTCCAAGTGCGTTCCACAAGGCGCATCATCTCGGACTAGCGTTATTCCCGACCAGAAACTTTAGAGTTGTCGCGACCACGCGATACCGCTGTCTGTCTCAAATTCTTATCAAACTGGCTTCTAATTTTCGAAGCGTCTATTTTGTTGATTGCTTATTCTGGTCACCTCAAATCGGCCAATCAATCCAATCTAACAGTGCCTAGAACGCCGAGAACGTTTCGGTTACCTTGGTGCGGTGCCTATTCAGATCAAAGTTGGGGGTTTGCACGGTGCTTCTGTTCCGTCTATTCCGTATGCACCTGACGACTCTGACCGCATCCAGAAAAATGGGCCCTGGAAAACAGGAACAAGTCTCTCCCGGTCCAGCGTCGGCCAAATAGGCGTTCAACACTGCAACCGCCTCGATCAAACTTCGAAAAGGAATAGATATCGTCTGTGCACCCGGGTACTTGGCTTTCCCAACTCCCGTCCTTCCTCCTCCACTATGGACCGTCAGCAAGAGCCTCAACTCAAGCCCTCTGCGGTGGCGCACTCCCAGGGCTTCGTCCGTCGGGTGTCTAACAAAGTAACCACCGCAGATGGATGGTTGGGAGGCTATGACTATGGTTGGCTGTGCCTTCCATCTCTCCCTTTCTCCAAAAAATCGCACGAACCTCCGTTCTATGCGCTGGACCAGGAGCTCCCACTGCTCCTCGCCATTGTGAGCGGTCTTCAACATGCTCTAGCGATGCTCGCTGGTCAGTTTGACGTCTATGTATTCGTAACCAGAACTGTTTTCTGACGGACCGCTAATAGGCTTGATCACACCACCCATTATATTTGCCAGCGCCTTGAGCTTGGACAGCGCGACCTCCAGCTACATGATCTCTGCTTCGCTCATTGGATGTGGTTCGTTCCATGTTTCGTACATGCTATAATTAGTCTCATCCATTTCTCAGGCATCTTAAGCTTGGTGCAAATCTCGAGGACGCCCCTCTTCCGAGGGTATTATTTGGGTACCGGATTGATTAGCGGTGGGTGTTTTCGTTCGGTTCAAGATGTTACCCTGACCAAGTTGCAAACAGTTGTCGGAACCAGCTTCTCGACGTTATCCACCGCCAACGCAGTAAGTTCCATTCATTCACCCGTAGCTACTGAATTAATTCATGCAAGATATTCGATGCCATGTATCGCGATGGAACCTGCTCCTCAACAACAGCGGCAGATGGCACCGTGACACGCAACGCCTGTCCTGACGCGTACGGGATGCTGTTAGGTCTGTACTGTCGCCAAACAGGCTTCACTTTCTCATTCATTCACTAGGAACGTCACTCGTCTGTTCTTTTCTCGAAATGGCCCTCGCGTTCGTCCCCCCGCGCGTCCTAAAGCGTATCTTTCCTCCTATGATCACTGGTGAGCGAAACGTTCCACTATTGTATTTTTCCCTCACGCTTGTCCAGGAATGGTCGTGTTGCTCATCGGTGCTAGCCTCGTGGGTGACTCTGGTGCCCTTAACTGGGGCGGTGGCGCGAACGGTTGTCAAAACTTCCCCACCACCGGCATATTCGAACTTTGCCCCACCATTTTCGCGCCACGGCCTCTGCCTTGGGCATCCCCGGAGTTCATCGGCCTCGGATTCCTGTCGTTTGTCTCGATCATCCTCACGGAGCTTTTCGGCTCGCCTTTCTTGAAGAACATCAGCATTATCGTGGGCCTCGCGGTCGGCTGCATTGTTGCAGGCGCTACGGGTTATATCGACGGGTCGAGCATCAAGTCTGCGCCGGCCGTCACTTTCCTTTGGTTTGTAATACTTCAATTCTTGTGCGATTCTTCTTATCATCATCCAGGGTGCACACCTTCAAGATCGGCGTCTACGGTCCTGCTGTACTTCCCATGCTCGCTGTTTATAGTACGGACACAATCTTACCCGTCCAAACGCCTACTGATCTATGTTTTTTTATAGTCTCGCTGGCGATGGAAGCTATAGGAGACATCACTGCCTCGGCTGAAGTCTCGCGCGTCGACGTACGGGGCATCGAATTCGACTCTAGAGTTCAGGGTGGCGTCTTGGTGTGTATCACCAGGATCTGGCTGAACTTCAAATTTATACAATCCACAGAGCGATGCAGTTGGCGGGTTCGTTTCCGCGTTGTTCACAGTCGCACCGCTTTCGATATTCGCCCAGGTATGTATTCTTCTGTCTGAGGTCTCCGATATATCGATTGCTCACATGAATTTAGAACAATGGTGTGATCGCGATCACCCGCTGTGCCAACCGCGCCGCCGGGCGGTGGTGCTGCGTGTTCCTCATCCTCTTCGGCGTCTTTGGCAAAATATCTGGCGCCTTGCTTGCGAGTAAGCCCATCCCTTCCCGTCTCCGTCGCGTGAACTCACGCTAACTTTTTCCTAGTTCCCAACTCTGTCCTCGGCGGTGTGACCACGTTCCTCTTCGCGAGTGTCGCTGTAAGCCGACCCCTTCCCGCTTCTCTGTATTCCGTCTCACGCGGGAGTAGGTCTCGGGTCTGCGTGTCCTGTCGTTTGCGCGGTACACGCGGCGCGACCGTTTTGTCCTCGCCGCCGCGCTCTCGTTCGGGCTGGGCGACCTGCTCGTGCCAGGCATCTTTACCCACTTGTTCGACGGCGTCGCAAGCCCGAGCGGCGCGCTGCAGGGGTTCTTCAACTCTATTACGATCATTCTGAGCACCCCTTGTGAGTTTTTTCTTCCTTATTTTCCGCCTCCTTCCTTGCGCACATCATCTGACGACGGTTGGGGGCAGTCCTCATCGCGGCTTTCGTTGCAGTGATCTTGAATTTGATCCTCCCCAAGGACCGCGAGAGCGACAGCGCGCTGTCGGGCGACAACTACTCGGAGGACGATGCGGAGAAGCAGCTCGAGACGCCCGAGGGAAGTACGCTGTAGTTTTATTTTGTTTTGGCGATGCCCGGCGTGTATACTTTTCCTTCTTTTCGACGTTCGCCGGGATTCCGTAAAAATCATTGTACATACACTTTCTGCAGACCAACGCTCTTTCTTCACACATATCTGGGCAATATAATAGTTTGAATATACAGTAAAATCGGTTGTTATCTTGTAGTTTGCCATACGATACACAGGCACTCATTTTTCCTGCTTTGTCTTTGCCCGGAGACCTACCAATCACCGAGGCGGGATATCGAGGCTCAACGTCAACCATGTCGCTTACCGATGTGGAAGTCGAAGCGGGTGCACATCTTATATTTGCTGCGATGGTAGGTAGGTGCGTAGGACTACACGGCGGGTCCCACTGAGGAACGCCGGGGTATCGAGATGTACACGCGCTACTTAGAACATTTGAAGGACGTCGTGAGCAAACCCGCCGCTTGGCCTCGGTCCCGTCGGGGCCCGTGAGTGCTTCGATCAGGGTTCGTGTGAGTACTGGTTGAACTCTGTTGGACTTCAGTTGGTAGGTAGGTAGGTAGGTAGGTAGCATTACACGGCACGGTCCCGCTCAGGAACGCCGGGTTCAGGAAATATCCCAGTGTACTACAGGCATTATGTGCACCATCGTCCCTGACTTCTGTATATTCCCCAAGCCGAGCTGACGCACCCAGTCTCCTCTCGCGCTGTAGAACTCAGTTGACATACAAAAGCAAAATTTGACGAAAACTCAACCGAAAAATGAATTGTAATATACCAAGGCCTTCTTTCATCCGCGTCATGCTGTCTTGATTCCCACAACTAGTATATTTCCTTCCAGTAAGTATGGTCTCCGAGCTTGTTGGATGGCAACATCTTATTATAGGAACCTTTTTGTGCGCCGCGGCCATGCGGTCTCGATTCTGAGCCAGGTATTTTTGTTTCTCAACGCACACCGGCCGAAGTTGGTACCAAAACCTGTGCATCTTCCGGACCAATGGGAAATTTCCCGGACAGGTTTTGGCATGAGCTACGGCTGCACCAAAACTTGGTGTGATGGTGCACACACAAACCGGCGCGTGGTTGTTGGTCGAGAACTTCGATAGCGAGCTGTTTTGGCTTGTTTCACATACTATGTCAGACCTTTGCTCCCGTTCAACAAGAAGTGTTACGCGCGGCGAGCGTAAAATTGCCTCGGTCAAGTACCAAGTGGAGTTAGATATAGATCAACCCAATGCGTCCACCTTCACAGGCAGCGCATAGTCCCAGCGAGTGCCAGTCGCAAGGCAGTCGGTGACTCTTCTGTGCGTAGGATCTATTTGAGCCAATATTTCCCGGGTTGATTCCGTAGCTGTGTACAACAGGCAAGGAACGAGTTCGAATTGTTGCAGGGTCTGTTGAGAAAAAGCACTTGCGGCGCGCTTCTCTTAGAAGTCGGCGGTGGTGCCTTGTCGCGCCATGTGCTACGAGCTTGGCTCTTCGTGCTTCCTTAGCGCACACTCCGCGGGATTCCAAAATCTCAGCGATGAGAATGGTCTTATTCTAATTGCCGGGAGCTGTAATTGAAGCCTCGATCAGAGCCCGGGGAAATGGCTAGAGCGGTTTAAAGGCTTAGGATCCGTCAACCCCAAATACCCCGCGTGCGTCTATTTTCTCGAGCTCACATACCGGTCCCAAGCTCAGCGCCCAACCTCGATATCCGCAATGGCCACTCCTGGTATCCCGCCGGACATCGCGATGATGTATGCCAGCGTCGTTTTTTGTTTTGTTTTATGTATTCTGATACAAGCGGGGTGACAGTACTGGCCCGACGGTGGGGTGCCTTACAAAAGCGGAGGAGGAAGGCTGATTTGCGTTTCCGACAGATGCTGGGGATCTGCCTGAACTGGGGCTTCATGGGCATTTTGGCGGCGCAGCTGTGTACGTCGCTCCAAATACACCCTCGTCCCATAACTGATCCCCGGCATTCGTCTCCATAGACTACTATATCGAAAACTTTCAGGAAGACCGGCGTCTCATCAAGCTGCTCGGTGGGTCTTAGTTGAACTGCGCATTAATATTTGGGTTTATATATCTCACAAGTGTACGGGCTGGCCCTACTCGACATTACTCAGACGGTCATGGTCACTGCAGACGCGTTCCACTGGTTCGTTTTCGGCTTCGGTAACATGGCCCAACTCGACGAGACATTCCTTAATTCGTGGGACGTCCCCGTCCTCGACGCCGTCATTTCTCTCATTGTGCAAGCGTTCTATTGCTGGCGCATTTATTTCCTCCGCAAAACGATCGTTATTCCGGTCATCATCCTCCTGGTGCGTGAATATCCGTGCCCTCCTCCCGAATGCTGATCGGACTTGCCCAGATTTCCCTCACGCAGTGCGCCGCCGGAATCGTCACGGGCGTTCAGGTTCGTGTTCAAGCTCCCAATTATCTTATCCCTTGCGCTAACTCAGATCCGACACAGGCCCATCAGCTGGGGCACCTCTCCCTAATCAGCACCGAGGTTATCCCACAAACTGTGCGTTGAATATGCTATTCCCTAAACCGCAGTGCTGACTTTAGTGCACGTAGATGTGGCTCGTCGGCGGTGCGGTGGCGGATGTCGCCATCGCCGGTGTTCTCTCCTGGACGGTACGTCTCCCTCGGCTCTGAGACCGAGACTCGTCATTGACCTCACCAATCAATGCAGCTCCTATCCCAACGCAATACCGGGGCTGGTTCGAGCCAGACGCACTCGGTTGTGTCCAAAATCATCCGCCTCATCGTCGAGACCAACGCGCTTACCGGTGGGTACTTAATTTAGCCTCCTCGGATTTCGCTGACATCTTATGTCGATTCGTAAGCCAGCGTTGCAGTACTGGCCCTGATCCTGTTCTTGGGCGTCCCGGAACACTCAACCTTGGTAGTCCCGCCGTGCGTTGCCCGCATTATGCATCCCGTTCCTGAACTAATTCAACGGATAGAACGGCCATCATCGGGAAGCTGTACACCAACTGCCTCGTCGCGCTATTCAACAACCGCATCAAGGAAATGAAGACGCGGAGCATGCAATCAGGATCGCGCGACCAGATGCAGTCGCGTCTCACCCACAGTTTCAACCAAAACAACACCCACAACCGCGACACCCGCGGGACGGTGAAGGTGCACGTCGTGCGAGAGATGGACTTGGGTTACGAGCTCGGAAATCTACAGGTTCGTCATTTTTCCCCTCCTCTGCCCGAAGACGTACGGCTCACGAAGCCTGGGACAGAAACCCGACCGGGATCTTGCATAGTGTGGTGTCCGAGCTTTCGTTCCATTGGTTTATTTACATACAAAGATTTTCTGGACTGTGGGCATGCTGTTGTTTGTAGATATCCTTATTCCATCCTGTGTTGAAGTAACTTGTATACCTTTCGCTATCAAAACAAAGCACGCTCTCCCATGGCTGATCCCGTGGTTGAACACACATCAATCCCGCCTCACGGTGTTCTGTCAATTAGGTTCCAGCAGAGCCGACAACTGTTGACTACTATGCCAGTCCGTGTAGCACGGGGGCCTTGGATCGTCGACCGTCGTGCGATTCGTGTGGTGGGCGAGCGGCGTCGATGAGCTCATATCTGTCGTATGTACCGGAATCGAAGGTTGCCAGGACGAGGGAACGAGGGAATGCGATCTGAAATACACACAAAAAAGGCAGAGGAGGGACGAGGAGGTGGGGAGGAGCGACGGAAGGAGAGGACGCGATGGACGCGTCTGGCAAGGAAGATATCACGTGCCCATAAGCACCGCGCTCGAGTCTTCGTCTCCCTTATCTACCACTTAGGCGGCTCGTGCCTCGCCTGCCTTAGCTCACAATAAGGGAGACTGTGACGTTCCGCGTGTGAGGGAATGAAATGGAAATGGGATGTCGCGGTCTTCGACCGCTGCGTGGATGTGGTGGTATGTTCTAACAAGCGAGGTACGAGCTTCCAATTGTTAGAGCGTCTGGCTGCGAGAGACTAGTTGACTACGGCTAATCCACCTGCTGCTCATTTTTCTTGCTGTGAATAAGATTCCATTGTTGACGACGGCTATCCACCTGCTGCTCCTTTTTGAAGCTTTTTTCTTGGATTTTAACTGAGTTACCCAATCGTCTGAGTGAATAGATTATTAACTTAATCGATCAAGGCTCACCGCTACGGCCCAACTGGTCCTTGTCTCTCCGTTTCTGACTTATGCTGGACGCGCGGCGATATGTATGTCAATGAGAAACCAAACTCAGTCTCGGTTGACTTCCGGATTCCCTTTTTGCCGCATCCACGATGACTCAACGTGATGACTCATGGCCGGTGATCCGTCTCTGTTTAGATCCCAAGAGACTCACAACTTTGATCACGCTTTTGCACACCACACCACCCCAACACCACTGGCACCTGCTCGGCCAAAGACGGTGGCCATCCCTGGTTGTGGAAGAGTTTCCTCTTTTCCGCGCACTTTGGCTGAGAGACTCTACAATGGACGAAAACGCCATCCGGCCCGACAGTTCCATTTACCCACTCGGCTTTGACTCAGCTGAATCTGACACAGCGGGCTTTGTCAACGGTTAAATTTCCGTCCAAATTTCTACTACGCGGCCCTCTGCCGCTGACTCGCGTTGCTCCGCGCAGTCTCTTATAAAGGCTCGCCAGGTTATCAATATTTTCTACCCAAAGACATTCGCTTCATCATGTCTACGACCCAACTCGACGAGTTTTCGCCACGGTCTTCCGCGCATACCCTCGCAGCGCCCAACATCCGCCATGAAAAGGTCGAAGAGCCCTCAGCCCCTCTGCCCGATACGATTTTGACAGGCAAAAAACTCGCCGTAGTTTTTGTGGCCATGTATGTGTTTGACCTTCCCTCGCTCCTGATTCATCTTAACACCAGTTCCAAGGTTACTCTCGCTCCTGCTCATTGCATTGGATCAAACAATTCTTTCGACAGCGTTACCTCGGATAGCATCAGACTTTCAAGCATTCTCCCTGCAGGGGTGAGTTTTGCTGCTTTTGTCTTTCACGGCCTGGCTAAATGGAGGTTACAGATGGGTCGCGACTTCATTCGTGCTTGCTCAGACGGTTTTCATCCTCTTCTACGGTCAAATACTTCGCATATTCCCTGCCAAATGGGTTCTCGTCTCTGCAATCACGATATTCGAAATCGGGAGTTTGGTGTGCGGCGTGTCTCAAAACGTCAACCAGCTCATTGCCGGGAGAGCGGTCTCAGGTCTCGGTGCGGCCGGAATATGTGCGTATCGTTCAAACCCTCCATTTTCCTCGCTAAATGTTATGTTTGTAGTCGTGGCGATGATTCAAATCATCTCCCAGGTCACCCGCCTTGAGGACCGCCCACGGCTGTTTGGCTTGTTCGGCGCCGTCTTCGGGTTGTCCTCCGTCATAGGGCCGCTCATAGGCGGAGCATTCACCGACCACGTCTCTTGGGTAGGTTTCTTTTACCCTTCCTCCTCCTTTCGCAGTCTAACGCTGAAAAACAGCGGTGGTGCTTTTTCATCAACCTTCCCATCGGCGGCATATCAGTCACCGCGGTGCTGTTCCTATTAAAAGCGGCTCCTCCTCTGGGCTCTGACCCGACCAAGCGCTCCCGGCGGGATATCCTGCGCCAAGTACTGCGTCTCGATTACCTCGGCGCGACCCTAGTCGCCGCGTGCATCACTTGCTTGGTTCTTGCGCTGCAGTGGGGCGGAAACACCAAGGCCTGGGGAGACAAGGACGTCATCATTGTGCGTTCCGTTCTTCCTCACTCCCGTAATAAAATAACTGACCCTCTCCCAGTGCTTCGTGTTTGGGGCCGTTGCGGCTGTCGCGTACATCGCATGGGAAATGCACCTCGGCGAGCGTGCCATGACGCCGACGTCGATTTTCAAGTCGCGCTCGGTGTGGGCAATCCTCGCGTACTCGTTCCTCACGCGGTTCTCGCTCCTGCTGTTCTCGTACTACATCCCGATCTTTTACCAGGCCGTGCGCCACCACAGCGCCACCAAGTCCGGAAGTACGTGCATTATCTTTGCTTTTTCGTGCCCCAGTTAACGCAGCTTCGTGTAGTTGATCTGCTCCCATTCATGCTCGGCGTAGTCGTCACCGTCATCTCCTCTGGCCAGCTCGTCGCCAAATTCGGGTACTAGTGCGTTCAAAAACATCTCCCGCCCCGTCGTATCTGACCTTAACTCATGTCCAGCTGGCCCTTCCTCATCGTCGCGCCCTGCTTCCTAGCCGTCGGTTCCGGCCTGCTCTTCACCCTAAACCCCTCCTCCTCCTCCGCCTCTATCATCGGCTTCCAGATCCTCGCCGGCATCGGCACGGGCATGGGCATGCAAAACTCGCTCCTCGCCATCCAGGTTGAGTTCCGCGACGCGCCGCGGTTGCTGGGGCAAGCCACCTCCATGGGCTCGTTCGCGCAGTTCCTCGGCGGCACCGTCGGCCTCGGCGTCGCCGAGCCCGTCTTCGCGTCCGAGCTCTCCAAATACCTGCTGCAGTACGCGCCGGAGGCGCCGGCGGCGGTGGTGAAGGAGAGCCCGACGGCGATATACACGGCGTTGCCCGAGGAAATGATTGCGGGTGTGGTGGAAGCGTATGCGCATGCGCTGAGGATCGTGTTCGTGTTGGGCGTGCCGGTGGCGGGGTTGGCGCTCGTGGCGGCGCTGTTGATTAAGAATTTGAAAATCGAGAAGGCGCAGCAGGGGCCATCTGCGCCGGCGAAGGATGCGGAGAAGACGTCCGAAACAGAGACGGAGGCATAGAGCCGGTTGGAAGAGGCACGACGCATGGATCACTGTATCACTAATCACTACACAGGGCGAATTTAACTAGAGGCATTATATTTAATGTGTATTACCAGTGCTGCATCGATATACTACTGAACACCACTACAGCGAGTTAAACTTTGCTGGAGATGATGACGAGAACAACGAAGTTGAAGTCCGAACGCTCAGCCCCACTAATTTGTTCTCGACAGTGGGAAGAAGATAATATTTCAACTAGATGATATTTCAACTGGATAGTTTTACATTGAAGTCTTCTATAAATCTGGGCGTTGTAAATTTGAAACATATAAACACGGTTTCATGCCATGTCCAGAAAATTCAGCATGTTTGAAGGGCTTTTGCAAGCAGTTTGTAACGCAATCCCACCGGTTTCGCCGAGCATCTGTCTCTTGTCTATGCGAGGTCCCGGTCGGGTTTCTGTCGACTACATTGTGAGCCTTAGACATTGGGCCGATAAATTCAGAGGGACGAATTGGGCCTGCACTGACCCGCAAATTACCAAGCTCCATCTGCGACTCGTAGGACAAGTCCATCTCCCGCACGACGTGCACCTTGGCTGAGCCAGTTTGCGTACGGTTGTGGTTGTGGTTGTGGTTGTGGTTGTGGCGCGATTGGATTTGGACCTGGGAGCCCGCTGACCGTACACCCTGCACGCTGGGATTCCTCCCGTCCTTGAAACGGTTGTTGAACAGCGCGATGAGGCAGTTGGTGTACAGCTTCCCAATGATTGCCGTTCTATACGCCGAATTAGTTCAAAGTCAGGAACGGGATAAATAAAGGATCACGCACGGCGGTACGACCAGAGTTGAGTGTTGCGGCACACCCAGAAAAAGAATCAGGGCCAGTACCGCTATGCCGGCTGGTAAAATAGATATGAAATGTGCAAAGGTTGAACAGTGCAATTGAAGGTCGCACCGGTAAGCGCATTGGTCTCGACGATGAGGCGGATTATCTTGGAGACCATCGAGTGCGTCTGGCTTGAACTGGCGCCCGTGTTGCGTTGGGACAGGAGCTGCGTTGAGTGGGAAGGAACATTAGTTAACATCCGGTCTCGGTCACACCCGAGCGAGACATACCGTCCAAGAGAGTACTGCGGCGATGGCGACGTCAGCTAACGCGCCACCCACAAGCCACATCTGCAGTAAATCAGTAATACTATTGTTGTGAGAGGAAATGGGGATAGCCGAACGTACGGTTTGCGGAACGACCTCTGTGCTGATGAGGGAGAGGTGCCCCAGCTGATGGGCCTGTCATGAATCCGGATTAGCGCAAGGGACGATAACAAGGGGGATTGAACACGAACCTGAACGCCGGTGACGATTCCCGCGGCGCACTGCGTGAGTGAAATCTGGGCAAGTACGATTAACGTTTGGAAAGACGGCACGGATATTGACGCACCAGGAGTATGATGACCGGAATAATGATTGTTTTGCGGAGGAAATAAATACGCCAGCAATAAAACGCTTGTACAACGAGAGAAATGACAGCGTCGAGGACGGGAACGTCCCACGAATTAAGGAATGTCTCGTCGAGTTGGGCCATATTACCGAAGCCGAAAACAAACCAGTGAAATGCGTCCGCAGTGACCATGACCGTCTGTGTAATGTCGAGCAGGGCCAGCCCGTACACTTGCGAGATACATAAATCTAAAATTAATGCAGAGATTCAAACACAACCCACCGATGAACTTGATGAGGCGCCGGTCATCCTGGAAATTTTCGGTGTAGTAGTCTGGGGAGAAATAAATTGGGGAATCAGAAGGAACATTGCAAGATCTAAGAGCCACCCACATAGCTGCACCGCCAGAACGCCCATGAATCCCCAATTGAGACATATCCCCACCATCTGTGGGTCAAAGTGAATTGGATTTTCGCCCTTAACAAAGCAAGAGACGCACCGTCGGGCCAGTACTGACAGCCCGGGCACATTATCAGACACGGTAAAATAGCTTTTCGGAAAGACGAGGCGTACATCATCGCGATATCAGGCGGGATGGCGGACATTGTGATGGAACCTCGGGGAGCCAAACCAGGGGGAATATGATCTGGGATGACAGAAGGGACTCCAGGCCGGCGTATTTAGAGGCATCTGCGGCGCTCAGCTCCGGTTATCTGGGGCTGCTGGAATTTCGATTGAACGACGAATGTTGGATCTTCGGGATTACAGCAGTGGAGAAGACAAGCCGAGCGTTTGGTTGCTGAAACCTTACACTCCCACGGTTTGCACGGGGAAGCACCGCGGATAGTCAAGCCCCTACAAAGAACATGACCGCGAATCATGAGGAGATCAACCATAATGAACAAAATATGGAACGCAAATTTCGCATACTACCTCGACTTACCTTAGGCTGTCGCGTAATAACGGTGATCCATGAGCGAGCTGCTGGACTCATAGAGCTGAGTGGTTCACTGCAACCATTTGGGACCATCTACGACCTCGCGAGTGCAGAATGCCGACATCGTAGTCAACAAGAACCAATCGGCTAGCTCGGGGAGCTGACTTTTATGGGCGGGGGCCAACTTGATGAATCCGTCAGACTTCTTGTTGGACCGTTCCACTGGTTGTCAAACGGGTGCAAAAGGTTGGAGGCCGAGGCCCGAAAGCGCGCGAAATCTGGATACTTTATGGGACATCGAAGTTTATTACACGACGGGCCGAAGCGAAACTCACGGCAAGAGGCAAAGGAAGAGATGAATGGAACCCCGGGGGCCGGCAAAAAAGGGCCCGAAGACATTGGTCCATCTGCTGCGTGAGAGCCGAGACTAAGTTGCGTTGAACTGGGGTCTCCGTGGAGGCCCGAAGTCCCAGTCTGGTGGTCGGCGTATACGTACTACGGAAATCTAGGCGTTCCTGCCCTGGAAGAGGCCAGTTGCACTCGGACAAGTCTTCCGAAATTAGACCTGGCTTACACATATGCGGTCTGATAAGAATATTGGAGGACGATTGATGAGTGAACCTCACTGCAGTTTGAAGGACAGCTCACGTCGCCCCCAAGCTCCAGGTTACGATTACGCCACTTCCCACTGTGCTCGGAGACGAATGACGTCCTATCTGCGGAAAATAAGTCAGGATAAGCACACGGAGCACAAGTGATGATCGCGATCGACTTCACACACCGCGAGAAAGATAACCCTGAAATACTAGGGCTTCTTTCAATAAACGGAAGCACATTCAACGTTGTACACCGTCTTGAGAATGGGCGAAACGTCGGTGAGATGTAGCGTCAAAATCTAGCCGGCGTTAGTCTTTTCTAAACAGAAATTACAGCAAACCTCGCATTTTGTGTCTGTTCCGGAAGAGAGGCCCAGGCCTCAAGGTCGAGGAGAAGTTGCGCGCTTTCGATAAAGAGCAGTCCAAGGCTCGCCGGTGGTGGCATCGAGTCGTCGACACTGCGCTACCCCGCGTGTCGTTGGATATAGTCCATACAGTAACCAAAGCCTCAAAAGGGGGGGGGAGTTACGCGTTGAATTTGGGGAAACCGTTGGTGGGGATTGAAGCAGAATGATGGGGAAGGCGCGGTTTTGATTGGTATTGTTTGGCTTGATTGCATTGCACAGCCTCGGCACAGCCCCGGGGCCTCTTTCTTTCTTTCTTCCACGATCTGATTGATCATCCTCTCGCGACCTGGGGCTCTGCAGCACTGACTAATCTATATAAGAAAAGACGTGGCACTGCGGGAAGTAAAAGTACTCAAATGGAGTACCCAAACAATAATTTCGCTAAAAAAGCACTCAGAATGAGAGCATCAATCTGTATTGTTTTTGGGGGTACTCAGCACGAGTGCTTTTGAAGTACTAGCTGAAAATACAATACATTTCAGGATTTTCAACCAAACGGCACGCTGACCGTGGCAACCACCGTGATGGCATCATGTCTGACGCAAATCACGTCTCGGCATCGCCCGGACGCGACTCTTCCCTTAAGCTCGTGCGAGCTCGTGCATACACGCGTCGGCGTCCCTCCAGCGACATCCGCAGCTGCCTGCGTACAACCCACTGCTCTTCACTCACAAACTCTGTTCTCAAGGACTCTCTGTTCTTAATTGCTCCACCTCCAGCTCATTCCATCCGCCAAATCTGTGACACTGTGCGAGTCGCAAACGTCTTTCTCCCTCTGCCAACTTCTTCCTGCATCTCCGCAGCCTGTTGCTGCATCCCTGTCTGCTCTATCTGCCCTTCCCTTACTTCCTTGCTGCGTGGAAACTTCTAAACACGGAGGGCTTCATACGTGCTGTAATTCTGGTTTTGATTCAGTCCAAGGTGCGTGCAACGAATTTTTGGGTACAATGGTGTATATAGATATTCGAAATAGTCCCGTCAGATGCCCGCCTCTCGCGATGACGCCGTGACGGACCGAAAAGCCACGCTATTGTCACTGCAAGCCCCTTTGCGGGGAGCTACTAATGCGAAGGACGCGACGGGAGCACTACACCAAAGTGCCTGCAGACTCCATATTGCCATCCGAATCCGAATCCGAATCCGAACCAGAATCCAAAATCAAACTCAAACTCAAACCCAGACTCACACATGATCTTCCGGTTCATATGGTCGTCGATCCTGTTGATTTTGAACGTGATGTATCCGGAACTTGAAAGCTCCAGTTTCTCTCGCGCCTGAGCTCCCCGACTTCTGCCCCAAGGCGTATTGCAAGGATCGACTCCCTTCTGCTCCAAGTACATTGCTCATCTCCCTCTTTTCCGAGAAATCTGCTCTGGTCTCCTCACAAGGGAAAAATACGGACGGTTCTCGTGAACTCACACAACGAATCTGCAACGTCATCAAGGCAGAAAACACCGCCGAAACCCAAGGCTGGCCGGTCGACATCGACTTCGATGACCTTGCTGCTTGTGTCATGTCCCTCGAGAATGTGATTGTTGATCTAGTCTGGGACAGCCAAGAATTGTCCGACAGCCCGATCTGGTCAATGTTTCTCAAGGAGATCAAGTACCACGTCTATGCATTCTCCGCCGACCCGAGTGCATTCCCCGACGCTGTCTACCGCGCTCAACTATGTGGCTAGTACATCTCCATACCTCTACTTCACAAGTGTGCGAAACTGACCACGATTGCAGCTTCGGGCCCTTGGGCAAAGCCGTCATTACCGACATCATCGAGCGTCTCCTGGAGCAGAAGATCGCCGAAGAGCAGTTATCGAACATAATCTCTTCGCTTGTCGATGAACCCGCCCCTGGGTCTCTGCAAAAGAACAGGCCATCATGTCCGATGCCGTCTTCATTCGCCACATTCCTCACGTCACCGTCCAACTTCTCAGCGACGATCTGGAGATCGACTTCTTGGCAGCAATAAATGTCCTCGAGAACAGCCACGCCATTCGGCGTACTGATGAATCCTAACCCTCCTGACTCAAAGATAATTGCCGCTAATCCTGAGCCAGTCCCCTCAACGATTTCTCCTCCTCCGAAGAAAAAGCGGCGAGTGGATCAGACGGTACGCAGGACATATCTTTTCCGTCCAAAATATCTCTGACTATCACTGCAGGTCGCACCAGAAAAGAAAAAAGTCAAGTCTTCTGTTATTACGCTTGAGAATTTTGCCCCTGTATGATCCCGATGCGCAACTTGACCCGATTGAAACTGACCATTTTCCAGCCCGTTGTCGTCAAGAAAAAGTCTGACATCAAGCTCGACTCAGTACGATTTTATTTGCCTTCGTTGCGCAGGTAGTTAACAAGAAACTTCAGGTCAAGAAAAAGGACAACACGTCAAAACTGCCGACAAATGATACTCTTGTAACCCGATCGAAGGTATGTCTTGTCCATTGCACAAACACCGCCTAACCAGCAGATAGAAAAAGATTGTATGAGCCTTCCGTAGAAACCGAACCACCAGCCCCACGTACTGTACTCCTCACTGACTGTATCGCTTGCCCCTGCCAATTGTATCCTTACTTGCTGCATTCATTTTTGCATTGAACGACGAAAGAACTGTTGAAATTCTCTGTTTTCAACCCCAAAAATGCTCCACAGGTTAGCTGAGTTGCAGCGGTAGGACCAGAAGTACTTATATCTTGAGCGGGGGTCTCACGACTTGGCGCACAACGCGTCTGGGTCGTGTTTGTTCTTGTTTACATGAGCACGTGATGGTATCGCTCTTATCCTCTCCCTCCATCTTCTCTTCCATCGCCGACCATCGCCGCCGCCTCGAGCCCTCGGAACGACCCAGGAAGGTCCACTGACCCACCACACACCCTCTGCTCATGTCCTGAGGCATTTCGTTCGACCGATGCCCCCACAACGGTCAAACACGACATTTACCAAGATCGACGCGTAAGTCGACGTTCACTGCTTCGATTCCGTCAATGTACTCAAAATCCTTCTCCAGTGCTCCTGTATGACCCCCTAGGTACTCAATTCCTCATCAGCGCCTGCTGCGGACCACGCGATGGCCACCGATTCCCCCCTGCACCAATATCAATGCATAAGTCTACGCATTCAGGTCAGTCCGTATCCGTAGACTCCTTCCTAGGCATTCGTATCTGGACTCATGGGTGCTCTATTTCTCTGCAGGACTCCCCATCAACACGCAGAGGCTACCAATTCTCTGAGTCACACTGTTTTAAATTTTGGTGCGCCAAGGCCCTGATAGCGGACCGAACACGACGGAGGCAATGGCTCTTGGGTGTAATACCGGGTACGTACTCGACCTTTTGTCCTCTCGTTCTCTCCCTCTCTGCGGCTTGCGTTTGGGGTTTCGCCCTCTCCCGCATCTCAACTATACACCTCCCCCGTGCCCTCCTTCTGGCTCCTCGCTTTCATCTCCTTCTTCTATACCCTCACCACCGCCCTCGCATCGCTCTATATCTTCTTTCCCATCTTCCACTGTACCAGGAACACGAGTGCAAATCCGAACGGAAGTGCAGGGCGTTATCAAGCCAGGCGTGTGTACCCCATTTCCCCGTCGTTCGCCTTCCCTTCCCTTCCCCGCCCTGCCCACTCTTTCCTCCAATTTTCTGGAGCTGACTTTCTTGCGTTAGCCCTGCTACATCAACCGCCCCGACCTCGATGCCGGTGGACGAATATTGTTGGCTCTTATGCGCGACACCGAGTTGGTGAGGTCCCTCCTCCTCTCCCTTTTCATCTCCTCGTTCTCTTCCCTCCCCCGAGTCGCTTTTTTTCCCTCTTCCACAACTCGTACCTCCTCTGATATACCTTGCGTACCAGAAACGCCATCGCAAGCGGACATCAGCAGAGGAGTCGGAGAAACAGCGCGACGAAAGGACACGTAAGGTGCGTCCTTCATGCATTTTCCGTTCCCTCCCTTCCCCTCATCTGTTGCTTCCGCGTCTTTTTTTTCAGTTGTCGCTCCTTCCCAGACTTCCTCCCAGGAATTTCGAATCCCGCCGCGGAAAGCACGGGACGCCTGTGTATGGCGCTGGTGAGTCGTTACGACTGTACTCCCCGTCGTTCTCGATCCTAATACTGACGTTCGCTTACGCGTAGGCGCAAGTCTGAAGGCGTCCAGTGCATTCCTGCAACAGTACGTACGTCTACCGCTGCACATTTCATTCAGTGTGTGATTCCTTTGTCCTCCGTCGGTCTCTAGAGACCCAGAGCTGTACTCGCTGCCGAAGCAAGTGCTGAAAGTTTAATATTCCCCGTGCGTGTCTGAGACATTTCTTCTTCTGTCTTTGTTCGTTGATTCTGTGCGTTCGAACCAGTACCTTCTCGTTATCCTGATACTTCCCGTGGCGCGTCCGGCCGCAAGAGCTCTAACATACACGTATGCGCATATTTTCGGCTCTCGTCGTTTAGACAAGGCGCGCTCCGGATAACCACCCTGCCCACGTACGTCCTGCAAAAACTTTGTGCGCGTCCGAACTCCCGAGTCTATGTCCCGCTCCCAAAGGCCATCTACCTCGACGTGAATATCACCCCCTTGAATGTAAATGCTTTTCTGACTTCTTATTTCATAGATCGGTATGCTCTATACGGTCGCAAACGCATCTCTACTCAGTCCGTCTGACTATTCACCCCTCCTCTCGAGCCGTACCTCTCGTCCCATGTGCACCTGTACTGTCGTCGTAGCTCTGTGTGTATGTAGTCGTATAATATATTGATTTTATCGCAATTTATATGGGATATTGTCAGGAACTGTATATTAGTACCCGAGCGCTACTATGTAGTACCCTAAAGCGCTCAGATGTATGGTTGAAAAGTCCTCCATTGTAGTACCCGGGGTACTCCAGATAGGTGTGTATTCTGCCAAAAAGCACTATATAGTAGTACCTCGAAGTACTACATATAAGTGGGTTGGGTACTACGTCTGAGTACTTTCGGGGTACTCAGACCAAGTTCCTTTACTTCCCGCAGTGACGTGGGGTGTCTCGACAAACGTCAAAGTGGAGCGAGGTGGAGCATCCGGGTTCAACCGGTCAACCGCTTGCCGGTTCGTGCCGATGGTTGATTTCTGGCTCCGCAACGATGTCGAGATTGCTTTTTGCTTCTAAGCCCTGTTCCTGGCTTCCACACACCGGATAATGTGTTCGAATCTTTACCCAGTTGCAAGTTAACTGCCTCGCCCAGATGAAAGCAGAGGAAGGGTTACTCACGCCTTGCGGCCCGGCTCATGAGCTAGATGAAGGTAGATAAACCTCCAAACAGATTAGAACTGCCCAACAATGGCAGTATCTATCCATGAGGACCTGAAAAAGGTAGAATTGTGAGAGGGCACAAGGATAATTGGCCAGAAGAAAAAAAGATCAATAGCAATTGAAAAAAGGACGGCTGGCATGGCGGACACAACTTTGATAGACAACGGAACTTGAGGATGAGTGATGTAGGGACTTACTCAAGGGTTTTATATGCGTGCTTGCCTGAGCAGACTCATTATCGTATATAAGGCCGCGTGGAACCAACCGGAGGCTGGCAACGAGCGGCTTTCAACGTGTCAAACATGGCTGAGAAACACAAAGTTGTATTGTTTGAGTGGTCTCCGTGGCGAAGCACGGGCAGCTGCTACTTTTCTACCACTCTGTTGATTTGAAACCTGTTAAGAACACAAGGCACTCAAGAAAGGAAAGAAAAGATGCTAGCCTCAGTCTTTCGAGTTTGAACACTGTTCCTGGCTTCCGCACGCCGGATAATTGTCCAAATCTTACTGAGTTGGATCTTGCAAGTCAACTGCATCACCGTGATGAAGGCGGTGGAGCTCCAAGTCGGGTTACCTGTGACACTGTGAGCTAGATGAAGGTAACTCTCTTTAAACAAATTGAAACTGCCAGTGACGATGTGAGCATCTATACATGGAGACTTGATGAAGGCAGAATTTTGATCACCAACTCTTGAATTGTCAGAGGGCGGCAGGATATCTGAAGATTAGCAAGAAGAAACCTAAAAAAGGATGATTGTGACCGATTGGGAGCAGCTTTGAACTCGAAGGATAAAGGAAATTGATGATGGGCCATAAATTCAACCAACGAGATGGGCTTTGTTGATTGACCCGCCGCTTTCCCTCTGCATAGCACGATATAACAAGGGTGTACTTTATGTGCTATCTCACCGATTATTGTGTACAAGGCCGCGAGGAGCCAACCGGAGGTTGGCGACGAGCGGCATTTTCAATGTATCAAATCAAACTGGGAAACAGGGTGGAATGCCAATGAGCGTTCTCCGTGGCGAAGCACGGGTAACTGCTAGTTACCTGGGAAACGCAGTACGCGCGGCTTGGAAATGGGAGCACTCGGTCCTCCTTCTCCACTCAGGCTTGCTTTTCTCTTCATTCTACGGGGAGTACTTACTCAGCATTTCTCAGCGCTGCCTCATTGTATTAGTGACGGCCCCGCCATTCACCGCTGCCATGGTAAAGTTACGGAGGGCGAAAATATATATCCAAGTAACCAGGAATTCATGCAGAAATCTACTATTAGGAGCTACTTCAGAGGTAAGGTAATCTATGTCGAAGCAATGTTAAAGCTTGAACGTTCCTACGAAGCTAGTGGATCAGGCTACTAGGAATCCCCACGTTCCGTCCAGACATACGGTGGCTAAAATTTGGGCAATCCATTAAGCTGAGAAGAGAAGACGAGACTGGGAAATCAAAAGGGCGAGAATAAATATGGCAACCCCGACTGGTATGGGTACATTTCACTAGGTGCGAAAACATCGTGGTCTGCGCACAATACAAGTCAGTCTTCCAGAGCTGAAACAGAATGGGACAGCGTACCGAGATTCCCAACGGGATCCTCACCCCGAGCGCTTGCAGGCCAAGCGTAATTTGGAGTGGTAATGCGCACACTCCGCCCCTCGGCGACGAGCGCGCCCAGCTGTACGATAGTTCCCTGCTTGGGTGACGGTATGTGCGCGCGCATATACCAGTTTTGATCCCACAGGTGTAGCTCTACGTGCGCGAGCGCCGGGCGCATCCGCAGAAGCGCCACGAAAGCCTCGTACGTGTCTGGACGCGCAATATCCTTGATGACGAGCGCGCCCAACTGCGGCAGGAAGTCGACGCGGTGGAGTTCATGGTAATTCGACGCAGCGGAGGAGCGCGCGTGATCGTTGGGCATGAAGAGCTCGAGGGTGGCGAGTACGGGGAGCGCCGGGAGCGTGGAGAGGCATGCAGTGGCCCCATCCCCAACCTTTTCCATGGCAAGGGTGAGGTGCGTCAGATGGCCTCCCGAACGCGCAAGGAAGGCGATTAAAGAGGGAGGTAGAGCTCCGGATAGCCCCACTTCAAGGTGCTGAAGTGTAGGCATGTCGACGGAACCCAGCTCCGTCGTGTCATCGATATACCCGAGCAGCACCAACGATTTAATAGATAGAGCCAGTCTGAGTGTATTCCCCTCCAAGTTGTCGATCTCCGGGAGCCAACGGAGCGGAATAATGAGATGCTGGAGACATGGGAAGCATTCAAAAACTTGGACGAGGGTTTCGAAGGGCGATTTGGATTGCAACGTCAAGCAGAGCGGTAGCGCCGTTAGGGTGCGGGGTATGCCGACAAAATCGTTGGGAAAATTCCAAAGAGCGCTTTTATTTTGGAGCTGCAGCGCCTGGAGATATGGGGAGTTCTGGACCGTTTCGACCACCACATCGGGAAACCAGTCGAGATCTGTAACTTTGATGGATACAGTTTGGAGTAAGGGAAAAGGACCGGATATTTTGTTGAACTCTAGAAAGGTGGCCATCGGAATCGCGAGCTCGATTCGGGCCCAGCGGTCAGAGTGCGCGGACATCGCCGACAGTAATGCTGGAGGTAGAGACGCGCCACTCGAGCATACCAACGAAATTGACAATGGCAGGCCCGCAGCGCGAGTGAACCATAGATCCAGCAGGGAGGACTGTGTGGTATCATCATTGTGGACAGAATCGGTGTCCCCACCCTCGCGTATACCGAGCTCGAGGTATATTGAGGTCCACAGCTCGCGCGTCGAGAGGGCAACGGCTCGCCAGTAACGACAAATCCGGGCAAGATGCAACGGCGCTCGATGCATATGCGGCCGAACTCGTCGTCGAACTGGAAGGCAGTAGATAAATATGATGGATATGAGCTCGAAAGGGAGAGGAAGAGGAAGAGCGTGCTGCTGCTTGGCGATTCCCAGAGTCATCGTCGTTGCAGGGAGAAAGAGAGGGACCTACACCGGCGATTTGCCACAAGATCACAAAATGGTAGATGGCAACATTATGCTGAGCGGAGTCCGTTGGCCCGCGAATTTGGGATGGTTTAGTGCTACTTGCCGCGTAGTGTGAATCCTGGTGAAGATTTTTCTTCAAATGAAATCTATTCAAATTGCCGCCTTTTGCTTTGAGAATATCCGACAGCGGCGCAAAAACTACGCGCATTCGTGATGATCCAGCTCATCTTTGCGTCTATGCTGGTGAGTTCGCTACATCAGTTGAGTTCCATCTCTGCTGGGTTCTTCGTCCCACGTGTTCACGGTGTGTTGTGCGATTTCGTTTTTCACCACGTGTTCCACGTGATCGTGTTGCAGGTATTTGTCACCCATTTCGGCATCTGCACTTCTCCTCCGCCCGTCATGAGCTATCCCGAGACATGGTGGAAAGACGCGGTAATCTACCATGATTGCTAGAGGCCGATGAACGGCGGGGCACAAACAGTTTTGAAAACAGGGATTTTAGTCAAGATAGTTTGATTTCAGGATGGACGTGGAGTTGTTATGTATATAGTGTTCGAGGTACAATTGAGCTCAGGCCCGGCGTACAATATTACAATTATGCGGACAGTGATTGATTCAAGTGGGTTTTTTAGCGTTGGGGTCGGTGGCGTTTGGATTGGCGGTGTCGGATTTTGTGTTCGCGACATCCCCTGGTACCGTGGATGGCTCTTCGGTGGTGTTCTGTTTCTTAGAATTGGAACCTTCGGGTTCTTGCGATGCTTTTCGCTTTTCACCAGGGGAGTCTGAAAAATGGTTAGCCGGGGAGGATGAAGGTCGAGTATGAGCATGTGTGAACCTTTGGGGATAGGGAAGGTGGAAGGACCTGCGAAGGGGTTCGGAGGAGGGAGGTTCGACGATCCCGGGGCGGAAATCGGACCACGGAACATTCCAACGGCTCGTTGTTCTTGGGCATGTACAGCTTCCGGAGACAACATGGGAGGTCGGTATGGCTTTTGTGGCGAACCTTTGAACGGGCTAGGAGGCTTTATCTGGGCGGCACGTAGGATAAGGATTTGGTTGATAATACCTGGGAAAATGTCGATGAGAATGGTTTAAGAGAGGGAGGGACAAATGGAAGACGAACCAGAAAACGTATCGGATCCACTGAATGAGAGATGTTTAATGCCAAACGAGCATTCAACTAACGCTCCGGGCAATTTAGAGGGAATATCGAGGGGCGAAAGACGTGATCCGTCGACGTCAAAGACAATGAAGTCTCGAACGACATGGGTGTCATAGATTTTCTCGAGAGCGTCGCGACCTTCAGTGGGGACGGGCCAGTGCCTGATGTCTGTAGTTTCGTCTGAGGTGTGTAAGTGGTGAGTGAGATGAGGATGGTAAGTTTGTGCGCACTTTGGTCCGAGTCGTTCAACTTCTAAAGATAGTGAGTCTTACTTTCATAGTATAGGCAGTGGACGTGTACCTTTTTGTCGAATACATTGAACGCAAAACGAACGGCGTCCTCGTTGTCCTCTCGCTGGATGAACCATTTATCGACGTGTGTTTTAGAAACTGAGGTTTGGAGTTTTTTCAATGCAGTGATGACGGTAGGGAAATCAGGACGGAAAGTGGGGTCGTTTTCTGGAAAGAAAATCAGTATCGAGAAGGGGAGGTGGAAGAATGGAAAGATGTACTGGCTTGGACAACAAAAATGTTGTATTTTGCGTCTGCGATTGCCGAATTGTAAGTGGCCTCGTTGTGTCTATTCCAATTGCCGGTGGGCCCGACTTTGAGCTTGGAGTCAGATACGATGCCGACAATGATGGCGTTTCCGTCAGGCGCAGCAGGTCCATCGGGGCTCGCGGTACTAGGTAGTTTTTCAGTGAGAAACTCAGCTCCGTTCGATTTGGTGAATTCGAAGGAGGATGCGAAGAGGGAACTGGGGACATAGTTTCGAGTTCTCATGAGATTGTCGCGATAAAAAGGTGAACTGAATGTCGAGGACATGGTGGTAATGTTCAAGGGAGTAAGAGTTTCAGGGAACAGTTATAAGAAGGGCGGGTGAAATGACGGATTGAGTGAATTCAGGGTCAAGGGACTTCAAATGAAATGCCGGGTGGCCAGGGTGCAAAGCATAAGACGATTTCGGTGTAGCGCAGTAGCATGAATTTACATTGTACAGCATAGAGAGCGTAAAAAGGATGGCGGTCGGATCCTGGATTTTGTGCGGATACTGGGAGGGCGAGCAATTCAGAATTGATTAATCTTGACGGCGGGCACAAATGTTTTCGAAGATGACTATGATAGTTGAGTATGTCGGAAAAAAAGTGGTGAATTGTGCTCACAGAACCACCATATTTTTGCGCCGACGGGCATGAGCACTGGAGCATTCGGAAGGACGACTGTTTCGAAAGAAAAAAAACTACGGGTCATCACATGGTTTTGCGGACATTGGATTGGACATACCGTAAGGGAGGATGTAGAGATGCAAAGAGCCCCGGGATTGCGATTCAGAGAACATTTTCGAGGATGCGAAGGTGGGTCAAATGAAAGACAGCGGCAAGGAAGTCAGAAAGACTGGGTTATTTTTTGGTCGGCGTATGTGCCACTGTTTATAAGGCCATGGGATTGTGAAAGGATAATTGAAGTTGAGTGGGAAAGAAAAGGACGAGAGGAGATGGTGGATATGTGCGGGAGACGGCAAGGACGGCAGATTGTTGAAGACCAGATAGAGAGAAAAGTCCGTTGAATATGGAGTGCGAAATTGAATGTAGCAACGCAGGAGAGCGGGACAGGTGATAGATACGAAGAGGTGTAATGGAGCCGTCTTGAGGCAGCTTCGTCGGGGCCGGATGAATCTGATGGCTGACTTGTCAAGACCGTGGGTATATCATACGGTCATGTGATGATACGCGACGCGTTGTATAAAACAAGGGGCCGGCCCTGCCGACTCGAACCTTGCTTTAGGTGCCGGCAGCCTGATTACCTACCATTCTCGCCATGTTTTTCTCAAAAAACCGACGGTATAATACTACACTTTCTGTGCTTCGATCATTGGTTATTCTCACTTCAACTACTCAACTGTGGCCTTGAACCTGGAGGCATTCCAAGTATTGCAGCGGTGTGGATTTTCAAAAATGGGGAGAATGTTACATTGAAGACTATTAACAAACGGTTGGGACGACCGCGCGCGTGAGTCGTTGCCCCGGCCACGGGTCGGTATGGGGGAAACCATCTGTCTGTGAATTCTTTCCATCAACGCAACCAAGATTCGAGCGCAGGTAGGGTGGCTGGGAGCTTATAGACGTCGTCCTTACGATGCGCAGAGGTTGTGGCCTGGGAAAGGTCTTAGACAAGAAACACGGGGGGTAGATGAGGACTTAGCAAGGGATTGGGACGCTCCGCGACAGAGGCTGCTTGGTCGAATATATTATCGAGATCCAGCGACGGGAAAGGCACAGCAAGCCGGGGTGGATGCGGAAGGACTCATCAGTGAGAGATTCACGGGTCGGACACTTATGAAATGGCAAGTCTAGGATTTGGCTGGGGGTAAGATGGGCGAGACTCGGAGAAGGAATCTTTTGGCCCTCCTCCCCCGGTGCGTTCGCAAGCACGGTGATTGCTCAGAGAACATAGCACGTGTTGTAATTGGGATTTGCAGCAGAAGAGAGAAACCAGTTGGACACGGTCTAGGTCAAGATGTAGTTGGCTGCGAGAGGGAGCAATTCTAGGGCTGCACACTGTCACGTCGACGTCGTTTCGACGCCTGTCGGGCCACCGAACTGTTCCCTTTCTGTCCAGTCGTGGTTCCAGAAAGCCCTATGGAAAGTGACGGGCGACGCGACGGTGCCGGCGCGCTTGCAGTCTGTAAAAATCCAAGTGTGTGAGAATGTTTTGACAACTTATTAGCTGTGAGTTATCCCTGGGCTCGCGGGTCGCCATATGTCCGAGTTGTTCAGGAATGAGAACAGGCACCAATATTTCCATTCGCAGGTTAAGTTGTTGCCCTGAGCACGCGAAATTATGTCCAGCACTTATTGATAGTTGCAATTTGCCAGTCGGAGACTCGGAGTGTGGGTTGTCTCAGTGCGTGTTGTCCCGAGCGAAATGCGTCAGCTTTCTGTGCGCACATTGTAAGTGGTCTCCGATCCAACACCGTCGATTCAAATTCAGGCCAGAAATGACAAGAAACACCGTAGAATTGGCACGACGGGGACGGGGTGCAGCCTGCTGCCTGCCAGCCCTAGGCAATTCGGGGAACGCGCGGCCCTCGTCGTCGCAAGGACGCAAAGGCACTGCTCACGTTGACCGTGGCAGGCGGGCCGCGTGACTAGCAGTAACTGCTGATAGAGTTGGGACTTGTTTGTTCCGTGCACATCAAAGAGTTTCGCGGAGTCAAGTCATGCTAGTGTTTGGACCTGTATAAAACGGGGGACTCGGGGACTGGTCTTATTTGTTCGGTGCACATCAGGGAGATTCGAGGAGTCAAGTCATGCTAGTGTTTGGACCTGTAGGAAACGGGGGACTCGGGGACTTGGTCTTATTTGTTCGCTGCACATCAGGGAGATTCGAGGAGTGAAGTCATGCTAGTGTTTGGACCTGTAGGAAACGGGGGATTCGGGGACTTGGTCCTATTTGTTCGCTGCACATCAGGGAGATTCGGGGGGTTTTTATTTCAATGTACTGGGTCCCGTGCTGGGAAAACGCGAAAATGAATTCGAAAAAGGAAGGAGGAAGGGAGGGCTCAAAGACTTCGAGGATAATCTATGTAGACCTCCTTACAGCCTGCTCAGCTTAGTCGCTGCTGAAATTGTGACGTAGATGGTAGACTGTTTCGATTTCAAGAGGGTTACAGAGGTACATAAGGTAAAAAGGTCATTGGATCGCTTCGGAGGAGAGGGGACAAAATGATAACATAAAACAATCAGGACCGTTGAATGTAAGTCAAGAAAGCGCGACACCACCGAAATAACCAAGCCGACGACGAATGGAGACCACGGTAGATGGATTTTGGGCGTAAGCCCGACGATTTTTTGCACGTATAGATAGACAAGTCAACGAGGCACGGGGAGAGGCTTGTCCAAGAATCCTGGAAAGAGGTCAGTGGGTGTAGCGATTCGAGTTGAAGGTTTTGAACAAAAATGCCGCGCAATCCAGCGGCGCATTCACCCGGTTGGCGATGTGTCGATGTCCAGATGCGGATTGTACGCAGATGGGTATCGGATCGCGTCCATACACACCGCTGTTGGCCGGTCGAGTGGCTCCCGGGCCTGCGGTTCGATGGGATACCACGGAGGCGGATGGATGAGAGGTGTGGTAGGGGGAAAGAAGAATATTCTCGCGTTAGCAACAGAAATAAGATTGAAAGAGTCAGCACACGGACCTAAGAATGGGAATGTGCGTGCTGACAATCCCCCTCGACGATGGCTCCTCCTCCTCTCGACCCTCTTGAGTGCCAGACTGGGATCTAGCCTGGTGCACAAGATCCGCGATGCGACACAACCAAAGTGGTTGCAAAGGCCGATGTATACGTGCTACAAAAGGAAGAGGTGGAAGTGGCGTCCTCCAGGAGCTCACATAGTTGGGTTTGGGGAGTCTACAGTTGACGTCGACGTCGAGTGTAGTGAATTTTTGATTGCAGAAAGGAGAAGGATTGATGGGCTCTGCTCGGGATTTTGAGGCGCCAGAAGATTCTTGCAAGCACTTGTTGAGGGCTTGACATGGATTTGGGGTGAAAACGAGCCCAGCGAAGTCGTCGTGGTGGAAGAAAGAGAGATGGCAGCTAACAGCGTGATGTCACGGTTACCTGCCAGTCACGCTGTTACCTGCCATTTTCTTATCCCGTCTCACTCAGACTGGTTTAAAATGTTCTGAAGACCTAGGATCGACGTAATTTCTTTTTGGAGCCTTGTCAATTATTTTTACGAATTAAGAGCAAGTGGAATGTGGTCAAATGAGAGAAGTGGCAGGTAACATACACAGCCACTGGCAGGTAACACCCAGCTGATCGAGTCATGAACCATTCGGGGAGCTCGGGGACTTGGTTATTTGGCTGTGTGAGAAGGAGAGGGATTCGGAGCGTCATTTATTTGTTCCCTGCAGCTTTCGGCAGGATAATTTCCAGGAAGGGGGACCTAGCTAAAGCAAGGTGAATCTCACGTTCTTGTTTGGCTCAGCTTAGGCTTCATTTCTGTGCCACCATCATCCTTGTTGCATGCATGCTGGAGACGTCTAGCCCGCTGTCAAGAACGGATGGTGGTATGCTTGCACAGGTGGAGTCTCAACAATGGTGCACGTACAAATCTCGTCAGCCGTTGGCCTCTGCTGGACCTTTGCAGCCCAGCGTCGCAAGCTATTCTGTCGATCCCGCGATACCATCTACTGTGGTGGTCACTCATGTGGTTTTGACACGGTTCTCATTGGACCTTTTGTCCCACTCTCGAGTCTTGGTGGTGCACATGAATGGCCGTCCTCGTATAGCGAGGGCAGGCAGCCGATCTTGTGTGTCGGTTGTATGGCCATCTGTGCATCCCAGACTCAGAGAGTCAATCAGTATACTATCTACACTTGGTACGATTCAAAGTCTTCTTCCTCTGGGGTATTTTTATTGATTTTTCTTTACCGCGAATATAGTAAACGAATGTCGGACGCGTTATAATGCGTGTTGGCGTATAACACGTCTGACACGTCACCGTGACCTCGGATGTTGCAGTTCTCAACGTGTTGAAGCATCGTTTTCATCCGTAGGCCATTTGATCAAGACCGATCAGTTCGGGGGGCACTGTTCAACAACTATCAACAAGATCCGCCTCATCTTCGACCACCACCATGGTCTTCTAAGCCCCAGCATGTTCGTCTTTACCCATCTCGCATCTCGGGCAATTGCAGTATAGGCTGTGGTACTGTGTATATAGAAGGGATGATTTTAGAAGTGCGTGTTTTTTTGTGTCTCCATTCTCGGTTTTGTGTAATCGATTTTTTTTAGTCTGTGTATTCTTGAACACTGCAGAAGGAGAGCGGACCTCGGCCATGGGTTATATTCTCCGCGTAATCATGGACAAGGTTTGAGCTGTGAGGATGTTCGTAACTTCTCAGGATTGCGTCAATTCATCCATTCATCTGAATCGGTTTTCAGTTGGCCCGACTGGATCGCTGATTGGTTGATTGTTAGGAACGTAGCGGAGTGCGTGCATGTGGCACAAAGCTTTCCGATACCATGCTGACTCTATGACAAGTGCACCAGCTGTACCCGTCATTGGTATGGCTACACTTCTACTCCTTAATCGGTTGTTGCTTTTGCCCGCCGACCATTGTGCTTGTGGTGTGCTACTGGTGTGCTGGCCTTGGTCGCTTGTCCTCAAGCATAATTGCCAGCTATCATCGATGTATTTTGGCTTTGAAGCGGAAAGACAAAGATGTCATGGATGTGTTAATGATGTACGTGCTAATCGAAGCTGTCTCCCGTTAAATCTAAATACCATTTGAGGTCGTCTTTTGCTGCTCGAAGTGTGGCATCTGCGAGACGTTGAAGACGACTCTCTTCATTCCTAACCTCTTGGGGTGCATGATTATTTATGTTTTTAGGATTGATATTCCCGAGAATGGCTAATCCACGGAGTTCGTCTTCGCCGCATTTAATCCTTGACAGCATCACGTAGGACGCTGCAATTGTAACACAGCTTTCCAGGTGAATAGCAGCTGCATCAAGAGATCTGCTTTGGGAGTTATGTGCGGTGAAACTGAATCCCCCGATGAGGGGAAGCTGGCGACGAGTTGCGGTATAGATTTTTGTACCGTTTTTTTTGGTGAACTGAATGGACTTTGTGATTGGTGTAATAGTGAGACGATGTGGATACTGTGCGTTAGGGTCGGATGAGGTGTAAAGTGGAAGATCCACTTCAGCGGATATGGCATAACGGCGTCCGTGTCGTACTTCGTATTCCACATTGATCAAAGTTCCGCCGCTTCCATTGGACACACCGAGCTCGACTGCAATGTTGTCAACAACAAAAATCGGCATGCCTATGACAAGGGCAAGACGACCACTGAGGTCTTCGGCGTGAGATTTAATCGGGGTGTTCCAAGCATCTTGCGCATTTTGGCCGCTCAGTGCGGTCTTTTTTGTGCCACGACCAACGGAATCTTCGGCGTAATATACAGCGAACTCCTGTTTGGTGGCCGTTGCAAAAGCCTGGGTTATTATCCAGTTATGGGTGTTTCGGACATGGTTGGTGTACGTGATGAGAGGAGCACCGTATTTGGGAGACTCAATCCATTTCAAGACGTCGGTAAATCCAGGGTCCACAAGGGATCCTGGTGATCCTAGTCGGTACTGCTGTAAGAAATCAAGATCGGAGTCTTCGCCGGAAACGGTACACATTCCGTGACGAAGACGGTTGAGCAGAGCCAGAAACCGAGGGTTTCGTTGGCGAACTACCTCGTCGAGAACGACACAGGATTCAACTGTCCAATAGTTCTTGATTGCTGTTAGTTTTTGTCGAACCCCGGGATTCAATGCCTGAAGATGACAATCGTTTCTGTGTAATGAAACATAATTGTGATCGAAAAGAGGAGTTGCTCTCGGTCCGGTGAGTTGGTATTCGTCTCCGGATAGAATAAGGTCTAGATTTCCAAAAGGATCGTCGGTGCATCCTCGAGCGAGGTTGATATTTCGACTAATTTTTTCGAAGTCATCGCATCCGAGGAAAAAGAATTCGTCAATGACGAGAGTACGAGTGGATTCTAGTCGTGCAGTGAGGGCTTTTAAGGGTGCAGAATTATTCTTTATAAGAGCCGGATATTTTGTTCTCAACGCGAGCTCCTGGTGAACGGTAGAGCCATGAATATTGCTGGCTGAAACACCGGTAGGAGCTGTGAAATTGAGCTCTGATAGTATACCAAGCTCATCATAGAACGCTTTGAGAGCGTCATATATGTGGGATTTTCCTGTCCCCCCGGGACCGGCAATTATGAGTCGAAAGGGCTTGCGATCAGGGCTGGATAAGAGACATTTCATTCGGTCATCAACCTTCAGAAAAAAAGCGAGGCGTTGCTTCTTGTTGAGTGTAAATCTATCGCTGACAGCGATAGCGATTTTTTTCCACTCTAGAAGTGTGTCCCAGACCTCAGTAACTCCGTTGTGAAGGGCGGAAATTCGTTTGCGAGCGAGCTCCTTTTCTTCAGCAAACGTTGAGAGTCTAGGATGTGTCGGAGAATGGGAGCCGGGATTGTGGTTTTGGGGAGCGCGGTTCAGGTAATTTGTGGCTGCATTTGCTATAGGGATATAGATGAGTTAGAAAAGTAAGAGACGGAGGAATTTTTGACAAAATATACCTTCTTGGGCACGCTTGTCAAGCGCTGCAGCCTTTTCTTCTGCAATGAGAAGAGCGGCAGCTTTAGCTCGAACGAAGGCCTCGGTATCTTGTGATTCAACCGCGCATCCTTGCAAGAGGCTGGTTAAATTGTGCGGGGGATTTGGAACATGATAAAAGTTGGCGGCTTCAGCCAATGCGATAATGGTATCGGTGGACGCTTGAGTCCGGGGTGCGCAAGTTTCTGTGAATTCTGTGAAGTCGTCCTTCGGATCGTCATCGAAGTGTACTCCATCAGGCTCGTCGTCAACTCCAAGCTGGCCCAATTGCCAGTTCAGGTCACCGGCCAATTCATCGGTTGAATCGAGCTGGGAGGAAATGCCATTCGGCGAAACGAAATTGGCTTGACGGGCTCTGTACTCGGCTGAAAGATCATCTGCTGCAAGGCGGCACTCCCACTCTTCCTGCATATGCTCCACTATTTCCGCGTGGATTTTCGGGAGTGACGAAAAAAGAGATTCGAGGGCAGTATCCCAAGACACATTGTCGGCTTTCAGGGGCTGATTGGAACATCGATTCCAAGGCCGGAATAACGCAAGCATAACAATTGCATACTTGGTAGCATGGTCGGGAAGATCTCGGCGTGGGATAGGTGTTCCGGAAAGGACTGGTATGTGATCAATTTTCCGTTTGCGAAGTGCATGAGTTGCAATCTGCGGGTGACCTGTTATAAATCGCAATTCAATACTGGATCCTGTGGTGGCTGCCAGGTTGCAATCAGAGAAAAATAATAAGAAGGATGTGTCGGTTGAGTTCAAACGTACCGTCATTCTCATCTTCGTCATCCGTGTGTTCAGATTGTTTCCTATTCTTGAGCATGCGAAATTTTTCATACTGTCGAAATTGGTCCCACATTGGAACATTGTCAAGCTCGACGGGGCGGAAGAGGACATCATAAACGAGAGAATTCAGAGTCGGAGTCGCATGTTCATTCAGGACTACCATGGAATCATCGAGATTGACGAGCTCATCCTCGGGATATTCCATCACCGGATTTGGATCGAGCTGAGAATATTCTGTTTCATGGTTGGTATCCGGGCCGGTCATTCTGGTAATACAATCTGAGTTTTCGCGCAAAATTTCTGGGACAGGACTCACTCTGGCGACAATTCAGAAGTATCGCTGGTACTGTAAAGAGTTCAATAAAAAGATTGAAATCAATGGGACGGGAACTCGAACTTTGGAACAGAAGGCTCAGATCGCTTGACATAGGGTGGAAAGTGTTCCAACGAAATCCAGGAGAGCAATTTCGACCAGTGAAAAACGGTGAACAGAGCATCTGTTACATGGTTGCCGATTCCGAGTAACGCGCAAGCCACTTGTTGTCCAGACAGTTCTCGTCGACCGTTGATTTGGTTTAGGGTCTTCAGAAGAAGTAATCTGCATCGTTCATCAGCATCTGAAAGAGGGCCACACTTCTCCAACGCCTTAGTTGCAGCGGCCAGTGCACTCATGATAACGGCAGAGCTGATGTCAGATTTTGCTGTGTACAGTGTCATGTAAATGCTGAGAGCCATTCCTAGCGGACCGGAGCCAACAAATTTTAGATCAGTGTTACACTGAAAAGCGCCGCTGAGAACAGGGTTGTAACCAACAACCCTTTCGTTGCCTCGTTTGAGAGATATTTTGCCATTTTCATCCATGTTTGATTGTGAAACCAATTCAAGTGGGTAGCCGAACCTGCAAAGGCGGTCGCGATCCTCAGGATTGAGGGATACCATGGAAAAAGGGGTTTTTTTGTAACATGTATCATTGTGTTCGTGGACCTGACCCGACGCGTCTAAGATTTCGCGAAGAAATTGGGGCGACAAGGTGTCAAATTCTGGATCGTCTGGATGAGGAGGTCGTCCAAGAAGACACTGTTTTTTTGCAGCTTTGGTCGGAGCATCAACAGGATGAGTATTGGAAGGCAGATCATGTTTGATGATACTTTCCAACCAGATGAAAAGTCGTTGTTTGAAATCTTCATCGGCAATGGCTTTTTCTTGGAGTAGCTTTGGAGAAAGTGCGCCTATAGATCAAGTAAGAATAAGTACAGAGAGGGGTGAAATTCGAACCTTCCAACCAAATGAGGATATGGAGATGAAGAGATCCTCGATTTTGCGCTTCGAACACTCCATAGTAATGTTTAACGCGACCAAATACTCCACGCTTGCAATCTCGTTTGAATCCAAGAAACACATCGGTAAATTGATCGACCATGAGTTTAAAAAACGCTGCCCCTGCTGTTGGGTTTGCAGCGAGCGAACGTGCACGTTCAAATGACGTGAATGTTGAGTCTGGTTTTCCCAAGAGCGTGTCGATATCGATGTTATTACCCGCAATGAAAGCGGACAAAGGATTGTACGTGTCAGCGGGATTCAAGGTAAAGAAAATGTTGACAGTTCCTGTCGAGCGAGTGATAGCATGAATTTCTTCCCTCATCGTCAATATTTCGGACGACGAGCCTTCGATATGGTCGCTGCTATAATCTACGTAGCGCAAGAGCTCGAAGACAGCAGTTTCGGCTGGAGTGGATGGGATGTATTTCGAGTAATCCTTCCGAGCTTTTTTTGCCGACATCGTAGCAGTAAGAGTGGTAAGGGTTTCTTCGTCAATTTTAGATATAGCCTCCATGGCCTTTGGCCACCACGCGCGGCGAACAGCTAAGCGAGATTGGTAAGCTGATTTTCGAACCATTTGAATGTTGTGCATGGCAAATGGAAAGGTGAGATGTGTTTGGAAGCGATGGTCAGCGATTTGTAAGTAATGTCGGACATGGGATTTCAGTGCGATCTCTTTTGATCGAACAGGATCATCGAACATTCCTACTCCGTACGGAAACAGAGTTGGCCATAGCAGGCCGTACACGTTAGGATTGTGACGCGTAGACAACGTTTCTGCGCTCGTGAAAGTCTTGGCGAAGGAACCACCTGCTTTGAGTTGACGAAGAGCCGCTAGTTTGCGAGCATTTAAGGATTTCTCGATGTTATCAACATCGAATGTGCCGGTAACAGAGAAAGGGATTTGTTGTTCGGGATCGGTGTCTGTATATTCAGCAAAAATTGCTTCTGTGGTATCGATACCGTGGCCAGTATAAGTTGCATTCTGACCACGGATTGTTTCGCTCGGAGATTGGTACTGGATGGGAAAAGGTACATGACCATTGTCATCGCACGGATACTCCGCGAGAGCGGCGAGGTCAATGACAATGTCGTGATAAAGGGGATTGTTGGACTTTAACCAATTCAAAGCACGCAGAATACAGCCTCTGCGAACAAGGAAAGGAGTTTTCCTGAACATATCTTCGGTTGCCTCTTGGTTTTCGGAGACAAATATGATGACGATCTCATCGAAGAGAGTGGACATAGGGCGGGGAAGGACAGTTGCAAGAGTCGAAATTTCATGAGGATGAACACAGACATTCCCGGATGAAGATCTCTGCTGTAAAATTCGGGGACCGGTTCCTGCATTGATTTTTGCCCAGCACTTTGTCGTGTGAGCGCGAGCAATAACGAGTTCTTCTGTGAAGGTAAGGATGCTCAGTTCGGGAGGTATTGTCCCGATCCAACACCCGTTTGCCCAGCTGTATAAAGGAATTTTGAAAAACTTCCGACCTTTAACACATCGAGCACAAGTAGGACAGGCATAGTATCGATTATTGTGGACGGAATGGGATTGGATTTTAATTTGGTTATATTGAATACGGAGGTGGGTAACAGCAGCGTCAAGAAGAGTGATATCGAGCTCGGAGGTGTTCCAGGCTTTGAGGTCACCGGGTAGCTCGTTTCGGTTGCAAAAAGAACAAGGTCTCCGTAAAAGTGCAGACCCAGTGGTCTGATGACGATGCTCTCGATTTATCTAGGCCAATTTTTTGAGTGGGACAGGAAGAACAAGGATACTTATGACACATACCTGATTGAGGTCCTCGTTTGATTCTACTTGAGGCCACAAATCAATGCACATATTCTCTTCTATGTCGAGATTCTCTATCGCACGGCGGGAGGACTCAGCACGCTGTGATTTACGAGCCGGACCGTTTTTTCTTCGTGGAACTGGTGGGTGAGAAGGCACGTGGGAACGGTCTAAAGGCGTAGACCATTCATCGTTTTCAAGTTGACCCGCTGCTTGGGCATCGGACAAGTGAATCAAACACGCCCATGTACAGCGATGTACTTGGAGCTCGCCAATGAGAAGGACTCTCCTTTGTCGTTTAATCCGATGTTCGCATGCAATAGTACCCAAAGCTGCCGCTGAAACCTTGGTCGAATCGGTGAGAGAGTTTTGTAGCATATGGCGAAGCGTCCGGGCTTTTTGATCATCTGTGAGAGACACAGCGAAAACGGGGGTCGGTGTTGACACTATGAAAGTAGGAAAGATATAACATGAGTTTCTACGGGACGTTTACTGGTTTGAAAGTCTAGAAACATACCACTTGCTTCGCTTTTCCCTGACGATAGTTTCCTTCGTTTTCCGTTCCTAATGTCTACAAAGTCTTCAGATCTTTTCAAGGAAGTATGTGAATCCATGGATTGATGTTGTCCAAGTAATTGTAAGTTCGATGAAGACGATAAGTGAAAGTAGTAAACGTCGCGAGTGAGGAGTCGGAGCAAGGCGGTGTTATGTATCATGTGATAGCAGATTATATAAGCCGTTTTGCCGACATTTTTGCACACTAGGCACAAAACAGATAAATCTGTTTGTGGAAATCTACCCCATCTCATTCTTTGATTCCAATGGCGATGGGATTGGGGACCTCAATGGGATCGCCAGAAAATTGGACTACTTGAAGGATCTTGGGGTCGATGTACTCTGGCTTTCCCCGATTTATAGATCTCCCTTGGCCGATATGGGTTACGATATGTGCTGGTGGTTTAGTATCTCTTTGCTCGCCCTCATAACTCTCTAGATCGGATTATCGCAATATCGACCCACGGTACGGAACCCTAGACGACTGGGACAAACTTCTCGCCGGAGTGCATGAGCGGGGCATGAAACTTATGTGTGTTTAACGTTATTACTGCTCGGTGTCTTCATTTCCTGAATTCTGATCAGGATGGATCTTGTTGTCAACCATACATCTGACGAGGTTTAATTGTCTCCATTCCACATGACACGATTGACTGAGCACTTCCCCAAGCACGAATGGTTTATTGAAAGCAAATCGTCTAAGACCGATCCTAAACGCGACTGGTACATCTGGCGTCCTCCGAAATACGATGCAGACGGCAATCGTCAACCACCAAATAATTGGAAGTCGGTGTTTCAGGGTGAGTGCTTCCTGACTTCTGGCGAGAGTCTGTTTCATACCGCACCCAGGCTCCGCCTGGGAATACGACAAGACTACCGACGAATATTACCTCCACTTGTATCTGTCGAAACAGCCAGACTTGAACTGGGAGAACCCCGAAGTCCGACAAGCAGTCTGGGATCTCATGACATTCTGGATAGATCGTGGATGCGATGGATTCCGTGTACGTCTTTCCTTAATCTTATCTCTATCAAAACACCGAGGCAGTATTGGCAGATGGATGTCATCAACTTGATTTCGAAGGTAAAGTAGTTGAACTACCTTGAAGGTATTTTGAATCTCAATCGTCCTCGCAAGGCGGAGGGTCTACCAGACGCCCCAGTGACTATTCCGGAGGATGACTATCAAGATGCGAGCTCCCTCTTTGCAAACGGGTATGTCTGCCTACCTCTGTATTTCACAAATCGACTTATCCTTCGAAGGCCTCACGTGCACGAATATATCCAGGAAATGAACCGCAAAGTTTTATCTCGTGGGTGTCCCAGAGATCTATTATCCACGACTTATCCAGCATAGAGCACGACTTGATCACTGTCGGAGAAACTCCCTTCACGCACTCCGCCGCGGAGCTGGTTAAATACGTCCTCCCCGCAAATAAGGAGCTCAACATGGTGTTCCAGTTTGAACTCGTCGATCTTGACTCTCCCCGTACCGCAGAACGCAGTCCGTTTATCCACAGGCCGTGGAAGCTGTCGGAATTTAAAGAGATCGTCACGCGATGGCAGAAATTCGAGCGTGACGCGGGGTTCTGGAACGCGTATGTGCCCTGCCGTTCGAGATTCACTTTCGTCCGCTGATCATTCCACATAGAGTCTTCATCGAGAACCACGATCAAGCACGGTCCGTTTCGCGCTTTGGCAATGACTCTGAGGAGTGGCGTGTGGTCTCAGCGAAGATGCTCGCATTATTGGAGGTCACTCTTGGAGGGACGCAGTATGTCTTCCAAGGCGAGGAACTCGGCCTCAAGAACTTCCCACGCAATTGGGGGATAGAGGAATACAAGGATGTTGCGTCTCAAAATTGGTATCAGGAGTGCGTGTATTTTGGACATCCCTGCCAAACCGCTCATCCCTTCGTTTCTGCAGAGTGTTGGAGAAGCGGAGGCGAGAGTCGGGCAAGAACGAGGTTGATATGAGCGATATTCTCGATGGCCTTGCCAAGAAAGCACGGGATCATGCCCGGGTGCCTATGCAGGTACACGCAGAACTCACTGGGCATATGAGATGATCTTTCATTCCGATTTCGCAGTGGAATTCCAGCGACCATGCTGGCTTTACGACAGGGACGCCCTGGATGCGCGTCAACGATGATTATCGTACCTGGAACGCGGCCGCCCAGCTTAATGACCAAGAAAGTGTCCGCGCGTTCTGGAAACGTGCTCTCAAGTTGCGAAAGGAGCATAAAGTCCTGGTATGTAGATCTTCCTAGGCGGCTGGCTCCCTTGTTTACTTCACCGCGCCTAGATTTACGGCGACTTCACGCTCCTCGCCCCGGAAAATGAGGACGTTTTCGCGTACACGCGCTCGTACAAGAGCTCGCGTGCCCTAGTCCTGTTGAACTTCACTTCCGAGCGCCAGTCTTTTCCTCTCCCGAAAGCCGAGGATTGGTCCAAACACCGCCTTCTGTGCTGCAACCATGCCGCAATTTCCGATGACGAACTAAATTCGACCGGTGTGCAGCTGCAGGCTTATGAAGGAAGGGTATATATCTCTTGAGGACCTGGTACTTTACATGGCCCCCAGTATTCAATATGCTGAAAATTCCACTCAATTGTAACTCCTCTTCTCAAATCATGTATACAATCCATTCCTGTATCGACACACCCAATAACAGAACACGTCCCCTTCGGTGATCGATAGCAAGGCTGCGATATCGGAATTGTCCAGCTCGATCGCTCCAGTGTCGAAATTGTTGTCGATGGCGAGTTTTCCGCGGAGCCGGCGAGCTGGCCCAGCGGGGTGAGGCGCTCAATAGCCAGGGAACAGCTCCAACGCGTTAGCCGCATTGACCCTGCAGATATTGGAATTCGATTCCAACTGTGGAGTTAACATCCGAGGACCGGATGCATGGCCGCAGCAGCGGCAAGATTTACAACGCGGACAACAAATCCTACCCCGGGCAGTAGTCAATCTGGGGTATTTAATTTCATGTCGCATATACATTTTCGAACAATCGAACCAGTCTTCCCCACTCAAATAAGCCCTACGTCCAACCGAATGCCCATGAGTTTCATAAGTCCACCACCCACCGCCCCAACGCATGCGGCGTGCTGCCAGTCAAGTAGGGATAATTCTGCGAAAAGGCCGAGGATGCCAACGCCGACGAGGCTGATCGCAACGCCCACGAGGGCGCCGAAGGGAACAATCAGACACGGGATGATTCTGCGGGCATCCGGGCGAGCGATATCCAGAACGCTGACACGCTGGGCGCTATCAAGCAGACAGAAGAGGATTGCGCCGCCGAGCGCGCCGACCAGCGGCGCAGCGGGCAAGGTCGAGGCGAAGTTCACTGACTCCCTGTACAGAATGGGGCTGGCGATGGCGAGGAAGGCGTGCCCTGAGAGCACGATGGCCGCGGACTTGATTGCCTCCACACAGAGACGCACGACGCGCCCAGTCCCGATCGTCTTGTCGGCCGAGAGCTCCTTTGCGAATATCAACACCAAGTTGAGGATGCCCGCAACAACGCCAATCTTGATGGACGGATAGTGGAGGCTGCCCATCGGGAGGGAAAGTAGAGCCGCTCCGGCGCCGTTCACACAGACGTAAATGAATGGAAGAGCCCATCGAATCCACGCGGGGATTTCAGACTCGTCGGGCGGTGTCCAGAATTCAATCAAGGGAAAGAGGAACTCGTCGTCGTCGACGAGCCACATAATCAACGTTAAGACGGAGGCAAGCGCGTTCCCGAAGAGAAACGTGGCGAATATTCCAGCCGCCGCAACGAGAGGTGAGAGATGGAAGCTTGGCGTGTACTTGTCCGGGGCGGCTGCGACGAACAAGGCGTGTGCGCACATGTTGATGATTCCGCTGTTCACGGCGTCTACGAGTGTCACCGACAGACGGGTCGTCACGAAGGAGAGGAGGGAAACTGGGTCTTCTGTTTCTTCTGTAGGAACGCTGGGTCCTACGTCTACCGTGAGCACGCCGGTCGCATTGATTAAATGCACACAAACGAACCGGCTCTATCGCGACTAGGAATTGTCTGAGGAAGCAAAGGTGAGGAACTTGAGGCTCGGCCAGCCGAACCAGTGGTCTTGACGTCTAAGGATTGATAATAGATATCGGTGACAGGGACACAAATCAGAGACTGACCATTGGGCTGCATGAGTCGTGGTTTGTAGTCCGTGCGATTTATATGCTTGTAGAGTTGAGACGGGTACAGTGGGATTATAGTAGATGGCCTGTCAAATGTCATCTCTTTTATACCAGAAGAAGAGGACAACAGGGCCCCGCGTTTGCACAAGGACGAGGACAATATAAATGAGATTAACAACGCCTTCTTGTTCTCTATTCTTGTTCTTTTTGTGAGTATTTCTGGAGTTGATCATCATTCATTGTGGCGAATGCATGTGAGCGAGGCTGAGGCTATTTCGTGATGGTTCAAGCTCTTACCGGCGCACTACGCTCGCGTCCTTCATCGTCCTTCATCATCTGGTATTATGCATGCCAATCAGGCTTCGTCCGCATCACGGTTCCTAAAATGTGAGACTTAGCGCGGTCCATGGTGCTGTGCTAGCGCAAAAGACTTGTCCATAAAAAGCAAAAGCAAGGTCGAAGCAAAGGATGGAGTTGTGAAGCGAGCGGGAATTGGATGTTGGCTGATCGCACGTGCGCGGGCTGTGCATGGGAAAGCTGACTCAGCAACTGGCATCGCATAAAAAGCTCAGCACCGCATTTTCGTCTCTTCGAACAAACCATGAGGACGTACGTGGACTTTTCCCTTCTTTTCGTTCTCCCTCGCTGACCTTCCCCTGCAGATAAAAGTTCGGACCTGGTATAAGCTCTTCCGCCTCCTCGTCCGCGTTCCCGTCCTCTAGACTGTCGGCCGACGTGTACGCACGTCGGGGCGCTCCGCTGCCGCCATACTCTTTTTGATTGTCCTGGGATCGACGAGGCGCCGCTTCGGCTGGCGCTCATGACGCGGTCTGCTTGGGAGGGAGAGGGTTTGGTGGTCAGTGGGCACCCTACATATTCTTCTTCGTTTTTTGTCACAATATTCTTTTCTTTTCCCCCGCCTTTCGTCGTACTTTCATGTCATGTCGTTTATAGCACGCTGACTCTCGTACAATGAGATCTTGCTTTGTTCGATGCCCATCGTTGTCTGAGATGACCGTCTCGTCTCTCTTGCCGTCCCCGCCCCCTCGCGCCATCCACTTCTCACCGGCCTGACCCCGTCGTCGCCCAATGTCGCAATGTCGCATGCCATGCGCCTAAATGCGCCTCCCTGTTTCGAAGTTATGTGCACTACTCGAATATGTCTGGCCCTTCTCAGTTGGACCGAAGCTGCTTTGAAAGATATGCTGGCAGTGCGGGAGGTTTGTCGGGGGCGAAGCCACCAGCCTCGGCTTCGTCGTGGGCAACTGTGAATGTTCTTCGCGCGCGGCGCTTGACTCCTCCTGACGAGTCGTACGTTGTCCCTTCCTCTTCTGTAGCAAGCCCGGCAGGCCTGAAAACGGGGATTCCCTCCTCTACGAGCCGCCGATTGACTCGAACATTTCCAAGACGCGCTCATGGCGAGTTTTTCTTTCTGTGCCTTCACGGCTGTCCGGGGCTTGAATGCCCTCGCCCGCGCGCGGGTTTTTTTTGGGGGCTACTGTGCGCTTCGCGTTGCAGCTGCGCACAAAATGCTCTCTACGACTTCCAGCAGTTGCTGGGGTCTGGCCTGTACTTTTCTTCACTCCCGATCTACGTGGCAACTGGCTGATTCGCTTGTAGGTTTACAAAGACCCGTCGCGGATGGTCCGCACCTGTGTTGTGTTACTAGCACCTCGCCGCAGTTGTAGCAGGCCGCCTGTTCGATTCGGGCTCGGGTCATGAGAGGTGTGAGTAATTTTTTCTCTTTTTGACTGGCACCCACGTCGGAAGTCTCTGACATTTACGGGCGCACCCAGGGCGAGTTCTGCGCATTCATTTACAGATACTGTTCGGCGTCCACCAATTACTAATACCGTGCCGTCCATCCCACGTCTCAGCAGGCCTTTGCGGTCGAGGAATCATAGTCGTGGCTTGAACCTCCTCGCCCCACGCGCGGCTTTTTTGTATGCTTCGCGTTGCAGTTCAGCACAACTGCGCTCTCTATGACTGTCAGCACCAGTTAGTTGCTCTGCAGGCGGCCTGTCCGATTCGGCCTCGGGTCGTGCGCAACTCAGGTTGGCCTGTACTTTTCTTCACTCACCATTTCCTCAGCAACTTGGGCTGATTTACGTCGGATTAGAAAGACCCGTCGCGGATGGTCTGTGCTCTGTTAAGGTGCACCTCCATCGCAGTTGTATCAGGCCGCCTGTTCGATTCGGGCTCGGGAAATAGTTGGTACGAGCGTTTTTTCTTCGGGCCACTCACGTCGGCATTTCTTCAACTCCGAGTGACCGAGTCGTCCTGATCGACGGGCGAGGTTACATGCATGATCTGACCCACTCGCCCACGCGTGTGTTCTTTTTTTCTTTTGGCCACTGCGTTCTTGACTGTTACTATCCGTCCCGATGGGTCTGATAATTCCCGTTGGGTCTGATAATCTTTTTTCTCAGCCTCCTCTGGCTCGCTTTCCCTCCGGTTTTTTACGGAATACGATTGTATAGTAGTACTCTACACCTGTGCAAAAGTGCTAAGGGATTGAGGGAGAGGAACATATTGAAAATTAATTGCCGATCCATCAAGTCGACGATATTTGTGTAATGTTTGTGCAATGAACCTTTCTCTGTCTTGATCGCTCACCGTGAGGACCCACGAAAATTTGAGGCTTGTATTTCATACAGGATCCGTACTCCTGTCTCTTCAGATTTTTTTTCCAGCCATTCGTTGTGGTGTTCTGGGGAGTTTCAATCTCGGTGTGACCGTTGTGACGGGTCGTGACAACAGGTGTCCCCTCTCCAGAACACCATAACGAATCCTCTGCAAAGAAATGTGAGGAGACAGAAGTGTTCATATAGTATGAAATATGTGCCTCAAATTTTCCTGGGGCCTCACGGTGAATCATCAAGACAGAGAAAGGTTCGTTAAACAAAACTGACACAAATATCATCGAGTTGATCGATCGGCAATTAGTTTTGAATAGGTTCCTCTGCCTCAATCCCTTAGCTTTTTTGCACAGGTGTAGAGTACTACTATACAATCGTATTCCGTAAAGAACCGGAGGGAAAGCGAGCCAGAGGAGGCTGAGAAAAAAGATTATCAGGCCCAACGGGAATTATCAGACCCATCGGGACGGATAGTAACACCCAGTTGCCGCTGCAGGTGCAGGGGAACCGTTCTATCCGGGCTCGAGCCGTGCGTAACTGGTTTGTACTTTTCTTCACTCCCGATCTACTTGGCTGATTTACTTGTAGGTTTAAAAAGACCCGTCGCGGATGGTCCGCGCCTTTACTCTGTAAACTGCCCCCTCGCCGCAGTTGCAGCAGGCCGCCTGTTCGATTCCGGCTCCGGTCATCGAAGATAAGACCGCGTCTTTTTTTGACCGACCATGTCAGACGTTGTTCAACTCCGAGTCGTCCTAATCGACAGGCGAGGTTACGTGCATGCCTTGACCCCCTCGCCCACGCGTGTGTTGTTCTTGGTCACTGCGCTCTTGATTGTTAACACCCAGTTGCTGCTGCAGCGCATCCGTCCGATTCCGCCTCGGATCGTGCGTAATTGGCCTGTGTTTTCCTTCACTCCCGATTTGTTCGGCAACTTGAGCTGATATTTGCTGGTAGGTTTAGCAAAACCCGTCGCGGATGTGTGTTCTGTGAACTGGGCCTCCATAGCAGTTGTAGCAGGCAGCCAGTTCGATTCCGGCTCAGGTCATGTGAGGTATGATTTTATCTTTTTCGACTACCTATGCCCAGGCTCAAAGTTTTCTTCGCAACTCATCCGTTCGTCCAGGACGTCTCGGGGACCGCATAGTCCATCCCACCCTGTATAGTAACGGCCACTGACGGCCGCCTAGCCGGAGAACAAGGCAGGTATGGTCCGTGGCTAGTGATGTTCTGGCCTTGGCTTGGCCTGAAAGCCATGGCTTTGGCCCGCTTTCGGGTGGCTTTGGCTCGATAAAACCCGAAGCCAGGCCAAAATGTTTGGCTCTGGCTTGGCTTGGCCTGGCTTTGGCCCAAGCCATGGCTTTTCGGGTGAATTCGGGCCGCAACTTAATCAAGGTATGCATCATCTAAATAGGGTCTTGGGAGCCTAAAGATGTGCTTTTAAGGTCGTCTAACGCCAACCATGGAAGTATTTTGTCGAAAAAGGCAGAATGAGATGTCGTCAGAAATATCTGGCGTGTATATTCGAGCTCGCACCAATGATTTGGGTCAAATTAGGATGCCTAAGACGATTCTTTCCCTTTCAGACACCACGGTAGCTCCTGCGGTACTCATGTGAGGTGAATTTGGATTGAATTCAAATATTTTGCTCGTTGATTTACGATGTTCAGCCGGAGGTCCAAAAGCCATGGCTTTTTGGCCCGGCTTTGGCCTGAACGATGTCCGGGCCAGGCCAAAAGCCGCGCCAGGCCAAGGTTTTGGCCTGGCTTTGGCCCTGGTACCAAAGCCAAAAAGCCATGGCTTTTTGGCCTGAAGCCAAAGCCAGAACATCACTATCCGTGGCACATTTCTTGACGACTACGTTGGTTCCCATGTCGCATGTCCTAAGAGGCGCGTATCATGGAATAAACGGATAGTACAAGCGATGTAACGGGCATGTCGGTAGGTAGTCAGGTTGTATTAAGCGGCGCGGTTCGAATAAGGAATCGACCTAGCCATGCCTCAATTACACTCAAGCCACTCGAGCCAAGTTTAACCAGGGCAGCGCCGAACCTACAGTGAAAGTTGAGCAAAGTTGAAACACTCGGGGGTCGTACACCTCTTAGGTCCTAACTGTCAGTGTCTCCATGTCCGTCGGGATCCCAGGCTCCCCTCACGTTACAGGGCGGGGATCATTTTACTCCACGGCGTTCGATGTCGGAGTTGTTTGTAATGTAACCAACCGCTGTGACTGCGGGCACCCACGACAATTTCTTGCTTCTTGCATTCATCCCACACCAGCTACTGCTCACCGTGCAATCTTCCAACTTCGCCATCTTGCACCGCGCACGCGGCTTCTCGACCCTCAACCATCGACTGTTCTCCCTTCCCCACCTCGATTTGGTGTCATTAACCTTCTGGCGCTACGCACTTATATAACCCTCCCACAAATCCGCAGGCGCTCTGTGGTGCTCTATGCTCATGTCATCCTATTCATTGCTCGGTATGCATGATTTTTTTTTCAAGTACTAGCTGATATGGAGATCCCTATAGTCCACTCTTGTGAAGGAGTCTCATGGACCCGCCGCAAGGCACCGAATCTCTATATCGTCATTCATCAGAACGGACAAGCTACCTGTAAAACACCTGTTGTGAAGCGAGAGCTCACACCTAAATGGGAGCATCTCTGCAGCTTGTGAGTTTGTTTGCATTGAACTTATGGTTTGTCCTACCTCTTTCTCTACCCAGGTCATCGGATTCTGCCATCATTCTGCGACTTTGGCATGATTCACTTCTTCGGTGCAAAAATATCTGCCTCGGTGTTGTCAATGCGGAAATATCCACACTGTGGGACCTTCAGACAAGCTCAAAAGCAGAATGTATGTACTATCACAGTTATGTTTCTCTCTTTACTAACCCACATAAAAGTCATCAGACTTGAGCTAACTGGGGGAGATCAAGACACAAAAGGAAAGCCCACAGGAACACTCCTTGTGTGCCTTGTGCCCAACAGCGAGGCGGCCACGACAGCCATCCACCATGCTCGACAGGATCTCGGGAAACTTCTTGGGACCACATCCTCTGCTCTTGCAGAGACAGAGGGGTTGACAATTGAGACAGGCCTCCGTATAATCACCGCGAAACTCGGAGTACTCGTTCAGACTGGAGATGAGTTTGCCAAAGTAAGGATTTTCTTTGCACATTGGCATCATTGCTCAACACCTTTCAAGATTCACCCATACACAAACATAGCTTGGAAAATTTTAACCTCGGTTTACCAAGTCCTCCACATGATCTCGTACTATATGCTTGTGCTGACCGGAATTTAGGTTGTCAAAATACAGCAAGACACAGACAATAACCTCCACAAGCTTGTCACTACCATGGTCTCGGTTTATTCTTTTGTTAAAGAAACTGGTACCTTGGCTGAAAACATAAAACAACTTGAAGATAAAGTCTTTGCCATAGTCAAGCAGACGGTTGAATGTTCAATATTCATACGAGAATATGTTGGAAGTGGCTTCACAAGTGCGTGTTTAAGGATGGAGAATATGCACATGATTCAATTTACGTTCAGCTCGTGCAATCCGAAATACGTGGGATAACACAGACAAGACAATAGATGATCTATCAGACACATCGCTCAAGCTAAAGGATTCTCTTCAAAGTAGCTTGGCCATCCAGGGAGTCTTCCTATCTATGCAAGGAATATCTTTATCCAGACAAGTTCTTGAAAAGGTTGATGGCTTAGGTATGTGCCATTTTTTTAGATGCATATCTGTATAGTAATCAATATTGCCAGCGCAAGCGGATACACTCAAAATGCTCAATCCAGCAGAGATGAATGCTACATCCCGACCAACATGTCTAGAGGGAACACGAGTCCGATTATTGGAAGAACTCACAGAATGGCTTATGACCTCGAATGGGTCAAACAGCTTCCTCTGGTTAACTGGTGTTGCAGGCTCAGGCAAAAGCACAATAGCCACAACAATCTCGGAAACTTTCCGTGGATTGCACCGTCTTGGTGCTTTTCTGTTCTTCGACAGAAATGACCCTTCACGAAGCCATCCCGACCGTGTTATCCATACCTTGGCTTATTCACTGGCACGTCACAATCAACACATTGGCTCTGCCATTTCGGCTGCTCTTCGAGACAACCCCGATATTATGAATGCACCTCTTCAGACACAATTCCAGACAATATTGCTGGATCCACTGTTGTCTATACAGCAGCACATACATGGCCCAATTCTCATTATCCTTGATGCTCTGGATGAATGTGGTGACCCACACTCATGGAAGAGGTTTTTATCTGTGATCACAACCGAGTTACCAAAAGTTCCTCATCTCTTTCGTTTCCTCATCACCAGTCGGCGTGAAGCTGATCTCATTGATTCATTTGCCACTCGATTTGTGGAGAAGTCTGTGGCAACAGCTGCTAGCGCCCATGATGTCAGACTGTTCCTTTACCATGAAATGGCACGCATATGGAAGAAAAGCGACCTGGGACAAGTATCACGGCCAAAAGAAAACCAAATGGAAACTATAATTGACCTTGCTGGAGGGCTTTTTATCTGGGCAGCAACGGCCATTAGGTTCATCAATTCTTATCGTCCAAAGGAGAGAATGGAAACTCTCATCACCAGTAATTCGACTAGCCTTGATGCTCTATATACCACTGCACTCCGTAATTCCGCTCCATGGGACAACACAACATTCACAATGGATGCTCGGGCTGTCCTTGCATGCATTATCTTCAGCGAAGTGCCTATGACAAACATAACAATTGACAAGCTCCTAGGTGCTGATCTTCACAGTGCTGAGGTGCTCAAGCATCTGGGGTGTGTTGTGCAATGGCAGCCAGGATGTGTTGCCCGCAAGAGGTACCCGCCGGAGAATGCCGAGACACAGCCTTATGGGGTGGGGGGGTCTGAGGCCGACTTATTTCACTTTTTGGAATTTGTTCAGAACGATTCAAAAACACGTTTGGAAGGGTCATGAAAAATCCCAATTTTTTGGGGGGGCCTGAGACGAGTTTGAAGGCCAAAAAATTCATCAGAAGACCATCAGGATCACCTCCGGGCGAGCAAATCCTCGCAGTAACGGACGGAAAAATTGATTTCGCCCAACTTTTCAGAGGAAATTCCCCGATTTGGGTCCACACGTGATCGTGGGATCCTCGGCTAATGGGGGGGGGGGGGGGGTGGGGTCCGCGAGCCCTTAATTCACTTTTTCAACCCGATGTCGAGAATTTCTTGGGTGGGTACCTCTTGGTTGCCCGAATACTCCATGCATCTTTTGCTGACTATCTTACGGATGGTTTCCGATCTAAAGACCAGCCCTGGGCAATCAACCCGGAGTTTGGCCATCACCACTTGGCTCTGGGATGTTTACAGATTCTAGATAGTGATCTCCGATTCAACATCTGCAGCCTAGATGATTCACATTTCCTGAACGTGGAGGTGCTGGATATCTCCAGCCGAGTGGCCACCAATATTTCTCCGCAGCTCTCATATTCTAGTTGCTTCTGGGGTAATCACATAGCCAGCTGTCTATATGATCCGAAAATAGTTGAAGGCATTACCAAGTTCTTTCACCATTATTTTCTGTTTTGGATGGAGGTTCTCAGCCTTATCAACCAAGTTCCTGTTGCATCGACAACACTGGCTGCCGCTATAGATTATATCAAGGCTTGTCTCATTTATTTAATAAATGATTTTCGGACTAACTCTCAGAACAGGGCCACAATGACAACCTTGAAGATCTCATTATGGACGCAAGAAAGTTCTTTTCCGTGTTTTCACCAGTGATAGCTCAAGCTGCACCTCATATTTATGTGTCAGCTGTCCCATTTTCACCCTCTGCATCCAGAATAGCAGCAGAGTTTATGCAGCAGTTTCCATGGACATTGAATCTCACGAGCCCTTCAGAAATCGGCTGGCCTGTTATTCAAAAGGTTCTGAGGGGCCCGTCTAGTCCAGTTGTCTCTGTAAATTTCTCCCCAGATGGAACACAGCTAGCCTCTGTGTACCTAGATGAAGAAGCAGTGCACATCTGGGATACTCGGACTGGGCAATCTACTGGTATACGGTTCCAAGGTGATACATCTGGAACCAATTGTATCAGCTTTTCCCCTGATGGCACAAAAATCGCATCTGGATCCTCTAACAATACAGTTCATGTCTGGGAAGCTCAAACCGGTGCACCTATTGCTGGCCCATTTATAGGGCATACTGGACCCATTTACTCTGTCCACTTCTCACCGGATGGCAAGCAAATTGTATCTGGATCCCAGGACCAGACAATGTGTGTCTGGGACTCCCAAACTGGTGCACTTGTTGGTGGCCCATTTACAGGACATACTAACTGGGTCAGATCTGTCCATTTTTCACCTTGTGGTCTAAAAATTGCATCTGGGTCGAGTGACAAAACAGTTTGTGTTTGGAATGCACAAACAGGTGCAGTGGATGTTGGTCCAATTACAGGACATGGTGATGCTGTTAGTTCAGTCCAGTTCTCACCTGATGGCCGTTGGATTGCATCGGGGTCCTATGACCAATCAGTTTCCATCTGGAATGCTCAAACTGGTGCACTTGTTGCCAGTCCATTTATGGGGCATACAAACTGGGTTAAATCTGTTCATTTCTCACCTGATGGACACCGAATTGTATCTGGGTCCTACGACCAGACTGTCCGAATTTGGAATTCCCAAACTGGCGCACTTGTTGCTGGGCCCTTCACAGGCCACACTGCGGCTGTTAATTCAGTACAGTTCTCACCTGATGGCAATCAGATAGCATCTGGGTCTGACGATGGCACAATTTGTATTTGGGATGCCCAAGCCAGTCCACTTAGAGCTGGCCCGTTTGCAGGCCACAGTGACTGCATTAGTTCAGTCCATTTTTCACCCGACGGACAGCAGATTGCATCCGGATCCTGGGACAAAACCGTGTTTGTCTGGGATGCTCAAACTGGTGGCCTTGTTGCTGGCCCATTCACAGGCCACACTGATAGTATTAATATAGTCCGTTTTTCACCTGATGGACTACGGATTACATCCGGATCCATGGACACCACAGTATGTGTTTGGGATGTTCAAACAGGTGCACTTGTTGCCGGTCCCTTCACAGGCCATACTGATGCTATTGAATCAGTGCAGTTTTCACCTGATGGAACACAAATTGCATCTGGGTCCTACGACTGCACAGTTTGCATCTGGGATGCCGAAACAGGTGTAACCATTGCTGGTCCATTCAGCTACAATTCGGAGGTCAAAGCAATCAATTTCTCATCTGATGGTGTACGAATTGCCATTGGATCGAACTGTGTCTCGAATGCAGCCATCCACATCTGGGATGTTAACACGGATGCCCTTGTTGCCGGTCCATTCACAGGCCACATTGATGGTGTGATTTCGGTCTGTTTTTCACCTGACGGCACACAAATTGCAGCAACATCAGCGGCTGGGGCAGTACACGTCTGGGACATTCAACGCGGTACGGAAATTACTGGGCCAATCCAAGTCGAGAACTCCATGACATGTGCTCTCTCTGTTTGTTTCTCCCCCGACGGCATGTGGATCATGTCCGGTCATAATGATGGCACAGTCTATATCTGGGATGTTCAAACAGGTTCGCTTGTTTCCTGCCCATACAAAGGACACCCAGGTATAATTTGTTCCGTTGATTTCTCACCAGATGGCACCCACATTGTGTTGTCCGGTACAGACCATATTATCCGTGTCTGTAAGGTCGGGGACATGCACCATACTACTACAGGGATGCATTCTTCGCTGGGACAGGGCCTTCTTCTTGACTTGGAATCCGGTTGGACCAAAAATGAAACAGGAGCACTCATGTTTTGGGTTCCCCCGGCATTGCGCGAAAGTTTGTACTTTCCACCCGGTACACTGGCCATATCCGCTAGAGGCACAACAAAGCTGGACCTCAGTCGTTTCGTCCATGGCACTGAATGGGCCAAATGCTTCGATCCGAGGACCCAATTAGTTTGAACCAAGTGAGTTGATTTGCTTTCCGTTTAAGCCATCACTCAATTTTGCCAGTATTATCCCCAGGTCGGTTACTCTTGGCTTACATGTACACGATGTGTAGCACTTTTAGTACCACCGAATACGAGCCATTCGGCCCTGGCAAGATTGTTTGATGAACATTCGAACTGAGATGAGGGCCGAAATCGAATGTACCACTGACAGTGACACATATAATCCACATCCGATCCCAGTCCCAATTTGAACAAAGAAGATTCGTCGAGATCGGTTATGTTTACTTGGCACAAGTTGGCAGGGAGGATGGTACGTGTGTTTTCGCCAACTTTGCAACCAGTTATTCGAGCTTATTGGGGCTACGGATTGACCAAGTAGCGATAATTCGGCACAATATGTAGTCGGCACGGAAAGTTGAACCTCAAACAAGTAATTCAACCCGCGTTTCTGTCGGGGAGTTTAACGATCGGTGTCCAAAGACGCTTGTTTTGTGTTGGACTAAACTCCAGTGACACATCGAAATGCATTTTTGGTGAATCCCCTTATTCTTATCCTTACTCGTGTACCCGTTGGCCCGAAACAAGCGACTGCATCGATCCTCGAGGCGATCGGGTATATCCATTTGCGGGGAATCAAAGTGGAGGACCGTAATTTCTATTCATACCTCAATTTCGGTTCCGTTTCTGTGCCACGGGTGGGAATGTCTAGGGAGACGGTTTGCGGACACATAAATAGGACTCCGCACGTGAAACAAGTCAATCCAGATACAACCGGCTGGCCCGAATGCACTATTCTTCCAGCTAGAGGGACAATTACGCCGGCGAAGGATGAGTGCGTCTGTGTTCACTCGGCCTTTCAATTCACGCATCTAGACATCACAAGCAAAGGAAGAAACACCGCGACGGAATTAATATTACAGCCTGAGTCTGCAACCAGCCGCAACGAGGAGGAGGAGATCGTAAGTGTGGAGGCGGGTCGAGCGTTCGATTGAATGTGAATGATTCCGGAATTGCGCGACGTAAGGAGACGAATCCCTGTCAAACACAGGTTCGTAATATCATTAGGCAGTAGCCGGATGTGTCAGAGCGGCCAGAGTTGAACTGTAATGTGCATGAGGTGGAAATCGAACCCCGAACGCGGTCACTAAGCAGCGACTGGACGCACAATAAGAGAGAGACATCTCGACCTCGACGTCAAGTGTGGTACACTTTGGGAGCCAGGAGTTAGTTGAGGGCCAAGGGCAATTTTAATCGAACTAAAACCGAAAGTTTATGTGAGTCAAAAGGGCAGCCTGTCTGGGGAGCATGATTTCCGTGGTAATCGCTGGCGTTCGTGCTCTTTCATTGGTCCAAGGACGGCGGACCGCCGTGCGAATTCTTTGGGAGCCTCCATTGTCAGAGCGCAATAAAGATCCCGAATTATATACGATGTATAAAGCGCACCCTCTACTTCGCAGACGGTGTCAGAAGCCCCGTCATCGTTGTATCTAGTGTGTCCTCTTTACCGACCAGCTTCGCCACAATCCACACGGCGCGGGCGAACTTGGCCTTCTCCTGTGGTGTCGCCTCGTCGACGCTGCCTCCACACCCGGCCGATCCAGCATTGCACCAGTTGAAGCCTCCACCGCTCCACTCTATTGTCTGGTTCAGGTCGTAGATGTCCGTGTTCCTCCCTTTTGGGTTGGGCAGGCTCTTGAGGATCTCGTGTAGCTCGCTGACGAGCGTATTGATTTCGTCGTTAAGGCCGAGGGATGTCTTCTCTTGCTTTGCAGCTGCCCCGCGTCGCGGGGTCAACTCTGTGGTTATCGCAAGCTCTGACTCGTCGGACGCCTTCTCAAGCGTGTACCGTGCATCGAGACGCGGGGGCATGATGCCGCCTTTTGTGCCTGAAAGATGGAAATCGGGTCGACTTGGGTCGAACGAGGGGCAAGAAGGCACAAACCGTGTATGTATTTGATAATGTATGAATCCAAGGCTGTGGCAGAACTCGTAGGGGAGGCCATAGTGGTAAGAGGCAACGAATAGATAAATGACCACGCGAAATCAAAATCGATCAAATCCGTCATGGACCGGCTGATCGGCCCGCCTCGACGACGACAACGACGTCATACCCTCAAAATTCCGATTATAAAACCGGCCCCAACAGGCGTGCCCAGCCCTCTCAGAAACCACCATGTCGCCCACAGCCAACCCCAGAATCTCCTCAGAACAGCTCCCCGCCTCCCCGCCTATGGCGCACACATCACCCTCCCGAGTCGTATCTCAGCAACCTGCGCCCGCCCCGACGATGACGACCACAAGCGACACAAAAGTGACGCAGGGGGAGGCGGCGAGGCTGAGGGGCGGATGTATTCCGTGTCCAGGTGCGTTTGTATGCTTGCTTGAGCTTGATTGAGTATTGATTTTGGAACGTAGACGGCGGATGTTGTTATATCATCCCAATCCCTTGTTGCTGTTGAAGCGTGGACGAACGATGAGCAGATGAAGCACTAGGATAATCATAATACCGCATTCACGAAACCGTACGATTGGACATTACCTTGACAAATGTAGCATACACACACACTTACTGGCATAATTCAAGCTTGGACACGCAGTCTCTTCCAAGAACGTTCCGATCTGTGAGGGGGCATGAGATAAGGCCCGATCATGGATTTCTGCCAGCAGGAGAATATGTTACACACCGTCCGCCTGAGGCCTTGAGGATCGTGTCCACGTTCGAACCGCAGGCGGGCAAGTGGACTCGGACTACACCAATCTTCCGGAAGAAATACCGTTCAGCTCGAGCACAACAAGGGAGCGAAGTACTGGACACCGGCAACTCGGGTGGGGCCGCGGTCGGGGTGACCGCTCCATGCGCTGAAGCCAAGTAAGCAGAGACGAGGGAGTGAAATTTAGCTTCATCGTCTTGCAGTTGTCGCCGCTCGACGTCTTTTCACACTTACTCTCGCTCACAAGAAGGAAAGTCCGCGGGCCGTTAATTGTAGCTCGGACAAATGGCGCAGAGTCTAGGGTCTGTGCGCCGGGTACTTCAAAAGAAACGCAACGCTGACGTTTGGGTAAGTTTCACGGACTGTCCAATAGGAATCAGGATGGGCCGGGAGGCGGCTCGCTGCAGGGGAGCTTCATGGCAATGCGGGTATTCATCAGCGAGTTGCCAAGATGGGAGGCACTCCACGCCTTTGGCTGGAAGAAGATCCAAGTTCCATGTTGGCCCACGGTTGGGAGCTACGTATACGTACAAAAAAGTGAGGCGTCTGAGCCGGCAGACGTTTGAAGTGTTCGATATCAAACGGGCGAGCTCGAGGCGAGCGGGAATAGCAGGCCAGAAAAAAAAGGCAGAATTCGAAAGGAGTGTGGAGGCGGGCAAAAGTGGGGGCAGACCGCAAGCAGACGGTCACCTTGTACGATGTTGCCAGCACGAGAGGAATGGGGGCTAATCGAGAGTTTACAAAGGGGTCTATGGGTTTTGATGTGAGATGGCTCGATATTGCAGGCATCTTGAAGAACGTTTGATTCTTGAGCAACTTGGACAAGTCTTGAGTCTCGACTCAGCTTGACACTTCACAAGAGACGCTGACTGGTCCATGTCCTACGGCTTCAAGCATCGTCGAAGCTATCTCACGCAGTTTCTGATATTTTGGCCCTGTGACCCGTGACATCCGAATTGAATAAAACTCTACAGTACTTGGACCACTGCATAGAACAGAAGGTAGTCTGGGCTACTACTGCCTTTCGATGAAAGCCTTGAGCGCGCGAAAGGGTTCCAATTCGGACAGACAGAACGCAGTTTTGCCTTGGGCTTCGGCGTCGGCGAACCAGGCCAGGAACAGGGCATCCAGTTCTTGTCTGTCGGAAAGGAAGGACGGCCGGCGTTCCAGCAATTGTAGCAGCCGTTGGAAGGATAACGGCGATTGGCCCAGTTTGCGCCGCTCGGTTACGATCCCGGCATAGATCTGCCGGAGTTGCTCTTTCTCGACCTCCTGTTCCCCATCCGGCCCCAGCCACTCAAGCAACCACCAGATGGAGAGGCCGGCTCGCGCATCCCAACTGGGCAGGACTTGAGCACCCTCCCAGTCGAGGACAGCTACAATTGTAGGGTCCTCGGCGGACGAAATTAGCAGGTTGACCTCACTGAAGTCGGTGTGGACCAGCCGGAAGACGGGAGGGGATGTAGGCAGCTCGTCCGGCAACGCCATGATGGCGTCGCGCAGGAGGCGGAACCACCGCTCGGCGTACTCGCGAGACAGCGCTTCTACGCCGCCATTGAAATCGCTGCAGGCGGTGCGCTGTGCCGTCCACTCGTCGGTCGCTGTGACCAAGTCGAACTCAAGGGCCACGCAAGCCAATAAGAACTCTTTTGAGGACTTGAATGGGCCTCTGTCGTTCGGAAGCAGGCCCGCAGTGCATGCTCTAACCAGGGGACCCACGGTGCCAGCGGCGTCGACTAGGCAGCCGATCGAGCTCAGGGGATGGTCGTAGAGTTCGACCTCGAACGTGGCGACCTGGGCGGCGAGCTTTGCCCGGCCAGCGGCCGTGATGCGGTGCATAGTGGACCCAAAGAGGACGCCCGACAGCTGGACGAGGTCAGCGGCGCATGGAGCTACACGGACGACGACACCCACTCGCTGCATCAGCATGTACGGCGCCCCGACTGGGTTGGTGTCGTCGCTGTCCCAGGCGTACAGCTCGGGTACCGGTATCGACGGCGCGTGGGCCCTCAAAAAGAGCAGGGTAGCAACCTGTCGGCGGTCAGATCGCATTGCGCCGGACCCAGAGCGACGCACTTCCGACGAGAACCTGGCCGAAAGGTGTTCTGCTGTCATGTCGCGGCCGTTGTCCCCCAGGCCCCCGCCTGGAATTCTGAGCCGCGCCAAGATGTCCGTTCCGTCGTCGAAAGGCAAGAGATATATCTGAAAAATGTTAGGACCGGTAAGCTGCGTTTATCGAGAGAGGACACTGACCACGTTGTATCCGCCAAGCGCCAACAGGTGGGCTCCAGTGCATGTCTTCCCCATCACCTCTGTGGCCTGCCCTTGAAGCTCGGGTAAGTTAACCGTTGCGGCAATTGTGCTCAACGCCGGAGCTTCCGAGAGCACTGTGCTGGAGAGCTGGTCGACTGCGGATGCGAGTTTGGGATCCTGAGATCTGACGGGTCAGGCACGGCACATGGGACAGTCCGTACCCACCCACCCATTGGCGCAGAAAGTTTTGGGAGGCCAGCTGGGGGTCGGTGGTGAGCGAGGCCATAGTTCTGCTGACGTGCCACTGCAGAAAATATTTCCGATCAGTGTTCTGCCATAAGGGCTTATTAAGGGTCAGGATTTTGGTTAAGGCCTTAGCCCTTAATAACGTGGAGATATGGAGCCGGAGCAAGCTGAAGCTTGTTGTGGTGAGGAAGAGAAGGAGTTTGTGGATGTTTTCTGCGCGCTAGTCACATCGGCATCTCCCGCCGTGTGACGTCACAGCTCCTGCTCCCAACGACCATGCCGCTCCTCGACCCCTTCACCGCGCTGACCTCCGAGCTCACCAAGGCGCGCATAATCCCCGACGTCCTCGGCGCCTTCCATCCCAGCGCCTTCCTCTCCATCATCCTCCCCTCCGGCCCCGTCGCCCTCGGCGCGGAAGTCCCGCTCGCGGACACCGTAGACCCGCCGGGCATCGCGATCGCGGCGGTGCCGCGCGACGAGGACGTCGGCGGGGACGGGTTGGTGAGCAACGAGGCGCGATACACGCTCGCGATGTTTGATCCGGATGCGCCGAGTGCGGCGCAGCCGACGAGTAGCCAGTTTCGGCATTGGGTGGTGCGTTCGCGCGCTTGTGACGATTTAAATAACTTTCTGATTATCCTAATTATTGTAGATTACGGGCTTGTCGCCGACGGGTGACCCCACCGCGCCGGCGCTGCAGACCACGCCCGCTGCTAATGCGTATCGCCCGCCCGGCCCGCCGAAGGGGAGCGGGATCCATCGGTACAGTGCGTCTAAATCTTTATTGTCTCATCGGCTCAACATTGACCGACAAATGAACCCTTGTTTTGTATCTCAGCATTCGCGCTCTTCCGCGAGCCCCCAAACTTCTCCCTCCCCGAAGGCGCGTCGGAGCTCGACCCAAGCATCGAGGCGCGCCGCCGTTGGGACGCTGTGAAATTCGGAGAGCGCAACGGGCTGACGCTGGTCGGGGCTGCGTTCTATTTGGTGAGGGGTGAAGATTAGGTCGTCGTCTCTTTATTTTCTGTGTATGTGTAAGATGATTGACGAATGCGAAGAATGTGTGTATAGTGTTGCGGTATGATCTCAGACCTCAGACCTTCAGCTACTCGGCGACAACAAAAACTAGTTGCTTTTTGAGCGTCGGATGCAGCAACGAGGTACTTGCACTTGTGGTCCCGGCCTCCTCTGATCTACGAAGTCCACGCTCGTCTGCCTTGCGTATCGCCATATCTCGATTATTGGAGGCTAAGCGCTATATCCTCGTCTGCAGGTCGCTACCCCATCCAGCTACGACGTGCCATTGGCACCCACTTCTGCCTTCTTGTGAACCACCTATCTCGACGGCGAGCAGAAAATCATCCCTGCTCCCATTATCGTTCGATGAATTCGTCAAATCACAGCATCTGCGACACTCCTTGGCCTTTCCGACGTGCAGGCTGGCCCACCACACAGCATTCCGCCTGCGCCACGAAATGCCATGGTCTCTGCTAAGTATGTATCTGCAATGTAGGATCGGACTGCCTTCAAGAAGCGGAGGAAGGGTGTAAGTATTTTCATGAGTGCGTGCGGGCTGAGCCCACTACAGTAACAGAGCACCTGATATTTACGTTTGCTTCTAGCACCGGCGCCGCATCCTTGCGAGATCGAACGTTCCAACTTGAAATGAAGTTGAGCGATAATCACACCGCCCATGGCCGTTCATTTCCGTTCGATAGACATCGGTCACCGCCCCAGCTGTGACCTAAACGACCCTCTCTTCCTTTTCGGATTCACCGATTTCTTCCGGGTGAGACGAACAAATGCCCTTCGTCTCCAAGCATTCGAAATAAATCCAACGATGTACGCTGCGCTCGGACTGCCTTCACGGAGCGAAGGATAAATATTTCTGTGCGTACGTGCGGGCTGGGCCGGCCACATAGCCATCCGCCATGGAGTCACTGATATTTACATTTGCTTCTAGCACCGACGCCCATCCTTGCGAGATGGTTCCAGTTTGGAAAGAACTTGGAGCGATAATCCCATCGCCCACGGCCGTTCATTTCCGGTCGATAGACATCGTTCGCCGCACAAGCTGTGACCTAAACGACTCTTCCTTTTCGGATTCACCGATTTCTTCTAGGTTAGACGAACAAATGTTCTTCGTCTCCAAGGATTACAAGTAAATCCAGCGATATGTGATAGGATCGGACTGCTTTCAACTTTTCAAGAAGCGATAGAAGAGTACATTTTGTGAGTACGTGCGGGCTGGGCCCACAACATAGCCATCCAGCTACACGACGAACTGCCATGGAGTCGCTGTTATTCACATTTGCTTCCAGCACTGCCGCCGCATCCTTGCGAGATTGATCGTTTCATGAACCAGCCATCGCAGCATCGCTTTTGTATTCCCGTTCGATAGACATCGGTCGTCGCACAAACGGTGGCCTAAGCGCCCTCAAAATTCCTTATCTCTTATCGGATTCCGACTCACCGATTTCGTTCGGCTAGGCGAACAAGTTTCCTCCAATTCCATGCATTAAAGTAAGCTCAGAGGTACTGCGTGCTACGCTCGGACTGCGTTCGGAATATTTTGTTGAGCGGACTGCGAATACTGATCGTATCTATCAGACGAAACCCCCAGAAGCTCCATGAACGAGCTACGCACGTGTCCGACGCAGCATCGCTTTCGCGCTGGACTGGCTCTTATTGGACAGCGAGACCGGATTGACGCCACCGCAGCTCTTTACTATGAACTACACGCTCGAGTGCGAGACCAGCCCGTTGACATCGACCTGTTGGACCTTTGACTTTGCCCAGGCGTAGATTGCTGGATTATGCGTACGTTGTCTGCCAAGTCGTTGCGTCGTCGATGCAGTCAAGGGACTTATGCTGTTTTACAGGTGGAAGTCTTGCTTTACGGTCAGCATCCAACCCGATAGGAATCGCAGAGCTTACAGTCGTCTTCCTCTAGGCATTTTACTGATCCTCTTGTGCACGGCCGCCCATTTGCTGTACCACTGGACTGGACGCGGACGCAAGACTCTGCTGACGGTCGCATGCGTAATGGCCGCACTAGCAACGACCCACGTTGTGCTTCAGGTCCGCGGGACTGTTCTGCAACTGCAGATCATCCGTCGAATGATTCAGGACCCTGCGGTGGACGTCGGTGGGGATGCAATTTTGGCGTATGAGCGTGTTTTCGCTTTCCAGGGGCTTCTCCTCTTCGCAAATAAGTGAGGCCAACTTCTACTGTGTCTAGCTTTCCACGATGCTGATCCTCTACAGTCTCGTCACCGACGGCTTCTTTGTGAGTCTTGTCATTCAAAGCTATTGCCATGCATTCATTCCGCTCAGATCTATCGTTGTTTCATTATTTGGGGACGCAGCACCCGCGTGACAGTTATCCCGATATTTATGTTGCTTGGCTCCGCAAGTACTAAAATATCTAGCGCGTTCCACAACAAACCTGATGCTTTTTTTATTCGAAAGTTATGGGCTGCCTGACCGCAGCAGAAAACGCATACGGAGGCGTGCAAACGAACTTCATCGACCCCCGAATTCCGTTTGGAGTAACCCTCGCGACGAATGCGTTGCTGATGGGCTTGACGGGTCCGTTCGTTCAACTCTTTAATGTCTGCTTAAACCTGATACGTACTGATCCAGTGGGCCGGATCTGGTGGATCCGCCGCGACGCATGTATCGTTCTCGATTCAGCACATGTTCGAAAATACGACACCGTCATTGCCATAATGTACGTCGCTCTGTCATTGTGGTGCACAATGGTTAAAGCGTCCAGACTGGAATCCGGCGCGATCTATTGCCTGGCACTCCTTCTCTATCTGATCGCTTTTTCAGTTACTACCAAGTTATCGGTCGAGTCAACTAACACTGTTGGTTTCGGTACTGCTTTTGACTTCGCCTCTTGACATTTCGTTCTCTGGCCTCTGACTTTCCCAGCTAGTATCAACCAGTTTTCAAGTATCGCTGTCGCAGATAATGGTTCGTAAGTTCTTGAATCATTTGGTTAAGCGCTCATCATTGAACTAGAATATCGCTCCAATGCTCACGATCGTGAGGGTTGCTCTGGGACGTGTCGTGGACGGGGACTCTACCACAGGGCCTAGGCAACAAGGATAACCTCGTGCAAGAGTCGCAGCTCCTGTTCGTGGCTCAACGTTTGAAATGGAGCACGTCAGTTCGACTTCGGTTATCGACATCGGCGTCGCTCAGGAGGCTCAGCCACTGCGATGGCCGATTTAGGGAAAGAGGTTTGAAGAGCTGAATTCGGTACCAGTCCATTCCACTGGCAGCTGAGCGTACCAGGCATTATCCATCTGGTTTAAAGCGATATGGTCTGGCCTCCTTTCCACTTCAATTTTTATGTAAACGCACAAAGCGACAAGTTCACGCTGATCCAGAAGTTGAACTTCGCCGGGATGCCCGCGCAGCTAAATTGCCTTTGCAAAATTCAACCACATACACGGAGTGAAAGTTAGAATGGCATTGAGACTACAATTCGAAAGTCGAGCCAATATAAACAAAATAAACGTGGGGTGAAAGACCGCAGACAACTTATCGGCCGTATTTATTAATCAAGGTGAACTTGAGGTCTCCTTTCGATACCAAATCCGCAAGGCGTGCCTGAGTCTCTGGGGCCAGCTGCGGGCAGCCTTTGGACAGGTGGCGTAGCTCTACAGTGAACGGCCTGCCGTCGACATTGTGTCCAGAATTGGCGCGCGAGGTGATGAACTTGAGATACACGCCATCGGAAAACCGACAAAGGGACGACATGTTCACATATCTGAGCTTCGGAACAAGCGATGAGCGTCCGTTGGGGTCCCAAGTCATGCCTTGCAAAAGGCTGTCTGAGACCAAAATACAACCAGCTGGATCGTAGATGACGAGGTGTTCGAGGCGTGGAACTGCGGAGAGGGCTGCCAGTAGCGCCGGAGACGTGATCACGGCGCGGATATTGAGGGAAATTAGATGATCATGGAGGGACGAACGGAGAGCGAATGCGGAGAATTCCGTTCGATTCCATATGGGAAGGATGTCGTCAGACGGGTCGATGAGTGGGCCCAGCTGGAGCCGCTGAAGATGGGGGAGGGTGAGGGATTTAAAAATTTGCCCAACCGTAGTCGCCGCGCCCTGGAAAGTCTCGCGGGTGAACCCCAACTCGAGGATGAGACATTCCAAGTCGGAGGAGACGGTCGGCCACTCGAGATTTGATTTCCGTCTTTCGGCATGGAATCGAAAAACCGTGCCCCTACCAAGCCACTGTGCCAGGGATAGACTAGACCTGGGAACGAACTGCACTAGTGGTGGGCATATGCAGCTCAAATGGCGAAGCTGAGACCATGGCAGCTTTGGTAAATCATCAAACCAGCCGCACAGTGTGACCGTTGTCAAAACCGGTGCGGTTTCGAACACATCCACCTGGCATTGTGCGTCGAGATGAAGGGTTTTCAGGAGCGGCAAACGACCTTTCAGGGAAGCCAAGAGTCGCCATGCATCATGACTCCCATAACTCCAAGAAAGCTGCTGCCACCTCTGTGAATGCTGCCCGAGAAGGTTCATAACATCGACGCCATCTCGGTCATATTTCAACGAGGCGCACACTGACAATGGACTCCCTCCACTCCTTTCCAAGCAAGCCGCAAGAAGGGGAAGTGCTCTGGTTCGAGTCACAGGACTTCTCCACCAGTCAATGGTATCCACGACGATCGCGGACCATAATCTAGGAGTACCAAAAGCGGCTTTGTGCCAGAACGAATAGACCTAGGAGCAAATGAGTTGGAACTTTTTGGGCGGGTTATCTGGAGAACGAACCTTCGACAACCGGAGTAAGTCGTGTTTCGCGAGGCGCCGCAAGCCCTCGTCATGATAACGTGACAGATTGGGACCTTGGTGAGGAGACAAGCACATTTCGAAGATCTTGCCCAATAATTCCATCGGTAGTCGTCGAACAGGGGAAAAGACACTGCGGCACGCCTGGACATGAGCCGCCAGGGTGGCACGTTCTGAGGCCAGCGCAGAAAGTACACCGGTGATTCTCTCAATCTCTGCATCGTATCGTGCGAGTTCCGCGGGCGCGCTGTCGATCACGTCCCGTAGAATCGCCTCCACAGGAGGTGGTGGCAAAACGTTTCCACGGAGGATTTGGCGGAGTTCTGTGGCACGTATGGAGTCCGGAAGGAGGGGGGAACTCTTGAAACTGGTGCAGACCGCGCAGACGCGAGCCTCCTGACCCGCCGGATAGCCCGTGGAGGATGAGGAATTCTGGATCATGGCGGTTTGAGACAAGTGGCATTGATAACGGATTTGCCAAACAATTGCAAACATCCGGCCGCTTGGGCGGCTATTCGAAGCGCCCAGATGGCGCAAGGGGTAACATTGATATTGCGAAACGCCCGCTGCGTCAGCCAGATTTGGCCTCTCTCCTGACTGAGTGCATCAGCTTTGCGAGACTCGAGTTCCAAAGAACTGAACCATCCGAATTGGCACCGCTGCTCAGCCCCAGGAAGGTGAGAATATTCGGTGCCAAATTAGCCAGTCTGAGTCCACCAGGAATTCTTTGAGATCGATTATCTGCTTTGGAAAGAATGTGATCTGGCCGACCCACTAGGCTATATGATCCACGCTCATCCAGAAGTTGAATGATTTGAACTTCGCCGAGATGCCCGAGCTGCCAGTAACGTGTTTTTGCGATTAATTCTAAGGTGAGATGCTTGTACCACAGAGCTCCCATCGACGTGTAAATTGAAATCTCGCGCAGCGGTCGCTAACCCTCCATCTTGATTCTTGCTTGTGGCCGGGGAGTTCTTCAAGATTGTGTTCATCGTTTGGTGGGAAATTCATAATTGTGCAACAACGTAGTACAAGATGGTAGGAGTACAGTGCAAAATCATATGGTAAAGAGTGATGGCGACGGTGCATTTCATATGATCTCTGCGGCTACCACAGCGGCTCGTGGACGCGCGCGGTCTGCGTATAACTCATGCGCCGGAAGCTGCGCAAGATGAGAACGTCGGGGGTGGGTGGTACGCATTCGTCGTCAAGCATGCAACTCGACGGTGATGTGCGGAGTTGCGGCTGCATAACGGCAGGCGTGGGGCGCATTGGGGGCGTGTAATTGCAGGTAATGGGGATAGGCGCAGTCCGTGTGGACTTCGAGCGCTTCATCGCGGTGCGGATGGTGGAGATGAAAGAGGGAGACATCTAGATTTCCGTCAGCGCTTTAACGGCCGAAGCAAAGCAAAGATGTCACCTCAGGATCTAAGATTGGGGACAGAGTCGGGTAATGAGGGGGATGGAGGTCGGGTTGTGATTTAAGAGGATGGGAGATCTCGAGAGTGGATACGATAAGTTCGGTACTGGGCGTTGAACTGATGCTTTCTCCCAGAAAAGGACGGAGTTTTATACTGCAGAGGATAGGGATGTCTCACCTTACTTTCCCGCGTTCCGCGAAGCCTTACCTCCTGAACATGTTCCCGACTTTGTCCCGACAGGTCTATTCCCTGGGGCTTGTGGGGCAGCGGGTTATTTTCTCCAAAAACATAAGAATATTCAAGATTTACACGACCGCCTTCACGAAACATCAAGCTTGAGCGGTTGACCCAAGTGTCTATCTATACTTGGTCAATATCAGTGAGGTGGAAAGGAGAAAGCTGTCCCGGCGTCCCGGAACTCCGGTCTCAAAGACCCAGTGTGAGGAGTTCGATCATACCCTTCGTAGCTTGTATCGATCATCGCGGATGAGAGACGTCGACAGGGGTTGAGGCCTGGGGTATCCTGGGAGGGATGCAAGCACTACGCCTTTGATTTTATACGAACTGTGGCCTTCCAAGTTGGAATCCAGTAATGAGGTCCTTCGTATATCTCCCGTCGGGACAGATGTTGATTGGGACTTGCAACGGCTCAAGCGGAAGTTGGACTCGAAAGGAGAGTGCAGGCACGGCACCCTTAAACCCCGGCCTGGAAGAAAAGGTGAAGATCACGGATACTCTCTACGTCGGTACTTATGCCCGTTGAATAAAGAATAAAAGACTTTAGTGACAGATGACATTCGGGCGATTTGAGTAATATCAGGCGGTAAGCAGATGACATGGTCAATAGCCCGACAAGATGGTCCCCAGAGGCAATCGAAACAAAGAGCAGTTTCTACAATACGATGTACGGGCTCACCCCAGTCGTAAGATGGTCTTCTATAGTCATGTGTGACGATGTGGGCGTGTGAGAGACCATAGGACTCACCTCCCACCAAGAGGGGTTGTACGGTACACTGCGAAGCTGAGAAGGATTGTCGGCTGTGCGGATGCAATTGTTCATTGAGGAGGCACGCACCATTTTCTTTGCACTCAAATGCGGGAAGTTGGCTACGACCTGATCCACTTGAGCTTGGGTGACTTCGAGTCCGGATAAGGACTTAGTGTATTCCAGTTCGACGGTAAGGCCGGGATAATTCGACAACGCTTGATCGAACACGGAGCAGACAGCTGTTAGCTGCTGCGGATCGATGAGCGACAGCTGCAATATGAGGGTGCGGAGATGGGAGGCCCTCGTGATGGATGAGAGCAGATTCATGGTTGTCTCGGCGGGGCTCATAGAGTCGACTCTGATGTGTAAAAGGTGGAGATTCGGGAACGCTGTGAGGTCGATATTTCTGTGGTCGTTCTGCAACCAAACCCAGTGAGATAAGGCACCGCGAAGTTGTGTCTGATACGTACCATGTTGTAGATACCGAGGATCTCAAGGGCTTTCATTGCTGGCGCCAGATCGAGCCATTCGATGGGCGACGCACTGATTCTCAGCGCCCTGAGATTTGCGAGGGTAAATGGGTGCAGGACAAAGAGCAGGTGTCGATCAAAAATTATTGGTCTAAAGCTTTGAACCGACAGCGTCGTAAGTGTAGCAACTTTGGAGGTGCGGCTAAGAGGCAAGACGGGTAAAGGTGTGCGACCAGAGAAGTAGAGGTCGAGGTGCTTTATTGCGGGTGAACAGCGCTGGAAGATGTCGAGAAAGTTTTTCGGTTCGACCGTGGTCGACATTAGCCTGACCTCGACAACGGTGGGCAGGTTAAGGAGCTGCTGTAGAGCTAGTGCACTCTTTGCTGTAGAGCTAGTGCACTCTTTGCTAAGAGAGCTCCTACGTATCTCACATGAACCCGCTTCAAATGCATGAACGGGAAGCCGCCCAACTCCCAGACTGCAGCACATGTCGAACCGCTGCCGTCGGATGCAATAACGAGGTCGAGCTGACGGATGTGTCGATTGAGGTGCGGGGATAAGTTGAGCAATCGCGGCCACAGGTTCTCGGGAGCGAGCACCCGCTCACGGTTGATAGAGACGCCGATTTTGCGGAAGAGGTGGGATTGGGCTGGATACAGCCAGGTCCGGTAAACCAAGGCGCAGGTTTTCAAATCAAGCCTGGAATCGCGGAGGAAGTGGATGATATAGTCCACCAGTTCTTGCACGGCGAAGAGCCTCTCCATCTGATTCTTGATGGTCGAAGGAAGCAAGCGACAAAATGCTGTGCATTGCGTGGGCGTATTTGGCTCTGCCGCCGCCTTTGCCGAAGCGCTGCGCCACAGCTGAGAATTGGTCCTGGCTTTCGCTCAGTATTTGAACATTGAGTATATTTTCTGCAAAGGAGAAGACCAAGAGGTCCGGGTTCAAATGTTCATTTTGAAGTAAGAAAGATTTCGAAACATTGAGTGAAGGTCACCACAAATCGGGATATAAGACCGGACATTGCGTGTTTAGGTTGAGCCTCGGATTTAACCAAGACGAATAGGTGTGGACAGATGATTAAAAATCACCTTCAATTCTGGCAAAGCTTAAGTGGATACTAAGACACTGGTTGCAGATAAATAAGTACTTGATTCGGATATAAAACATGCTACGACGAAGTCCCTGGCCAATGAGTGATCTGCGCCTGGTTCCCCGTCAGCTGGAAGCTATGCGTGATCGCCGTGGGCACATCCACGAGCAGCGTATAGTCCCCAGGATACAACCACGCATTTCCATCCTCATCCGTGCGCGCGATGCTCCCCAGCGTTACCCCAAGCTTCACACTGGCTGTGCTCCCAGCACCGACGCCCTTCGCGCGCGCATACGCTACCAGCTCCTTATTCGGAAACGGTGCAGGCCCCGCCGTCGTGTTCACGAAAAGCAGCGCGACGAAATCCGACACCACCTGGCCCTTATTCTGCACCGCGACTTCGAACGTGTCGAACGCCGCGCGGTCAAGCGGCCCCGCGCTCCCAGCGGCTGCGACGAGCGCCTGGATATCGTACGACGCCTTGGGTGTGCCAGTGAAGCTCAGCGCGAACGTCGTGTAGCTGAGCCCCGTGCCGAACTCGTACGTCGGCGTGCCGGTGTACCACTTGTACGTGCGTCCTGGGTTCGAGGAGCTTGGCCGGAGAGTCATGTCCGTCATGGGCACCTGGTCCGCGTATGCGCCGGGGTACTGGGTAACGGGCAGCCGCCCCGCAGGCGATATCTTGCCTGTCAGGATGTCGAACACCGCCGTGCCCCCGGCCTGCCCCGGATACCCGCCCCAGAGGAGCGCGCTAACCTGCATGCGTGTGTAAGTTCAGTTAATTCAACCTTTAAGAGCAGAAGCAAGACCCAACGCACATTGGGGTTACTCTTCAGCGACGTGTCGTCAACTTGCCCCCCGCCGAACTGCAACACGACGAAGGGTTTCCCAACGGCTGCGAGCTGCGAGACCAAATCAAGCTGATTCCCAGGCCACGTCAGCGTCGTGCGGTCCGTCCCCTCAGCTTCGACACTATTGTCCAGCCCGCCCGCAAACACCACCGTGTCCGCACCCCGCGCCGCCGCCACCGCCGCCGCGAACCCGCTCGTATCCCCGCTATTGATGCCCGTCCCGAGTGCAGACGTGACGGTGAACCCTGCAGCCTGCGCTGCGGCGAAGGGGCTGGTGAGGAACGGCGCGGGCCCCGCGTAGTTGCTCTGCATTTGCGTCGTCGCGTTCGCCCAGGGCCCGATGAGCGCGAGGGTCTTGATACTCGAGGCGAGCGGGAGCACGCCGTCGTTCTTGAGCAGGACAATGCCTGCAGCGGCGAGCTGGTGTGCGAGAGCCTGCGCGGTGGGAGTGTTGACGTCTCCCCAGCCTAGTTGGCGGTACGGCTGCCCCGCGGGTGGGTCGAAGTAGCCGAGGCTGCAACGGACGGTGAGTTCGCGCGCTGCAGAGTAATGATTACCGAGGATGCGCACCGGATAAGAGACGAGTACTGGCGAGTCAGCGCGCGCGCGATAGTGGATACGTTGACCAAGGACATATTCAGCGCCGCACCGAGATTGTCGCCGTACGTCGTCCCGCAGTCGATGTCCGTGCCTGCGTTCATCCCAGCCGCCGCAGCATGCACAAAGTCCGGGACGAAGTGCATCTGGTCGAACATAAACTCGATCGCGTCGCAGTCCGCCACGACCCACCGCTCCTCATTGAAGCCCCAGAAGTCGCGCAGGACAGTCTGCAGCAGGAACGGATCCGCGCACGACGGGAGACCGTTCACTGCGTTGAAGGCGCACATCACCGACCCGGCCTTGGCGTCGCGCACGCAGCTCTGGAACGGCGGGAGGTAGTACGAGGCGAGGTCCTGCTGCGAGATGAGCGCGTTGAACTCGAAGCGATTTGTCCCCGGTGGGTCCTCCAGGTCGTATCCCGCAAGGTGCTTGCAGACCGCGCCGATCTTGATCTGTTGCGGGTCGATGCCACCCTGCACGCCCTGGACAAAGTTGAATGCGTATTGCGCCGCGCGGAAGGGATCTTCGCCGGGTGTCTCTTGGCCGCGGCCCCAGCGAGGGTCGCGGAAGGCTGCGCGGTGTTCAATCCGGGGCGAAAAACAAGAGCATTGGCGTACTCACGGTTGATGTTTGGTGTGAAGTAATCCAGTCCGGCTCGGTCTGCGTTGCTGAACGCCCTGGCTTCCGTGCTGATCACACTCCCGACCGACAAAATTGCGGCATCATCGAACGCCGCGCTCATGTGCAACGGCGCGGGGAACGACGTCGCAAAGCTGAAGTCACCCGACGAGGCGAACATGATCCCGGGGCTACTTGCGAGTCCATGCTGAAGCAGAGAGCTGTCAGATGGGAACAGTATCAAGAAGACGCGTTACCAGCCCTTCTTCCGCCGCTTGATACGCGGGAACACCGAGTCGCGGAACCCCAGGCGCGCCGCTGTTCGTGTTGCTGACGAGCTCGGCGGTGGTGAACATGGCGACGAGGGCCTGAGCACGGGCAGATGGGGTGGCGGACGTGTCGCAGACGGTGGTATTTGCCAGGGGCCCGTTCACGCAGTCCGGGAATCCGAAGGCGCGGACACGGGCGACGTATGCAAGAGCAGACGCAACGAAGACCGGTTTGCGCATTCTGCTACCTGTGGGGGGAGCGGGGGCTTGGGTAGAGCGCTCGCATTGAGTGGCACACCGACTTTATGGCGAGTGGCGAGGAGATGATGCGGAATCGAAGAGAAGCGCCGTCCACTGGTATCACCTGATTCATTACCAGAGGCTAAACACAGATCGCGCTCCCATTCCTCTGCTGGGGAAGCGGCAGCCCATGTGCACGGAGAAGAAGCCCCGCCCACGAGATGCAGGTATAGTGCGGAAAGGCAAGGTGCGGCGTCGTATCGGGTAGTCCAGGAGAGCTTGCTCTGCTTGGGATTGGCTTGGGATACTTAGCTGTGACTCTATTGGGTGGTGGAACCCCACTTGAATTGAGCTGCTGAGGCAAGTCCTTGGATCGCCGAGCAGGTCGAGATAAGTGAGTTGGCTTGAAGAAAGGAAGGAGCACGACGACACGACCAAATTGTACGAAACGGCATTCAAACGGCATTGTTCGGCATCGGATAATCCGGGCCGAGTTCCTGCGGAAATCCAACCAATGTAAAGGCCGAGTGCTACAAGAGCGACGACGGCAGAGAGGGTGTTTGTCTTGAAATGACCAGATGTTGAAAAATGAGAATGGTACGCTCTTCGTTGCCCGTGATGAAGTAGCGACTCGTATTCTGAACGAACTGGTGGTGGGAGCAGAGTCAAGGTGGCACCGTGGGATACAAACGGGCGTGCCAGTGATTGCCAAACTCGACATAACATCGCGTCACGCTCTTCCGAAACCACCATGATCAAGCCGCTGGTCTCCTCCAGACGGGTCAACTTGGGCCGCCGTAAATCGTGGCGGATATCCCGTTTCTTTACCTCCTCACCCCATGACGCTCAGACCATCGTCACCCCGTGCGTACTGATTTCTAATGAAAAAATATCTGAAAAATGACAGGCGGACATGTCGCAGAGCCTCGACGCCGCCAGTATCTCGAGTAAAGCGCCACTGCTTCTCAATATCCACTCTGAATTCGATGGCTTTACAACCAGGCGACCATGTAGATCTATCAGGCCGTCGCCGTGTCTCCCTCCGATTTCCAGGCTCCAAGAAGGCAACAACAGGTTCCATCCAGTATCACAAGGAGCGAAACCAAAAGAATATGCACATCGTGATCCCATTTCCCCGTCTCTCTTCTGGCTTTTTGTACTATCACAGACCCCCGGATGCAGCACCACTGGAAGGCAGTATTCGCCTGCGCGTCACTCCCGACGGTATGCCATCATCCTTCCCGCTTGGCCACGACCTCGCCTCAGCCTCGGGCTCCCGTGGCAACTGCTCCTGCTACAGCTGGCCTCCCAAAAACTCTGCACCAGGATCTGCGACCAGCTTATTCTCGAGAACTTAGTGTCCTCAGAGCAGCTCGCCAAATGCCGCGCCATAACTTTCAATCGTCTCTTCCCCTCCCTCACGCTGTTTCGCCTCGACCAACCCTTCCCGGTCAATTTTGGTTCCCCCGTGGTGCTTGTCTTTGTCGGTCAAGCACTGCACAGACTCGAGTTGCGGAGCATCTTCCACGCCTCGAAAAACAGCGTGCAGTACGCTCCATGGGCCGGCACGTCTTGATTTCTTCTCAAACAATTGCGCTACTCATAAATGCGCCTTCAGGCTCGGCCATCGCGCGTTTTGACCTGTCCACCGACACGGGCCGTCGCGTAGTCCATCTCCGGATTTTAGAGATTACCACCCCAGTCTCATGCACCGTCAAGAACTACGACGGCCGGCTTCTCCAGCCCAAAGCAGGACAATTGCTGACCGTGCGTTCACCGGAATCGGGCGGCTCGGAGGCGCCGTGGAAGTGCGACATAGATGCTAGAGACAGTGCTCCGTCTCTAGCTTTGCGGGCTCTTTGGGACGCCTCTGCTGATGCTGGATATTTGGCTCCCCTGTCAGACTAGCCCGTGGGCGGGCTGATGGTGCTCGCAGTTGGAGATACTTCCTTCCTCGGTTCACCCTAGGAATTCAGGTTTCCATGTTTCTCGATTCGTCGTCAGGCTATTTGGGTCAACAAGAGACGCCGACGGTATTTCCCATCAAATACTAGTGCACAATACTCGATCGCTTTCAGCTTGGATAAACGTCGAGTCACTCATTCAAAAGGTCTGAGCTTCGGATAGATTCCTCGCATTTCTGGAAGGCATTTTCTCGGCGTTCACAAGCCACCCGCCATTCAAGTCTTGGTTCGAAACCGGTTAGTCAAAACGGAGAATTTTCAAGACACGCAGATCAATAAAACACCGAATAAATCATCTTGAAGCACTCCCAGATACTCAGACGGTGTGTGGTTGCAGTTTCTGCGATCTTCCCCTCCCGTCTGATGCTTTAAAAAAGCCTAGGATTTTAATCATTTCCTATGAGTATGTACTCACATCGCCATTGGAGCGGCATTCACGATGGCAATTGGATGCAGAGCAGTGCCTCTCAATTCCGTTCACTGCTATCCGGTGCGTCGGCCATGAAGATTTATGGGATTCTCCCCCGTTGCTTCCCTGTCTGGGACGGGACATCGGTGCTACCGATCCTCAATTGCTTGGCGCTGCACCTCGCTAGCTTCTGGGGGAAATTTGATGCCCTGGGTGAGGTGTGGCTTATGAAGGCATCGTTGTCTTCAAATACTACCGGACCCTCGGGACCCCGTTGTAATAGGCCTGACAGCAAATGGCGTGCTTGATCAGTTATTCTTGGTGAGCTATGCGTCCTGAAAACGGAATCTGGATTTTAATCTTGCCCAAGAGCATGTACTCGCGTCGCGATTGTAGCGGAATCCACCATGCTGCTGGGCCCTATCCGCTGCGTCGGCCGCGGAAATTTGATTTGGCAACTACAATCCGGAAACCCCGCCGTCATGCATACGAGTTTCGTCACCAACATACATCGGCCGTATACACAAATTCGAGTTGCATAGGTCTCAACATGTGAGTGTTTCAGTTTCGAGTGTTTCAGTTTCGTCCTTCTGTTGTTCAGCAGACTACGAAAATTCCAGGCCTTACAGTACGCGCTCATCCAAAAGTGGAACTGCTCCGAGGTGCCCAAGTCGCTACATACTACATAAAATTGGTTTTCCTTCGAAGGTCAGTAGTATCGTGGAGTGCATCACACATACTGCGAAACTAATACCTTCTGGACATACGCAAAGCGCTCACCGACATACAATCTCCCGCTGAATGCGATACAATTCACATTCGGTAGTAATTATTAGAATCGTATTTCACACAGTGGCCCAGATTGACGCTGAGGCATCTCTTCACCATGAACCGCACCATCGAGTCAGCTATCTTTGAGGAGGGTTGGAGCTTTGCAATGGCTCGGACTATTGGACTATGTGTATGTCGCCGCGTCGTAGAAGCGGCTAGAAGACTGACAACAGCTTTTCACAGGTGGGACTGTGGCTTTACGGTTAGCACGTGCTTGTAAGAAGGATAGCCCTGACGGTAATCGTTCCTACAGGTATTCTGCTGATCCTTTTGTCCATGGCAGCATATGTGCTGTACCATTGGACCGGAGCGGGACGCAAAAGTCTTGCAGCTGTCGCGTTAGGGATGGCCATCCTCACAACAGCCGACTTCGCGCTCCTGATGCGCGGCGTTGTCCTTGAATTGCAGCGCGCCCGCCTTGAGATTGAGGGAGAGCTGTGGTCGCTTGAAGCCGCGCACACGTATCGCAGCATCTTTCTTGCCAAGGACTTGCTCTTTGTCACAAATAGGTGCGACTTATTATTTACCTCCGGTCGTTGAGAACGCTCATTGTTCCCAGTCTAGTTACTGACAGTTTCTTTGTGAGTCTGCACGCACCTGCTGATAATCGTATATGTATCTTGATTCTGGCTCAGATTTACCGCTGTTTCATTATCTGGGGACGCAATATTCGCGTTGTGGTTGGACCACTCCTCATGTTACTCGGCAGTGCAAGTACTAACTCGTTCACAACTCCTTTCTCCACTATAAAACTGATAGGCCTCCGGCAGTTCTGGGCTATCTGGCTATCTATGAAGATATCTCCGAGTCTGTCTCTGCGTATCATATCTACACCCCAGCCGCCGTTGCAATGGGTCTAGCAACGAACCTCGTCGTAATGGGCTTGACGGGTGAGTGTTGGTTTATTCTGTCCCACCGGATATCTATCTTAACCCGGTATCCCTAATACAAGCGGGTCGGATATGGTGGATCCGCCGGGATGCCTCTGTCCTCAAGTCGGCACACGTGAAGAAATACAATACTGTTCTTGCCATAATGTACGTCTCTGAATCCCCTTCTATTATCCTGGCGTCCGGTGCTCAGTAGGAGTTTCTGTCGTATATCCAGATTAGAATCCGGCGCAATCTACTGCATCAGCACTCTCCTCTATTTGATTGCCTCTAGCACGCTGCCAGTATACAAAAATATTGAACCATCGGTGAGCCCTCCTGCAGCCTTTCTCCCAATCATCCGGTGTTGACTTCCCGCAGGTAATTGCCGCCATTCTGGAAACGTCGATGCCACCGACGCTGGTGCGTGTCATTCCTGCCTCAAATGGTAAATTATCTGTTGAAGCCGCGGACAGAATATCGCACCGACGCTGACGATAGTGCGAGTTGGTCTGCGGCGCAGTGGTATCGGGGTTTCCGCCATGCAAGATGGGCTACAGGAGTTCCCCACCGTAAGGGCCGCGGTTCCTGTACGGGCTCCGACCGTCGGGGTGCGAGACGTTGGCTTTTTACCCCATGTGATCAATATCGGTGTAAACGAGGAACCTTGACGGCTATATGTCGAGGCGTGGACAAGATTCGACAATGTCGAATGCCATCGCACATCAGTCACTTTCAACTTGAATGTATGTTGAGAACTTATTCGGACCGGTCTGAGCTTTGCATAGAATCTCCAGGTGTTTTCTCGATGCTCGCCAGCAATCACTCAAGAGGCACAATTCATAAGCAACATGATATTCCATCGCGGAGGGATCCCAGACATTCATAATTGCAGTTGCGGTCATCTTCCAAAAGCTGGAATCTTCATTTGCGGCATTCATGAGGCTAATTCAGTGCAGAGCAGTGCCGGACATATTGCATCAGCACTTTTTTCTACTTGATCGCCTCTACTACTTACACGTGGTCACTAGAACAGAGGGCGACGAATTCTAAAAAGAGGTAGACTATTCTAGACAGCAGATTCTGGCACAACTCGCAAGCTGTAATGTCGTTCCATATATCCAAAGAAAAACCAGGTTTGAATCACAACACAGATCGCAGCCGCCCCCGCGACGGCTCCTACTCCTGCTGCACGGGCGGTGTCCAAGAGCGCATGACTTGCCGCATATTGAGTGTGCTTCAACACCACGACCCCGAGAACGCTGACCATTGCTCCCGTTCCTACATAGGTTACCGGGAGAAGCAGCAATAGCTCTCTGTGCGACATTTTACTGGGCTTGGATTGAAACAACCGTCCCACCACGCCCACGACTCGCGCGATGGGCTCCGTGATCCCGATGCCAACAGCCGCTACGGCGGGGGCGGATGTGAAAGTAGAAGAATACGGTTCTGTGGCTGGGCATGCAAGTACGAGGATGCCGTGTCCTAGGATGAGCAGGAGCACCCAGGAACCAAGTTCGAATACGGTGCCAAGGAGGAATTTAAACATTCAGATGTCGCGAGGAATTCAAACGGAAGGTCGTCTTGGCGCTGTGATCAGATGGAATGAGTCGCGGACTTTGAAGGAGTGACAAGAAGAAATCGCACCGGTGCAGGAGACAGAGGTGGGCTGCGGGATTCATCGAAAGCAGACCCGTCTTATACAAGCCTCCGCGGACGGGGATCAGATAGGTGACATTTTTAGGTGTGGCCAACACCGTGGGTTAGCTCCCCGTCACATCTACGTCCCAGATCCGCTTCAAATCGGTATCGAGAGCATCTGAATTGCATATCTGTAGCCAACACTGCCCAATTCAGTATCGTTACGCATCTACATCTAAATCTGTGGCCAACCCTGAGAATAAACGGAGTCCGGCGCCGATAGTTGTGGGTCCATCACACGATGCACGAATCCCCAGAGTTGTGAGGATCTGTGTGTCCAAGGGTATGTAGTATCTTCATTTTCGATAGCCGCGATCCAAAAGTTGGCGCCAGCGAGATCACGGAGGAATTGGAATCAGGCAGACTGAGCCACTTCACCAAGCGGTAGAGCTGCCTGGCAGAGAGATGCGGGAGAGATAGGGACACAACCAGCTGTAAAGGAAACCGGTGTCGAAAGCGCCTTTCCTTACTATTTGAAAATCCTACTATAAAATACATCAGCCAGAACCCACCCGTCCGTAAGAGCTCAACTACATACGCGGCTCTACCTTTTTCCTCTCACCACGAGCTTAATCCGTACAGCCCACACATAGCCCGCTTACACCTACCCCTGTGCCTCCAACACCTTCAAATGCCCCATCCCACAAGCGCCAACGCCCCACGCCTTCCCCACTGCGCGATACTTCCTTGCGCCCCCGCAGCCCTCCACCGCACACAGACCCGGCGCCGGCGCGCCCGCTGACAGGTGGACTGTGACGCGCTCGGTCGAGGGGAGGAACGCCTCGGGGACGGAGAACGATATGGACATCGTTCGCTCGCCATCCACTCGCTCGCCGTCTACCGGCATCGCGTCCGCCTCAGCCCTGCGCGCCGTGGAAGAGGATACCCAGCGGAACATGGGCGTGGACGTGGAGGTGGGTGTCCCGGCCCCGGTGGGCGACGCGTCGTCATCCTCCATGTCCGCGTCCTCGTCTGACTGGCCCTGCCCGTGTTGGGCTTGGGCGGTGGTGCGCTTGGTTTTTGGGCGGGACTGTTTCTTGAGGAGGCGGTTGATCGTTTCTGCCTGCGAGAATTTGTTAGCTTGAGCGAGGGAAGGGGAGAAGGAGGGGGGATGCGTACCTTCTCATCCTCGAGCTTCTTCTCGATCATGTTCTTGCGCTTGCGTGCGGTCTCCTCCTTGCGCAGCGCGACCTCCGTGGTGGTAAACTGCTTCTTCCTGCTCGAGCCCGCCGGCGCGGTGTCTGGCCCACAACGTAGTCAGCTAAGCTCAGAGGCATGGGATGCCAGCGCGCACCGAGTGCGACATGCGACGGGTCGACCGCGCTGGCCAAAACGGCCTGCCGCGCGGTCAGATGCCGCCCGCTCGAGGGCCCCGCGGCGTACGACTCGAACTGCGAGTCGTCCGAGTCCGAATCCTCCGACTCAACATCTTCATCTGCACAACTGAATGTTAGCATGCCCCTAAAGACTGCAATGCTGTAGCGCACGTACTTTTCACGCGCGCAAACCGCCGCGCCGCAGGCTTGGCTTCTGGCTGCACGCCGAGCTTCAGCTTAATCTTGAGTGGCATTACGGGCGCCGTCCCTGTCTATGCCAGCGTGAATATCGCGATAGTGACCCTCGCTTTGTGTTGAGAGCGCACCGACTGCTGGTCGTTGTCGGACTCCTCCAGCTCGTCTTCGCCGGCGTCGTCCTCATTGCCCTCGTTGCCGTCGAGATCCTCCTCTTCCTCGCTACTGTCCTGCATCTCCTCAACCTCAATGTCGACTTCGGATTCTTCGCTTGCGACGGGCATGGTGGCGGGAAGGAGAAGTCCTCCTTGAGATTACATAATCCTTTCTCAGCACGTGTTAGGTAGACGCGACTTAGACGCGTCGATTCAAGACGCGTTTTTAACGCGTATATTGTGTTATGAGCTGTGATTTGTGCTGGGAGAGATACCGCTTCACCCAGACGTCCCCATGAAAAACCAGATTATTTTACTTGGCGTTTTTCTTTCGGTTTGTTGGCTTTGTCTGAGCCGACAAAGTAATCTGGCGCAGGGGACAGTGGCGCCGTAAACTGCGTTGTCAGAGACGCTACGTTCGTATAGTATATGTACCTGCCGGACCTTGTAATCAATGTACACTCGCACATGGAAGTCAACATGCTATTCATCTAAATAAAACTTCAGCCTGCATAATGAATCCTAGCCAGGTAAGATAGTCAAACGGACGGACCCTCCTTTCTCAAATCAGGCGCCATGCCTGCCTCGTCACGAACGGCGCCGATGTAGTTAACGTCAGACGACACGACGGGCATATTGAGCCTTGAGGGTTGGACAGGGGTGACTGCGACCTTGCACGACAAAGCGCCGGAGCCTTTTGTTGATGTTTTGTGGTGGAATCCGCGGGATCGCGTCTGAGACCGAGGCGGACGATTGTCAGCATCGGTATGATGTTCTGTTTTTAGTGTTCAATGTTCAGTCCAAGCATTCGAGTCCTCCGCGTACCATTATCTGTGGTATAGACAAGCGAACAATGAAGGAGCCTGGCTGAGAAACGTCAGCCAACAGACGTTGACGGGAGGGTCGGCTTACCGATGACAGCGTCGGTGAATCCTGGGGGGAGAGCAAGGAGAAGATTAACCAGGTGATATTACCGATGAGGTACATCGCGCCGGATTCTAATCTAGGTGTATTTATATTGAATGATTGGTGAGCACTACCGGATGGACAGGGCGACATACATAATGGCGATAACAGTATTGTATGTCTTCGTATGTGCTGACTCGAGGACACGGGCATCCCGGCGGATCCACCAAATTCGACCTGCTGAGAGACGTGTGGGCCCCGGCTAGATATTGGCCTAAAAGGAATGGAACCTACCGGTCAAGCCAACGAGTACGATGTGTGTTAAGAGCGCCATCACAACGCCCATACTGTACTCAGAGATGTGTCCGTACACGTCTGGCACGTAGCCTAGAGCTGGCAATGGAATATCAGCTGGTTTCGGAAGCTGGCGAGGTTAATACCTGCAGTGGTGAGCAGCAGCAGGATTGGTAGAGCAATCACGCGGACATTGTGTCCCCAGACGACGAGACAACGATAGGTCTGAGGCCAAGGAAGTAAGTATTCGACAGTTGGCGGCTGTGAAAGAAAATCACAAGGAGGCTGTCAACGACGAGACTGTGACTGTTCAGCGTCCTCAGGGAGTGGAGGCAAATGGGTCTCACTTATTCGTCACGAACGGAGCGTCAGAGGCAAAATTTAGGTTGCTATTCGGGTGCAGCCGCAGCTCTCCCTCGACTCCAGCGCGGACGAATTGAAGTTGAACAACAATCTCCCGGATTTGGAGAGCGGCCTGAGCCGTCGCAAGCATCCCCATCGCCAATGCAGCTGCCGCAAGGATCTTGCGTGCCGACCCAGTCCAATGATACAGCGACGAAGCCGCCATGCCCTGGCAGCAGGACGAGGAGAATACCTGTTAAGACGGATTAGCTGAGGATCGTTTTCTGCAAGAGTTGCGCTGACCGTAACACAAGGCCCCAACCTATGCAAAGCCGTGGTCCTGTCGTCAATCTTTCCGCTGCTTCCAGGACGAAAAGGTGACATACAGTCAACCCAGTCATCGCAGAAAGCGCGAAGTCCCAACCCTGCTCGAAAGCATTAGTGTCGATAGTATGGTTCATGGTGAAGAGCTGCTTCGGCGTCAGTCTAAAGAGCGTCCTTATTATAAATTTGGAGCCCCATAGAGACAAGTCCACTCCGAGTCTGACGTGCACCACAGCCCGACCGGAAGGACCTGAGGACAAGTAGCATGGATCCGCTCCAAGATCATTGGGGATACATGTACGTAGACCGTTTGACTGGCCTATTATTATTACTACAAGTAGCTGCCGGAGTGCGGAGTCTACTGTTCTCGGAGTCGAAACGTTGATTGAAGCGCGTCGCGGCAGTGAGGCGACGCGGACCTTCTGGTGACGCCTGTCATCTAAACTCTGACTAGCGCTATCGTTAGCGTGAAACTCAATTCGACTCAACTGCTCGCAGTGCCGCGCCTTGATTAAGTAATGAATGCGCTGTTCGGATGCAAGTATTTTCCGTCAATTGAGGTTCAGCAAGAATTCTACCTCCGTAGCCAGTTTCGGGAGGAATTACCGTCCATTTGTAGGAAGGCGGATCGCGAGGATTGTGAAGATATTAAACCGTGAGAAAAGATCGAGTTGAGGGCCTTGAGGCATGGCAGTGAAAGTTAAAACAGCCTGGCGGCGTAACGGCGTTCGTAAATCATGAGGAGTCAGTACTAGTCAATCAAGCCCAGACATAACTTGATATGCAACTCCCGCACGATCCACCTCCAGTCCATCGCGCCGCAACGCAGGCCAAACCGCCGGATCCGCCAGCCGCCCCAGAATCGGCCCCGCGTCCAACCCCTCCGGCACCAACTCCTCCCGGCCCTCCTTAAACGCGCCTTCAAGTTACCCAATCGCCTTTCCCCTCGTTGTCATGGGCTGCGTCGATATCCAGCACAGAAGAAGAGATGCCTGCTTCACAATTCTCGAGGGTAGAGGCACGCACAGAAACCATCTCACGAGGCGCCGTCTGCCTTCCATGCGCTGCGACAGGGTCCCCGACATCGCGCGCGCGATCGAGGCCGACACGAACAATCATCAGCATGGGCGCAATGTTCTGTATTGGTGTGTTGAATTTTCGCCTTTCGATTCAGGAATTCGAATAGGTGTCACGCACCATGATCTGCGGCATCGACGCCTCAAAAACGGCGACAACCGTTGGTGGAACCCCCGAGACCATGGGACGGAGAAGGGACGAGGAGGAGTTCACTTGTAACGTTGAACCGGGGATTAGATAAAGGAGATTGCTGATGCAGTAGATTGCGCCGGACTCCAATCTGCCCAGTTTTGTTCGGCGTTGGGAACCACGAGGAAAAAAAGCGACTTACATGATGGCGATAGTAGTGTTGTATTTCTTCACATGTGCTGACTGGAGGACACAGGCTTCTCGGCGGATCCACCAGATCCGACCTGCTGCAGCGAAGGAACGGCGTGGGCGGCAGAGATCAGACAGATATGAACACTGCCTACCTGTCAGACCCATTAGCACCATGTTCGTTGCGAGTCCCATGGCAATGGGAACCCGAGTGTCGATATGATACGCAATGTGATACGCAGGAGCGAACCCGAAGATGTTTCCGGACGCGAACAGATAACCCAGAACTGGCAAAGGTACTATGTCAATTTGGTCATTAAAGCTGGAGAAGCTTAGAACCTGATGTGGCGAGTAACAAGAGGAGTGGAAGGGCGGCGACGCGGGCGTTGCGTCCCCGGACGATGAAGCAACGGTAGATCTGGGAGCGAATGAATACGTGCCGGTTTGGCATTTTGAACGAAACCCACAAATAGGGAGTCGGTGACGATACTGTGGTTGTTCAGCGGCATCAAAGACCAGACGCTAGCACAACTCACTTATTCGTGACGAAGAGGAAATCCTTGGCAACGAAAATGTTGCGAAAACTAGTCACAGTTTTCAGCGGCAAGGCCTCGCCCTCCAGCGCAAGACGGACGAGTCGCAGTTGAAGAGCGTTACCGCTGATCTGAAGTGTGATCTGAGCGGTCGAGAGAATAGCGAGAGCTAATGTAACCATGGCAAGCGTCTTGCGGCTCGGCCCAGTCCAATGATACAACAAGAAAGCCGCCATGCCTAATAGGATGAGTAGAATACCTGTCAAGGAGGATTACTTGGGACCATAATTTATGCCTGAGGGATGTGCTGTGCTGACCGTAGAGGAATGTTGCGACCTGTGCAAAAGCCGTTGTTAGTTCTTTCAAGGTGGCTTCTACGTCAAGGCAACGTCGACGTACACCCAATACTGTGGTTACAGACAGCGCGAGGTCCCAACCCGCTTCGAAGATGGTCGGGTCGATAGTGGGGTCCATGGTAAGAGCTCCGTGGGCATCTAACGGAGGCACCCTGGCACTACTTATGCGCAACAACCACTGCGATGCAGATCCGCTTCCACTCGGAGACTCTTCGTTCGTGGCAGAGTAGTGTTTCGACCACCTCCTTGCTTTTCGGATAAAAATAATACTAAAACAGGACGGGGGCAAATCATTGGCGTTTGATGGAAGGGGACATCGAGGAATCATTACGCACCTGGCTGTAGGCCGTTTCATTGGCCTGGACTTGATAAGCACCGCTGTCCGGGAGTTCGGTAGGGGAAATCTGGGAAGGCTGTTGAAGCATAAATAGATGGCCGCCGGTGAGTACGAATCCTATGCGGCGATGCATACCCGCTGCTGTGGCTTCGTTGAGTTTCTTCCAGAATTGTTTGTCAAGATGAATGTCCGCTGGCTGCTGGCCTTAGCTACTGATACACATACATCGGTGTTCGCGGCAAAATCCTGCAGGGAGACACATACCTTGTTGATGGCGTTTTGAATGGCCGCACTGAATTCGTCCTCGTCGGGTCAACGACAAACAAGCGGTGCAAGTCTGACGGTATAACCATCAGAATGTCTTTGCTTACTTTGAAAAGACACTCACCTCGAAGATAGATGCCGTTTTATCAACAACAAAAGGCGCCTGCGATTTGGTCAGAAGAGGAACGCAGGGTCGAGTCTCCTGTAAGTGAGCCAGGAAAACACAAAGGGGCGAAACAAGGGGGAAATCTTCCTCCAGCTTAAACATAGCACGGCCCGCTGGCTTGCTCAAAAATTAAGCCCGAAGTAGCGTGGAACAAGGGAACGCGTCGCATCGATTGAGGCTAGATTGCAAGAAGAAACAGAACCTAAATAACAAGAGCTTGTAGCGAGTGAGTGAGGTGAAAGAGATGTGGTTTCCAAAACAAATTACAGAAATATCTCGGCGCTACGTCCATCCATAATATTTTGGCACCACCTCCGTGCTGCTCGAATATCATGGCGGTCGAAAAAACCGGTTGTCAATGACATAGACATGTACGCCCGGATTGGCGCGCGCAATCTTCCTCACCAGCGCCTTTTTCGCCTTCCGGAAGGGGTCCTTCTGTGGGGGAATGATACGCGGCGCGGTGGCGGACGATTTCCCGAAACTGTGATTCACTCCCAGCTGCCGGAGGGCGGGAAAGGCGTGCGCGAGAAGGGCGGGGAGACGCGCGGACGCGACATCGCATTTGTTGAGGGTGACGAATTCGATGAGGGGGAATACCGGCCATGCCGCGGGGTCGAGGTCTGTGAGGAACCAGAAGGTGAGACTCTCGAGCATGGCGTTGGGGTGGACGCTCAAAAGGCGGAGTGCGTCGTAGAACATGAAGTCCGGGAACAGCTCGACGTGTGTGAGCTGAGGGAACACGGCGCCACTGTCTCGACCGCTAAACACGTGGACGATGTAATGCGACAGCGCGGTAAGATGTTGCAGATGGGGGAGAGTAAGTGGGCGAGCAGCAGGCGGGAGCGGTTCCGCGACTGGGGACATGTATTTGAGCACAGTGACAGTGGGGTGGCGGTTGAGGAAGGCTGTGGACATGTAGGAAGAGATCGTTTCCGCCCATATTCCCACCTCCTTGAGGTTCGGGAGGTTGATCGCCGCCAGAATCGACGCCCATTCCCGCGCAGATAGCTGAATAGAGAGGAGGAGCGTCAGAACTTCTTGTTTGTTCAGGACGACCATCGTCCACGGCTTGTCCGGGGACAAGGCGGTGCAGACAGGATAGGTGACGTCGATGGTGAATATTGAACGTATTGTAGCAACCCATTGGCGCGAACCGTCGTGCATTTCCACCTTGGTATATTGGTCGCGCACGAACGGGTTCCATTCCAACATTGATCTGGGCTTGCATGTAAAGAGCCCCTTGTTCGCAATGAACAATGCCCCCGATGAGTCCCCACAGATGGTAGTCAGAAGTCTACGTGTCAGCTGTCCTTTATTCCAGCCGACTGGATACCCCAACGCATTTTTTGTAAATCGAAGGCGGATCTCCGGTATACGAACCGAACGACACCCGAAGCGTCGTATCAAGGCATCGAGGCGGCGCACATCCTTGGATAAGGAGGACATGGAAGTCGGGAAGAAATCCAGCCTCTTGAAAGTGCCGTTGTACAAAGTCATGGCTATACGGAAAGCTCGCAATGCGTCGGAAGATGTGAGCGTAACGGAGTCGCGCGCGAGCGAGATGGAGTATCTCGAGAGCAAGGCTTGGGTGGCAAGGTGGTAGAATCTTTTGGACACGGCGACCATGATGTGGAGGGATTTATCATCCATGTCATCGAGCAGAGCGAACAAAAGCTCGTTCGGTAGAGATGTGAGCCTCAAAAACCCAGTCGGACGAGACTCCTGCGGTCCTTTCAACCTAGTCCGGCTCAGAGGCCAGCGCGCAAGGCGGGAAGTCATGGGGGTGAAGGAGAAGAGAGCGTCGGGGCAGTGTAGGCTGGGCTTTGGCTGGGCTTGCATCTGTTTGGCAGCTCGGCTTTCATCGGCCGAGCACGTGTGCAGGGTTTCCTTCCTCCCACCACGCCAGCGGTGAGCTCTGAAAGACAGACACTGAGCCAGTCGTTCCTTAACCTGACAGCTTCAACAGCGTAATGCCCGGTGCATTTGATCTGGGGGAAATGCACCATCTGCTGCCTGCTTTGCACCGGCGCAGGGATCTCAATTCTCCGCCTGACGAGGTTCTCAGCCACATCTTTGGCTACTTCATCCAGTCCTCAGACGAAGTCATGCACCTAGGGCTTGTAACTGCTTCTGTTACGCATCACTGGAGAGAAGTCGCGTTCAGAACCCCTTTTCTGTGGACTACAATTCGCATCAACCACGATCGCCAAATTTCTGTTCTGGAAGAAATCCTCTTGCGCTCTCAGCATCTGCCTTTGGACGTCTACATACGGCTTGAGGCCTTCAGATACCGCTTTTCCTCCGAATATACCCAGGCCATTGACGCCTTGATTCCTCATGTAGGGCGCTGGCGGCTTCTCTCAGTCACCGCCACGAATCCTGTTCTGCACACCATCCGGAATCGCATCCGCAACCTGCCTCTGACCGCACTGGAGCATCTCGAGCTCGTGCAGTCTGACACTGGCATCATCCAGCACCTCGGCCCATTCACACTCGAGCCCACAGTGTTCAAACACCTGCGCCTCGAGCGCACGACGATGTATGCCGCCGACGCCAACATGCTCGCCGGCCTCACACACATCTCGCTCAAAGAATCCTCCCTCGCGATGCTCGACGAGCACCGCCTCCTCTCGCTCGAATACCCCACGAACGAGCAGCGCCCTCCAAGCATGGTGGCGCTCACGCACCTCGTCCTCGACGCGAGCAGCCCCGCGACGGACGGCCTCCCCTACAGCCCCGCCTTCAGCCCCGCACACCTTACAAGCGTGACCTTCGCGCGCCTCGCGGCGCCCTCGATGGACCGCGTCCAGGCGCTCTCGCGCATGTACGGCACCGCGCTGGGCGGGCGTGCGCTGCGCCGGCTCGCGATCGCGGATATGCACGGGCACGCGCTGGTGATGCTGCTCTCCGTCGTGCGTACTGTGGCGTTTCCCGCCCTGGAACGCCTCGCGTTGGCGGGTATTGAAACGAATGGGATCGATGAAAGGCTGGTTGGGGCGTTTGCGGAGGGCGTGGAGGAGCTGGTGCTGGAGCGGTTGGACCCCGGGCCGATCTTGGGGCGGCTGGCGGATCCGGCGGTTTGGCCGGCGCTGCGGCGGATTGAGCTCGATGGAGTGGAGGTGGACCGTGCGGGAGTTGCGGGTCAAGTTATGTCTGGGCTTGATTACTGACCAGTACTGACTTCTTATGATTTACGAACGCCGCCATGCTGTTTTAAATTTCACCACTATGCCTCACCTTGATCTTTTTTCCCATCTTCATATCTTCCCAACCCTCGCAATCCACCTTCACGCAACTGGACGAACGACAACTCAACCGGTCCGCACTCCGCCTCTTTCACCTCCTCTATGCTCCATGACCTTGTCACTTTTTATCCGCCATTCCTGCCCTCGGACTGGTCTGTCGCCAGATTCAGTGTCTTCCGTCACTGCGTTCCGACCCCAAGTAGTCCGACCCCCGACTACCCTCGGACTAGCTTCGTCTACATGGGTCTACATGGGTCTACCTCGGTCTACAAGGGGTAGTAGACCGACCGCTGGCTACAGTCCGACTACCTGCAACTACCTGTGACTACCTGGGTAGACTGACGTAGACCGACCATGATATTTCTCAACACCTTGAACAAAGAGCGCGAAAAAATCACAAAACTCACTGTGATACCTCGGACTACGTTGGGTCTACGTCGGACTACGTTAGTGAACATGAGTAGACAGACGTAGACGGACATTAAAGTCCGATGTAGACAGAGGGGTCGGTCTACCCTCCGACTACCTCAGTCTACCTGCCTCGGACTACGCTGGGTCTACAGGGGGTCGGAACGCAGTGCGTGCTTGTGAAAATACCCTGTCTATTTTGCTAGACGCTTCTCTTCTATCCTCACCCACACGCCGCCGCCGCAAAGTCTGCAGCTGGCGACCAGAAGAGAGGTACTTCTACCGTTTCAGAATGATCACTTCTAAAGCCGTATACAACGTACAAAAATGCTTCATCTCTAATGGGATTCCGTCGACGTTGGAACTTGGCCGCTTGTGCGACCGTGGCGCATGAGATTCAGCCCAGGCAAACGACGCGCACTAGAGAACTCTTTTCCTTATTGGGCGGATGCGAAGCAATCCCAGTGGTATTTCCTCATGTTCACAGATCTGCGCTATTATTATCAGGCAACTTCTATCTGTCTATCAGACTGACGGATATAGTCTCTTATAAACAGACGCTACAACAGAATAGTGTGTATTTGCTGCTGCTAAAAAACGACCATTTTTTTCGCGAGACTCGCTTAGGATTTCTTGAACGAAGTGCTGCTCCACCTGGGAATTTTTTGAAGGGCTTCCGTTTTGGGTAAATTTGGGACATCTCACCGCCCGCGCGAGCCGCCACAGACCATTTCCCGCTCTCAGAAGGTCCTCGAAGTGTCGCTGGATGGCTCGCCGACGTTGCCCCTCGATCCTGCCCGCAAACACCGACCAAGCCGCGTTTCGCTGTCTTGCGGGAGAGTGACGTCGGCCTTGGCCAGTGCAATCATTTTCTCGAAACTCGCTTATCATTTCTTGAAAAAATCGTGCTATCTGAGCAGCAAATACGCTCTAATGAGCTCGTACCTCGCTTGTTGTAGTCTGTCGTTTTGCCGAGCTGATTGATTGGAGGTCGGCATTGTTATGTAAGCAAACTTTTGTCGCGTCGCGAACGAATATGCACGACGCGTTCTGCGCCACTTTTGCGTTGAAATTGGCTATATACTCCCAAGAGGTCCCACTCTCCAGCAAAGTTTGTGGCGCAGCGTGTCGGACTCGAGATGCCGAAATTTGATGGGCCGGCCGCCGCCGAAGCGTCGGTTTCGTTCCCCGTCCAAAACGCATCCGGGAACGAAAATCTGAAGAGACAGAAACCTTGAGATGAAGTATTTGGCCGTTTCTGTCTCCTAGGATTTAGCGTTCTAGTACTTTGAGCGCCGGAACAACAGAAAGGAAAATTAAAAGGTGAGCACAGCCACAATGTTTACATAACAGTATCGACCTCCAACCATCAGTGGCGCGGTTAACTTCAGACTATGACGGATATGGTCACGTCCCGACGAGTGGATCCTCCCTTCCTCAGCCTTGGCGAGCGGCAGTATGTGATACTCATACAGTACGGCCCTTGGGCCATTCAAACGGCCTAGGTAGAGGTATGTGACTCCCGTCTCTCAAGCTCCAATGATTTTGACCCGAATCCCACAGAAAACGGCCAAAAATACCATCATCCAATGCCATGAGTAGAAACATCTTCGTGACTGGTGGCTGTGGACGAGCGGGCATCTATCTATCTGTCTGTCTGAATCATGACGAACGAATTTGAGTGAACGTCAACGAAGACACAGCTGTGGATTTATAAGGACGCTCTTTAGGCTGACGCTGAAGCAGCTCTTCGCCATGAACCATACTATCGACGCTAATGCTTTTGAAGGGGGTTGGGACTTCGCGCTTTCTGCGATGACTGGGCTGTGTGTATGTCACCGTTCCACCCTAGAAGCCGCGGAAAGACTGACGGCTTTTGCACAGATCGGCGCCTCGTGTTACGGTCAGCACAAACTTGCAGAAATGACGGCCTCAGTAATCTCTCTTACCAGGTATTCTACTCGTCCTGCTGGGTATGGCGGGTTATTTGCTTTATCATTGGAATGGGTCGGGACGCAAGATCCTTGTGGCGGTTACATTGGCCATAGCTATCCTCGCCACAGCTCAAGTCGCTCTTCTGATCCCCGCCATAATTCTTCAATTGCAGCTCGTCCGCCTTGAAATCGAGGGAGAGCCGTGGCCGCTAAATGCTGCGGAAACTTGTAACAACATAGTTTTCGCCTCAGACTTACTTTTCGTCATGAATAAGTAGGACTCATCTGCATTTGACGCTTAAACATTCTGAACCATCACAGTGGCATCACCGACGGCCTCTTTGTGGGTACACTCAAAAGTGTGGTTCGTTCCAACTCACATGTTGCCTTAGATATACCGCTGCTTCATTGTCTGGGGGCGCGACCCTCGCGCCCCGCTGCTGCCCGCCCTCCTGTTGCTCTGCACTTTACGTGCGAACCTCTTCCACTATCACAGCAGATTGTTGATATCCCGGTCCAGCTGTAGGGTGTCTAGCCGCGTACAGAAACAAATCTACCGACGTCCCGAGGTACAACACCGGCATACGGGTCGCCCTTGCAATGGGTCTGGCAACGAATGTCGCGTCAATGGGCTTGACGGGTAGGGTTCATCCATCTCAGGCCAACCAACCGACATCAATCCCTGCCAGCTGGTCGAATCTGGTGGATCCGCCGCGATGCGTGTATCCTCGAGTCGGCACATGTAAAGAAATACAATAGTGTTATCACCATCATGTACGCATCCTCGATCCCAGTACTGAACAAAGCTTCTAACACAATCAACCCCTGGGAGATTGGAATCCGGCGCGATGTATCTTGTTGCCAATCTCCTCTGGCTAATCTCCTCCTTGGTCTTGCCTCGAGATCTATCTTCGGTAAACGCCCTCCCGTCCAACATCTCTCAGACAGTTCACCTCGTTGTTCAGGCGTCAGTACCACAGCTGATGGTGCGCAGAGGACTCGAATCCTTGAACTGAACATTGAACACTAAACAGAACATCATACCGATGCTGACGATCGTCCGCGTCGGTCTCGGACGCAGTCTCGAGGATACCACCACAACGAATGAACGGAAGGGGTTCTCTCGTGCAAGGGTCGCAGCTCCTCCCCAACCCTCAGGCCTCAACATGCACGTCGCTTCGTCCGAAGTTATCTATATCAGCGCCGTTCATGACTATGAGGCAGGTATGGCCATTCCGATGCCCGATTTGAGGAATGAGATGTCGAGTGAATAATCAGACTGTCTGCATGCCAGCCTGCCAGGTTCCGTCCATTAGACAATTTACGTACCGAGTATTTATTATGCAGGCTGCATTGTACTACATATTGATTACAAGAGAAGATCCCAGCCCTGGCGGGTACTTGAGGCTGCGCACCGCGAGTGTCAATAAGTTTAACGCACCTTCGCTGTTCATTTACCACATCCCCAACTGGACATTTCAACCTGGGTCTGTCACAAAGGATCCTCCGGTGTCAACTCCAAATTCCCCCCTCTGTCGAGTGGTGCCTTGTTTTTTTCATGCCACTGTGGATATGAGACTCGACTAATGTCTGTCCATCTAGGGCCGCTGATGCGCCGCCTAGAAATCAATCATCCTTGATGCGCCATCATGGCTCATCTGATCATCACGAAGCTTGAGGGCAGAGGGCGTATATGGCAGTGCAACAGCTTTGGGTTTAAGTACCACGGGAGCTCGACTCTCACAACCTAAGTAACCCCCATGCCCGTCTCATTCGTCGTCGCCGGCCACAAGGCCAACCCTGTTGCTTTAACGACCGCTGAAATTGACGGGCTCTCCCCCGAGATTCTGCTCGCCAGAGCATGCGAACACCAATCCAGAACTGCAGGGGAAATACTTGGCTCCTCATTCTCCGGCGACTTCGAATCGGTGGATCGCAAATCGTCGCTCAATCGGCACCTGTCCAAGCTAAACCCCTTTGCCAAATCAAAGCCAGCTGCACCTCCCCCAGCAACGGCGAGTAGCATTTCTCCCGTCCTCATCCCCTCGCCGAACGGGTTCGTACACACTGTCATAACGGCGTACAACAAGCATCACAATCTCGTCCTGCGGCCGGACGACGTGTGGATCGCGATCCTCACGCAGTTCAACTTTTTCGTGAACGCAAACGCGGAGCTCCTCCGCGCGAGCTTCGTCGCACACGAAGGCAAAAAGGAACTCGTCGTGCGCGCGCAGGCAACCCGGCACAACATGGACTTTGCGCTCATGGCTCGCGACATGACCGGCCTCCTCGCAAGCGTGGTCGTCGACCCGACGCTCCGCGCGTGGGTGCTGCCGAATTTCTCAACCACGACGGTGAGAGACACGACGGTCGGAGCGATCGTCATGATGTCGACGCTCAAGTCGTACTTCGAGTTTGTATTCGAGTCGTGCGAGTGCGGAATCCCGCGCGTGACGCTGGAGGGGACGAAGGCGGACTGGGAGAGCATCCTGGGCCGGCTGGAGAAGCTGAAGGAGTACGGGCTCCAGACGACGGCGTGGTACCACCTTCTTGTCCCGGTTATCTCGCGCTTCGTCGCTGCGTTCGACGCCCCCGAAGACCCCGCGAATGTTGATTTCTGGCAGAAGGTCGCGCAGTTCATGTCTGGCGGCAGTGGACCAAGTTATTATTCCGGCTGGATCACCGCATTCTGTGTCTTCGACGAGGAGGGGAAATGGATAGGTCTCCCTCTCGAAGAAAATGTATGTTGTTCCTGCTGCCAAAGTCTGGGCTGACGTGTTTGCTCGTAGAAACCTGAATCGTCCGTTCCGCACGACTCCCTTTCAGCCAAAGAATTCTGGGCTACCTACGGGAAGTCCACTGATTATCGTTACACGTTCAAACTCATCCTTGACGACTCGTTATTCCACCTGGTTGACGCCAACAATATCCCCTCGGCCTACGTCCAAGTTCCCGTGAAACTCAAGGACAAGGGTGACGACACCGTGGATCCGTGCACAATGGTTGCTGGAGTCGTAGGCACGCTGGCATCGGCATCGCATGATGACAAGAGGGACACGATTCAGCCGGTGACTGGCTGGTGGATGTATCTTGACAAGGTGCACCGCATCCATTGTAAAGTTATGCCTGGACTAATTATTTCTTTAGGCCTGATGATGCGCGAGCTTACGTAGCCCACAATCCAAGTGAACGACACGAACGATACGAGACAACATAAAATAAACATTGAACCATCCATGTACATATACATCCTTTGAAGCTTTCGTGCTGGTCCTTCTCGGATTCTTCGGGTTTAATCCGTCTCGAGCTTGTCCCCGTCCTCCAGCGTCCTTTTTCCACTCGATAAAGAAATCACGGACAATAGTCCACGTCCACGCCATCAAAAGAAAGATCCGGGAAAAATCCCCGCTTTTGCAGGGCGCTGAGTTGGAAGCCATCGAGAAAGGCTGCGTCAAACCCCTCCTCGCGTAACTTCTGAATACCGCTGGCGGGGTCCATCCCACGGGTATACTCCTCGGTATCTTCATAAGCGTTGAACAGACGCAGGGTTTTCAAGCACGGAGTCGGACAATGAAACCGCGACTTGACCATGGCCAAGAAGCAGTCCTGCTCGAAACCATACCCAAATCCATATGCGAGGAATGTGAGATTTGGACAAAGTACGCTGGAGTCATCCGAGACGGACATGGCATCGAACAATGCAGTTTCGGCGTCGTCTGGATTTTCGTGACAGGCCTCGATAAGAAGGTACGTGAGGTACGGGAGCCCGTGAAGGAGAATGACGAGTTCGCGACAGACGACACAGGACATCAAAACAAGCTTTGTGAGGCGGCAGGAAGATGCCTCGACGAACGGGAGAACGGCGGATGTGTCCCGCGGAGAACTGTCGAGACAGAAGAGGTCCTGTAGTGAAGGTGCAATGACAGAGGAGAGGGATTTAAGGTCCTCTATCCAGAGACGACGAAGGTGAGGAAGTGTAGCGGGGGGGAGAGCGGGGCCGGATCGGAAGGAGACACCGCTTTGGATCAAGTTCGGGGCCGCCTGGAGAATGGTGAGTTGCTTGCTGGTTTCATATGAACCCCGGTAGTGAGTTATCTGTCCCCAGGGAACCGGAACATCTGGTGATGAGTACTCGAAATTCGAGTTGATGAGGATCGCCCGGCGCAAGCTTAGAGCAGTCGCGAAGATGTTCGGGATTACAGAATCCCTCGGCGAATTGAGTATTACCAACTTCTCTAATGAATGAAGGCGGCCGTCAAGAGGACGTAGCCAATTGAGCTCAACTCGTTTGCCGTGAAGATTCAGAGACAACGTCTTCCAACGGTGACACTGAGCGAGAATCAACTCCACAACACGAGGGTCGGGAACGTCGCCGTGCGCGCTCGCGAACCAATGCACCTTCAGGGATGCGTGTGCTGAGTGGAGAATCTGGGTCTCGACCAAGAGTCGATCGCGAGGGGAAGGGGGAGAGCGGGGAATCGTGACAGATGTCCATAGCCGGGGGCACGAAAGCGCCGATGCTCTCCAAGACTGGCAGATATGGCCGAGATACCAGGGAGGCGCGTTTAGCCCATTCGCGTCCTCTTCAGCGTCATCGTCGGAAAGTGCCACCCACCCGAAAACCTCGCAGATTAGCTCCTGCGGAATACGCCGCACGGGGGATATCATCGCCTGGTTCCGTCGCACCTGTTCTACGACCTCTTCGCGCTTGTGGACGACTTGCGCAAGTAAATCCTCTAGCGCGCTGATTTGGCCGTCCAGTACGCCGAGCATGTGGGCCCCGTCTGAAACGAGCTGGCAGATAGATGCCATTTCAGAATCAAGAGGCACATCGTTGCTTGTGAAAAGATATGCCGGAGTCGGATTGGTGGTGGCAAGCCGCCGCGACACTGGTGGCACGATGAACGGGGCGTTGCAGCTCGGACAGGACAGTACCATTTCTGAGGCCTGAGAGTAAACAAGGAGACGAGGATAAGGAGCAAATGCTCACCTTTAGTTGTGGTGGAGTTTTTGAGGTGGCGGAGAAAGAGGGGTCTCACGTGATTCCGACGCGTAGAACGTGAGGCCCAAGCAAATGCAAACACAAACAAGACTGTGCTCGTACGTGCACATCGATTTCCTCGTTGCAGCGGGCGGTACTGGTACTTGCCAGAATATACCGGCGGCACATCGCGCTTCGTTGCTTTACAGAACGCAACCGATACAACAACATTCAATGCTGGAGTCTTCACGAAGAAAAGTCGCGCTCATACGTATTACTTACAAGATACGGAATCAATCACAGTAAGGTACAGTCTTCCACGTTATGAGGTTAAGCGCATGGATACATATTCCACTAAAAATACAACGCGTAATTATATACTTGGGGAGCGATCTACTTGTTGATATCTTGCTGGGCCTGGCCCTTGTCGTGCTGCATGTTGCCCTGCGCCTGCTGGGACTTATCGCCGGTAAGGGCGCCGAAGACGCTGTCCTTCTTTCCCGAGACACGGTCGGACGTGCCCTCAACGTAGCCTTTGGCCTGCGCGGCCTTGTATTCACCTTCGCCGGCGGCGTGCTCCTCCTTGCCGGATTGCTGCCATGACTGCAGGCCGCTGGCGTTTCCGATCTGCGAGGGAAAATTAGGAAATGGGGAGAGGAAAAGGCCGGGCAGAAACGCACGGTCTCGACAATGTTGCCCTTTGTGCTGTGGAACTGACCAGTGGTCTTACTGCAAAAACTGTTAAACCGAGGTCACAGAACAAAGTGGGGCAAAGCATACTCGGGGCTGTTGGAAGAGGACATGTGTGAAGCAGATTTGTGAGAGGTGGTGTGAAGTGAATTTGTGAGAGGTAGAATGTGGGTTGGATGTGACACTTCAGTCGTTCTGCTGTTTCCTTATAACTGCAACGGAATCTCCGACATCATATACGAGTTTTGAAGTCGGGCAACAAGTTCACCCGATCCAATCTGACGATCGGCTCGCTAAATATTGCAGGTCGTGAAGCGTCAACTTCTATGCACCACGAAAAGCACAAATTCAAATTTTTGAAAGACACAATTGACGAAAATAATATTGGTGTTCTTGGACTTCAAGAGTCACACTTCGATCCCGACTCTGCTGCGCAATTCAATAATGTTTTCAGCCGCTGGTTCAAGGTTCTGTACTCAGCCCACCCGGAGAAACCGTGTTCAACCGCAGGGGTGGCTTTCATGCTCAACAAGAAATATCTGGACACTGAATCCGATCGCATACGCGAGTACGAATTAATCCCTGGCCATGCTTTCATGATTGGAATCCCCTGGCACAAAGGTGGTTATCTATATGTTCTTAACATCTACGCGCCAAACACGCCAAAGGAAAGGGACAAAATGTGGAAAGATCTTTGGCAGATGTGGTCTGACGACCCTCACCTACCGTTCCCGAGCATAGCACTTGGTGATTGGAATTTTGTTGAAGACACAAATGATAGAAGTTCTGGGGCCACTGACTCAGTTCCGGAAAGTTTTAAACAGTTGAAACACCTTCTACGCTTATATGACGGATGGCGTGCTACGTTCCCGGACACCCGAGACTATACTTGTATGCAACGGCGGACGGATCGCGTAACTGGGGACCTACACATTTCATACTCCCGTATTGACAGAGTCACAGTAGATAGCCAGGATTTCAAACTCTACAGAGGCTGGGAAATAAAACATTGCTTAGTCGAAACCGATCACAGACTTGTCATGACTCAGATTTGCTGCAGACCCGACGAGAAGCCCGGTAGCGGGAGATGGAGCATGCCTTTGTATCTGCTGAAGACACCGAAATTTATGGAGCATGTTCAAGTATTGGCCAAACAACTTTTACTCGACCTCGACAATCCAGAAAACAACATTCAAATGCTTTGGGCTCAATTCAAACTCGACATAGCCACATTTGGCAAACACTGCTCGAGATTCGTTACAAATGAAACGACCCGTCAGATACGGACCTGGAAAGCACAATGGAAGATTATAATAAACGACGAAGACATGCCGCTGGAAGTCAAGAATCGGGCGGCTTATGCACTTGAAACAAAAATTGAAGACCGGTTGCGGGAAGTTTCAGAACACAAGAAGGCGATCTCAGAAGCTCGCTATGATGTTGAGGGAGAAACTTTGCGAACAGCCTCGTGGACGCACTCCGCCAAGGGATATCATGTAAAAAATTCAATTGCGGAGTTCAATACTCGTGCTGATTCGAACCCTCCGCATTACGAGACCCGTCCAAAGTACATGGCACGGATGGCCCGAGATTATCATAACTCAATACAGAGCAATGATCTTCCGGATGAATACGGAAGGATGATGGCCACTGAAATCACGTTGGAAAAATGCAAAGTCCGTCTATCCGAACAAGAATACAACGAGATGAACAAGGACTTGGCCGACAGTGACATCGACGAGGCGTTAAAGCTCTCTAACAACGGAAAAGCCCCAGGGATTGACGGAATCCCTTACGAGTTTTACAAGATGCTCAACATCCTATTCCGTCAGAGTAAAGGCTCCGCGCACGAATCATTCAATATCATCTCTTTCTTGAGACAATTGTTCACAGATATCGAAGTGAACGGTATTATGGCCGGCACAAAGTTTAACATGGGTTGGCTATCTCCTCTCTTCAAGAAGGGAGACCGGGCCAGGATAAGCAATTACAGACCGGTCACACTACTGAACTGTGATTATAAACTCATGACTAAAACATACTCTCTACGCCTAATGAATGTGGCTCCATCTCTTGTGCACCCCAACCAAGCGGGGTTCATGAAACCCAGTGAGAAACCCGTCTGGGTGGGTATGCTTAAACCCGCTCAGATCTGGTCCAACTGGGGCAAACTGGTGCTCAACAGATCAATGTACGATCAACTTCCCAAAATAGTTTCAACCGTCACCAAATTCCTCGTTTTCCTCAATTCTGAACGTTCTGAACCCCAGTGAGAAACCCGTCTGGGCAGGTATGCTCAAAGCTGCTCAAATATGCTTCTTTCGAAGAACCCATATCCCAGCATACCCGAGCACCTCCCAGCACATTTTCTGGACTTTTTTCGAAACTTAATCTGCTCTTATATGCTTTGCTATGGGGAGGTACGCTTGAAACTGCTCATATATGCTACTTTCTGTCTCTTGTACTCCGTTGTAATAATGGTGGATATATATTGCATTTCTACATAATACACCGGGAATGGACTACAAAACGTCGCGCGTTGAGTGTCGAGTGCCAATGCCAAGTCCCAGTGCCCCATATCTTCGCACCGACAGCCCCCGGATAACCCGATAAGAGAGACGGCGGACGGTGGGGAGGTTAGACGCGGCGACGATTGATGGCGAAAGCTGCGACGGTCGATTACGAGCGAGGGTTCGTCCGATGGCGCGGCGAGCATGCAGCGAGATAGGCAACTGAAGTGCAAGAACGAACGGGAATGCGATGCCAACCTGTACAGAACATCGTCGGGGTACGGTTCGAGAAGAGCGAGGGGACAGACATACACAGACATACATGTATCTTCGCTCAAATGCGTGCGCGCAGTCTGGCAGTTCGCGACCTTGAGGAGAATGTATACGACATGAGTATTGCAGACGCAGTGAACAGTACGGGTACCCACCAGCCAGTGTCTGCCGCCTGCGAATCCAGCGCTAAAATTACAAGTCAGAGAAGGAGAGGGAGGGAGGGAGAGGCGGAGCGGATACATACATTGAGCAGGCGCGCCTAGATGATTCCTTGTCCGCATTCTTTTGCTCCGTCTACGGCTGCACCCATTGTCCTGCCGCTATGTCTTGCTCTGTGTGCGGTTGCATTCCTGGTACAAGACATGATTAATAGCCGAAACGGACATTGGGAAGCGCGAGAGCTCAAGGACGGGGATTGGTTGAGAAGAGAGCGGGGGTATACGAGGAAGTTTGAACAGGAAAGATAATGCCAAGACGGAGGTGCGATACGAGGAAGGGAAGATCAAAGGTCGAGCACATACCTAAGAGTCGACCCCAGGGCGATCCGACCAAAAATATGCCTGTCTTCGAGCCTAATGCATCCTGGATAATACTATTCAGCTGCTTCACTCCACTGGACCTGTACAGGGACAGCATCCGCGTTAGATAGACGAGGAGTGGTAACAACGCACCATCGTGGAATCGACGGTCTCTGCACACCCCACGGCGAGTCTTGTTGAAGATTTGAGTACCTAGGGGATGAAATAAAGACGCCTATGAGGTGTTTTGAGCATATCGAAGACCCTGAAGGGACCAATGCCGACCGACGCGTCGATATTGCCGAAGCTCATCTTGGGCCGTTGGAGCGTCGTCCGTTGGATGAAACTCTCCGGGACACGAGGAGGTAATACGGAGGTGGTGTGGGGACCTATCCTGGACGTTCCAGGGGCTTGGGGTGGCGGCGATGCAGGGCGATGGACGCGACATGGAGGGAGAAGGCAAGATCGATAGCATCACGTGGCCCTGTCAATAAAAACAAACAAGACGCAAGTTCCGTTCTCAGCCTGCGTTCTGGCTTCACTGTAAAATTTGTAAAAGATCTCTAAGTTGAATGACATTCAGAAATGAGGGAAACGAGGAATTTGGCGACGGGTCGAAACTATTTTGGGAAGTTAATCTGTTGAGCACCGGTTTGCCCCAGTTGGACCATATCGGAGCAGGTTTGAGCATACCTGCCCAGACGGGTTTCTCACTGGGTCTGAACGCCATTCAACTTAGAGTCCTTTTAAAAAATTTACAGCGAAGCCAGAACGCACGTTGAGAACAGCTGAGAACGGAACTTGCCGTCTTGTTTGTTTTTATTGACAGGGCCACGTGATGCTATCGATCTTGCTCTCTCCCTCCATCTTCGCGTCCATCGCCCTCCATCGCGGCCCCTTCAAGCCCCCCGAACGTGCAGGAACGGCTGTCATACCCCTTCTATATCACCTCCCCTCGTTCTGGAGAGTTTCGTCGAACGGACGACGCTCCAACGGCCAAAAATGGCATACATCAATATCGGCGCGTAAGTTGGCCTTGGTTCGCCCAGGGCCGTCTAGATGCTCACAATTCTTCATAGGCATTGTTATACGAACCCCTACGTACTCCACACCTCAGCAGGGCTTGCCATGGAGCGTATAGAGGCCACCGATTCCCCGTGGCGCGTCGTTATCTCTGATGTGGCTCCGCTTACAGATCAGTGCGGTGAAGCACTCGAACAGTTGTCTCCACTGCTCTCTAGGGTGCACTGGGTCGGAAACGCAGTCACATTTCAGTCGGTGCGTGCTTCACCATCGTGTTCCTTCAATCATTCCCTCCTAATTTCATCCTTGCGTCCCAATAGTATCCTCGCGTCCGAATGTTATCCTTCCCATCCCCATATCCCCCGCTTTCTTCTTCATGTATCTCCCCTACATCGCCTTCGCGCCATCTCTCCCAACCTCCGATAGTATCTGTTTTATATGTTCCTCGCGTCTTTTACCAGGAATGCGACCGCAAACCGAGCAAAAGGGAACGGCGGAGCAGAGGGAGCAAAAGAATGGGACAAGGAACCACCCGGGTGCGTCCACTCCGTCTCTCCCTCTCTTTAATTTACACCTCCACTTCCTCCATCACCTCCCCTCTATCCTCCCTCGCCATTCTCCACCTTATACTGCCGTCGAAAACAGGTGTGCATGCTGGCTGATGTTCTTCTCTCTAGATCGGATGCGGTCCGCGAACGACAACCACGGGACTACCCGATCGCCAACCACTGAACGGGTTTCACAGGCGAGTTCTTTCCGCCACGTACACTTGAATCCCTCTCACATGTACTTAGGTTTTTGCGCTTGCGGTGCGGACTTGACAAACTGCTGGACTGCGCGCATTAGGTACATCTTTCTTTCTTTACGCTCAGGGGCGCGCTGACAACGCGAGCTGTTCTTTACAGGCTAATGGTGTGTTCTTGATTGTCGCCTCGTCCAACAACGCCTCCGTGCGCCGTCGCTTACCTCGCTGCTCCCTCGCTCGATCGACCCTCGCAGCTCTCGTCATCAACCCCGCCACGCCTGACCTCCCTACCGTCCGTCGTCTCTCTTACCAGGCCGTACGGGGCTATCGGTGCGAAGGTGTGGGGTGGGGCACCACTGTGACGGGACTTGGTGTTTGGCGCTCGACGCTCGACGTGCGACGTTTGTAGTTGATTCCATGTGTATTATGTAGAAATGCAATATATATGCATCGTTATTACAATGGAATACAAGAGACATAAAGTAGCATATGTGAACAGTTCCAAGCGTACCTACCCATAGCAAAGCATATCGGAGCAGATTAAGTTTCGAAAAAAGTCCAGAAAAGGTGCTGGGAGGTGCTCGGATATGCTGGGATATGGGTTGTTCGAAAGAAGCACATTTGAGCAGTTTTGAGCATAGCCGCCCAGACGGGTTTCTCACTGGGCATGAAAGGAAGAAAAATAGAAGACCAAGTTAAATTAACAAAATTCCTCTTGGACTATGCCGAAGCTGTTGAGGAAGACGGAATCATTGTTGCGCTCGATCAGGAAAAGGCCTATGACCGAATAAACCACTCATATTTACTCAGAGTACTCCAGCACCTGGGTTTCCCTCAAAAGTTCTGCAATACAATCAATGCCTTTTACACGAATGCCGAAACGGTGGTCATGGTTAACGGCGAATTGAGCGAGCCGTTCATAGTCACTCGCGGAGTCAGACAGGGTGACCCTCTATCCTGCCTATTATTTAATCTAGCCATCGAACCTTTGGCTTGTTTGATACGAAGTTCCGGATTAAAAGGGGTGAGGATCCCTGGAAAAGACGAAGACCTAGTAGTTTCACTTTTTGCCGACGACACAACCGTTTATCTGTCATCGAACGACTCGTTGCAAAAACTTTGGGATATTTTGCGGCTCTGGTGCGCTGCCTCAACTGCCAAATTCAACAAGAACAAAACTCTTCTACTTCCTTTTGGCCAAACTGCCTACAGAACAAAAGTGGTCCAAGAGAGACGGATCAATAATGACTCTCCGCGCGGTTCTATCACTGAAGATCTAAAGATTATCCCCGATGGACAAACCTGTAGAATGCTCGGTGCATGGATCGGTAATAAAGTCCCATACACAACTCCGTGGCCATCAGTCCTTGAAAAAATTGACAAGGACCTAGAAAAATGGAAAGCCACCTCCCCAACACTGGAGGGAAAGCGGCATATAGTCAACATGGTTCTCGGCGGCAGAACTCAGTATCTCACCCGAGTTCAAGGAATGCCCCCAGAGATTGAAAAAGTGCTCATAGAAAAACAACATACTTTCCTCTGGGATGGAAAGAAGGCGAGGGTAGGCCACGACACAATGATTCTGGACACTTCCAATGGCGGTAAACAGATATTGGACTTACCTGCCAGAAACGATGCAATTGATCTTTGGAACCTACGTTCCTACCTCACCCTCGGTCACAAGAGGGCATCCTGGTGTTACTTCGTTGATTTTATACTGGCCAGGTTCCTTGAACTACATTATCTCAATGTCCGACCGGGGCAGATCCTGAATGTTTTCCTCCAAGATATACATATCCCAATTTCTCCGAGAACCAAACTACCCGATGACATCAAACGGATGATCGTCGCAGCTCGCAATTATGGTCTGAAATTCACTGCATTGTCTATCAGCAAGACGATGAAACTAGAGATGCCCATATGGAAGCACCAGGCTGCGAATAAAACACAGTATCAATCAGCCTGCCGCAAAAATGCGGCATCATGCCTTCGACTGAACCATAAAATGAGAACAGTGGAGGATACCCTTGTCATTGCTCTCCGAAAAACAGTGAACCCAAGGAGACCTCACCAAGTAAACCCATCCGGAATCGGACGTAAAAACTGCGGGTGTGCGTTATGCATCCGAGACCGTACAAAGTTTAACTGCGAGAACCCGGGTCAATGCATTGAGACGGCTAAAATATTGCTAGACAGCTTGCCTGCCAAATGGAACCCGATGAATCATAATCCAGACCTTTCTGACGACCTCTTACTGTCATCTGAAGAGAAGAAAATGAACGATCAGCCTATAACAACAGATAATGCCCTTGTATTTGATCCTGACTTCTCTCTATCTTGTTCAACCAGCGGCTTCAGGATTTTTGCCTTTGAAGATTCACTGAACAATATTCCAGCAAGGAGGTCAAAAATACCGGCAGCCGACACAGAGGAAATAACTGTCTTTCTACACGCCCACATCTGCCGTCCCGGTGATGTGAACCAGAACATCGAACTGTCAGTCACTACCATCGCCGGGCCTACACGGAAAAACGAAAAACTTGCAGTAAGTTTTGACATGGACACCGTGCCCCGAACTTTTTCTTCCGCATTGTTGGGAGGTCTCCTATTAACAATGCAGGACACTCCCAAAAGCCAGCCACTCTGTGTGTGCTCTTCCTCCGATTTTCTTGCTCGGGCACTTGTGAAAGACAGGCTGAATTCCGAGAATAATATCCTCGACCCAAATTTCCCCCTTTTGAGAGCGGTAATTGCAATGCTGAATGAAAGGGTCGGTAGAGTGACTTTCAAGAAAGTTTCTGAGAACCTAGCAAAGGGCTTAGGCGGTGAGCCAATCCGTGAGGTACAGATCGACACAGACATCGACCTCATGTTCCAATGTCCGGGAATACTGCTCTCATACGGCTCTCAAAGATTTTTCACCAGGGCTGTAAAATCGCTTCGTAAAAAACCCTATCGAAAATCAACATTTATAAACCTTGAGCGCATCCGATGCTCCATTGAAGAATTTTCAAAGTATGCGCCATCTGACTCGATGATTTGGCAGTCAATAAGATCATCAAATCTTGAGCGATTGACTCGCGAGTTCTTCTGGAAATGCATCCACAATACTTTCAGAGTGGGTGAATTCTGGGCTCATGTTGACCATTTAGAAATGTGGGGAGATTGCCATACATGCAATGTTCCTGAATCGTTAGAACACATAGCATTGGAATGCAATGCGCATGGCCAAAAGATAATCTGGGACCTTACGCGACATCTTTGGTCTAAGAAATATGATCAATGGCCTGTACTAAATTGGGGCCTCATATTAGGGTGCAACTTGACGAAGTTCAAATCTGACCAAGGTATTATCCTTCGTGAAAAGGGACGACTATTTGCCATCCTTGTGTCAGTTGCTTGGCATTCGATTTGGAACCTTCGTACGAATAGAGTCATTACTTTCCCCGGCACATCCTTTGCTGAGAAAGAAATCCATAATCGATGGTTGGCGTGCATCAACCATGTGCTACAACGTGACTGCATCTTAACAGATAAGCTAAAATTCGGACCGCTTGCTCTGAACAAACATTTGGTTCTCCAAACATGGAGTGGTCTACTGATGGATGAGGCTTCATTGCCAGAAGACTGGACACGCGAGGGGGTTTTAGTGGGTATACGGCCCATGGTTGACAGAATCGGGATAGGATAACTTGCATATGGCCGGAGTCCCACACTGGTTACATTTGTGCGTAATGGCATTTCCTCCTTGGACAATTTCCCTGGCAACGACTGGAAAACCCAGCATCACAAGCGGATGAGCCTGGAATGCTTCTGCAGACTTGGTTTCATTATCCCAAACGCTCCCAAAAAAAAAAAAAAAAAAAAATTCACAATCCAAATGCTCCAACCGTGGACGTTCCTGCTTCCCGAGCCACTGTAGTAAGTTACCACATAAATGACGAGTTTGTTTGGAGCGGGATCATTTTTGCTCCACGGCGGCCGTTGAGCCCCATGCCAGATTTGGGTAGTCTGGGGAAGCGGCCTTGCCTTCGAGGTTGAACGAATAATGAGGGAAACGAGGAACAGCAAGAGTTTCCATGGTACAGTATTCGACTCACCTTCGGCCATCTCGGGGATGTTCAAAAACGCTTGGTATAACGATTCATCAAACATTCAGAATTTTACAAATGGTCGTTAGGTTCAATGATGATGGCAAGAGAACAATTCTGAATCTGAGGGCTTCCGCACCTGAGTCTCATTAATCTCATTACGGATCTGTTACTATCCTCGTTCCAAGAGCGCACACTTCCCAGCATAGAGCGGGAGTACGAACGGAGCAGGCAGGAAAAGAATAACAAGAAGCCAATGGTGAAGGGAAACCGATAGCGTTGGGCGACAGCAAAGAAGCAATCCAATAACTTGGAACCTTAGATCCACTGCGATCACCCAAATGAGGACGATCAAAGCGATATATTGCAAAAAGTATACAGGGTTAGGGTTAGGACGCCGGAAGATCGAAAAAAAAGGCCTACCCAGCCGAGTGGCCGTGGTAGGACTGGGAAATATTGGGACGGTGCATGAGCCTAAGCCCATACAAGCCGTAGGCGCACTCTGTATGGACAGGGTCGCCGTGCTATGGAGTGATCCCACGGCCCACAGACCCGGGTACATGAAGGGGCCTGTGCCATCAAGGTAAGTATGAGTTGCAACGGAGCTCAGCGCTTGCATTTATACCGCCGTCTTGCGCACGGACCAAGTATCTGTTTGGCCGTGTAGCATGATGTTCGCAGGGTCCCAAATTTGGAACTGCTCTCTCGTCATTGTCCACGAGCGGCTCGAACGTCGGCGAATGGTCTCCTTGGTTCAGCTCTTGTACAGTTTCTTCCTCTTGAAATCACATCTCCACAATCCTTGCGATATCCCAACGATACCCAGGTCACCGCGATTTGGAGGAGTGTTCCTATGAATCGCAGGCTACGCTGGCCACGCCTGACAAGCCAAGCGGAAAGTTATCCAATTGATTGATTCCTGGATCTCGAACAGCGGCGCCCTTGCCGAGAGCGATTGAGACCAGCATCTAAAGAGCAACGCCAACATGTCTCAAACAAAGGGCGGCTACCCAAGACCGACTTTCCAGTGAAGCTGATCTGTATTCACGCCGTACATGGACTACTAGTCGCGGTCCACGTTGCCGCCCTCGTCACAGCCATCAAAGTGTGGCATATTCCCCTTGGGCTTCGTAACGTGAGTGGCGCTCTCTCTTTGCACGGGACATGCTAATATTTCTTTTCGCAAAAGTTTGCTTTTGGTCCAAACTGGTGTTACGGCTGGTTTGCAGCTGGCCTTTTTTATCGTAATCGGAGGTCTTGTTTCCCTCGTCCGCGAGATTGCGGTAGATACAAACATTCGCGATCGTCAGTCTCATTCTGTCCTCATACCGATTGTATCACTCATTCATTCTAGCCCCGACTCTTGGGCTGCTGCATCTCCGACTGAAAGCTTGGTCTGGCTTATTTTCCTCTCTCTCCGCCAATTGGATTTACACTCGGACACATTTTACAATGTCTGATACAGAACCTTCGATGCCGGATGTACCAGGCTTAAAGAGGATCTTTACTTATCTCGTCTGCTGCATGCTACTGCAGATCAGCAGCGGGTCGATTTTCGGTGAGACCGTGCACCTCTCTTTATTCTTCGTCACTGACCCGCGTCAGGCGGGCAGACCCCCTCCACCGAGTTCGCGCCGTCTGATGTCCAGAATGGGGCCCGTTTCGGGAGGTTTGATCAATTTTGGCTGAACACAGCGAACTACACCTCTTCGGATACCTTTCTTTTCCCCTCCTCGGCGCAGGTGAGCTTGTATTGCCAATCTGGTAACTTGACTAAAATATGTCTCTGCAAAAGAACGCAGCGCTGAACATGTTTTCAGCGCGAACCAACGATACGTGCTACCCTGGCCTGCACGGGAGGTAAATTTACGTTTCCCTTCGAGCCCTCCACACCAAAACCTTCGCCAGGTTGCTACACGATACCGTCAACCTCGCCGAGGACCTTCCCCCATCTTCTATCGCGCGTGTCAACGCGAGCCTCGTCAACGTACACTGCCTGCGTACAACAACACCTGGGACGACCCCAAGTACTACGCCCACCGATGCCCCCGAATCCATCCTCGCGGACGTCCTCCACGGCAAATTGTTTGCTGTGTTCAATTCATCGCCGGAGCCTACCGCGCCCAACGTACTCGTGAACTTCTAGGGCGTGCAGCACGCCCGTGCTCGAGCGGCTGCACGCCAGCTACCTGTGGAACGTGAACCACCTGTGTACAAACTTCGATCCTATTCAGCCGTACTCTGTGCACTGCGGCGGATATTCAACTGGTGTGCTGCCTATCACTCAGGTGCAGCTTGCGCTAGAACAGCCGGCCATTCCGCTCGTTGTGGTGAAGTGGCGCGGTGTTGGAAGGCAACGGAGGAGGCACGACGGAGGTCTATGGGATGCTGCGACGATTCTTGGGAAGGGATCAGGAATTCCGGAGCTGGTTGAGGCGGATCCGCGCCGAAGCAGAATTTGGAGAGAAACATCGTTGAGACTGTTTTAACGAAACGTTTGAGGTGAATTTTCTAGACATGTTGCCCACGATGACAGGTTAGGCGGCTATTTGGACTTCGACGAGAAGAGTAATTATAAAGCGAAGTCAGACATTTTAAACATGCGAGGAAAAGTCATTTTGCGTTGATTGTATAGTCTACATTGGTTTGAGATAAAGCGAGATTGCTGTTTTATGATGAAGGCGCACAGTTCGAATGAATAGTCCCCAAAACGAGTTGAAAAGCACTGTAGAAGCTGCTGGGATCAACCTTTGGAAAATGTAATTCCATCGCGTGCTTAGACAATAATGCCAATCTTTTGGCTGGTTCATGAACGACGCACAAACTTGACGGCGCTGGAAGAAACATTATTTACTTCCGTGTGTCGCGCGATCATGTGACACGCGCGCTTAAATAGCCGGGCGCTCGTTATGTCAGCATCTCCTTTCTTTCCTCCTGCCACCAACCTGCCACCAACGTCTTCCAGAAAAAGTTTTATTCGCATCCATCAGCGCTACATCCATGTCCTCTAACACGGATTACCCGACCTGCACCGATCCTCTACAAGTCTTGCGAGACTCGCTCGTCGCACAAGTGCCTTACACGGGTGGCATCTATCCAGTAAAAGCAGAGGACTTGGTCATTTATTATGGCGTCGAGACTGCGAGGTAAACTTCTTCATTTAATTCACAGAGCCCGCCTCATGCTCTCCTTCTGGGTGGCAGTCGCATTGACTTGGGAAATGCGACGACCGAAGAACTCGTGGCCCTTGCTGCCGCGTGCGACCAGGCTACCTTCGGAAAGGAGCAGAAGGACGTTCTCGACGAGACGTACCGCAAGGCTGGCAAAATGGATCTCGATAAATTTGCCGCGCGGCTGGACGCCGTTGGGTCTGGGCTCATCGACGCAATCAGTCCAGATCTTCTCCAGGGACAAGATACCGACGGCGAAAAGGCTTTGAGGGCTGAGCTCTACAAGCTCAACGTCTACGGTCCGCCCTATTTTCTTCCCACGGAGTGCCACTGACACCTTCCAGGACCCGGCTCGTTTTTCAAAGCCCATAAAGACACGCCGCGCGGCGAGACCATGATTGGATCCCTCGTCCTCATTTTCCCAACAGAACATACTGGTGGCGCACTCACACTCGAGCACGGCGGTGTTACTTGGACGTTCGACTCGGCGGCGGAACTCTCCGCCGCAGGGTCGGTGCCAGGCGTTGCCTATGTTGCGTTCTACAGCGATGTTACGCACGCGGTGGAGCCCGTGCACACTGGTCACCGCGTTACGTTGACATACAACCTCTTCGTTGTCGACCGCAGCGCCGGCTCTACCGCCAGCCGCGTGATTCCTGGCTCCGAACGCGCATTCGAGAATGCTTTGCGCCAGCTCCTTGCAGATCCCTCTTTCTTATCGAGTGGAGGCTTTCTGGCATATGGGCTCTCGCATCAGTACCCCATGCCTATTCCTCCGCCGACCGTCTATTCCATAGGGCCACAGGAGCCTCGGCGAAGCCCGCTTGCCCCTGTTCTCCAGCTCCTCAAGGGCAACGACGCGCGCGTGCGCACCATCTCTCAGCGCGTGGGGCTCGCGACCCATGTCAAGATTCTGTACAACAGCGGTCAAGCCAGCTACGATGTACACGGCCAGGACGTCCTTGTCGATGAGGTGCCGAATACGGACAATATGAACGAAAGCTGTATGGATATGGAGACAGCCATCGAAAGAATGGGGGTGGTTTTGGACGATACAGATGTGCACTGGGTTACCAGGATCACGGATTTGAATCGTGTGCAGTCGTCCTACATGGCATACGGCAACGAATCTTCTCTGGGACACATTTATGGGAATGCAGCGCTGTTCGTCTATGTCCCGGCATTTGGACAGGGGATCCGCTGCTAAATCGTGATCGAATCACACTGTATTCTGACTTTATGTACCCTCATTCACTCAATGCCAATTTTTGCGCCTGCCTCTACAAATCTCTAGCGGTTGATGGCAAGGTTGAAAAGGGGACAGGACAGGAAAGTCACATCAGTTACAAGAGATCACAGCAACGTCACCAATCGCTTGACCAGAACGACCATGGTCCACCCCGCCTTGCTCTCCCGGAATTTCTCAAGTTTGCTTCCCCATATTCGGGTCAGTCCTTCCGGTATCTTTCTCCTCCCAATCTCTCAATGTGCCGCGAAAAGTCCAGGGTGTCCAGAGCCGTGCATGGACCAGTCCAAGACCTCGTCAACTTGTGCAATGACCTTGATGAACTGCCGCACAATCAGCTGGTACTCCTTCTGCCGGTGTTTTTCATCCATCTGGATCCGTCTTCCACTCCAACTGTGGATCGACTGGACGCCACTCTGGGGACTGAGACTCTACGAGCTACCGTCGAAAGAGGGTTCGAGTCGCTGAGCGCATTGGCCACCCTTGCCGACCTCGACTTGATCCCTCTCGACGTCGCGCCTGACCTGTGGCCGCGGGTGTGGCCATGGATGGACTTTATTCAGACGTACTGGAATTATCTTCCGGGCTTCCGACCATCCGACCAACTGCCGAATTGTGCGCGAATGGCTACACTCATCAACACGCTTCAAGGACACCAAGAGACCACCGTCGTCATTGCGAAAACCCGGGGTGTGCGGACGATCTTTGCTCGCGTGTGGGCTCGCGCTCTGCATGACGATAGCTTTTCTCCGGACGCCTTGGCACTACACGAGTTGCATCGCATCCTCTTTTTTTTGTACGTTGACAATGACATGCGAAACCCGGAGAATTTGGCAGAGGTTGTCGCAGGTACAGGGGGCATCGAGGGCCTGGTGCTTGCACTCAAGAGGAATATGACGCACGCGTGTGCTGTTCCGCCATGCGCGCAGGCCATAGGATCCCTAGGTGCTGCAATCGACTGTGTGCTCTTGCTTCACACGCATTACAAGGACCTTCCTTCTCTTTTACTGTCCGAGGAAATGATCCCGACTTTTATCACGGCGCTCGGCACTCTCAGCACCTCGCTTGTAACGGGAGCACCATTGAACGCCCACGTCTGTGTTTTACTTCTGGAACAGGGCCTACGGGATACTCCTCAACTCGTCCGGGCTATGGAGGCTGGCTTCCTTTCATTGGTCATTCCCTTGGCTATCATGTCTCCGAGAGCAGTCGGTGCTACAGCCACCATGGGTGATGTGCTGAAAACAGTGCTGTCAGAAGTTCTACCTCTTGGGTTGACTTCCTTCCGTTTTGTCAGCCAGCTCAGGACGATGATTACAAACGCCACGGTAGCCGCGAGCAGCGCTCAATTCCGGCGGTCCCCATTATTTGACGACTGGACAAGATTCGTGAATCTGGCGGAATCTCGAATCAATGTACTAGATGCATGGCAATCGGCGGGCAGACCGTTATTGCAGGCGTGCGACAACTTGAAGGTGTGTTTACCGATTTTCTGTCTACTCCCCGTCTGAGTTCTACCAGTGCGGTTTGATCAAGCCAAGGGGCGAGTTCAAAGCGTGTTCTGCCTGCCAGAGTGCTGTGTATTGTTCCCCCTCATGCCAAAGTGCCGATTGGCAGGACACACATCGGGACGATTGCCACACCCTACTATCCGCACGACAGCGTTAGTCTTCGTTTTTATCTTTTGCACTCGTTTTCGATTGTCTGAACCCTATCTAGACTTGCCTCTCCTCTTCCGCGAGCGGGCTTTTTTGCGTGCCCTCTTCCACTCCGACTATAAACGGATGCGACTAGACATCGCGCGCCGAACTGTCGGCTTCATTCGGGAGAATCCCGGAATCCCGTTTTGTACTGCCTACAATTATCGCACAGCCAGGCTGCCCACCTTCGAGGTCGGGGCCCAGGTATCCTTCGACGAAGTCAAGGCGCAGTTGGGCCCCGACTGGGAGCTCCGATGGCAGCGCATGGCGCGCGCGGAAGGACGCATGGAGTTGCATATGCTGATGCTGCCACAGGGGTTCGCGCTTTTCCCCACCCATTCCTCTACCTCAAAATTCCGCGATGGGTTGATGAATATCGCAACCGCGCTCCCCGGTCAAGCAGCCTCTGATGCGCTGGACACGCAGCTTCGCGACCTAATACGCGACGTAGAAAGTGACCTCGATTTTGTCGAAACCCACTGAAGTCAAAATTTATCGCATGGACCGCCGCCACGCGGCCGCCGGCCGTGAAAGCTATGCCTGCCCTTTACCACTGCTTCTCGGAATACTAGTAAAAGTTTTCAGTGATCAGATCTCAAAGTCTAGTGACGACCATCTATCTGTCTTTCAGGAATCCCGACTAATGGGAGAACCCGGCAACCAACTTGAATACAGGACGAATATCAATCAGACTCGCGCCTATTCTGTGCGGTAACATTCTACCGAATTTCTGCACTAACCAGCAATTTCACTTCCATTTCTCGACAAGTCGTATCTACGAGAGATATATCGCGCCCCGGTCGGCTCTGCTTACTATTTTTGGGATATCCCAAGAACCCTTCCGTGCGAATGACATGTTGCATGCACGAATCACTGAATCAGTCGCTATTTGGAGGTTGACAACAACTTGACGCTGAACTCCCGCGGGAGATGGATATCCCCCACCAGGAAATAGAAGCCATATAGTAGCTGCCCACGAGCCTTGACTTACCATCAGACTTCCCCCATGCTTGCCCTCCTCTCGCTCGTCCTGGGATCTTCTTTCCTGGCGTTATGTCGGGGAGGACCGCTTGCTTCATCTTCCTGGAGGGTGTGTGTTCAGTTATTATCCAAGTATCATGAACTGAGCAAGCTTTGAACAGAGACCTAATATCACCACATCGCTTCAGAGCCGCATCGATATCGCTGACGCGGGCATACAAACGGCGATTAGCAAACTTGGTCCCGACGCCCAGTTCGATGGTGAGCATTGTTCTGGCGGCTTACGGTTGTGCATTTACGCAGTTGACATATACAGGGCAGTCACTGGGTTATGCGGGACAATTGTACTCCCAAATGGCCCAGTTCGACATGGCTTCGAACCAAACAAAGTACCAGGATAACCTGACAGAGTTCTTTCTGAAGGCACCTCACCGGTCGAGCAACTTTTCCGATGTTTTGTTCGTGAACCGTTCATTTAGTAAAAATCCGTTGAATACTCACTTTGTACAGTGTTAGTGCTCTCCTTCGATGATTTCTGTCCCTGCGCTGAATTGCCTCTCAGTTGGATTTTGCGCTGTACGGTGCTTTTTGCAGGCCGGAAAACTGTGCTAAGTGATCTCAGTGCATACGGCCACGCAGGGGCGATGGCATACGAAGCTTATGACGACAAGGTGTTCCTCGACTATGCGATACAATCATGGTGGTTTGGTCAGTCATACACGCTCACGGCCCAACAAGTCGCCGGGGGCAAGACTGACATCAAGAACTTCACCTTAAACTCGGTTTGTCAAGACAGTGAGCCAATCTCGTCCACCATGTAGCAAGCCACTGATGATCGCAGTAACTCTGGCGGGGGGCACATTCGCTGTGAGTCCTCGTTTTTTTTTGTTTTGTTTTGAGCTCGGACTTTTCTCATGTGTTCGTTGTACAGAGCAATATCTTGGACCAAACAACTGTGGGAACCCTTGCGACTGGGTGAGTGCACCATGGCACCACCACAAAAAAACCGACTAACGAGAGCTAGAAACTTTCTCGTGTATGTTAGTCACTTGGTTCCTGACCGACTTGCTTATTTTTCAGTCTATCCGCACTTCTGGCTAAAGCAACCTCGGACCCTTTGTATCGTCAGGCAGCTATTGACAGTGCAACGTTCATAGAATCACATCTATTGAACAAGGCGTACGAGGTACAGGATACCATCTCGGCCAAGCAAAGCGAGGGTTGCGAAACCAACTCGCTGAACGAGTCGTACGACGCTGGTCTCGCTGTCGAAGGCTTGTCCATCCTTTATTCGGTTACTGGCGATGCCACCACCCTGGCGCTGTAAGTCACCGGTTCAGCGCGCTTTTGATGAGCCTGAATCTCTTTCTTCGGTGCAGGTTGCACAATATCGTGAATGCCACGATTCCCAATCCAGGCTGGCAAAGTTCGAACGGTGTTCTTACAAACGGAGGTGAGCTGTTTCAAATTTGCTTGATTTGCGATTTGTCTGAATGTGATCTCCAGACTTATATCTTCCTCGAGGGCTCACAGCCCTGTATAACCGGAAGCTCGCACCCGATTTTCAGGATGATATTGGCCACTACATTGCCGTTCAGGTACTTGATTTAATAAGTTGTCTGCGGTGCATCTGTTGAATCCCATTTGAGTTCAACGCTGTCACGGATCTGGCAACAGCCAACGGCACTAATATTTACGGAAAGCCGTGGGCGGGCCCAGCGAACTCGACATTCGATCCGTTCAACCAAATAAATGCATTGGAGGCCCTTGTCAGCGCGATAAGTGTGCGTAACGAGTCAGACGCATCGACCTCGACACCGACAGCATCTCCCACGCCCACGGACCCAGGCACCACTCCTCCCTCATCAGGCTCACCTCGACACTCGTCCAACAAATCTATGATAATCGGGAGTGCTCTCGGTGCCGTGTCATTAACCCTGATTGTGGTTTATGGTATTTGGGCCATGGGACGGCGAAGAAGGCGTTCAAAAGCGGCCTCGATGGGCGTGTCGCGAGTGAGCCCATTCGGTATCTGGTACAATCTTCGGCGGCGAGGCAAACGGGCAAGGGATGCTCTAGGTGTCGCACCCGCGATCCCGGCCGGTCCGCGCGCTACCAAAAACGCTAACGCGTCCGTACCACGCAGAGTACAACCACCTGTAGCTCCCGCCCAGACATCAACTGCGCCGGCTCCCACCCAGTCGTCAACCGCGGCGCAGCCTCCTATAAATCTTCCAACCGTGGAGCTTGTGCGTATACTGAATGAGCGGTTGCAAGGGCAGGACTGGGACGAGGAGGAAGCCCCACCGGATTATCCCGTATGATGTACTTATGGGGTGTACTAGCAGTTGTCTCGGGACCTGAGAAATCGGAATTGTGGACTCGGAGCGTATGACCTCCTCCCGGAGCTCAGCGAGCCTCCTTTGTTTCGATTTAATGAACAGATCATGGATGGGTATGCAAAATAGTCATCATTCCTTGAGGCAGAAGCAAGTCCTGGTATGTTGTTTTCGACTCATTCATCATCCCTTTTAAATTATTTCTTTTAGTTCAGGGCACTCCTGCACGTCTCAAGTTCACCGGATTTTTTCGAAGTCTGGGCAGCGACACCAGCTCCGACCAGCCCGCTAACAGGAAGCGTAAAACAGCGGACAATAGGGCTCGGGAGGAAGCCGATGATAAGGAAGAAGGATCTTCCAACGGTCACTCGCGGATTTTTCGAACCAAACTCTAATCGATGTATGAAAACTCTTTCTCTGAGATCATCCGTAGCGAAGCACGAACGTGCTAGTCTCTTTTACATTTGTGAACATTGAACCAGAACGGCAACTCGGTAAGTAATTGGTAAGCATAGATCAGTGGCAGTGCAATGTCCGCATCACCTTCACGTGGATCGGTTGGCCGCCGCCCACCGACGCCTGAATGGCGAGTCCCGGTCTCCACATATGCCCTCATGCATGTGGCTGCAATGTCTCGCCGTCAGCGGTCACTCTCGTCTCCCGCAAGCCCAAATGGCTGGCACGCTGCCCGATTTATGAGGCCGCTGACACGGGTATAAAGGACCATTTGGTTCCCGACATGCACCCAGGGTGTAATCCCGACTGTCCTGTCTATAACACCACCACATTCTGTGGCCGCGATCTGACACCACTGGAGCTGGAGGCGTGGATACCTTACATTGGCCATCTCCCCCAGTTTCGCATGCTCGTACCCACGCAGTACGAGCATCTCATCCTTCTCGGAGGAAAGGATGTATCTACCATTCCTTCTCACCCACTTCCGGCTCCTCCAAAGGCTTCTACACCCGTACCGGCTCGATACGACGCATTCTTTGCGTCATTGAAACCGCCGCCTCCGAAGCGAGGCGGGACCCGTATAACACTCGGATCGCTTACACAGGGAATCTCGGTCACACCAAATCGCACTTATGACGAGTTCTTCAGCTCGTTTAGCGTTACAAAGACACATTCCCCGCCCGGGGAAGCTGGATCGTCAACAGCCACCCCTGCGCCGAAGAAGGTCTCACAAAAAGATGGGACGCCTTCTCCATCACAATTATCCAACAACAGCATCCCCGCAGAATCCCAGTCAAATGCGAATTATCATGTTCTCAATTTCGGCAAGCCAGCGGCCGAATCATCAACAGCCACATCTGCCCCGAACAACGTCACACAAAACCATAGGACACCTTCTACCTCTAACAACAGCATGCTCCCCCGGCCGGCGGAATCCCAGTCGAATGCGAATTACCATGTTCTCAATTTTCGGAAACAGAATGCCGAAACATACGACACTGTTGTATTATTTCCTTCTCGCACTGAATCCGCAAATGCGTCGGTTTCAGCTCCACTTTCGGGAGAACTGAACGCTCAGCGTCGTCATATACCCACCCAAGCTCCCCCTCCGCCGGCTCCACTACCTCCTCCTCCAACACGCGACCTCGCTGCTTTCCAAAGCATCCTCGCCTCCACCAGCCCCGAGGCGCTCACCGCTGCTGTCCTCGCAGCCTACACAGCCCTCCCCGCCGCCCAGCCGCTCCTCTGGGCGCACCTCAGCAACACCGCGAGCGTCCCAGACGGCTCCGTGCGCCTTGTCCCGCGGCACCAGGTCTGCCGGCACTGCGCGGAGGAGTTCGACACGACGTCGGGCGAGGAGAATTGCACCTGGCACTACGGCGCGGCGGTGCTCGACCCGACGCCGCGGGCGTGGCCCGGGGCGGATAGCCAGGATCTGTACTTTTGGAATTGCTGTGGCGCGCGGCTGTCAGCGCGCGACCCGGGGTGCTTGGTGACCGCGCACGCACCCGTTGTCCCGCCAGAAGGGCCGGCGCTGCGCCTGATGGTCGGCACGGAGGTGCAGGCACCCCCGACGAAAAAGCGAAAGCGTGCAAGGGGACCAACATTGCGCTGTGGACATTGTGCAGCGGTGTATCGCGAGAACGACGGTGCGCGCTGTTGGTGGCATGATGGTGGGTTTCTACCTGATTCAAATGGCTCTGTCGCGAGTAGCATTCTGATTAAACGGTGCAGGTACGCTGGTGCTCCCTCTGCGTGGTCACGGTGCGGAAGGACAGCCGGCCGCCGGCGGGCGGTGGTCGTGCTGCGGCGAGGAAGACCATGCGGCGGGATGTATCGTGAGCGAGCATCTCCCGCCCCGAATTGCGCAACCAAAGCCACATTGATCATGCGCCCAAGTCCCGACATTCGACGTCCTTGACATCCACTCTTCAATAACACAGCGTCCGGACAAATACATTTAAATTATTAATTTCAAGTGGGGAGAGTGTGTGTTTGTGTACGCGACGGTGTTTATTGTGTCTACTTGAAGCCATTGCAGGTAAAGACGGGACATTCCACTATTCCGGATTATTAATAAATATTGTGTACCCTGTACCGAGATACCCAGAGGAAAGAGTGCGCAAGGACAATGGTTCATTGTTGATGGGGGCGAGTAAGCACGTAAGGTGGGCGATTAAAGCTGGTCCGGGGTGAGTGCGTCGTAGATCGGGCACAGCTGGTCCCATGCGGCTACGGAAAACTGTCAGCACACGGTAGAAATAGGAAAGCGGCGCGTACGAGGGTGAGTCGACTTGGCGACGGTACCAGTGTCTTCGGCGAAGACAATTGCGAGACCGCTGGGAAGGCGTTCGTTAGTTGAGAGGATATTAAAAAAGGAGGGCTTGAAACGCACATTTCGAGATGGAAGTCGATGTGGCTGAGGAAGAGTGAGTAATCGGCAACATGGGCACGGCATGGAGTGGGATTTACCAGTGCAGGAACCATCTGGGCGGACGGTCAGTTCAAGTCGAGAATCAAGCCAAGTGCAACAACTCACGGGCCAGCGTTATCAGTGACGAAACGAATGGTAGTGTTGTCACTGTATGCAAATCAGAAACCCGCACAGATTTATCGCAAGGAAGGACAGGCGTACGTGGTAGCAGGGCCGGTGGATACGACATCTCTGATCGGCTAGAATCGATAATGTTAGCGTAAGGACCAGCAATAAAAGTAAACGAATGCGAACCGGGTTGACAAAGTTGTACGCGGTGGAGTTGGCACTACGGATGACGTGGAAGTTGTGCTGAAATGAATCCAAGGTGAGCTTATACCGGTGCGGAGGTAGGTGAATAAACGTACGCCGTGTAAATGGAAGGGATGGGGAGCACCGGGGGTGCCTCCGGGGATCGAGAGCTGAGAGGGTGGGTAAGAACAAGGTGGTGTGCAGAAGAGTTTGACATTACCTCGATGACTTTGTTGGGAGGGAGAACGTAGACGCTGCCCGAGGGGAGCAGGTCAGTCGCGGACTGCGCGCCGCTCAGAATCTGCAACAGAACAGGGGCGGTCGGGGGGATGAATTCCTGATAAAAAGCAAGTCAGACACATGGATACGGAAACATAGATAATACACACCGCGCCATTGATGAAGAACTTGAACGTAGTGAAGTCCAGGGTAATAGCGATGTTGATGTTGACATCCGCACCACCCGGAACGGGCTTCCCGGGGACAGCAGGCTGGCCGACGGCAGGGTGGAGGTTGGTCTCGACAAGCGGGGCAATGGAAGTAGTGACATTGGTCGCGGGATCCTGCACGGGTGCGCCGACATAGCGCAGGATGGCGGAATTAATGCCGTTGTCGAATCCAGCCGTGCCTATTTTTTTTTTTTATAAAAAAAAGGTGAAAAAAAAAATGGTTTACTGACCGCCGTTAGCGACGGTGCGGATCCAGTAGTTGCTGACGGGCTTGTTGGCGGTAAGGACAAACGAGTAGCGTTGGCCGGCGACTGGGTAAAGGATTAGAACGGTCGGTCTGGATCTGATTTTTAAAAAATACGAACAGATCTGGATCGAATCGACTGTGAGGGGCAGGTGGTTTACACTGTCCACTTCGATGATCGTCTGTAAGTAAATGAGGGCGTTAGAATCCTGTGCGGCGTAAGAACTGTTTGATTATACTCACCATGCTGTGGCCATCGATGCTGAAGATGAAGTTGGGATCGCAAGAAAGTGAAACCAGGCGGAATCTGTATCATGGTTAGAATTGACGACCGAATGAATTAAAGGCACTCCTCACCTGTAACGCTTGTTGGCAGTAACACTAATCACCGCCAACTGGGACGTTGGCTATAATAAAGGAATTAGGATGCGAAAATAGTCCCTTGGGGTGTACAACGCACTCCGCCGGCATAACGACCTGAGAGCGATGTCAATAGGGTTGAAATGCGAAAGAGATTGTTCACTGACCAAGTCCGTTGATGAGGGTGGAGATCAAAGTCTAAGAGCTGTTCAGTACTATTGGGAAGATTGGCCGTTGTATCACGCTCACCGGGACGACACCGAGAGTCTACGGATGCATAAAGGTGAGCATAGATGGTCGCAATCTCTGCGTTTATTCAAATTGCTCACTTGGGCGGGGGCGTGGTACCTAATGATCCATTAGATGCGGAAAGAGAATGATAAAAAAAGTTGACTCACCAGTCAGCGACAGTGATAATCGTAGTGTCTGGTTGAAGTGAGGAACACGCTAACTAGCTAGTGGGCTCGACATACCATCATCGATGTCTGGCAACGAAATTTGAGTCGGAATGCAAGGGTCGACTAGATGTGCTTACCGTAGAGCGCCTTATTAGGGTCTTGCGGGTCATAAACTATTCCGAGACGTGGAATCAGAGCCCGCGAAGTAAACAAGAGAAGATCGGGAGCACGTACCGACCATTGCTCCGCGAAGGCCATCGCAGTATTGAGTTGCTACACAAACATGAAAATTCGATCGACCGGATGATACAAAATAGCTCACAAAGATGGCTGTGGTACCAAAACGTTCCGGCCTGCTGGGCAGTCGGGAAGGTGTAGAGGAAGCTGTGATTCGCCGCTATCGGGCATTGATTCACAAAAGAAGGGCTGTGGGAACGTCGATGAGCGTGGGTGGGGACGGTTGAAGATATTACATACCCATCTGCCCAGCTGTTGTTCTTCTGGAAAAATCCGTGCCAGTGCTGAACCCATTGCGCATCAGTATGATCTAATTCGGGGCGAAAGAGCTGCGTACAATGCTGGTGCTCCGCAACATCGTGTTGTCGGTGAGCCCGTCGATGACGTTGAGGTTGAACACGTCGCCCTTGTTTCCGCGAATGGTGGGTCCGGGAACAAGACCGTTGGCGAGGACGGCGCTGGAGGGAAATTAGCTTTGTCCGGGTTCATAGCAAGGACATACGAGCGACTGAAACCATCTGGTGCAACGACGGCGTTCACGATGTGGATGTCGGCGGTGGGACCAATCATGACGGCCCCAGCTTGGGCGACGAGGCAAAGAGAAAGCAGAGCAGTGAAACCCATGGTGGACGAGGGAAGGGCGATGGGAATTTCAGCATATTTACCCAGAGGCTTTTATGCGTTGATGGAACGACCGCGTCAGTTCAAGCCGGATCCGTAAAGTCGAGATCCAGGCACTCGGGGAGATATCAAGAATCAAGAATCTGAAGCAGATCAAGGAGGTTGCATGTGGGACTGCCCGACGCTTACGGGTACAGAAGCATCCCCTGAGGCATCCCACGACTGTCCGCAGCTGTCCGCGACAATCCGTCCGAAGGAAATAAGCTTGATCTCGACAATGCGGCATCTTCCCTGGGTTAGATTCAGCCCTCAGATCGTCCCTGATCGCATGATGAACTTAGTTATAAACCTGGACCCCATGAAAGAACGACAAAGCCGACCTTGCCCATCATCCATACAATGCTCTTCACATACGTCCTGTCCACCGCTGCTTTCCTCTTTGTCGGTGTCACTGCGGTAAGTTGTCCCCCTCCTCATGCCGGCTCCCCCCAACTCATTTGCTCGTAGGCCGCTGACCACCCTGTGTTCACGGCCACCAGGGTGTACAACACCTTGACGGACGTCGCGCCATTCATCATCCAGAAAACCACAACGTTTACTTTCACCGCAAGCCCCAGCACCACGGTCGCTCAGCCGACTGGACCTGGCGCCTGAACAACTCGGTATGCCACGGACTTTCGATATCGAGCGTGACTCACACATCGCGCCAGACGTCTTGAATTTGGGATACCTAATAGCTAGTAGTGTTTCGTGCAATTTGAATCGTACCATTGAATTGTATTGAATGCCTCGTTGATGATTTGCCTTCCAAACTTCAAACGAGATCAGACCCTGGCGAATTGTAGCATTGTCGCGGTGTGAGTTTGCGGGCCATAGTTCCGATCAAGACCCGGTCAAATAAAAGATCCGGGTTGATCCGTGTCAATCCCCACACAGTTTCAAGATCCACCCAATTCAGCAGATAGAAATGAGAAATACAGGAGGATGCAGGTCCCTTACTTGACATTTCCGCGTGCGGGTTCCGGTTACTCACCAATCGCAACTCCTGACTTCTGCTTGCTTACTGCGATCACATAAATCTTCGTTGTTGTCAAGTTGGGCTGTTTCTGGTTGTGCGGCACCGACGCCTCGTCATCACATTCTCGGCACGTAAGATAAGGAGTCGGACGACCGTGCAATCGGGCTGGGTGCGGTACTGGTGCGGTTCCGAATTTGCTGACACTAACTGCCAACGAAATCAAGCCGCAGATTATCAGATTGCGCAAGATTGCGGCTCCTGCATGACACCTACCTGTTCAGGTATTCGGACACCCGCGCTACTGAACCTTCTCCTGTCGGCCGATGCGTACAAGGGTTCGTCGAGGCTAAAAAAAAATCGAATTCCAAAGAGCTAATGAGAGGCGCAAAGAGCTCTGTGAAAGTAACAATTTGATGGTCTGATTTGATGGGATCTCCTCCAGCATGGTGCAACATCGCTAATTTCGCTAATTTTTCAGTTGAGGGGTGATCGCGCATGCCAAGTCTCAGAGTCGACATGGTGTTGACAGAGACTAAGTACGGAATCTCGCATGCTCGGTGACCAACTCCGTTTACCCGTTCATCCAGTGATCCAAATGCGGATCCTTGGAAGAAAGGACTCTGCGGAAGCAAACGACTAAGCAAACCAGTCAGATGAAACAGCTCCCCGGCAATACGGATTCGCGCATCCGTATGAATTGGGGACTATGCATAATGAGTATGACATTCTTTGAGAATCCCGCAGTAACGCGTCGGGCAGGCGCGGCGATCCCGAAAAGCCACGTCCGCCGGCGGAGGTAAACTCCCGTTGGCAACTCATTCAATGAAGACAGGAGAGAGAGCTAGTTGAAACAGCGATGCAAGTCAAGGAAAGTCAGCTGCATTCCACCTGCACTGGCTTGAACTCAAAATCATTCCCGATGTCGCGCCCTGTCGTTGTTCAAGTTTGCCGCGATTGCTGATCAAAACCGAAAACAGACTACGCCGCCATAAGTGAACGTGCGGCGCGGGCCGAAAGTTCGGGTGTGCAGGGCCGACAGTGTGTTCGTTTGCACGGCGCTTGTTCACCTCCGTTAAGTTTTCGCCGCAATCGATGCTTCCATCTTAAGCATGGAAAAGTTACGTTCTTGTCGGCGTCCCGATGCTACATTGTCTCACGGCGGGCAAAAGCGAACGCACCGAGCCATTCCTTGTCCTTCTCCTGAGCATTTACGGTGGGAAAAGCAGGTACCACCCCGATGATCGCCCCGCATTCCAATTGAGGAACAAGAGGGAACAAGGCGCCCGCCGCCTAGTTCATGAGAACATGTCGAGTTCCTTGGTTCGATTTCTGATTCGGTGCGCTGCCCGAACAAAGTTAAGAACAGGCGAAGCTCTTGGTCCAGGAACGTCGGAGACAAACCAAAGAAAGAACTTTGGCGACAATCGCGCGAACGCCGAGCCCGGACAGAATGGCGGGGAGACAGCGGTAACGCTAGACTAGGTACTGCGGGAGGGCGCGGTACCGAGCCTTGACAGATCGCTCTGATAGACAATCGGCTGAGTCTCGATGTCATTGCAGTTGCACTTCCACAAGACCCCACTTTGAAGTCTCGAATTGCTTCGAATCCTGATGTCCAAATTTATCAGTGACAGAGATCGTGTGTAAGATAGCCTGCGCCGTTTACTCCAGGCAGAATTTACACGAAACAGAATATATCATCAGCAAAGCACAAGCGATTTAATGAGAATGTCAGAGCACTGGCGACGGGGAATTCGCCAAGATTGCAGAGTTGAGGTGTGGAAGTGCGAGCGAACCCACGTCGCGGTTCAGTCCAGGATATGCCGGCGCGAGCAATACGCCTCGGAACAGAAGCAATGCGAAGAACATTCAGGAATAGACTGGTCCCAGTAGACACCGTTTCGAGGGGCTGAGATGCAGCCAGATGGACAGGGCTGAACGGGTTGCGCAGATAATTCCGCATCTACGGCGTGCCAACAGATACATAGAGATGATCCATGACGAGACAAACCCAGAAACGGGCTGGAATTTGTCTCGAACGCGAAAGCGGAAACGTATGGGACAATATCTGATTTGGAGAGTGGCAGTCCGAAGGAGAGCCTGGAGAGGCTACACCCAGAGAGATACGTGGATGGATGCATACACACAAAAGGATCGGGATGCAATACAGGACTTCTCGTTCAGGCACACAGTATCAACGCAGATCTAGGGGGAAGGACATAGGGAACGACTTGGACGGTCGTCGGGACTCGGGAGCACATTGATTCTGAAGTTTGAACGACATCTGCAACGCGGCATCCAGACCAACAGAGACGCAAGTCAAGCAATACGAATGGTAGAGTATAGCGGAGGCATGGAAGAGATTGTCGCTAAATTGTCCAGAACGCTCAGCAGCTGCGAGGATGGAGGTTGTGCGTAAGAGAGAGATCAGTCACAGTCACAGTCACAGCGCGTGTTCAATCAATGATCCCGGCATGATGCTTTTTTGCTTCCGCCACGTCGGAGTCGCCACTCTTCTCCTCCTCCTCCTCGAATCCGCCCAAACTATGGACTAAGCTAGGTGTGGCCTCTGTCCCACTGGCATGTGCTTTCCCCTGGCTGGACCAAAGCTGAACTCTCCCAAAATTGCAAAAACAACGCTCGTGCTGTAGTATTGGGCCATCATCGAGTTTCACTCCGTGTTGACGCATGCAAATCTCTGCTCGCTCCATTGGCATCCAATCGTTCAATATCAATATAACACCTATCCGCCGAATTTCCTGGATCCTTTTGCGAACCCAGTCGTCGTTCAATACGACAGGAATTTCCTGGCCCCTTTGCGGCATACAATGCGTCCACAAGCGCCTCTGAGAGTACACAGTGACGGTGGCAGGCATTTCATAGTCAAATTTCACTCGCGTCCATACAAGGCAAGTGACGTAGGTCAAAGCGATCGATATCTTCCACGTGGAAATCCACCCGTTGGTTGCAATCGTCACACGACAACAGTCGGCATAGTCTCTTATCTGTTTCCGGGGTTTGGTGTAAGAAACTGTTTCCCTCCTTGCTCTCAACGCTCACAATGCCCCCATCGTCCTCAGCTGAACGCGTCCCAGAATTGTGGTTCGAAGACGCCTCATTGGTCTTCCAGGCCGAAAACAGTCTCTTCCGGGTGTACGGAGGAACCATAGCATCACACTCCTCGGTTTTCCGGGATATGCTCTCGTTCCCTCAGCCAGATCCTCCCTCGGAAGCCGATACGTTCGACGGGTGTCCAAGAATTTTCCTGCACGATCGCGCCGCAGACGTCACATCCTTCTTCCGGGCAATCTATGATTCCAGGTGCGTCGCTACGTTGCGCGTTTAGACCGTGTGTTGAGTTTGAATTCCAGTTTCTTCGTCCCACCTTTCATGCCAACACTCGAGCTGCTCAGCGGAATCCTACGCCTGAGCATCAAATACGACGTTGACTATCTAAGGCAGCGCTGTCTCCGGCACCTGTCCGACATATATCCCAGCACTCTCGAAGCCTGGGATCGTCTTGGCTATTCACGCGATATCATAAAATTCCGTGCTCCGCCCAACGTTTACCCTGTCTTCCAAGTCCTCGAACTCTTCAAAGAATTCGACGCGCCGTGGCTGATCCCCGCGATCATGTACCTCGGCTGCAGCAACCCGATCCAGCGCATAGTCGACGGGGTAGAGCTCGGCGGGACGATGGAAATGACCCCGGAGAAGCGCACCATCCTCATCGCGTACCCGGAGCAGGCGCTCGCCGTCGAATCAGTGCTGCGCTTTCTGAAGAAGCGCTTCTCCGAGTGTCGCACGCCTTCCAAGTGCAACACAGAGCTACTTCAGCTCTCGCAGTTTGTCGCGGAGAGTTGGTCTGCGTGCCATTTCCCGCTCGAGATTTGGGAGGATAAGGATTGGGAGCAGGTTGCGGGCGATTTGTGTGCCACGTGCGTGGGGCAGTGTCGGAAGACGCATGCGAAGGCGCGGCAGGAGTTCTGGCACCGGATGCCTGTGCTGTTTGGGGTCAACTATCGATGGGAGGAGCTGGAGAAGTTAAAGAACGCCGCTTTTTCATAGGAACTTCATTCTATTTTATCATACTATAATCCATAACTAATTATTTATTCGTGCTTCTCCTGGTTGAATTTAAATTCGCTATGGTGCTGTCGAGCCTAATCATGTTACCCCACGCCAAGCCCTATGTACATACGCTCCTCACTTCTCGCCTGTATGTCCTCGTCCTTCACGTTACTGTTGATTTTATTGCACGGGAAATCGTCTCTCTCACTCCGGACTACTAGTATGGACTCGAAGCCGTAAATAAAAGCGTGTGGCTTAGGATCGCCTCTCAGATATTTCTTACCTAGTCTAGCTTCTTCATACTAGAACTCCATTTGAACGTGATCTTCAAGTATCTGTCTATCCGTACTTCTCTTGGTTGAATCCGAGGTTCAACTTGGGTTCAACACTTGCGGATCTCAACTCGATCCCAACGCTGTCAGAATCTCTTCCCTCGCCTTTTCTCCCAAAAAAAGTCTTCACCAGGTTCAAATGGCGAGCAAAAGCCGACCGATTCTGAACCAATTTTCAACTGTGTGCAGCGCCTCGGCAAAGGCAGCGGCAGAGCCAAATACGCCCACACAATGCACAGCATTTTGTCGCTTGATTGGACCACCATTGGACCAAGATGCAGAGCCTCTTCGCCGTGCAAGAACTGGTAGACTATATAATCTACTTCCTCCGTAGCTTCAAGCCCGATTTGAAAACCTGCGCCTTGGTTTGCCGGTCCTGGCTGTATCCAGCCCAATCCCACCTCTTCCGCAAAATCGGCGTCTCGATTAACCGTGAGCGCGTGCTCGCTCCTGGGAACCTGTGGCCGCGATGAGCCATAGCCCTAAAATATAGACTAAAGTACGTGGAGCTAGCCATGGTAAATGATTCCTATAACCACGGCGTCAGCCAAGCGGTTGGCTGGGGCCATACAGATATATACGCGTCTCCTAGGGTTTCTTTTGGCCCCTTTTGGGCCGGGTAGGCTCCTTTGTAAGTATTTGCTGCTTGATGGCACCAGCAAATCACCGGAAATTTGCACCTGGAATATGTATCATTTTTTCTGCGCAATTGATCGAATGATCTCCCTGTTTGGTGGCTCGCTACTGCTCATTTCTGGATCGGCTAGCGTTCTCGGCTTTGGCCGCTCTGGCTCGGCATCCCCATCATCCCGCCTCGGCCGCTGGGTCGGCTGCCCTCTTGCCGGCATACATTTCGCTCTCCTATTGAACAAATTTAAATGGGACGGTATATCTCTCCTAATCCCCGGCCTTACTCCCCCCACAGAAGGAATCAAATGCAATATGGGACGCGCCATTTACACATATTTGTTCTCAACGGCTTCAGCCGATCCCGTTCGGCAGCGCAGCAGCGACGGCCCATCCCTTGAAATTCACTTATTGCAATATTCACTGCCTTTTATCTTGTCCCTCTTCCTTGCCTATCACCGTATTTCGCCCCCAGGACATTATTTAACTCACCGGCAGCTGTTTCCAATGATCGGCATTAGTAATGCACGGCTTTCTCCCACTGAAAATTTGGATCCGTCAGATCATAATCGGCCTACTACAACAGAAGAATAGAAAGAAGAAAGACGGAACGCGACTTGGCGCGCATTAGGCGCAGTTGTGAAAACCACGTGATCGTGTCCGGATCACCCATAGATACGCTGTTTTTCGATCCAGTGGTTCACCGCGAGCATCCGCTCGAGGTAGCGTTGTATCGGATTGTTATTCCACCAGTTCTGCGTAACAATTTTATTTTTGCGATTTTTCCTTGAATTGAGAGAGATCGAATGGTCGCAAAATGGTGCGAACTGCCCACAAAACGTGTTTCATGAGCCGTTTCAAGAATCATCTGCAAAACCTACCCCATCTTTCCCTTTCAACCACGAGCAACACCCTCAATTCCTGATCATTTTTGATTTAGGGACTCCTCTGATGAAGCCTTCGCACTTGGTTGCCTCAGAATTTTTCTAGGATGCTCGAGGGGCCTAAACGAAGTCGAACTTTGTGTTCAAACATCCATCAAATCCAGCGTGACCAGCGTGACGTGTGTTACTTTCTCTTCTCGCCAACGACCATCCGCCGCATGTCCTGCCCCACCGCGCCCGATCTGGCCCTGGGTACATCTTCCTAGCTGTTCTTGGCTCCACTGCTGGATTTTTATCGTGTTTGATCCGGTCAATGCAGCGCGACGGCGGCTTCTTGTTTGCCACGTCGTCTCTACTACTCAATACTACTCGATCTTCTCGGCGACTCCGACGACCACATCCAGCTCAGGAGACCATCGACGGACATACACATGCACCTCCTATCGATTTTGGGCCAATCAGGCTATCGAAGGGATCAAGTGGAAGGGCTGAAAGGAGGAATATTTGGTGCGTGCAGTGTCCTGTCTTCCGATGACCCCTCGTTATTCTTATATCCTCATTATTTACCTGCATGATTGCTCGGTGGGACGACCTCAAGCTGTATTCGTCCACATGCAGGTATGTACTCGTCACAGATCCGTTTCCGCTGCACCCTACCGGCTCCGTAGCTGCTCCGTCGCGCTCGATGTAGCTGTCCCCACGCGTTCAGCGCTGTGTGCGTCTGTGGCCTCATGGTATTGTGTAGCGCGAGCCATGGCCTGACGCTACGCCAGTGGCATGACGCCAGCGGGTCCGTCTGCTCTGCACATAATCCGGGGCACTGCGGCTTTATGGTCACGACTCTGCCCGCAGCTAAGGCGCGTGTATATGCGCCACACCGCTGATAGCTGGCGCCCCTGTGTCCGCTTTGATATCTATCACTGCCCAGACCGATACGGGCGCTGCGCTTATGGAGCGTGGTCTATGGCATTTGCGCCAGGGACGACCTCGCCGCAGATGGCGCGCAAAAACGGGTGCGATGCGCCGTCCTTCCCCCGTGCTGCCTCCGATGCAAAGCTAGGAGCACGCCGCATCGGCCCCCGCCCGTCGGCGTCCCGATGCCCCACACCAGCCGGCCCTGTGTCGCATACTTTATGTGCCGCACTGTAGAGTATTTTGCGTCCTTCGTTGTACGTTGTATATTTCCTTTCGCGTATCCATCTACCCTCATATTTTTGTGCATTTTGCCTGACATTTTGTCGCCATCGCGGCCGACGACGTTGAAAGTGATTGATCGCTGTCGCCGACTTTCCGAGTTCTTCCGCGTCAAGTGGGAGATCCCGGGCCCGCGAGGGTCGCAGGCATCGGGCTTCTTCCGAATTGGGTGTTTGTTTTGTGCAGAAACTGAGAATGATGGGAACATCAGGAACTAAAATACACGATAACACGTCGCCCCGAAAGGTCATAAATCCCCCCTATAAATAACCAAACATTCCCTCAATTGAGCTCTAGGGTTAGTGGATAATGCACTGTAGGCATGGCCCCAGCCATCCATGGCTGGAGTCGTGGTTACAGGCAACAATTACTATGGCTGGCTCCAAGCCAGGAGGTTATATCCCGGGGCTATTGGTGCCGCGATTACTCAACGTATCACCGCACCTCAATCGACACATTCGTCAGCTTGACCTCTCCATTAGGGTCGTTCACGGTTCCCTTTTTCCTCCCCTTTTTGGGTCCCTTTTCCACTTCCTTTTTGCTGTTTCCAATGAACTGGGTAAATATCGGCCATTGGGGTTCCTTATCAGCAACATGCGAGCTTGAAGGTTGTTATAGGGTCATGCAAGCCTCTACTATACTCTAGAAGCATGCAATACATGAATCGTTGGAAAATGGGAGGAAAAAGGAAGCAAAAAGGGCACGAAAAAGGGAGTTCTGTCGGGGGGTTTCACAGTTCACTTTTTCCTGCCCTTTTTCCGCTCTGGTAATTGGCCAATTCCACACCTGGGAAGATGGTGTTTTCTCCTTTATACCCTTTTTACATCACATAATTGAAAAGGGGAAAAAAATCCGGGAGAAAAACGAAGGAATACAGAAAAGGGAGAAAAAAGGGAACGAAAAAGGGCGGAAAAAAGGGAACTGTGAACGACCCTATTGCATCCGACGGCAGCGGTTCGACATGTACTGCAGTCTGGGAGTTGGGCAACTTCCCGTTCACGCATGTCAAGCGGGTCCCCGTTATATACGTAGGAGCTCTCTCAGCAAAGAGTGCGCTAGACCTACAGCAGCTCTTCAACCTGCCCACCGTTGTCCAGGTCAGGCTAATGTCGACCACCGTCGAACCGAAACACTTTCTCGACATGTTCCAGCGCTGTTCACCCGCAATGAAGCACCTCGACCTCTACTTCTCTGTTCACGCACCTTTACCCGCCTTGCCTATTCGCCACACCCCCAAAGTTTCTGCGCTTACGACGCTGTCGGTTCAAAGCTTTAGACCAATAACTCTCGATCGCCAACTGCTCCTTGTCCTGCACCCATTTACTTTCACGAATCTCAGGGCGCTGAACATTAGTGCTTCACCCGTCGAATGGCTCGATCTGGCACCAGCAATGAAAGCCCTTGAAATCCTCGGTATTCACAACATGGTACCTATCAGACACGGCTTCGCGGTGCCTTATCTCACTGGGTCTGTGTCAGAACGACCACAGCAATATTGACCTTACCGCGTAGACTCGAACCAGTAATCCCTCGAAAGATCGAAGACAGTCGTTCGATCAGTGATGGATAGGGACTGGAACATAATCAGACGCTTTAGGACAGTCGGAAGTTGCCGAGCGTTTTAAATAACTTAGCCAAAATTTCGTGAAACTTTGGGAATCGATTTCCTCCTTTCTCAAATCTGAAGAGACAGTTCTGTAGGGAAGTGAATTCCAAGACTCTCTATGTTTGCCAAATTCTGATTAAGGGAGAACTGAGCTCCGTACGACATGTTTTCTAGTCGTCATCTTGTGGCTGTGCACCTCGCCTGCCGGTCACTCCGTCAAGCACCCGCCGCTCTGTACGACGGCCGCCACTCCCCAATGCCATTTCAACGCCTCAAAGGCGATTCGGACGACGAATACATCCCTCCGACACCCAAACGCCGTCGAAGGGGGCTGAAATTAGGGTCTGAGAGCGCTGATGACGGTGTACACGTACCTCCCGTCGCCGTAGTGGGTCGCGGCATGCGGCCTCGGGGGTCGGATTTGCCTGCAGGTGTGTCGCGTGAGCCTCTACTCTCATTCCATGTTCCGTTGAGCCTTGATAGAGTCTTGCCGGACTTTGCATGTGGTGAAGGGATCCGAGTCTCAGACGTCCATAGACTGTTTCTTTGCACCAGACCAGAGTCAGCGGAGTCCTCCTGCATGCAGACAACACACCAGTGAAGCGCAACCAACTTCCTGTCTCAACACAATCCCAAGTACACCGATCGACCGCAAGAAACCACAGAACGGGATGGTAGTCGTGACTGCGTGCAACGGAGCAAGAGAGGAAGAGAGTCAAGGGGACGATTTCAAGGACCTTGATGAATATCTGCAAAGTCTTGGTCGATTTGTCGTAGAGCCAGAGCATTTATGAGGCAGTATCGAATGGAATTGCTTTGTTGCCGTCCTTGTAACATTCAGAGAGACCGAGCGGGAGCGTTGTACTTGGTACACGTGGATAGCGAGTTACTTAGAGGGGCATAGGGCTTCGATTTGAGGCCACCCACAGGTGCAGCTTGGGGCGAGCGACGCAATGGAAGCGAGAGGAAGCATTTACCCCTATTTATCGTGTTAGATAATAAATTGATAACTGCACATTCAGTTCGCGAAATATTGACATTCGGAAAACATAGGAGATCTTAGAATCGAAGGCTCTACAAAACTGTCTCTTCACATTTTGAAATAGCGGAAGTCGGTCCTCCACCATCGTCGAAATTTCTCTAAGTTATTTACAGCTATTTGCACAATTGATGACAGTGCGGAAAAATAAAAAGAGAAAGAACGAGTTGAACCCACTACCTTCAACAGCTGATTTCTCACTCAGTTTTGCTCCGATTCACAACTTTCTGGGTGCGTTGGAAAGGCACTGAGCAGGGCTATCGATGAATACCATACGCAACTCATAGATCGGCAAAAAAATTGCTTCTTCTTTTGGCTTTGACCCGTTTCAACAAACTATTGCAGTGCCTCTAGCTCCCTCGATTCTTGACGCATTCTGGCGTGACTGGTAGTTTCAGCAAGCTAATATCAAGGCATACAACTCTGACACTCAAAATATTGATTTTATGGGGACATCATCTCTCTGCAATGGACGACCTGCACGGTGAAGTAATTTCATTATTTCGCCCGTGTATCAGTGGTGCCTTGCATTCTGCCTGCACATATGACAGTGTCTCAAAAATACCTTGAGGAACCACCCGGGACCATCAGAATCGGCCAGGAATTGACTGAGATATCGCTGTTCTACTGTATTGATTTAACCCCGGCCCGTGAGTTTGAAGATCCCTGTTATACATTTTATACGACGCAAATCTGATGTGGGCTGAAGGCGCGATCAAATCCGCGTCGAATGCGCCTAAAATCAAGTCAAACGAACAACAAATGAGCGAGAACTGGGGCTGAGAATCGGCCGGATCAAAGGTTTGTCTTTATTTACTTTCTTGCCGACTGTCATCAATTGTGCAAACAGCTGTAAAACGCTCGGCAACTCCCGACTGTCCTAAAACGTCTGATTATGTTCCAGTCGCTATTTACCCGTGGTGTTGATCGACTGTCATCAACTTTGCGGGTTCTCCCAATAGCGACTGGTTCGAGTCTACTTACCGCGTTCCCGGATCTCCACCTTTTACACATCCGAGTCGACTCGATGAGCCCCGCTGACACAACCATGAATCTGCTCTCGTCCATCACGAGGCCCTCACATCTCCGCACCCTCATACTGGAGCTGTCGCTCCTCGATCCGCAGCAGCTACCGGCCGTCTGCTCCCTGTTTGATCAAGCGTTATCCAATCATCGCGGACTTGCCTTCGAAATCGAGCTCTCTCAAGCTTTAATCAATCCTCGCGAACATGCCGTCGAAATTGAAGTCACTCAAGTTCAAATAGATCAGGTCGTAGCCAACTTCCCGCATTTGAGTACAAAGAAAATGGTACGTGCCCTCGATAAAGAAATACACGCCGCCGACGATTCTTCTCAGCTTCGCAGTGTACCGCATAAACTCTTTTGGTGGGAGGTGAGTCTATTGCCTTCCAAACGCGCACATTGTCACACAACGATAGGAGACCGTCTTACGACTGGGGTGATGTGCGCGTACATCGTATTGTAGAAGCTGCTCTTTGCCCGTGTTCGATTGCCTCTGTGGCACAATTTTGTCGGGCTGTTGACGATGTCATCTGCTTACCGCCTGGATGTTACTCGGATCGTGAGAACTGTATTTGTTCACCCAAGGTATCTTGTTCCTCATTCAACGGGCATCCTCACGAACAACTAGTCGTGCTCTCCTTCGAGTTACCTCCATCTTCGGTACTGGGTTTGGAGAACGCCGCACCCGCATTCTCCTTTCGAGTCCTGGACGTCTGTGCTTTCTAGCTGTTTCAGGTCTCCTCAGCCTCTGTCCCGACGGAAAATATACGAAGGACCGCAGTTCCGAATTTCAAAAAGCTACTACAGTTTTCTTCCTAGCGACAAGCAGGATTGCTATTTTTTCCGTTGCCATCCCACGCATTGAATGGCTGAACATAGGGTGGTCGGGTGCAAAAACCAAAGGCCGTAGCGCGCCCTCAACCCTTGCCGACGCCTCTCAACCGCGACGACTGATACAAGTGTGGTGATCGAACTCCTCGGACCACATCTTTGAGACCGGGGTTCAGGGGCGCAGTCAGCTTTCTCCTTTCCACCTCGGTAAGATTGGCCCAGGTAGGTAGGCCGAGTGTCGATGATATAATTGTGTCAACCGTTCAAGCTTAAAGTCAAGTAGTGTGTCATGGAGCCGGTCGTGCGAGTTCTGAATTGCCCTCTACCTGTGGACAAAATAAATGTTCAAAAGGTAAGACTTCGCGGAACGCGGAAAGGTAAGACATTGCGGAAGATGGAGTGCCCGTGGATCGACGCTCTAGACCGCAACCCCGATTCACAACTGCCTTCAGGATGTGAGACTTCCCCTTTCCTCCGTAGTATAAAAGCCCGCCCTTTTCTGGGACAAACCATCAGTTCGACGACCACCACCGAACTCATAATCCACTCTCGCACCCACCCAAATTACAACCCATCTCCATCTCTCTCATCCCCATCATAAACCATCTTCATTCCCAATCTTAAGGTGAGATCCTTTCGTTGCTTGGTTCGTTCGCGCGCTAACGAAGATTCAGATGTCGCCTTCATTCGTCGCCACCATCCGCACCGCGATGAAGCGCTCGAAGTCCACACGGACTGCGCCTACCCCCATTGCTTGCAATTACACGCCCCCAATGCGCCCCACGCCTGCCGTTGTGCAGCCGCAACTCCGCACATCACCGTCGGGTTACATGCTTGACGACGAATCCGCACCACCCACCCCGGACGTTCTCATCTTGCGCAGCTTCCGGCGCATGAGCTATACGCAGACCGTCTCGGTTTACGAACCGTTGTGGTAGCCGCAGAGATTATATGAAATGGACCGTCGTCATCGCGCTGTACCATATGACATCGCACTGTACTACCATCTTGTACTACGCTTTGGTAGAATTATGCCCCTGCCACCAAACGATGAACGGAATCTTCAGGGAAAATACCTGGCTGTGAAGCAAGACTCAAACGGAAGGATAGCGTCTCGGTCGACTGGACAATTCTATTGGAGGATGGATCTGCTCTATTAAATTAGAGAAATTAAACAAAGACTCGCTCGATGATAAGTCCAGGAGCGGCCGCTTTGACTGGTCCCGGAATCGAAGGAATGCTCGGCCTCGAAGCTGGTACCATAGCCCTGTAGAGTTCCGACAGTGTGAGCGTCAAATGAGCGACGTATTCAGGGCTGAAAATGCGAGTGCGAGCACTGAGCAGTCGACCTGAGGCAGCAAACTGGCTCGAGATTCGCGGCGTGCTTCGATCGGCTCTTTGTGAACTTTGCTGGTAGGCACGAAATCGGATTGGTCCGTTCCGCACACTGTGCTGCTTTGGTCCTTGGTGCACAGTTTGCAAACAGAGCTTCATATGCTGAGTAGACAAGATCCAGATGAAGACGCAGCCAAGGTGGATGTCGCTCCGAGTCGCCGCTCGGCATTCAGGAAATGTGGCAAGATACGGAGTCGACTGCGTCGAAGGTGGGCTACAGAGTTGAAGGACAATGTACTGTCCCTAGTGATGTGTTGTGGGGCGGGAAGCAACGAGAAGGAAACTCGCATGAAGCAGACGACAGCATGACACTGGACTCCAAAAGCCACTTGTGACTTAGGGTTAGGGTTCCGCCATGACTTTCCGCCTGCAGGCTCAGGCTGCCTTTCGCATCGATCACGCAATGTTAATTCTGCTCTCGCACCCCAACCCCAAGTTTCTCCACCAGGAAGACGACCGCGACGCGCAAGCTAAACCAGCCCAAGATTCCTGACTCGCTGAACCGAGAAGATTGAAGAGATTCGAAAATGCAGAGAATTGAGGACTACACTCCCGTATCGTTTTGGCATCGAGGACACGATAATCCCCAGTGGGATAGCCAGGACAGATGGTGGACTGATTCGCAGCCTGGACAAGGTGCGTAGACGTTGGCATTCCTGCGGGCGTGCCCAAGCGAGTACCTATCAGTCATTCACGGGCAACACAGTTTTTTCGGGCTTCAAGTCAACGGATCGCGCCTGTACGCCATGGATATACACCTCTGTAGCTTTCAGCACATGAGAGGACCTTCGCACTCCAGCTCCTATGGTCATAAACCATTTGGAAAAGATGAAGATGTCGCTACCGCGTTTGTGGTCGAAGATGGCACGATTCAGGCGCAGGTCGTCAACCTCTAGCCCCAGGGACGCAGAAATATGACGAGCCGGGCACTTCCCTCTGGAGAGCTTGTCAATGGATGTTACGGCCACACTGCATCGGCAGCGTCGCGCATAGACTCTGGTCGACGTCTCTAAGGCTCATTCGCCGGTGTCCTGAGTGGCATGGCTCTCAACGGTTAATACGCGCCGCAGAGGTCATTCAGGCACCCTCCTTACGCTTTGGCGTCGCCCATCTCAAGCATCGTGTCTCCCTGCGTCAAGCATCGTGCAAGACATGAATACATTCACCGATCAAAATTATCGAGACCTACGGGTGCCACTTCGCGACCAGACTCTCAAGTCAAGAACTACGACGACCAGCACGTTGGTGGCCGACATGTAGAGGTTCGCAGAGCGCTCTCCCCTCTCTATATATGGTCTAATAAGCCACCGTATCAGATTTGCGTGCCGCAAGCGCTGGACGGACGTACATACCTGTGCGAATTCGTCTTTGTCGAGGGCGTCGCGGTCCCACACGTTGCGCGCCCGCTCATCTACACGTTCTACGTGGACGCTGGGGCGACCGCCGCCCGCGCGCTGTTGATACCCACCGGCATTTGTGCACGATGTCCGTGGGGGTGCGTAGGAGTGCTGCAGCTACGCACCGCGCTTATCACCAGCGTGCCCGACGCTTGCCTCATTGTAGCACTCATCACCCGCCGCCCGCCCTCCATCGCGCTCGTGCTCCGTTTCGAGCAGCTCGACCTATCGCTCCGCCCGCGCCACTCGCCTTGGACCTATAAGTGCCTCCTGAACAAAATGCAGTAAAGAACTATGGTGTCCTTTGCACCCTGGTGCCCGACCCATATAGGTGCGTCGACGTCTATCCGTTTTCATACGTGGTCTAATGCGACATCGTATCAGATTAGCTTTGCGCGCGGCCAGGAAGACGACGTACTTGCGCCTTCCTTCTCCTTTAACGGACGTCCCAACGCCTGGCGCGGGCGAGCTCCGGGCTGTGTGGCACATACGTCGGGGTGCGGTGTGGCGGAGTGCTGTCCTCTACACCAAGCTGCTCGGCGTCCTATCACGCTCGTCGAGGACGTCGAGCGGGCGCATCGTACACCCAATCTCTGACGCCCCATCCGGATCTTCCTGGCGCACAGACGCTCCAGGCTCCCACTCGGTACGCCGAATGCTCGCGTTTCCTTTCCGATGCGACGCCTAACGACGCTGTAGCTCCGGAGACGCGCGAAATCCCGCGCCATCGGCGATATGTATGAGGTGGGTCGTCCTGTCTCGTGCGGGACGGAGATGACCGTCGCGTGTCTCCCGTGGCTACGCGGGGGGTGGGTATGTGCCGGCGGGGGCTGGACGCGTACATCGTGTATCTCCCGCCTGCGGAGCGGAAGCGGGGGAGAGGGGGAGAGGCGCGATAGATCTGGAGATCGCGCCTAATCGCGCGCCATCGGCGATGCGTACGAGGTTGGACGTTTTGTGGGGCATCTCGTGCGGCAGGGAGAAGACTATCGCGCATCACCTGTGTGGTGCCTGACAGTGGGGCGTGGGGGCGATGTCCGACGCGTCTGGGGCTGAGATGGGGGTTCCGCGTCCGTGGGTGGTGTGATGTTTGCGCGAGCTGGGAGGGCACGGCGGGCCGCACGCTCTGTGTAGGGAGACCACGTGCATCGGTCTTGCAGAGGAGGAGTTGCAGCTACCGCCACGATAAGCGGGCAGGATCTGCGGATCGTGTATCTCTTGGGGGTGGTGGACACGGGGGAGTACGTGCGCATAGCAGTCTGGAACGGCTGAGTGGGGGTAGAGGCGGCGCTGCCTTCTTTGTGGCGGTAGGACGAAGGGTGCTCGCGGAGCACGTTCTGTGGGGGTGGAGGAAGCGGGGAGGTCAAGGCGGCATGGCCCGATGGATGTCTGCCACGTTTCTGGAGATTGCATTAGGAGGGGCAGGCGCTATCAGGAAGGCGCGACGCACTGGCGATTTCACTACACCCTCAGCGTGGCGCCGCGGCCAGTCTTGCTTGTCGTGATCGTGCGATGGCGGGAGCGCGCGGGGCGGTGAATGGGGAGGTAGCTGCGGGGGTGCGTGGGCGAAGACTGTGGGGCATCGAGAGTCGTCGACTTCTCCCATCCGATACGTAGCTGTGGTGGCGTATGGCGCGAGATCGGAGGGGGAAGTGTCTGGCCCTGGGTGGGCGAGTGATCCTTGTCGGACGATGGTCGGGTGGGCAGGGCGACGGCAAGCATGTGACGCAGGCGCTTTCAGGACGAGCTTTTCCTCGTCCTTGTCCGTCGTTGTTGTCGAAGGATAGTGGTGACGGCTGCAGCCCCGCCGAGATCACGGAGCATTGCAGACCGCCTGAGATGGCTTCCGCGCGTCCGGGTAGCCGATGATACATAAGTCGCTCTCCTGTGCTTGTGCTCCGGCGACGGATAAAACGAGCTGCGGGGGTGGCTTCTGCGTTGACGCAAAAGAGGTGCGGGTCTTCGGGACCGGGACACATTGGGGGCTCGTGGGGAGGCGTCGGGTAATAAATGGCGCTGACTCGGACTCAGTCGGCTAGCGGGACGCCGCGCGCGTAAGTTTCTGACAGTGCGTCCGCCAGCCCCCGGTAGGCGCTGCGTAGCCGACCGTACGATAACGACTTCACAGCTCGACTCCTCGGCTACTCCGTGCAGTGAAGCTGCCTAGGAGAAGAGGCCGAGGACAAGGCATGGCAAGCCTGTTCCCTGGCATCGCGATGAAAGTACGAGAGGAAGAAAGCCGAGAAATCACGGTTCGAATAAACCTCTCACTGCCGAATCTGTTGGATGACAATCAGATGGACTCCAAGTTTCGGCACCATCTGCCTTCGTTCATTGTCGGAAATGCGTGTCGCGTCATGCAGCCAACCACGGACATGAGAGGCCTTCAGTACACGCAAGAGCTGTTTTTCTAATTTTTCCGGCGGAACTAGAGCTCGACGCCGTTGAATCAAAGGTTTGGAATCAATCCGAAAACTTTAACTGACATCGCCCCAAGTGCTTCCATTTTCTTCACCCTGGCCGCAGCATGGCCCAGGAATATAAAAGCCCCAACCCAAATACATCTCTCCTTTCCTCCTCAACGCCCATCTCAAAATTTTATCCAAAGGTCCGCCACAATCTACCGCCCTGCCGTGAGGTTCGCTCTCATGTTGTGCTTCGTGCTTTAGATGTCCGATAATCTGCCTGAGTATTCGATCGCCGATCCGATGCCTCCAGCTTACGCCGTCGCGGACCCCGCTTTGGGCGATCCTCCTGCGTACGTCGCGGCGCCGCCTCCGCCTCCGGTTAGTTTTCTCGCTCAACGAACTGAGCCATGCATTGTCTCAACTGTGCTCCGCTTTACAGCGTCGCAGCGATATTTCTGATCTCGTCGGCCGCGTCATGCGTGCACTGCGCAGCCTTCGTCAAGCCCGGCCTGCCGAAGTACCGCAAGAATTCGAGCTCAACTCCATGTAACTTAGCGTCGGTGGGAAGGGGGGCAACTCGTGAAACCTGTGCGTCCTCAATTTCTTTCTCTCCTTCTTACACTAAATATGCAATGGGTAGATCATATCTTCGAACCGTATATAATCGACCGCGAACTTTGCTGTATATAATCAACCGCAACCTTCCAATATTCATGCCTGAATCATTAACGAGACAACGGCTGATTCCAAAGCCTGCAACGCCGTGGATGTGGGGCAGTTAGTACTCTTTCAGTGAGTTTATGAGCTGAAAAGGCCTGGTGGACTTCATCTTAGTTCCGTGCGTCCCATCTCATCCGGACTTATCCTCACATTCGACGTTGACCGATGGCTTTTAGGAAAACCTTTGTTTTACCCACCTGTTCATTTGAATCTGAGCTACTCCAATACGCTCCTTGCGACGTCAAATAATCGTGCCGTTATGAAGCGCCTCAAGAAACTATGGTGTTGCGATCTGACATGAACTTGAAGATGGGTGAATAGCATACAATGCATTTATTGAGTGTAAGTAGGTTATGTGAACGTGAAAATGGCATCGGTCTAAGAACAAACATCGGAGGCCCGCCGTGCAAATGGCCATCGCACTAGTGGTCATAAATCTGAAGGATAACTAGCACGCTATGCATCGATCTCCGTCTCCACCACAGCCATCTTCATCGCATGCAACTCGTCTCGGGGCGGCAAATTGAATATGCTAGGAATGTTGTCCCAGAATGCAGACAGAGCGGCGGCATGCCGTGCATGGGCGGCCTCGTAGCACTTAGTGCACAGGCCCTTGGTTTTCAGCGCCTGCTCGCCCGCTTCAGTCCACTCGCAAAGTGGCTCGAGCGCTTCTCCTTTCTTCACGCTGTCAAATAGTTCCGACAGCATTTCAGTCCGAATCCGACTGCAGGTTGGAGCGGTTGCACATGGTGGGATGCCGCATACAAGAAAATCATTGACGGAGATGCTGCCACGGACAAGGTGGATATGGGCGTCGAGGCATTTCCGGACGTGTGGCTCCAGTGCGCCCTGCATGAAGGGGAGGAGTTCCTCGGGCATGAAAGTGGAGGCGCTGTAGAACATCCACGGAAGAAGCCATGTCGCCCCAACTTCCGTAGCTGCTGCGATCATCGAGAAGTTGGTAGCAGGAGATTTTCTGTCCGGAGGGTAGATTAGGTGACATGCTGAGCGGGTCGACTTCGCAATGACGTCCGACAACGAGGGATCCAATCCATCCGCCGCGAAATGGTCCAGCGCGCGGCGGAACAGATACGGTACATCGTACTTGTGAGAGAGTTTCAAGATTCCCAGCACGCTGTCAAACTCGATGGGAGAAGGTGGAGGCATGAAATAGCTGTTCGTGCCAAAATCAGTCAGATACAATATCTAAAAATCTACGCACCTGGAGTCAAAGATTGCCCGAAGAAACGCAGTGACATCCTCCGCTGAGTCATGCAAGCGAACGACGGGAACACCGTCGAAGAGCTCGGTGTCCTCGCCAGGCGGCTGTGGGAATGCTAACATATCTCGAAAAACGCTGGATCTCGCAGCTAAAACCGCGCGCGAGACCTGGAAGACTTGATCTTCCGCTTGGATTACTATTGTATCAGGGGTGAACCATAGCTGGTCCACCCGTGTGGGCTGTCGCTCTTGGGCCATCTCCAACTCCTTGGATCAGCCTGCCGGTTACGAGTCCTAAAATTTTAATTTTAGACTCGTTTATTTCTGTGATTTGGGCCCGCCAGACCCCCCCCTTTTTTGCCCCCCTTTTTGATTAGCATGTCAAAGGTTTGGTGTTTCATCTATTGTCTTCTCGATGAGGAAGGGTGGCTACGTGGCTTTTGTGATGAGGGAGGCAGGTACGTGGCGTCTCTGATTGAAGGTTTGTGTCTGATGATTACGTAATGATTATCATCATCGTTACATACACCCGATCATCAGCAAGTAGTGAGCTGGCGGTCGTCGTCTTCGTCTCGCCTTTGTCCGTGACCTCAATGAACCAGTCCGTTGAGCCCGCCTTCGAATCGGCCTCTGCTCATGCCATGATGGGAACTGTGCATTGGGGGATTCTTAGCACAGGCCTCATCACGAAGGACCAGTAAGCGGATCTGATGGCACATGTTTCTGTGTGTGCCGACGTCGCTGCTCTTTCAGTGCTAAATTGTTTCGCTTGGCGGGCGCCCAGCGCGCCTCGGTCTCTGATGTGGATGAGATGCCGAAGCTATACCTCGCAGAGACTTTCGAGGATGCCGTCAAGTCCCTGGCTGGCTCCGCAACCTATTCGCATTTTTTCGTCCGTCGTGGAGGCACCGTTGATTTCAACGAGTCGGCTACGCTCTACTATGTGACGCCAGGTGGGTACATTACAGATGATCGGTAAGGTTTTTTTTTTTTCGAGGGTATTCATTTTTTGCGTCTGACACGTTGATTTGACAGAACGCTCGCGGAAGCGCGTTACTACGGGGCCTGGACCAATACGGCGGATATCGTTGTCGCGGCGTCGTACGAGAATGCTAAAGTGCGCCGCTTCGAGTGTCGCTGCACAATTTCCGATCTTTTTCTACGATCCGACCACCTCATGTGAAGCCGCTGTTTTTCCTCGCGCGGCGAGCAGCTGTTCCCGTGGTTCCTGATCTGTAGTTGCTCTGTGTATGTCTGGCTCTGTTGGTGAAATGAAATGTCTGTGTCTTTTTTTTTTTTTTGCTTGGTCAGGAGTCCTGGTTCTTTTGGTTTGACTGTATCTCGGGTTCTGGCCAGTTCCATCGTCCGGCTGGGAATGTGTGACTCTAGAGGCTCAATTATTCTTTCTTGTGCTTCATAGGACCAGATAACCAAATGCCACCTAATGATTGTGATATGCGTTGTGTGGACGATACGTACGTGTTGTTGGCGTGCTGCTTGTCTCTCCTTTCGCTCACTCTTTTTCTCGTGTAGAACTCATCACAGCTAACAATGTTGACTGCGACTTCTATCCTCTAGGATGTAACCTGTTCTCGTTACTGTGGTAACATAGCTATATACAACGGGTCCGTTTTACGCGTCCTCGATCGCACGATTGTTCCTCCCGAGTGGGCGGTCCTTCGCTCGAGGTTTGCGGTTGCGGAGCATTTCAATGCCAGATTAGATTGGTGTAAAGTACGAGTGCAAGACGCCCGACGTCGGGTGACTTCGGGCGTGTGAATGTTCGCGTCGGAGAGCTCCTCTGGGATCTGGTTGTGTGGCATTATTCCGAACGGCCTGGCCCGTCATCGAGAGCGAAAAAGTTGAACTGTGTTGGAGGCGTGCAGGCCGTATGCCTGAAATTTGTTATTTCGGGTTGGTTGTGGATTGTACAGCGGTTGAAATTTACCCTCCCGTAAATATTTTCGATGTTGGGTGATTGCGGTAGCGGAATATCCACCCTAAATGGGTGGACATAGCACACTACCGTGCTTCCAATTCCCATCTTTATCGGAGGATGAGGGGTCCTTGGGATTTCTTGGTAGATACATTCGAACATATGGTGTCGGCTGTCCTCTGCCATGTCCACGATGTCCTGAATCGATCGCGTTGAAATTAGAGGAGCTTATTGACAGGTCTGCGTTACTCGCCATTTGCGTTTCTTCCGTAGTGCGAACGTAGACTGCAACCTTTCCATATTCACCTGTCCCTTGGCTCCACACCTCTTTGTTAATTATTCTCTACGGCGTGTGTTAGGCTGCAGGGGTTTAAAACGTCCAATGACAACTGACCCTCGTGATGTCGTGGTTTTCATGCTGCATTATCTGGTTCAGGATGTTCGTTTGTTTGGTAAAGATAGCTCTAATTGTTCCTGAGTCTGAATTCGGGGGTGACAAGATTACGACCTATACGTGAGATCATTCTTGAGGGTGTCGTCCTCGGTGGTAGTTGGCACTTACGTTGGGTTCGTTTTTCCGTTCGATAATTGCTGTCAATGTCCCAACGAGCAGCGTGCGGAGCACTTTGCCGGAGGGCTTCTCACAGTAGTACTGGACTATATTGCCTTGTGGGAGTATGTGTTCCGGTCCTAGCTCGAAGTCGGACGGAAAATCTAGGCCTGCTAAGAAACGGGCCATCTGCGGGATATTCAATGGAGGTCGCCGGGGAGGAAGAGGACGAGATGCTGCTTGACTGGCTGAGGTTTCAGCGTCTTTTCAATGGTCTGGATCCTCGATGTCGACGTTGCATTTCTATTGTTGTGCTTCGTGGCGGCGCGTCCTGTGTTGTCGGTTCCGATGATGGGTTGAGACTTGCATTAGTGTGACTCGGTTCTTGTTTTGGAAACGTATGCGCCACGTCAGCGTCTTTCTTGTTCCCGTGCGTTTTTTGTTTCGTCTCGAAGAAAAGATTATTAATGGGTTTGGCCGAGGTTTGGCTGTGAACCTGAGTGACGTCGAGGTGATGTCGTAACAGGCTTGCGTGATAACCGGCCCGATGATGATGGTATTTGCGCGTGTGGGCTTCACGTCACGCACATCGCACTTGCTTGCTTCCGTCACTTTGGCTGGCCGGAGGTCCTCTTCGCATCTGGGGCTTTGTTGTGTTTCTCGCGTTCCTCGTGCTTGCTGCGGTGCCCAGCGGGAAAAACAGCCGCGCGCGCGCTATTCTTTCACAATCCCGCGCGCTGTAGCTCTCGCTGCTCGCTAGCCGCATCGGAACGGCTGACTTCATCTCGACCCTCCATGCTGTTCTTGGCCTGGGCCGTGCGATGTCATAGCAGTGAGATGTATTTCACTTGGGCCTCTGCAACGAGCGAAGTTCATTTTTTCCCCATGGTTGGCTGATGTCATGAGGTTCGTGAGTATTGTATTCGAAAACTACACGTTCTAAACTAGCGGTGATAGAGATTTCGTCTAAGGCAGATAGCCTTGGAACCTTCCTGCTACGTACCAACTGCAGTCCCGCATCGACCATGGTATCACTTTGCCGTTGTACGATTGGTCGATTCTCGTGACTTCCCCTTCGGTCATGTTGTACGAGTACCACGACCGTGGTATCCTTTTCCCTATCGTGTCCTCTTTTTCTGCTAATTTCTTTTCTAGACGTTCGTAGAGTCTCAATGAGACCGCTGCATCTATAGCGGCATCTGGTGCGACTGATTTTAGCTTGCATCCTATCATTGCTTAACTGGCAACTCACAGATTATGTCGGCGTCTGAAAGATTCGATTTCCAGTCGACATTCTTCTGCCGGGATTTGTCGATCGTGATGCCGAGCACTTCTTGAGCTGCCTGCTCCAGAGCCAAGTTCTGAAAACTCTCCTCTGCGTGTTCTTCGGGCTTCCACAGTCTTGTCATCAGTCCCACGTCGGCTAACTCTTGCATGTCGATACGCAGGTCCTCCCATATCACGGACACGTCGCTGGTGAGCCCGGCTCCCGCTAGCACGATCTCCGGTGACGTTAATATGCGCTCCAGTTCGTGTGGTAGGGCTTGTTGAAAGTTAGTCGTTGTTTGCTCGTTAAAGGCAGATGGCTTGCCTTTGATTCTTTTCATGTTGAGTACCCACGTCGTTGCTCCCGCAGAGATCTGGACGATACACAGGCCGGCGTTCTCCCATTTAATCTGGTATCCCTTGTCGCTGATCAATTCCAGGTATTGCACTATACTCTTGGCGGTTTTTTTGGCCGCTGTGTTAGGGGCTTTCATGTCGAAAATCGATTTCTCCGTCGGTGACATGATTCTTTTGCCGAACTCGGTGTCGAAGCCGACCGATCCTCTTTTTATATGTTTGAGCTCTTCGTTCGCGGCCTGCTCCGTCACCACGTAAACGACTCTGTCCATCCCCAAGTTGCCCTTAAATTGGATGAGCAGGCAATGCTGTGGTTCCAGATAATAACGTACGTTCAGTATGTCTCGCTCTTGATCTTCAGCTATTATTTCACGCCTGCCGGTTTCCATTTCCTCTAGGGCGTCTGCGTCCTGTGACAGTGGTGTCGGCTGGCGCATCATCGAATGGTAGTTATCTGGAGCTTACGTGGCGTAGGAGTACTTCGATGTACTCTTCGTTGAAGTTTTCTTTCATGAGGCGGGCTGTATTCGAGAGTGAGATTGAGTTTTTGTCCCCTTCGTCTGTCTCCTATTTATTCATTTGCTCATTGTGACTCCCATAGTTATCTTTTTGTTCAGCCACGTCGGAGCCACGTATGTTTGAACGAGTGCCTGATCTGATCGTAGGTGAGGGTTATTGTCTTTGAACGTGAGTCGTGTCCGTGTTCACAAATTGATGATAATGGCTTAAGTAATTAGGATACAGGATGATTGGCATATGATTTTTCCGTCTCTGGTGCGTGCGCTTGCTAGATGATGCTTTTCTGTCTGATTTCATCCTAGATTGTGGGGTGGTGATATTGGAAATTCTTCAGTGTGTTTTCCATCCGCAATGAATTTATTCACCGTGGTTGGTTCCAAGCGCACGGAGATTGAGAATCCTTCGTGATGGTGTTGTTCGCTCCCACAAATCGGCCCTCCCAAGCACCAGACGACCATTGATCTGTGCACTGCCTTCATCTGCGCCTCCAGCGGCGTCGCTGAGAACAGCTTGGCGTACAGCCCTTTGCTGTCGCGGCTTGTGCGGACCGTCGAAGGACACTCTGCGTCTGAGCAGCATACGTGGCTGGCGTGACCCTGGAAATTACGAGCGTCGTGATCGAAGGCTACTCCTCGTAGCCTGTATTTTTCGAAGCAGTCCCGACATCTCTCAGACATTCCTGATTCACGGATCATGATAGGGATGTTGGCGATGGCTAAATTGGAAAGTGTGAGGGAAGGGTACGCGCAGTAAATCCCGTCTGCTGAGAGAAAATTCATGACGATTGTAGAGTGAAATTGGAAGATCGCGAGGGCCGCGTTCTCGCCTTTGACGACCATGACGTTCAATTTTTTCTTTTTTTTCTTGAGCCAGTGTATGGTGCGTATTTCTGTGTTGTTCCCGTAGCTCGATTTTTTGGACTGAGTGATGCGGAAACCGAAGTCTTTAAGGCACAGTTGGATCGCGGTGTCCTCCTGGGATTCTGGGATGTAGATATCCAGGTCTCCTGGAGCAAATGCTAGGTCGCTGATCATGAGAAGGGCTGCTGATCCGGAAATGATCGCGCGGGTGTATCGCAGAAATGCCAGCATTTTGTCTGGATCGACGTCGCAAATTTTCAGCACGGCGTGGATTCGTGCGATGTTTTCTTCTCTGGTTCCTATCAAAAATTGTCACGGATGGAGCGGGCTCGCGAAGGTAGGTGTTACTTTTGTCCATGTGTTGAGTTTGCTGGCTCTGGCGGGCAGGTCGTAGCGTTTGCTTCTTGCTTCAACGGGGTAAACTGCTACTGTGTTGTGTTTATCGTGTGTCCGGCGTTACGGATATTCACCGTTGCAATATGGACACGACTGCTTATTGTTCTTGTTTCCCAGCGGGGTGTGTGTCTTTTTTATTTTATTTTTGGCCGCGCGTGTAACGTGTCAGAGCACGTCTGGTTGGCTGCAAGGCAACGTGTTCGCCCTCCTCTCACCTCTACCTGCTTTTGTTTTTGCACACGATGCCGGGGATCTCCGCTGAATACGTGGCAGTTTATACCGCAGTATTTAATTCCGACAGTTGGTTTTTGGGTTGGCAATGGCGACCGTGATTTCTTTTCCCGCTGTCCGCGTGAATGTGGGTTCACATTCCTTCATTTGCATTGTTTGGCCGTCCATTTGCTGATGTCTGTTGGTAGAATCGATATGGGGTTGGTGTGTTTGCACCGCCCGAAGTTCTGCGCGTTGTTTTTGTTTGGGCCCTGCCGAGTTACAATGACTGTCCTTTCGACTTCGGTCGTTGTAGGGGTCGGTTGGCGCTTGTGTGCCGGTATTGGGCGGTCAGTCATTTTTCCAAAATGTGACCCGTGGTTCTGTCTTGCTCACTTGATCACATTTGTATTAACAGGCTGTGGTGTATGGAGATACCTCTTTGTGGTCATCTGTCACTGTGACCAGGCGTACGCGTGCCCGTATGTTGTGTTGCGTGTTGGAGTTCTCAGCAAACAGGCCTCTTCGTATCAAGCTTGCGTTCGAGTCGTTCAGTCATAAGATCAGTGGTCGATCGACGGCGGCGGTTGACAGCCTGGATGATCTTTTCGCTGTCCTATCACCCACGTCTCGGAGGTGGTCCTCCTTCGTGTTTTCCTGCCAGAATCCGGCTATTTTTTGCCGCGTCAACGAGAAATGCGCCAATTTGGAGGCTCCGTTGCTGGGCTCGATGTCCATTCTCTACTGGTATTTACCGGGCTACGACCCAGTAACGGGGGACCCGACGTACCTCAAGCCGTTCTCACCTCTACCGTGGTTTTCTCGCTCCGTGCTTCGGCTGCGCGGACTCGAACTCAACGGTGTTCCGCTCCTTTGGGAGACACCATGTCTGTTCGAGCATTTAGAGGTCGTTGATTTATCCGACTTCCCCTCGAATGCACCTCTGGATTGGGAGGTTTTTTCCGCTCTGTTCCGCTCCGCAGCTCAACTCCGCATTCTTCGCATCGGGAGCGTTCACACGGGTTCATCCACCTCCGCCCGTCAGTTGCTGTCGAGCAGCCTAGAAGAGTTGGACGTCAGATTCGTGGGTTCTCCTGCCCTGGGTCTACTGGTGCAGCATATGGCGTTGCCCAATATCAAGACTCTGGTTGTTAGAGGGTTTTATCAGGTCGACCTTTTCTCTGTTTTGCTTTGGCCCCACTTGTCGCGTGTCGTTCGGTTTGAGGTTTGAGGATGGTTGGGAAGTGGGCAGGACGTGTGGCCATTGTTCGACTCGTTGGCAAAGGTGGAAGAATTTGATTTTACTCACGCTAGAGGGGAGATGTTCGGTTCCTTTTACGAGTGGTCTCTGGCGCGCATCGGGAGCTCGTCCCCCCGTCGGGCTGGTTCGATAACTTGGCTTTCCGTCGGCCACGTTGATACTCAGCTTCTTGTTAGATATTGCGGGCTCCGCGGAATCGGACGCCGGGCTCGACGTGCGGGGGATCTTGAGTGTGTTAGGCTCGAGAAACCCTCTTTTGCTCGGGTGGCGACCGTTTCCACTGATGCCGATGTTCGTTGGTTGGAATGTAATCTCCCCGTCTTGGAATTTTCCTACCATTACCAGGAATGTAATCAGGCTCTATCCACTATTACCTGTCACTCCTTGCATCACCACTTCGAATAGTCGTTGCTACGTGTCAGTTTAACAATAAAACCCAGTCACTTGCCTTTTGTGATTTTGGTCGTGCTCGGTTCCGAGGCTCCGAGTTTGCTATTTAATCCCCTCCTTCGTGGCAACGTTAGCTTAATCGATCTCTTCTTCTTTTGTTTTGAAATTCGCTGATCTGTTGGGTGAGTGGGAACGAATTCCAATAGCTTCGCCACTGAATGTGGTGCAGATATGATTTGTCACGCTCGACGTCTTCCTCTTGAATTGTGGATGGTTATTTTCGGCGTCGTCTGTTTTTCAGAGGACCAGACGACGCCCCAGTTCGTGCGTGCCAGAGGCCGTTTGGCCTTGGTGTGCCTGCACTGGTCTCGTATCATTAGGGCCATGGCCCGGATCTGGCAGGTGTTGTTGTTGGACAACAAGAGCTCCATCAAAGGAGCAGTCGCTTGTGTGGAGAATTCTAGGCAGTTGCCTCTTTCGATCAGGTTATCCCACCTCGAATTCTACGGCACGACATCTTCTTCCGCTCGCGTCGCTACTTTTCGCCGGTGTTTAGAGACGTTGAAGCCGGTTTCGCATCGGTGGGCCGCGTTGGATTTACGTTCAAATTGGTCGCCCACTCTCGTTGAGCTCATGCGGGTTCTCGCTTCCGCAAGTGCCGAATCGTTGAGATCGTTGTCGCTGTCGTGCTCTGCACCGGTCGCCGAAGGATCGACAGACGAGCTGTATTTGACACCTTCCACCATCTTCACCGCCAGCTTTCCTGCTCTGCGGCGTTTGGATATATCCGGAGTTCCGTTGCGGTGGTCCGATCCTCATAACTTCGGCAATCTTACTCATTTATCTCTCCGGAATTTGCCCATGATCGCGTGCCCAACTCTGGGTCAATATACTGCGTTTTTCGCCGCCGCGCCAAGATTACGCACCCTCATCTTGAAAGGGGTCGGATGCGACATAATCCCAGAAAACCACCGTCCTTTCCCTCTGGCGTCAATCGTTCATTTGGAGGTTATATTTGGAACCGGACCTTATGCAGAGGCGTCTCGCTTCTACAATCTTCTCAAAGCGTTCTCCTTCCCCAGTTTGGCCTCGCTCAGCGTGGCATTTCTAGCGGTCCCTTCGGTGCACGCGTTCGTGACGCTGCCTATTTTCGTGCGTTGCGATAGCATCAGGATCGTTGGGAGGATCTGTTGCGGGGAGTGGCTTATCCACTTGTATCACAGCATGAGGCTCATAGTCAATCTGGATCTCAGAGGGGCTGCGTCTGGTTTTTTAGCTGCCTTGGCCGGGCCGCTGCCAACGACTACAGGGCTTCCATGTCCACGTCTGCGGTCGCTGGTGGTGTCGTCGAACCAGTGGGCGCATCTCAGGCGGATTGTGTTGGCGCGACAGAAAGCTGGCATTCCGTTGGATGGGATCGGTTATGAAAGCAAGTATTTGGAGGATGAAGATACGGTGGACCGAAATTGCCTCGCGGATTTTTTGGTGGTGAAGGCGAATGTTAAATCTATCAGGTGGATACCCTTTTGTCCGTCGGTACAGACTATGTTTGTCAGTTTGTAGACTCGGAGTTGATTCGAAGAATTTGAGTTGAATGTTCTCCTGCGAGGATGAATCTCGGACCGGTACGCCGGGTAAAGTTGATGTAATTTTTGATCCGACTGTTTGTATACCGGCATTATGCCGGCGGCGTGTTTGTTCTTTGCGGAGTCTCCTGCGCATCTTGCTTGCAACCTTCCATGAGCGACAGCGAGTTTCTGGACGATGTGTCTTGGCGTATGGCCGGCAGTTATAAGTGGGCAACTCTGTCGACGGGGCTTATATCTAAGGATCAGTGAGTGCGCCGTTGTTGCGCCGTTGTCCAGAATCACAGGTCTCGATTGGACTGACTTCAACGTTCGGTGATCGTCTGCTTGAAATCAAAAAAACAGTCGAATGCCTCTGTGGACGTGTTTCAGGAGCCCTGCATCTGCTTTTTGAACGCCACCTTTGATGAAGCTGTCAAGTCCCTCGCGTACTGTGCTCGTTACGATCGTCACTTCGTCCGCTTCCAAGCCAGCTATGAGCAGACCGCGGATCTCTTCTTTGTTATTGCGGGTAAAGAGGACATCTGGGATACTTGGTGTGTTTTATTGCGGAGGAAAGTTGCCTGTTGGTTTATGTGAATTGTAACACAGGGAAGATGTGCTGGCCGATTACCGCGACACCGTGGTTGAGGACACGATCATTATTGTTGCCACGTCACGTCACGACAGGATGCGATGTTACATTGCATTGACTATCCTTTGAGTGCTTCTGCCGGTTCTATCGTTTCTGGTTGACGAAAGATTCGGTGTTGTCTGCGCCGAGTTTGTTTTTCCGGTGGCTGATTCCTAGTTTGTGTTGAAGTTTGCTCGTTGCCTCTAATGCCAGGGGTCTCTTTGGACTGTTGAAGTTCATATTGGTTGCGCTGTGTCCTTTGTTTGCACGCGAGAATATACGGAGCCTGGTACGGGATGACTTGGGTGCTGGAACCATTTGACTTGCCATTTCGTTCGCCTATCCGATATTGGGGATCCTTGCTAATGGAATTTTCTTTATTTCTTCGGGACGAGCGGAAGGGAGCGACGTTGGATTCCGCACGTTGGTGTATGAGAATTATGGCCGCCAGCGTCTGGACATTTTGAGCTGCGAATTTCAAACTATGTGTTGCAAAGGCATCCGTCGACCGTGTGTTAAACGACGCAAGCTCCGTGTTTGTGTGCAACTAGTTGCTTACTCTTTGCGCAGGAATTGATTTGGAAATTATTCAAAAATTATTGCACCCAAATTGCACTGGATTCCGGTGTGGAAGTTTAAGAGCTCGTGCGCGGGCCGAGCAACTTTCTGTTTACTTCGGGAAAAGGTCACAGGAAACATAGTGTTTCTGGTGGCGGTCCTTGGTTGGCGCTTGTGCCGTTCAGCCCAAGTTCGGCCGCGTTGTTTGGTTGTGTAATGGTTGTCCACGTGTGTGTCACATCACGGTGTCACTACCCCTTTCGTCTTATCCTCATGGTCTTTTTACTGTGCATCTCTTGGTCCAGTGTTCCATTGCTCTGTATCGATTTGTGCTCTACTTCTGTTCGCTCCATCAAGCCTTAACTCTGCGCCTCTGGTGCTTCCTGCTCAGATCTGTACATCTCGGTGTCTCGTCTTTTCTGCTGCTCGTCGAATTCGGTTGTCAGTGGTTCGCTGCTGTTTTGCTTGACGTATTTATTGCTCTCCGTCAGATTCGGAGTCCGTTGTCTCGGCGTTGTCGCTGTTGTATTCCTCAACCTATCCATGTGGTTAGTACATTTTCATTTTTTTGTGGGACAACTCTTCACCTGGCCATAAATCTTTTTGCTCTGTGAGAAAGCTCGATGATACAATACTGGCTCGTTGCAGAAGCAGCCTCCTAGGGACCAGATGACGGTGTGTCTTTCATCATAGCGAATGGTGTTCGCTAATGGTCCAGCTGTGCTGGGTCCTGCGTTCGGGAATCGAATGAAAAGAGTTGATCGGTCGTATAGCGATCGGGTTGACAAAGGACACAAGGGGCTAGCGTAGCAGCGGTGCTGTGCGCGAGCGTACCAGGTAGAGGAGTCCACCCCGAATTCTATGCCCCGCTTCACGTACTTCTCGAATGACGTCATCATCCGTTGATGGCTGGACCACCGTCTGAATTCGTGCTCGTCTTCTGTAAAGTGGTTGAACATCGCCTTGTTTACCAGGGTCAGCTGCGGATATGCACAGAATACTCCCCAGGCCGACACGAAGTTCATCGCGATAGTGGAGTGGGATAGCATTAATGCTACTGTGGCATTTTCGCCTGCAGTTACTCGTAGATTGATCACGTGTGCGCCTCTCACGAACTTGTGTTCGACTCGAAGTGAGTCGTGACTTCCGTCCATGATTTTGGAGCTCATTTCGGTGTAGCCAAACTGGGATGACAGCAAGACTTTCATCGTCCCTTCCGACGAGGCTGGAACCAGGATATCGATGTCATTCGGCTCGAACGACGCGTCGGTGAGAACTGCGACTGGCAAGGATCCCACTATAATGCTGTTTGTTTTCAGCATAAGCTTCAACAACGCGTCTGCGTCGAGGTCGAAGTTGGCAATGAGTTTTTTGGTAGCGCCAAAAATGTGGGTTCTATATGCCGCCATGTGTTGTTTACAGGTCTTTGAAAAGGTGATTTTTCTCTTCGGATCCATATTGTGCAATACGAGGCTGATGAGTTCAGGGGAAAGATCCCCCAGCGTTGCTTTCGTGTGACCTGTTGATACTTTGGAGTTAATGAGTTGTGGCGGGTTTGGTAAGTTTCTTAGGTTGGGCACAATTTATCTCACTGCATCCTGTCCCAAATGTTTCCGGGAACTTCAACGTCAGGGTCTTTGAACCGTGAAGATACGACGTGATGGTGACATCTGCGTCGTACGCTGTTCGGCGCGCACTTTGCGCGGGTGTCGCGTCGATACGAGCTGGGCTGTTGGATAGTATCATGGGATGGGCTCTGGAGATTCTGACCAGCAGTGAAACGGGTCATCTTTTTGTGCGGCTCGTTCCTGCGTCGAATGAGTCGATAGGTACGTGGTTCCTTCGGGTTCTGTTTATTGTTCCAAGGCGCTGACGTTGATCTGTTATTGTTTTTCTCATGCGTGATCGCGTTTTGATTGCGACTCCGAGTGGATATTTGTTGCCGCCACGTCTGATCTTCTTTTCTGATGTCGTGGCACTCGTCTCATTTATTTATTCGCCGGGAATTGCGAATCTATTCTTCTCTAGCCGAGGGAGATGGATCTCTTCACATTTCCCGATTTCGATTCGTCACGCAGGTTGGTCGTTCCTCTTATAAGGAACTCCACATTTATTTGCCTGATCGTATGGCCTTTACCAGGTGCATTTGCCTCATCGACCAGTATCCAGTTGGCTCCACACTTTTCTGTATCTCCCGACTCGTCTACCTCGTTCTTTGGATTTGTATCCTCTTGACTGGGCCTCCTTTGGGTACGTCGTTGCGCTCTGGACGAAACCTGTGACGTGACTCTTGCCTTTGAAGATTGGGATCGACTTTTTGCCGTTCATTTCTTGCAGCCTCGACCTCGCCGTTTCCGCGCCCCAGTACCTCCCGTATCCTCGGTTATCACTATAATGGTTCCTGACGTTCCACCCATGCCGTCCGGCGTGGCGGCTTCTGCTGTTTCTCTTATAGCTCGCGGTACATCGACTACGGTACGTAGTTGTGTTATGCTCGTTATTCGCTCCTGAGTCCATCCCCCTTCTTCTCTGCTCTTTCTTCAGGTTGCTTACAGGCGTCCGCCTTTCCCTCCCGAAATTCTTGGCATGATCTTTGCCATGCTCTTCCGCCGCGGGCCTGTTTTCAGTCTCCCCGCCCTTTACGATGACCGGCGGAGCATCATGGGAACTTGTTCTGTTTTTCGCGACGTCGTGAAATCAGGGGCCATTTTCTGGGCGTTCATTCTGGTTAATCCCCTCATGCCGTTGGCTCGGCTGGAGGCGTGCGTGAACAATGCTGCCCGTGGGACGTTTTATCTGCTGGTCGATTTGGCGGACACCTCCGCCCTTGAGCGGAGACACGGGTTCGACTGTATCCAGACGTTCCTTTCCGATGTGATGGCCATTGTGGCACCGGCGTTCGAGCGGTGCGCCCACTTGGAGTTGCGCGCTTCGGGCGCCGACGTTATCGGCCTCATGCTCGAGTCGATGGAGGAATGTGCCCCGAAATCCTTGTCGACCGTTGTCACCACCTTCCCTCTCTACGACTACATCGACTATGATCCGGAGGAATTCAACGACTATCACCTCGCTGAGGAGCCCGGCTTCTCGTTCCTCTTCCCTTCCGCACAAACTCTCACTCTGACTACGGGCGTTATCGACAACGCCACCGTCGTCTACACATCTTCTTTCGAGCCCAGCGCTGTCCTTACCTGCCCCGACTTTCGCTTGCCTAGTTGGACAGAGCTTATGTCCGTTTTGGCTTATTCGGATCGGTTGGAGACGCTCGTTTTGGACAATTTCGAATGCAGCCATCTTCCGTCTGCCATAACCGTTCCCGCGCCTCTGGCGTTCCTTCACACTCTGGAACTTGCTTTCCGTGGTCGGCCTCGAATGGCAGAGTTGGCGTCTCGTCTTGTGTTACCCTCCATCGTGACGCTCAAGCTCGTATTGGAGACCAGGTTGGATATTCAGTACGCGGCCGAGTGTCGGGGCATTCTGGCGGCAGTCGAGCACGTTGTCTTCGTCGGGGGCTGCTCTAGTCCTCACGGTCTGGAACAGTTGTTCCGTCTTATGTTCCGCGTTCGCGAACTCGATTTTTCACAGGCCAGCATCTGTGTTTGGAACGAGTTCGTCTCCGCGTCCAACATTCGAGCCCCGGGTGGATTGGGGAGCAATCGATACGCCTGCTATCACCTGCTCCATCTGCATGTGGCGCACATGGATCTGGCGCGCGTCCAAGGCGCCCTGGAGTCTCGGTTCCTTTCTGGATACAGCAATATCTCCTCCGTCACGATGTACAGCCGTGGAGTGTATCACCCGGACTCCGACGATCTCCTGTGGTTCCGCGCCAACTCTGTGCGCGTGTTGTTCAAATGATTTTCCCTTCCACCCTGCCCTGCTCGTCATACATCGTTTGGTCACTCGCAGGGGATCCAAGTTTGATCGTTACATTTTTTGCTTTATGTTTTTACGAAGTAGATTGATTTGTTCTGCCAATGACGGGCTGCTTTGTACTTCCCGTCTCAAATATTATTTATTTTTTTCCGTTCTCAAGTCTGGTGAATCGACGTTCCGTTGTTCTCGGTCTCTTCAGCCGAATCGTTTGAATGCCGGAATTACGGTATCATAACGGCAGTTGTGGGCTACGTGGCGGTCTTTCTGGGCTTTCGTGACTACGTCAGGGATTGACTTTCATTGCCTTCGTGCTCGAGCCTCGGTATTCTCGTACCAACGACGGGATCCTCCTCCTTTGTGGTTCAGAAACTTGGGGGTTTGGAGCTTCGTGGCAGGGATCTGGGTCGGATGCAGTGCTCGGGTATTGTGAGTCCGTGGAATCTAATCGACCTTTTGGGGCGACCGTGTGCCAGCCATCGCGATCGCATGCTTTCGTAATACCGAATGATCCCGTGTGGGTTGGGTGTTGTTTCTGCCCGCTTGTTTTTGTCAGGTCCCGTAGTACTTCACGGTCGCGTCGTTGCCTTTGGGGGGTCGAAGGGTCTGCGGCTTTCAGTTTCGGACAGGTGCAGGTTACTCGTCGCTCCGGTCTTGTTTCGCACGCTAATCCTGATTCCTGATGGTGCGCTTGGACCGTTTGTTCACTAGTTCCTGGTCTTCTGCATTGATTGATTGATATGGAATTCGGCTCCACCGGGCGCTACCCGGACTGCGGGGTGTCGGCTGTAACCTTCTTCTCCATCTGCTCTTCACTTCTTTGGGATTCAGGGATCGTGTTATTGTTGTTATTAGGGGTCTCGATGGTACGTGGCCTCTTCACGTTGGTGCCCTTGAATTTCCCGACGATCGGAGTATGTTCCTATCACCGGGGGCTGGATATGCGTTTTGTTATTCTGCGACACGTTGTTCTGAATTCTTTTCTTTGAATAGGATTGACGTGTCTGGCGACTTCCGGTTCTTCGTGAAGAGTTCCACGAGGTGCCCGGTCTTTGATTAACTTCCGCCAGGGCTGGGCGAATTTTCGATTTAAATGGGCCGGAATGATATCGTTGGATCCATTTTGCCTTGCTCCAGCGCTCTAATATTTGCCATTGAAATCCAGTCTCGTTTCATGGCATTTTCGTCTTACGCATTGCAGTTGGTTCTGTGTCGTGAGTCTCGTCAATACCGTCCAGGCGCTTCTTGACAAGCCTTGCAGTCGCTGCCTTTTCGTTGGCAGCTCAGGGCTGTGGCGGACTTTCCGACGCAGCTTGTGTAGCATGTTCTAATAGGTACGCAGCGCTGTTTCAGTTTTTGTTTGTCACGTACAAACACATAGTTCGTGCACAGGTCCATGTCGACGCTCCCTTGCGAATTGATTACTTTGATCTTGCTGTTTGCTTGTGGAGACCTTTTCCCCCCTGGCGATCGTCGCCATTTTGTCCGCACCAGAAGAGCTCTTCTGAACACTTGTCGGCTCTGGCGGGATGTGGTGGACTCCTGCCCGACTTTCTGGTCGCGATGCTATTTCTGGCCCTATGCCGAGCGGTCCGTCGTGAACCTTAACGTTTCTCGTTTCCGACAATCAACCCTCGATCTGCGCGTGAGGTTCGAGGATTATTATCTGGTGCGATGTCGTTCCAAGGTTCCCCGCCCCGCGATGATCTCCCCGGAGGAAACCCTCGAGATGGTTATACCGTATCTGCAGAACTGCAGATCGCTAGTGCTTATACTAGAAGATCGCTATGCGTTTCCGATGCTCATGCGAGCTCTCTCGCGTATCGAGGGTTCGCTGCTGGATACGCTTGTGCTGACACGCGTTGTTGTCTCCGCCTATCTCACTCAAGGCGCCCCGCCGTTCATCGACACCTTGTTCTTCGCTCGACTCCCCAACTTGCGTAATCTATACTTGACGCGTGCTACAATCGGGTGGAGACTTCGGGAGGCGTTCGCTGCCGTTGACACACTTGTGTTGGACGATCTTAGCCCGCCGTACGCACCTACGGAATACGAGCTGGGAGCCGCTATTGAAGCCGCGAAGGGTTTGCGCCGGGTTTCCCTGCGAAACGTGGCGTTCCCTCCTCTTTCCCATGAAGATCCACCCCTCCCCACGTTCGTCTCTCGTTCATTGCGTGAGATCGACCTCCAGTTCGACGGCAGCAGCAGCATGTCCATCTTCGTCGGTCACCTCCATCTGCCAGCGCTTTCCGCTGTATCCGTGCAGATAACATCTATGGAGGATGTTCTTTGTGTCCTTCATTGCTCCGCGTTGTTGCGCTCAGCCATCGATTTCACCGTCATCAGCCCTGCCATCTTTGCCGATTTTTTATTTCGATATCCGTGGCAGAGAGTCGAGCTTTTATACATCTTCGAGCATCTCCATTCGGTGCAGCGGTTGGATCTCGCTCGCGCCGGACCCCACTTTTTCCCGGCCATGCTCATGGGCGACCCGAATAGCTGTATTTGCCCCACCCTTCGAACTGTGGCCGTCACCGAAGCTGTTGTTCGTCATCTCAAGGAGTTCCTTCAGTCCCGTTCGCGGGCTGGTACTCTTTCGCGTGTCTCTATGGAGCTGTACGAGATCAATCGTCTTGAAGACGACGAGACCGAGTTTGATCTTGTCGCGGCGTTGGCTCAACCGGGTAGTTTGAAATTTGATCCCGAGTACGAGGATAGGCTCGGCTGGGTTTCGTTCCAATATTGATGTACAAGTGCTTTGTTCTTTGTATTAAGTAGCGGCGTTCCTTTCTACACCTCATTTCGAATAAATCAGTCTTCCTTTATTATATAAATTCTGTTGGCGTTCGGATTGGGATGTTGCCGCGGATCGGCTTTGGAGGCTTGGCTCGGCCTGTGACGGCTTTGCAAGCCGGGAGTCCCGAAGCCGAGCCGAGCATTTAAATAATTGGCTCCCACGGCTTCGGCTCCGCTTCAGCTTGGCCACAGCTTCAGCACGAAGTTGCTCGCCTGGCATCCTATGCTCCTACGCTGCACCTCTGTCCCCAAGGATATGTCTTAGAATATCTTCCAGCTTCTACGAAGCCTTTGGCCTTCCATCCCGTATCGTTGGTGCTGTCATCGTCGCAATCAGCGCCATCGATGGCTTGTGCATTCAAGTCGACGAGAAATTATCTGGGAAGTAGAAGTTGAGGTGCGGAATAGCATATACCATGCATGGCTGGCCGTCTTGATGAACCAGCCTAGTCCCCTCGTGCTCGATGTGGCGGGAAAATTGGGGCATCCACAGCGTTTCGACTATCGTCTGTGTACTCTGACTGTCCAGGTGTGCGCGGCTTGGAACGCCTGGCCACCGTCTCGATTTCATTTCAGCGTCTGCTGTGTACCTCGCATCGGCATATCGTCTTATCGATCTGCGTCCATCCAGAGGCGGTCACTTTGGTACCACGAGCGCCGGCGCCCCCCACATACGCGTTCGGCGCTCGACCTGCTTCGTCAACAAGGGTACAGACGGCAATGACCAGCACTAGCGCGCCGCCATATTCGCGTGGGCCTCAAGCTCGTCTACGTCGGCTTCGACCGCCGGAGACTGTTAGCAGGACACATGAGAGCGGACGTGCGTGGTGCGTTTTGTGTGTTGCGTTGTTCGTCCTAACTTCCCTTCCCCTCCGAATTAATCTACTCTCATCCCGTTTTCTTCGGCGTCTGACTTTTCTCTCACCCTCCTCTGCCTCCCCCCGTTTTCGCCTGCTTCTATTGTCCCCTCCTTTTGTTATATCCTTCCTACCACCTTCGTCCCTGCTCGCCGAATTTTTCTTTTTTGATTTAAGTTTTTACAGGATGGCTTGTAGTCGGATAGTCGGTCCCGAATGCTGGGGGAGAGGGGGCGCGGACACGGGTGTCTGATGGCGGAGGTATTGGATAAGAGGTGCGTTAGTTTCTGCACCACTTCTCGCTGGCACGGATATTCAATCTCGTTCTCTCCCTCCTCCGCTCTGCATTTGCCCCGTGCCGTTTGAGAGACCCGCATCCTACCGGGACTCCCTCCTCTTTATATCTGTCTATCCCTTCCTTCCTTTTCCGTCCCTCTGGCTTTCTTTCTCTCCCTCTCTCACCTTTTTTTTTCACTTTTAACTGAGCTAATCTCCTTCCCCTTAGGCAGCCTGATCCCGTGCAGCGTCGGGTCTTTGCGCCCTCAACATCAACCATCGGCATCGTCGCCGTCACCTGGGCTACCAGCGCGTTATCTATGTGGACTTTGGCTGCGTGTGTCGCAGTCAGAAATCCCGTGTTCTGAGGCGGCGCTGCTCCTGGTGCGCATTTCGATCGCCCGGTTGTCCACGACTCACGACCGCCTAGGCAAATAGCTCATATTCTCAACATTGGAAATACAGTTAGGCATTTCTTCTGGACGACGCGAACCGGAGCCTTAGAGGGGGGATGTTCGTGTCTGGCCCTTTTTCTTTTGTCTCGTTATGTATGCTCCCTGTATCTCTTAATCTAATAAGATGCCTTGGAATTCGCTTGCATTCCTTTGCAAGATTTGTGCCGAGTTTGCTTTCATAGTCCGGCGGAGCCAGACATTCTTGAGTTGGATTTTTACCTGTTAAACTGTGTTGAACGACGACCGCTTGGTATGCCATACGGGTTGCTGGCGCGAGTTTTGGCCCGACATTTCCGCGTTGCATCTGTGCCGTTGATTGTGTTGTCTTCACGTGCATCGGAGTCACGTGCACATCTTCTCCCAACTCTCCCATTGCGCTGTCGCTGATCTCTGTCTTTTTTCTCCTTTGTCTACCATCGTATCTCGTCTCTTTTGCCTGTACATGATGCATTCCTCTGGAAAAGGTATTGAGCTGCTTGATGCGAGTTGGACGGTGATGAACCTGCGCTGATACCTTGGCTGATACAGCGATTCTGGCTGACTCCAAACACCTTCGTGCCGCTGTGGTACTTCCGACGAAATATTCCTTGCAAAAGCGTGAGTACTTAATCCTCGCACCGAACAGGCCCGGAGATTCCTGTTTATCCAGTGCCTGTCGAACTTATTGGGACTATCGCCGAGTTCCTCGCCTACTGGGATGACGGCTCGTCCGCATCTGTCGTTCAAGCGGCAACCAACACGGCAGCTTTTAGCCAGGTCTGCATGGATATCCGCGGCGCTTGTCTCCTGTTCGGCGCTCCGTGGTCTAATATCAATCTCTTCCTTTCCAACTGGAGACCCCGTGTCCGCCCGCCTTCAATCGAGGAGTTCAAAGAGCGGATGGCGCGCACTCGCAATGCTCCGTTGCGAATCTGTTTCAATGTCAATCTCCATCTTTTGCTCGGTGGCGGTTACATCGGGGACGCCGTTTGGGCCGAGCTGCTGCGTCTCCGTAAAAGGTGGTCGGTACTTTATCTCGACGGTCCGTCGGAGTGCCTAGCTTCGGCCGTTTGCGCCAAAGCTTCGGCTTTCTCTGCGCTGCTGTCCCGACCCAATTTTGGTTTGACGATTATCTCGTTGTTGTCGACGGACCGAAGCTATCGCTGCACGTCGAACCATGCTGGGGAGGTAGTGATTGATTTGAGCGGTGTTTGCCGTCTCACTTCATCCATTCCTTTTACCATGTTGCATGCTGTAGACGATCTTCCGTGTGCCGGTACTTTGATGTATCTGGACGTTGCAAATCAACTGGGGACCTCTGTCATCGCCGTCTTCAAGCACGCGCCGAATTTGGAGACTTTGAATTGGCGTTCCAACGAAGCGGTTGCACTCGGGCCACCTGTCGACCTGCCGAAGCTTCTCCAGCTGTTCATATACAGCCTTCGGGTTCCCCCACCTATCGTAGCGAAGAATGTGGTCGAAATGGTCGTTCAAGACGTTCATTACCCTCTGGACGATGCGACTTTCGGAGCACTCGTCGGTGGTTATGATACGGGGCTCAAGTTGCGATACCTGGACATAATGGGAAACAACGGCATCACCAACTTCAATTTGAACGCCATCTGGGACAGATGTCGTCGATTCGTGCACCGTTTTGCTTTCCCTTCCGCTCCCAGCGGCCAAGCTAGGTCGGAAATGTACCGCTTGATCGGGGATCAGGTGGCCAGGGATTATGTTCTCAATTCCAAATGTCGACTGAGGAGCGTCAAGTGTCACGGCAGGCCCACCAGGCAGCCCGGGATGCGTCTATTTGACTTCCTGTGGCGGATGGGCGAAATCGGGCCAGACTCTCGATTGGAGCTTCACTGTAACATCTGGCGCCTTATCTGCGGTCCATGCGCAGGGCGATTTGATGTTCGTGACAGCGACTTGTTCGAAGAGTTTAAGGCTGGTAACTCCATCCCTTGTGGCCTCGTCTTGATCGCGATGTACGAAAAGTATTTGAAGCCGAACGAACCGGTGCCGCAAACTTTCACTTTGATGCTGGTCTTTAGTTCTCTCGATGTTGCTTCCGGCGTGTTGGAGAGAGGTGTTGTTTTCAGAGGAACACGTTGCGAATGGGTGAAGACGTTGGAGGGATACGGGAATTGGTAAGCACCTTGGCTACCTTGGATTAGGAGTTTTGCGTTCTCAGCTTAGCATTCATAGAATACTCCTTTCGCGGTCTTTTTTTCGAATTCGGGCTATGAAAACTACTACTGGATGTATTTTGTTCAGGGAAAGGGTGTGTTTTCCGGGTGAGACAGTGCCACGACTATTTGATTTGCGGGTGTTTCGACCCTTCGGGATAAATGCAAACTTTAATTGGACGCGGCTGGAACCCGGCGGGATACTCGATAGAATGTGTAAATGGTCGAGTTCAAATGGCTGTGCCATGGGTTTGGACCTGTTGACACCTTGATCATTTGATGATCACAGCCGGCTTCACTCGAATCATCACAATCGGCTTCACTCGAATCATGACTGTCCGCTCTTGTTCTCTCAATGTCATTCGAAACTACCAACTTGCTCCTTATACATGGTGATTGGCCTTTCCGCTGGCTCGACGCGGGCTATCTTCAGACCATATTGAAGTCTCCGTATCCTCCTGGGCTTCCCAGGTTCGCTCTCTTTCTGCTTTCCGGAGATTCTTCTTCCTCGTAGTCGTATCCAATTTTTCGTCTAACTTGCTTCTGGAGCAGCGATGTTTTGGCTTGGAAGGACGCTCTCTTTTTTTGTGCCGCCTGGTTCACATTAAATTTGCTCACTTGTCTAATTCGTACGTGCTTACTTTGGTGAATGAGGTATCCAGGAGAGTCAACGCATGTAGTCTCGAGGTCACTTTGACTTGATCTTGCGACGTCATAATCGCGACGAAGGATGCTTGCATTTCTACCAGGTCACCGACACGGAAAGAACCCGGATACGACTGCAGGTATCTGTTTTTCCTATCATTCCATTTTGAAAATGACCGGGTTAATGATGCAGTTGATTCAATGAAAATGGTGTTGTACCCTGTATTGTCGTCCGTGGTTCTTCGAAAATACTTCACGATATTGTCTGGACCATGGAACATATCGACCGACTTCAGCATCTCCAACGCGCCAGTCGGGTCGACACCTGGTTCGAAGTCCGTCCCTTGCTCAGTCGGCGCATCGGTTTTCATGGTGAATAACCTGTTGCTGGCCGAATATACTGAGCCGGTTGGTCCCAGAGCTGATTTCCATTTAGAAACCGCTGCACCACTAAAGTGGTGAGCGAATCTATCGTGAACGATCGCCGCGCTGGCCATGCTCTCTTCGAAAAGAGGGCAGCCGAGACCTGATATCTCTGCGTATTGTGCCAGTCTGATCACCTGGTTGGGTCTACAACTGGGATTCAATTAGTAGTTGTGGGGCGGCCGTGGCGTGCGACATACTCGCGGACATGTCTCGGCACTAGGTTTGCCTTGGTTAAAATCCCTTGGATGACGAAAATGACCTCGATTGCTTCTTCTTGGTTTTCGTCCAGGGTGCACAGCTTCCAAGATTTCCTCGCTGCGCCGGTTTCTACAATGCTATAGGATTCGGTCTGTGCATCCGACGTCTGTGGTCAGTGGATGCGGTGCCACACACGGACAAATCGGCGCACTTCCAGATCGATGAGGTGAGGCAGGGCTTCCTGAATCGACTTGGATTTTTCTCGTCTGTCTTGTGAAATGTTTTCCAGTGCGTACGCTGTTGTGAACATTACACGGGGGACGTTATGTGGGCAACATACTGACCTGCTGCTTCTAGGTCGTAGAAAGCATCCATGACGGTCTAGGTCCTTTTGGATGGAGTGTGGCGTACTGTTGTGGTTGCGTGGGGTAGTTTGGAGCTGCGTTTGGGCGTTTGAAGTTGGTGAGTTGGTGGGTTGAACAGATTTCCTCGTCTCCTTTTTCTACGTCGGGTCGATCAAGTAAATCCGGTATGGATATGAGGTACGTGTCTATTGCCACGGAGCTGCTTTTTGTTCGTATTGTTTAACAACCGTGGCGTCTCTCGATCGGGCTTGACCCGATCGGATCTAATGGTCCGCATTAGGATCTTATTTTTTTCCCTGTGCAGCTGCTGTGCAGCTGTTTGACTACGACACCGGAGGTCCACGTATACGCCCTTGAACGTGGCATCGTCTCTTTGTTCTATTTCATTTTTTCCCTCTTCTTATGTCGCTTCGCGATACGTGTACGTGTCAGTTCAAGAGGTATATAATGGGTGCGCCCTCTCCATCTTACTTATCTTGAAGTTCCTCCCCCTCCTCCCGCTTTCGTTGGCTGCTAGCTTTAGCATGGCAAGAGCGACTAAGTAAGGTTCCGGTACTATCTCCGTTGACGCGCTGGCTCAAGAGTTGCTTCCCAGATCTTCTTCAAAACCCCCGTCAAAGTGAGTTTGGGCTTCTTGGGCTGTCCCATATGGCCTGAGCGCGTTTATCTCTCCTACAGGGGAAAATCGACTAGAGCTACCAGAAGGAAGAACCCTTCTCAGACTTATGTCGATGATGAGGCGGCTGAATCGTCAGTAGAACTGTCAATACTTGTTGGCTTTGATTACACTGACCTCGGTTGTTAGGGATGACGGTGTGATGGTTGAGGCCGAGTGATTTGTGATTACGATTGGTTCCGATTCGTTTTGACCTTCTTCGCAGAGATAAAGGAGACGATGAGTATGATATGGTTGCGAACGAGTGCGTCAGCTTGACCGATGTCCGGGCTAGAGCTGACAACTATAATTTTCCTCCCTTAGATCGGACGTTGCATTTATCGACGATAGGTTCGTCCTGTGTCCTGTTCTTCTTCTTTTGGCGAGCAGGTTTGGATTGGATTGGTTTTAGGGATCCTGATACGTTGAGCGTTGGAACAAGCGCCGGCTACACGTTCGTGTTGTTATTGTTTAATCTTCGCTTCCCCTTGCCCTCTCCTTCTTTGATCCGGGATACACAGCTAACTTTTGCTCTGTTTGCAATGCAGGTCGTCCCGCGGAGAAATAGATGATATCGAGAGCAAACTGAGAACGAAGAAGAGATCTCTCTCGTGTGTCCTCGTTGTGGCGGGAGGTTTCGTGGCCTCATTATGACTTCCAGGCCTATGAAGAGGACGAGCACGAGGCAATCGGACGATGTGATTGATGTTGCGGGTTCCAGTAGTGAAGAGTACGTTCTTTGTTCTTCTGAACGTGAGATCCCGTATTTATGCCTTTTGCAGGGATTTGACCGCGATGGATGCGGATGACAGGTAGGCGGACATTCGTTGACGAGTTCTTGGTCTGAGTTGTAACAGCATGTATAGAAAACCTCAGGGGTTGAAGTCCAGGTCAGTGATTGCACTGAGAAAAATGCATTTGAACTAAGGCCTTGTCCGATTTCCAGTGCGTTGCCGGAACCCATAGGTACTAGAAGGTAGGTGTATTCTATCTGATCAGGTCGATGGTTGCCCATGTTGTGTTTTCAGTTCGACAAGTCGGCGAGAGGTTAAAGATGGGCCCCCGCCGTTCGTAATCAAGAAGAAGGCCAAGCCGGTGAAAAAAATGTCTGATGCGGAGTTGCATGTGGACGACAAGACGATGGAACAGTACTGGTTGAGTTCCCGTTCTCGTCTTACTGGACTGACAGGCATTCAGGTTCAAACTTTGGATGGCCGCACAGTCAAAAAAAACGAGTGATCCCGTTGATGGATCCGAAACTGTTTCTGAGAATTCTGAGGATAAGCGACATAATGGACTGTCTGCGAGGTCTGCGCCTAAGCAAGCTCGAAGGTACGTTGTCGATCATTTCTTGGTGTCGATCATTGTGATGTACATTTGAACTCTCCAGGGATATGTCTCCAGACTGGGATCCACCGCTCCAATTGTCACCGTCTAAGGGGAATAAAAGGACTGTTCAGATGCGCCAACGGTTAGAATGTCATGTCCCTCGTCGAACCACATCTGAAGCGGACATTAGCTCGGCTGGTGGCAGCGAAGAGGATGCTGGTCCGGATATGAAGCGGCCGTCAAAGTCGAGCATAGGTACGTATACCAGAGTGTATTTATAATGCGAGATGGACGATTGATGTTTGATCGTAGCAAAACGTCTGGACTTTGCTGAGTCCAGAGAAAATCGAAAAGATCAAACGACCCACGAAAAGTCCAGAGCTAAACGCTCCTCGAATGACGGTGAATCAGACGTGGAAGAGCCGTCCACTGTGTTTTTGGAGGACATCGAGACTTATAAAGTGTACTTGTGAGTCCCTTGTGTTTTACTCTGAGAAGGATCAGTGGTCTCTTTTTTATTTTCCCATGTGGCTCAGTCGTGTCTGTTGGTTTTGTTTGTTAACAGTTTATCTTGTAGCGATCCGAGAGCTCCTTGTGGAGTAGCTGATCCCGATCTGCAAGATCCTGTTTTAGAGGATAGTTATTCTGGCTTGCCGCCTTTACCGTCAGTTGATGTCCGGCTGTCTCACCGCTGTTTGCTTAGAAAATTGGACAGGGCCAATCGACAGATTTTACCTGCATTTGACCCGCAAGGGTTGAGTTACGATGAGTCGGCGGACGTCAAGGGTGGAAGGGTTAAGTTCTCGTCCTGGAAGCGCCATCTCAAACATATGTTGCCCGAGTCCGTGAAAATTTTGTAGCTGAATTATCTGGTACCTGACACGCGATTTTCCTAGTAACTCGTACGGGGCTATCACTTTCACGGAAGCGGAACCAAATTTCATAAACCCTTCGCGGGTATCGCCCCTTCGACTCTCTCGTCAAGCATCTCCCGGATCTTCCCCGACTTATCGATTGCTGGTTGGATCGCACATTGCTGTGTGCGTATCGGCTGTGTTTTGTTCTGAGTCCGTTCTGGTGGAGGCTGCGAAGATTGGTCCTAAGTCAGAGCGCCTCCGAAAATGGGTGTCTGGAATTTTCCACAATCAGGAATGGGAACGATTCGAAGCGCTGACCTGTCTTGTCTTCGGAGAAACGATCATGTACGGACAAATTTCAGCCAAGAAGGCGGTGGCTTTCCAGACTATGATTAGTCCTGACTCGCAGCACGGTACCAAAGGTGATTCACATGCCAGCCGGTTCCCTTCCAAATTGACAATGAATCCTAGGGGACGCCGATCAGCGGTTCGATGCTGAAGCACCTGCGGATATGTTTAGCCCTGTCATGAAGAAGACGCCAGCCAAAAAAACAGGTGCTCAGATGCCGAAGTTCAAATCCAAGACTTTGTTGGCCTATAATGATGTTGGTGAGATGATATCCGGCACTTCCTTCAAGCGGCATCGCAATAACACATTTGCAGTGCCAGTCTACGATGCCCGTAAGGTCGTCGTAGACTTCCAGTCCGATCTCGATCATCTGGATCAGGTTTTACCTAGGTTTTCGGGGGAGGTCCCTTTTGGCTCGTTTGTCGTTGTAGGGTATACCCTATCCGGATACCAGGGACTCCGCAGCGGTTCGACCGATAAGGTAGCTCATCTAGGGTGCAACGTGGTGTGGGTCGTTGTGTGCGGAACTCCGGTTCTCAGAAGATAGACTTAGTTTTCGTCACTGTAAATTACTTACTGATTATGAGCTGGTTTGTGTTGCCCTTTGTTAGGCAGGTTCACACCCTCGAGGGGAAATCGTAAGCTGCAACGAATGAAGAGTGTGTCTTGATATGCTACATATGACCAAACTTTACATGAGTCGAATGTCTTCCCGTCGTCTGGTTATCTCGGGCGCTGCTGCTACGCAGACTTTCATCGCCCTCGAAAGAGCTTGAACGAGAGCGGCAGTCTGATGATGGACGTTTCCTGGTTTCATGAATATCCTGGCATTTGTGGTAATCGAGATATGTCACACCTGATGAATTGCCCTGAGCCGCGAGCAACACGTCTTCCAGATGTCCCATCGTGTCGTACACATACTCAAACTCCGTTCTTGGAGGCCGGTCGTTGTCGACTGACAGGGGTAGGCCAGTCCCGGACCGTATGGAAGCCGAACTTGAGACTCCGCTGGAAATCTGACTGGGTGGACGAGGGTTTCTTGGCTCCGGATCTGAGCGACGGTTGTTCGTCCCTTGGCATCGTTAGTCGGAAGACTGCCTCCTTTCCTAGTGGTCCATTGGCTTACCCTTCCTCTCTCGTTGCAGTCTCCTGAGTTTGACTATGCTCTTCCTTGATCTCTTCTGCTCCGTCGTGGGTTTATTGCGAATCACTCTCATGAATTGGTCGAAAGTGGGAAAATATTCGTCTCTTGTGAGATCGAATAAAAACAAGAGTTTCCTGTCACAGCCGATCTTCATTGTCCGGCAAGGAATGCATCCAGTGTGGTTCTCGTCTATAGTACAGATCCGTTTAGTCTTGCTGTTGGTGCATTTCGAGCAAGCCTGTGTGGTTGTTAGTTTTTTATCGCTAGTGCTGGGTAATTTGACCGGTCACTGAACTGTTCCGTTGTCTCTGTTCCATGCCCTGATTTCGGGTCCTCCTATCCAATTATCGTTCTCGTCGTGTGTTCGCGTTGTCAGATGGGAAACCCGGCGCCAAAACATCTTGACCACGTAATCGGATGGACCCACAAGCGGAAGCGTCATCTGGGGATTGATCTCGTCTGGTGGCGACGCTGCATCAGAATTGGATGACTCGGACTCCACCGTACGCTCTGGATGTCGAACCATAGGCACCACGTCGCAGGCCATTGTTACGCCACGATAGTAGGGGGGAGAGACAAAGGAGTCGGATCGCTATTGTGTTGCCACGACGTGGCACGCGGCACTGATGCAATGATCCGGTGATTTCGGACCAGCCCGTGATTATAAGAAGGTTCGGATGCTTCGTACGTTTCAAAAATTCCTGCTTGACACACACAACACACACACTAATGTTTTCTCCTTTCTCTCTTCCTGCCGGGAGAAAAATCCTCTCGGTCAATCTCGAAAAACTCTTCGTGTTTTTCGACCGGTACAGTGCACTCTTGCCCATTGGTGCGTAACGTTGGATGTCCTCGTGTGCAACGTGTAACGGATTTTCTGGGAGCCAGGTTATGCGGAGGTGCCCATCGGCGGTAACCCCGCTCTCGATACCCATCGGCATTTGTTTGAATTTATTGTAGCCTCTAAAATGGCGGCCTGTTGTGCCTATGTTATTGTTATGGCTATAATTATTGGTTACCTCGGGCCCTGTCGTGCCCCAGCAAAGCTATTCATGTGTTTGAGCGTTGTCTACACCGTCGTGATAGCTCTGAATTGGGTAAATCGTAATTCCGTAGTTGATATGGAACGTACGGACGCGATCGTGGGCGGAGGCCGTCGGGTTTTTCCATCGGACTTTATAGCCAGGTGGTTGAAGTATGATAACAGTAACGTCGACTGGAGATCGCGAGTATTCAGTTATGAGATCCAGTGTGTCGAAATTGACGTGCCCGGTGTTTTACAGCGTAATAAGGATTGCATTTCTGCTCGTCTCCCTGTCAATCTGATCTCGGATGATATGACAAGACTCGAGCTTCGGGCCTGCGCAAAATTGCATGGCTTGAATATTCCCTGTCGCCTACCGGTTAAGGACATCAAGCTTTTATTCGCGGAGCATATTTGCAGCAGATGCGATCACGTATATACCGTGTTCAAGTGCCTTCCTAAACTTCCGGACGTGGGCAGAAACAGAGCTGACTGTCGGGATCGGCCTCAAGTAGAGAAATCTGATGCTCTGCGGCGAAGAGAAGAAGATGAATCGGCAGAGGAGGCCCATCAGCTCAGGGCGAAACATATCAGGTCCAAAGGAGAGACGCCATTTCCTCCGCGTCCGCTCTCGTTTCGTGAGACTCACAGAATAATCACCAGATACTGTGCCAAGACGGACCCGTCACAATTTGCAGAACTGGGCTGTGCTGTGTGTGGATGCTTAAAGCCAGCTCGCTATTCAACACAACTGAAAGCTTACAAAGGTGATCTCTCGATATTGCAGGTTGACAATGTCACTAGACGTGAGCGGTTTTCCCACCAAGATCCTGTCGAGGACATAGAAGGACCCGTATTGGCTGAGGGCTGTGATCATATCTGTGTGGATTGTGAGGTCCAGATTTCCAACAAGAAAATTCCAAAGCTGGCTCTAGCCAACCACAATTGGATAGGACCTGTTCCTCCTCAGCTTCGTGGTTTGACGTACGCAGAAAGTATTATGATCGCGAAGGTGAGGCACAATAGATGTGTGGTGAGAGTAAATTCCGGTCGTGTACGGATGAGCGCCAACGCCATTATGTTCTCGCAGCCCTATGTTTCTGTGTATCATAAGCTGCCGCCTAGTAAGAAAGAGATGAACGAGGTATTAGCTTTCGTGTTCACTGGATCTTCACAGCCTACTCCGGAAGATTTTGAACGTACACCTATGTTAGTTCGGCGAGCGAAGGTGAAGGCCGCGCTGGAATGGCTGAAGTTGAATCACGAAGGATATTCTGATCTGGAAATTTCAAAGGAAAATCTGGATTCTTACGCCGATCGCGACGTTCCTGTTGTCGTCGATTACAGGAGAAGCGAGCAAGAAGTGAGCGATTCCGTACCAGTCACCGCAAGATCTGTCCATGACTCTACTGAGGAACACGGCACTGAGGATGGTCAATGTACCTTCGTGGTTCACGGATTGACTGGGGAAGAATACGCAGCAGCTTCCATGAACACGATAAAGTTGCTTGCGCTCCGTCATATCATGGATGAAGGCCACGTTCTTGGGATAGGCCGTTCCGAAAAACCGGTGAGCATGTATGACGCGGTAGAAGCATACCCTGGGATGTTCCCTTGGTTGTTTCCGTACGGGAAAGGTGGTATCGGCCATGTTTGTCACAAAGGCAGATTGCCCGAGACCGCTCGCAAGAGAAGCCTCTTGTTGTATCACGACAAACGTTTTCAATTGGACACTTATTTTCCTATGATAGCATTCAGTCACGAACAATTAAAAGCCGCTTCCTTGGGTAGTCGCTTGCTAGCGGATCGGTCTAGATTTGATACCATTCAACGGCGGTTGCGGGCTCTTGACCCCGAGGTAGCAGGAAGCATAGCTGATAGAATGGCTTCTGGAGAGCATGTCAAGCCCAGTAACGAGGCGGAGACGCTGTGTTTTGAAGTCATCAAAGATCTGGACGCTGTTGCCGGTCGCGTTCAAGGGTCCATCACCTCGAAAAAATATATGCGAAACGAGATCTGGTCAACCACTGCGTTTTTCAATGCACCTAGCTGGTTTGTTACTGTTTCATGGTCAGATGTCGCTCATCCAATAGCATTGTATTATGCCCAAGAGGACACTGTGTATCATCCTGAAATCCGAACCTCCAAAGTCCGAACCTTGTTGATGTCTAAAAATCCCGTGGCCGCTGCGAGATTTTTTCACTTTATGGTCGAAGTGTTCCTATCGGAAGTTTTAGGTTGGGATAAGCCGCATAGAGGGGTTTTCGGTTATCCGGAGGCATATTATGGTACGGTTGAGCAGCAGGGCCGGCTTACTTTGCATTTGCATCTTTTGTTGTGGGTCACTAGTTCGCTGTCGCCACAAGTTATACGGGATCGCATAACTGGTGGAGACTCGAAATTCACCAGAAAATTGATCGCCTATTTAGAGTCTTCGCAACAGGCAGAGTTTCTGACTGGTTCCGAGTGGCACGTCAGGGATGAAGTTGGACTGTATCCCGAGGGCACTGCTGCGGAACGCATGCTGGCTCCGAAGGCGGGGTATTTGAATCCTATGCAGACGTTGCCAAAGCCTCCTCCTCCTTTGTGTAGTTCCACTGCCTGCCCTGGTGTTTGTCACAGATGCCGAGCTGTTCGACGATGGTTTGAGAAGTACCAGAGCCAGGTAGATGATTTGGTCCTCAGGGTCAACATGCATGAGCATCACCATTCCGTCGAAGACGAAGAGGCTAAGGATCGCAAAAAGGACTGGCGAAGGCTCAAAAAACCCAAGAAGAAGCTCAATGTAGACAAAGCCAAGCAGGAACGACGAGGTTGTTTAACCAGAACCGGAGTGTGTAGAGCGCGTTTTCCCCGTCCTGTTGTTGAGCGTACCACTGTTGGTGATGATGGATATATCACCATGCGTCAAAAAGAGCCGATGTTGAATCCGGTCAACCGTATTTTAACGTACCTGAACAGATGCAATTCCGACGTAACGAGCCTTCTGTCTGGTACGGCAGTAAAGGCTGTTGTGTCCTACGTGTCCGACTATGTCTCAAAAATAAGCCTCAAGTCTTTTCAGCTGTTTGCCTCTGTCTACGATGTGTTCACGAACAAGTCAGAACTCGTTAACGGGAACCCAAAGGAACAATTTACCGCGCGTGACTTGATGAGAAAAATGGTTAATTCACTGTCTTCGAAGATGGAGATCGGCAGTCCAATGGCGTCCATGTACGTGTTGGGCAATCCCGATCATTATACGAGCCATTCGTACGTGCACTTCCCTTGGAAGTCGTACGTCCTGTTCGTCCGCATTTTCTGGGCTAAAAGGTCTTCTCCGAGTCCAGGAGAATCGGAGAGCGACACGGATACAGAAAAGGTGGCTGTTGGGATGGACAGAGAATCAGGGCGATTCATAGCAATGTCCGGTGTTGATGATTATCGCTACAGACCAGCAATCTATGAGAAGGTTACTCTGTACGAATGGATTCAGTGTCACATCCAGAAAGCTCGCACCCGAAAGGAGAAGGAAACATTTTTGGCAGAGTTATCTTCGAGCCAGAGGGTATCAGCGGCGCGTATCGACTCCGAACTCAACTCTAGTTCCTCGTCCATCGATCCCTTCATTTCGGATTCAGGAGAAGAGTCTGACTATGTCGCCGTATCCTCTTCCGCATCTTCTGATACCGATTCATCATCGGATTGGTTTACAGAAGACGAAGACGCTATCATAGTCAATAAATATCGCATTCAAGAGAGCGGAAAACGTGTCCACTGGTACCCCTTTCTATCTGGACATCCTCGGTTTAAAACTCATGGTGTCCACTGTGATTTCAGACGCTTACAGAGCGTCATACCGAACTTTGGAGGTGGCGCTCTTCCTCGATCTGACAAGGGTGATCGCTCTTTTTATTGTGCGACCATGCTCACGCTGTTCAAGCCATGGAGGTCCCCAACCGACCTGAAAAAGGACTGTGTTAGTTGGGAACAAACCTTTTCTGAACATAAGTTCACTCGCCGGGAGAGGCAACTCATGCAGAACTTCAACGTTAGGTATGAGTGCAATGATGCTAGAGACGACCACTTCGCGGAGTTGAAGAAAAAAATGGCCCAAGCTGAAGCAGGTTTCACGAGTCACTACCACCACCCTGTTTTGGGCAAGAGGGATAAGTTACGGGAAGAGTTGAACGCAGCGTACTACGGTGAGGATGAATTTGACGGCGGTAATCCGGGGGAGGACGAAGATGATTACATTGGGCCCAGAACCAGGCGGTTGATCGAACAAGCCAAGGAGACACGTAAAATTCTCCGGAGTACTGGATGGTTGAATAGAGACTGCGCAGATCTTCCGGAAGTTGATACAGATCGGTTTGTGGCGCCGTATAGGTCGAGGGGTGCCTGGGCGACTGTGCTCAGGAACGAACGTGCTCAGTTGACAGCGAACAAATTAACAAATTTACCTCAGCTTGACGGAGGCAGAGAAGGTCCGCACTTGTCATCTTCTGGAAATTCCGTCGAAGTCTTGCCCCACACTTATCTCGATCCAAGAACGCGTTGTCAGAAAGAAGAAGCTGTTCAGCTGCAAAATTCAATCGTGAGCACGATGGGACTGAATACAGAACAAGCCCGAGCTTTCACTATATTGGCTGAACACGCCGCTGCATACCGTAAGGAGCCTCTGAGAATGTACATGGGCGGGATGGGGGGTACGGGCAAGTCCAGAGTCATCAAGGCCATGATGGAATTTTTTGTGCAGCGCAAAGAGGAGCATAGATTCCTTGTTCTGGGACCCACGGGATCAGTGGCAGCATTGCTGAACGGCTCGACGTATCACTCGGTGTTTCGTGTTCCGAGAGAAATTAAAAACAAGAACAGAGGTGACATCGACGGCATGACCAACGAAGGAAATTCTTTGGCTGCCGTGTATGAGCGACTCCAAGGTGTTGACTACGTTCTGATAGACGAGATATCCATGGTGTCTTGCAATGACCTTCAAACTATTGCTACGCAAGCAGCAAAGGCGAGGAACACTCACGACGATTCTTTTGGTTCTTTGAGCATGATCACAGCGGGGGATTTTACCCAGTTGCCTCCTATGGGCGGGCCCTCGTTATACAGCGGGGCGGTGGGTGTTAGTATCGGCGATGCCGTTGACATTCGATCCCAGAACGCTGTCTTGGGGAAAATTTTATGGCACCAGTTCACGACGGTGGTATTGTTGAGACAGAATATGCGACAGACGGGGATAAGCGAGGAGGACGATAGTTTACGGACTGCTCTGATGAATATGAGATACGGTGCCTGTACTGAGGAGGACGTACGGTATCTGCGTACGAGGGTAGTTGGTCTTCATGAAGACAGTCCGCGGATAGACGGAGGATCGTTCAGAAACGCATCCATAATCACTGCCAAAAATATTCAAAAAGACGTTATCAACAGTCTGGGAGCAACCCGGTTTGCCAGAGACACAGGACAAGAACTCGTGTCGTTTTGTTCCGTAGATCGGATGAGCACGAGAGCAACGGACAAGTCGAAATGGAAGCACTGTGAACAGTCTGAGATAACCAAGTTTACACAGAAGCTGCAGAAACGTTTGTGGGACGCGTACCCATCAACATCGTCCGAAATGATTCCTGGAAAATTACAATTGTGTATCGGTATGCCTGTGATGATTCGGAGCAACGATGCGACTGAATTATGCGTGACCAAAGGACAAGAGGCAACAGTGGTTGGCTGGGACGAATCTTTGGGTCCTCTAGGACAGAGAATTCTAGACACGTTATTCGTTAAGCTTGAAAGTCCGCCGCGCCCTGTACAACTGCCGGACTTACCATTGAACGTCGTACCGTTGGGCCGAACAGTAACCCACACTACGGTTCTTCTTGAAGATGACACGTTGCTATCGATTGCAAGGGACCAAATAGTAGCGTTGCTGAATTTTGCCATGACTGACTACGCTTCGCAGGGTAAGTCGAGAGACAAAAATCCTGTTGATCTGACGGACTGCAGAGATCACAGAGCGTGTTATGTCGCGCTATCGAGAGGAACGTCTGCAGCAAGCAACGTCATTCTGCAGAATTTTGACGAAAAGAAGATTACTTCTGGAATGTCCGGATATCTGAGGCAGGAATTGCGCGAGTTGGAGCTGCTGGATGAAATTACTCGCCTAAAATGCGAAGGACTGCTACCGAAACAGGTGAATGGATTGTACCGGCGTCGCTTGATTCGAACTTACTGTCTGTGGAAGGGAAATAACGCAGACCCAAGTTATTTTCACCCGGCCATTCAGCGAAAAGATGGCGTTGATCCAGAAATTCCAGAGGATATTGATTACGACAAATGGAGACCTTCCGATGCCGGGACCAGAAAACGGCGGGCTGCACCTTTGGATGATGTCCTTGATCCAGGCATCGATGGGTTAGTTACACGTCCTGCCAAAAAGTTCAAGTTGGATACAACCAAGTCTGGTGCAAATCCGACGGCTTCACGAGTAGATCGTTCGGTTGACCCCGTAGGGCTCATCTGGGATAGTGTTAACTACAGCTGCGGGTATGATACAGTGTACACTATACTTGCCAATGTATGGACAGAAGCCCCAGAAGTGTGGACCAGGCGCTTCGAATCGTACAGCGGGATGTTTTCCCAGTTGTCGGCGTATTTGGCGGAACTCGCCACGGGTTCCATTTCGTTCGAGGAATGTAGAAACAAGATGCGATCCAAGATGCACGAGCTTAGACCTGCAGATTTCCCGTACGGACCGCGAGGAACCTCGATGGATCTTGTCAGTCTTGCTTTGGTGCCGAAAGAAACCTACGCGCTTCGAAAGGCCGTTTGTGACAAGTGCGGCTATGTAGATCCAGTCGAGTCTCCTGTTTTCTGCCCGTTTATATGTGCAGGATTGTCTCGAGCGCAGATATCAGCAAATCCAGCTGGGGTAGCCGTGTCTTCTTGGTTACACGCACATCTAGCCAAGGGGCGACATATCTGTCCTGCTTGTGTCATGGTCAATTGTAACGTCAAAATGCGATTGAGCGTCGAGGTCCTTCGGCTTCCCTGCGTGTTGTTCATTAGTGTGGAGCATGACAAGCTTGTGTTCGATAGTTCACTGGAGTTCGACTGTGGTGGAATTTGTCGCACCTTGAAATTACGTGGAATCGTGTACGGCGGTGGCGGGCATTTCACCTGCCGATTTGTCGGTGGGGACGGGAGACTATGGTATCACGACGGGATCGTGACGGGCAGATCGTGCATAGAAGAAGGAAAGCTTGCAGAGATGCCGCCTGCTGAGTTGATGAGAACGAGGAACAAGTTGGCGGTGCTTCTGGTCTACGCCAAGGAGTGAGGCACCGGCCCAATGATAACCGACACCCGTAGATCGAATCGATGATTGCAGCGATTATGACTGCAGCGATTAGATCACCATGATCATATCAAGCCAAACACACCATATCGCATCACCCTGTGCCCCTTTCACTCGGACCTCACCATGCCGAAAATTCCAGAATTATTCCGGATATCTACACACTTTGAAGCTGAACGCCGTCAGTGCTTTGGCGAGTCATACTTGCGTTAAGCCCGTATTCGACCCTCAACCTTCGACCGTGACCCTTGTCCCGCGATCATGCTCCACTTTCTTGAATCTTGGAAACGTGGAACATGTTGGTGCTGTATGATGGTGAGAGGAATGAAAACGCGTTTCTCACTCTTGGCATGATTTTAGACGAAATCGCGACGCGGCTGAAGACTCGGGCCACGAGAAACCCTACTGATGACCTTGTTCTGCTTGATCACATCCTCAAATGCCAACATGGACACGAGATGAGTCTCCGAGCGCGGCGAGAGATATTGGCGCATCATCCAAACATGATCCGACGGATCATGAGCCCTTTGTTCTTTCTTTTGTCTTTGTTTCGCTACGTGTACAGATGAGATATTGCGCCACGTCTCTTGCCACGTCGCCGTTTGCGAGGACCCCATAAAGGCCAATCCTTTGAGACGTGAGCAGAACTATTCCCGCTCTTTTTTCTCCCCTCTCTCTCTGAGTCTTTCTCCCCGTACCCGATGGACCCTGCTAAGGAGCTGATTGCCGTGCTTCCAATTCTGTCCACGAGGTATGGGTTCCGGATCCGTTCTCTGCAGATCCCGACTCATCGATGTGCTCAGACCCAGACTTGGCCGTCTCATGTCTACAATTCCATTCGATATTTGGGCCAAAATCTTCCGCGCCTTCTTTAGGAAGGGGATCTGCTGTTATCGACTCGGCTGTCGTTTGCGAGAGACCGTGCTCCACGTTTGTCGTTCATGGAGAAGCGTCGCCGAAGCGTGCTCTGAATTCTGGACAAGAGTCCAGCTGCGATCGTGTACTGCTCCGGAATGCGCGGATAGAGCATTGACGCGTAGCGACCGTCGGTTAATCACGATTCGATTGGATCTCACCGAACCACGCACACCACATAAGCCATACGATACGGACTCCCTTCTCCACATATTGTTCCAACACTTTCACCGCGTCAAAATTCTGACCGTCATTTTCGGGACCGATGCTTCCTTCCGCTGCTTTCAACGCAGCCTACTTTTCACCCGCCTTCCGTGTCTGCGCAGCTTCAATGTGGTTCGGGGTTGCCGATACAGTCGAGCCGACGTCGCTCCGATCGTGATCACTTGGGCTGCCGGGACGTCCGTAATCACATCTTTGCGGCTTCAGCGGACAGCTTTTGAATGGGCAAGAACCAACGAGTTTTGCCATCTCAAATTCCTGGTCCTCAGGGATCTAGGTGATCGCCAAGCTCCGACATGGCCGGACATGCGAACACTTTTCAGCACTGTTGTTCGTCTCGAGAAAATGTGCATCCGCAACGTCGGGTGCCGTGACATCCCAGATCGGCCTTCGCGCTTCCAGGAGTTGGCTTTCCTCACTGATCTCGACCTCGCCTTCGGCGCCGACTCTTCGTTTGAGCACGTATTTTCTTGCATGCAAATGCCCGCCCTGCAGACTGTCCGATTTAGCGCATCGAATGACGATGAAATGTTGGCGTTGGGTCGTTGTGGGTCCGTGTTGGCGATGGCGAGGACTTTTGTCTTCAGAGGGGAATTCGACGACCAGCTTTCGGCTATGCGGATATTCCTCAACTTACCCTCCCTGGTTGTTGTTGATTTTCAGTCGATGGAGTATGAAATGTTGGAAGCCATGTTAATGGCTGATACTCTCATCACTACCCGCGCCAGAGTGCGCAGTGTAGCCTGCCCGAATCTGAACATCATAGCCGTCAAGAATATGGCACTTGACTTGATCTCCTCCTTCGTGGCTCGCAGGTCTTCCAGGGGAAACAAGCTGGAGCAAATAATATTGAACGGCGAGCGTCGTCTGTGGTGCGATTATGCCGACGGGCGGGCAATTTATCTGCGCGCGGTGGATGACGACGAGGGAGGCTATGTACCTTATAAAGAACCAGGTTGGATTTACCGAGATCATAACCCAAGCAGAAATTTACATTGATGTTGAATTTTAATACCACAAGATTTGAAGGTTGGAGCCCGGCATTCGAGGGATGATTTTGACAGAAATGTAGCCCAATACATTGTGTTGTACAAGGTCGCACGTTAAACCAATTGTCAAAAAGACAATGCGGGTGTTGCTATTTTTTATCCACAATCGGCGCATGGCGTAGGGAATCATGATGGGGAGTAAACAGAAGGCAACAACCTCGAAGCTCCCACGTCGAGTAGCTCTCGCTGTCAACTCGTTGTTGGCCGTTGCGAACAATGACTAGTATCGCAGAGCATGAACCACACCCGGATGATCGTATGTTATCGCAGTCAACTTGGGTTGGCTTTCCTGGTGTAAACGCATCCTGCAGATGACACGGGTGCGATTGATACTACTGGGATCGTCGTCGAGACCTCCATTTGCAAGCGTGAGTTCGAAGTATCTCAGGATTAGAGAATGCGACTGACTTTGGTGTTAGTTGCAGACGAGACTCTCTACGAGATCTTCTTGCATCTGGTGTCCAATGACAGTTCCCTGGACACCCCGGAGTCGATCCTGGACGCGGTGGCGGACGTGGGCAACTTCATGTGTAGCTGCCGTCTGATGAGAGACGTGTGCTTGGCTGGCAAGCTGCCACTGGCAACCCTCTTGATAACCCCTTCTTCTGCGGGCAAATCATTTGCGTTTAGCTCTGCATCGGCTTTGCGGAATCGACTCTCTAACACTGGCAATTATCCGCTACGCGTCGTGTTTGACCTGCCCGTCTCTAAAATCGCCCGTGAGGAATCTGTCCAACTGTGGGCGAACCTTCTGCAGCACGTACCCAGGTTGTCGGTCTTTCATCTCCGAGGTCCTTATACCTGTGTCGATTCGGATTTCCGATGTGTTCATTCCCTGGCAAGCGAAGCACTTGATCGCACGGGAAGCCCCCCCCTCCGGACGTTATCATTGACTTCAGACGACCCGAATCGAGTCCTATGGTGTGGATCCCACTGGAATGGGCCTCCTGCATTCGTCACCACGGCGCGCGTCCGATCCTTGACGTCGTGGCTTCGCTTGGGCTTTGTTCCGACAATGCAACCTGCTGCGCCCACATCTCTTACGAATATCACGCAGCTCGAGCTGTGTGTCCAACTACCCGATTCATGGCGCCCTTTGCTGGAGCACACTCCAAATTTGGTGTCTTTGAGCTGGGGATTCAATGAAGATGCTGCGTTCTTCACGGGGAAAATACTGCTTCAATCTCTGGTGCGCTTGCGCCTCTTTGGCGCCGATGAACCAATTCCGTTCGTCGCTCCAAACTTGGAGGAGCTGGAGGTCGTTGATCGCAAACGGTATATTCGGCTCCACACGTTCCTATCGATATGCAGGGTGGACGGTCCAATGGAGAGCATGAGACGGATAGACGTCCGGTGTACTCCCCCGCTTCCCAGCTGGGATCGGATGGGTATGCTGGCAAAATGTCCCTTTCTCGAAACGCTGGCGGAACCTACAGACGCCTTGCTCGAAAGGTCGACCCCGTGAATGACATCACCTCCGGTACGTTCATCTCCTCGTGTGTAATTTCTGTCGCTCAATAGTTCGTGCTGTGCTGTAGTTCGTGCTCTTTCGGGAAACCTAGTTTGTGGGATGGATGCCGCCGATTTGACCGTTCAGAGGGATCTTCGTGCTAGATTGTTGTTGTCACTGCTTCATTGGTTGCGACAAGATCGGCTTGAAGATGACTTGTCATTGCGATGAGCATACCGCTGAAATGGACGTCCGACAGCTGAATAGTTAGGTGCAAGGCTTATACATGTAACAATTGCGAGCGATACTGTAATTAAATAGCTAGGTGCTACACGTGTGAATACTTGTCAAGCTTGTTCAAGCGGCCGATGGTCAGTACGAAGAAGATGAAAAAAAAAGAAAAGAAAAGGATCGCGACGCGGGCCGCTATTTCTCCGGTGGGTTCGGAACCGGGAACCGAAACAAGCCGACGGCACGACTCCCAACAACATCACGTTGATCGGGAAGCTAGATGCAAGCCGGTTGTTCTCACGTCGACCGGTTCTTCAGCCTCCCTTTGCCGTCCGACTGCGCTCTTTGAACCAGCGCTGAGATGGCTTCCGGTGCAACGCGTGCACTGAACAGGACAGATTGTATGTAATCTCGTTTGCACGAAAGGGCTCCCTTTTCTGAATGCATCACTCACAGACGACTGCGGCGTGAACAACACTGTCGAGGGCGTCGTTCACGAGATGTGTATCTACAAGTGTAAGCTCTATTGGTGTCAAACGCGTGCTCGGTAGCTCAAGTATTTTGCAGTGGCGATCGAGACCTTATCTGAAATTTTCATGCATCTGGTGCCTGACGACGATTCCCGAGAGTCCATTCTGGATGCGGCTGCGGATGTAGGGAACCTTATGTCTACTTGCTCGCTAATGAGAACCACTAGTCTCTCTAAGACAGACGCTATAATGTTTCTAGCTCGTTCCTCGCTCATTATAGAGAACCACCTGTTTGGCCGGCAAGCGTCCACTGGCAACGTTGGCTATACTACCCCCTTGTTCTGGCCAGCCCTTTGCATTCAGCTCCGCGATTGCATTGCAGAAGCGATTATTTCTCACTGGGGATTATCCGCTCCGCATCGTGTTCGAGCTTCCCGTCTCAAAGACACAGAGCGAAGAATCGGCCGAGTTGTGGGAGGCGCTTTTGCAGCATGTACCTAGGATCTCCGCTTTCCACCTCAAGGGACCCTATGGCTGTACAGATGCAGCTTCCCGGCGCATTCATTCGCTCGGAAGGGAAGTGTTCGACCCTGCTGCAAGTCCCGCTCTCCGCACACTCTCCTTGATCTCGCACGACCCCAATCGAGTGCTGTGGTGTACAACTCATTGGAAGGAGCCTCCAGCATACGTTAACATGGCACGCGTGCTGTCTCTGACCTCGTGGATCCCTCTGGGATTCGTACCGGATCATGCTGCACCCACCTCCTTCGCGAATATCACAGATATCGAGCTAATGTTCCAGCTTCCGAACTCGTGGCTTCCGTTATTGCAACAAACCCCGAACTTGACCTCCTTGGGTTGGGGATTTAACGAAGAGACCGAGGTCGCGGAAAAGATCATCCTCCGGTCTCTTTCCAATTTGCGCCTCTACGGCACGGACGAACAAACTCCTTTTGTTAGTCCGAATCTGCAGGAGCTCCAGGTAGCAGACCGCACGGAGTCTCTCCGCTTTAGAAAGTTCGTGTCTATATGCGGGTCGGACGGCCCGATGCGCAGCATGAGACGCATTGACGTCTCTCGTACCCCTCGCTTCAACGATGTGGATCGCCAAGACATACTGGGGTGTTGTCCTCTGCTCGAAGAGCTAGTGGACTCTCCAGTAGATTCCAACGTCCAATAGACCAGAGCATCGAGCATTGCCACTCCGTACGTTCCCTGCCACACGTTCAAAAATCCGTTCAAAAATCCAGGTCGAATGCCGCATGCTTCAGATCATCTTTCAAAGTTCCCAAGGAAAAGATAATGCAGCGGCGCAGTCGGATTGTACGGATGCATGTCAAGATGATCGGACTCTTTTTTTTTTCTTATTCTTTTCATTCTGATCATCGTTTGTGAGTTGTTAATTTGATTCTGAGATCCGTTTGCTTGATTCGGGTTTCTTGCCTTATCTGACAAGCGTTATTGTGTTCGATACGGTAACGTGGCGTTCATTGTTCGGTCATCGAGCGTGACGTGTCGTCCTGCCGTGGTTGACTATTAAAACGCAACGCGACGGAACCACTTCTATAGCTCTCATCTCCCTCAACAACATGGCCCCTCAGCGGCTGTCGTCATCCCTCGCAGTTCGCGATCGCTGCCGAGGCATCCTCTGTCCTCCCGACATCTTGGAGCAGGTCCTGATATCCGCGTTCGGTTGTCACATCAAGGACTTTGCAACGTTTCCCGACAACAGACTTATGATTTGTCTGGTTTGCCGTTACTGGAAGGACATCGTGTACGGTGCTGCTCGCGCGTGGAGCAGCTTTCCTGTAACCGTGTATATGTCCTCACGGTACATCCGGTTCTGTTTCGAAAAATCCAAGAAGGCAAACATCAGCGTGCACATCCACCTCGTGCGTTTGGAGGAATTGGAATCCCGAGTACGGCGCCTTGGTATCACAGAGAATCGAGCTCCGGGTGAAATCATGGAAAACGCCATCGCCATCTTATCTGACGACTGTCCCCGGATCCAACATCTCTCGGTATACTGTCCAGACGCTGCATCCTTCGGCAGTATCACGTTCTGGTTGTCGAAGATGGACAATGGAATCCTGCAAACCGCAGCATTGGTACTCGCACGTCCCCGCGAAGACTCCGGAGATCAGGACACTGCGATCCTTGCGCGTCCCAAGGAACCGGCTTTCCTCTCCGAAGTTAGATTCGGGTTCTCCATTCCTCGCGTTGGATTGGACACTTTGTGTCAGAATCTAGTCATCTTAAGGTTGACATGCCTGAGGAAACCGTTCCAAGTGAAATGGCACGTGCTTCACCGCGTTTTGTCCATTTCATCCAATTTGACGCTACTACAACTCTTTGACGTCGAATGCCTTGACGTGGCGCGAAACGCGGCTGGTCGTCCTGTTGTGCCAAAGCTCACGGATCTCATTCTATCTTACAACCACTCGTCTTCCGCCGAGATCGTATCTCAAATCGAGATGCCTTCGCTCATTCGCCTTCGCCTCGATATCCGACCGCCTCGTGGTAGATCTCCCAGAGCGACGCTCGACAGCTTCGTCAGGTTGTGCCGCGGAATGCTGGGCAAACTGTTGATCGTCGACGTTGGTTCCATGGAGATGTCGCTGACAGAAGGAGAAACGCTGCTTTCCACGTTGAACAGTGTCCGTGTCTTGGATATGCGGAGAGCCTCTTGGGCATTCAAAGACGCGTTCTTGCATTTCCTACGCCAAAATACGGCTTCTTTGACGCAGTTATCCTTGGTCGGAGTTGGAGTGCCGCTGAAGTTTGCAGAGTCATATTATATTCTTGGTACGTCTCGGGCTCGACTAGCGGCCGACTGTATGGTTATATCCCCCACGAAATACTTTTTGAAGTCCGGGTTCACCTTTCAACAATGCTCATTTATACACGGACAAGTCCTTGCTCGCCCTTTGACTCATCCTGTCCCTTTCGCAGACTGGTAGTCAACACAGATAGACCATTGTAATTGTTTTCAATGTCCCTTCAATAACTACGGTACACATGAACGACGCGCGACGCGTGGAGGCCGTAGACCTTCGATAAGAAGTTAGCTTTATATTGTCAACAAAATATACGGCAATCACCCGGGAAAACAACGTGTTCGCTGAAGAAGAGGGGCGATCTGGTACGTCCGCTCTGAAGGGAAATACTTCGCACATTAAGAGGCTCCCAAGAGGCACTGGAGCAATTGCGAAAGGGCTGATCTGAATCTCTTTGGCTGCGATATTTAGCGGATGATCGGGCCTTCCGGAGAGATCGAATGAATCCTGTGGATCCAGAAGCGTGTCAAGATTTGGAGAAATAACCACACTCGGGACGTACGATTCTAGATACATTTGAGAGCCTCACAAATATCACTCCCTTCGTTGGTCCATGACTCCACAGTTTTTTGTTGATGATGAACTGTGGGCGAAACTTGAAAGGCGATTCAGAATGAGAAGAATAAATGTAACCCTTTCCATCGTCGATTCATCTCTTTGCACCACGTCGTCAAGGATCTCCAACTGGCGTTGGAAAATGCTGCCTACAATAGGAAAGGATCCTTCTGGCACGTTCAGTACCAAAACCTATCCGAATGTGAGCGTTCAACATAGCGTATGTCGCAGAGGCTCTAGACCTTGGGTTCGTTTTTGCGATCCACAACCGTCCCAAGTGCTCCAATAATCACGACCGGTTCAGGTTTACTACAGTCGTGGACAAAGTAATCATGGGTGATTCGTCCGCTGGCTGCCATTTGAGCCGGCCCAAGTGTAAAGTCGTTCAGAGCATCAAGTCCAGCGAGAAGGCGAGCCATGTTCAGACGCTGGTAACGTGGAAGCTGCTCATTTTATTGTGGGACTCAGATCGGCCCGCTGGTGATCGGCCCGGATGTGTGATTATTCCAAATGGAAGCTATGTCTATTATTAGGTTCTCTCATGCCGCCATCTCTCTGCTTATTGTCTCGACACGTTTCGTTTTCCATTGACATCATGCGTCTAGGAACGCCTTGGCTCTGACTCCAGCTATCGCTCTTGAACAGCTGAACTATCCTCACTGCGTGGATGCCGTAGCCCTGTGCTCCGCTTGAGTCGTTTTCCTTTTCAGGCGCTCAAAGCTACATACCCTTGAAAATACTGGTTCTGTAGCTGACGATTGGAATACAGGCATGTCAACTTTCAGCAACGCGGCATAGCATACCACGAGGCTTCCAGCAATCAACGATCGTGGTCTGTCGCGTAGCGTTGGAACTTCTGAAGCTATTATGGAGAGAGGTGACTCCGGTCTTGAATTAATAACATCCATCGAAACCTTGAACTATGTGGTAAGCTACACCGTATTTTGGTATGCTTTGTCTTACAATGTGCGTTCCTGGAGATACTCGCACGAATATACGCCCTGGGTGAAACTCCGACGCCCCCTGACTCCAGAGGTCTTTGTTGATAATGCACTATTCAATTCGATTAATCGATCGCTGCTCTTGTAGATCGCATACCGTGGTATTGTCCGGGCCTTCCGGCAGCATCAGCTCTTCGAGGAGTTTGATTTGCTTTTTGAACATATCCCGCAAAATCAAAGAGGAAGGTCCCGGGGATTCCAACACGAATATCTTTAAAAAATGTTGAGTGAAACGCACCTCTATGAGATGTTGTTGAAACTTACGCTCCGTGCATGTTTACGATCAATCTTGGCTTTCAGAATGCCGACAATCACCGTCTTCAAGGGTTGACCTGTTCTGCTGTCTTGATACCGATGGACAATTTCGCGGTTCGTCGTCACGCGCGCTGGTCCTGGTCTGATATCGTTGCTCGATCTGAACCCAGCCAAGAACGGAGCCATGGTGAGTTGTTGTGTAATGCAGTCTGTGAGCGCAATGACCCGTTTAAATGTGGCGTCGCAGGCTGTTCTCCATCGTCATCAATACAAAGGGAAACACGTATCGCCGTTGTTGGTGAAACAAAAGAGAACGTACACGTATCGCCAACGTGTCATCCAATATCGGTCCCGGATCTCAACATGCCACGTCTTCGATTTCATCCACCCACGACGAACGTGGCGGCCACGTCACCCTTGTGCTATTGTCCTATCGTTTAAATGGGGGGGCGGAAAAAAATAACGCAGAACGACCAGAACGGCAAAATTATTTCAAAGACATTAGGAACAGATGTCCGGTGCCCGGTAGGAGTCACTAAAATTAATACTCGACGCCATTTGACATTGTGCCTAGTTTAGATCCGGTCAATATACCGTTTGACGTATGGAGTTCGGTCTTCGTGTGGACGCTTGAGCCACACAGGGCCAACATCGTGCTGTACATCGGACTACGACACGACCTCTGCGGTGTCTGCAAATTTTGGTCCTCTGTTATTCACGAGAACGCTGTTTTTTGGTCGGCGATATACGTGAACAGAAGAATTTCAGAAGAAACGTTTCGGGCTTCTCTCTTGCTCAGCAAAGCCTCTTCTCTGGACGTCGTAATGCGTCTCGATAAGGGAGCCTCTATACCATCCCATACTCTGTGGGCCATTTTCACGCCCGTCTTCCGTCGATGTCGCACCTTGGTTGTTAATGTCTTGGATACTGACAAGCTGGATGATGTAATGCTGGCCTTTCGGCGCAGTGCGTTCGACCATGTTAAGCGGTTGACCCTATGTACCGAATCCAGAGGCGCATCCCCTCACTTCAGCGCGCCTTTACTTCTTAACGGATCATTGACCCGTGTCTTCACCCTCGACTTACGCGGTGTCTCCTTCAACTGGTCTTGTCGGCCTATTTGCGGCTCTCTGACCACCCTTGTACTCATGGACTCGATCAATTCACCCACATGGGATGACATGCATTTCATCGCTGTCAATGCAGTGGCCTTGCGCTTCCTCTGTCTGCGTAACGTGGCGTGCAGAGAAATCCCCGACGGTGTCCAATTTCTAGATCCGATAACATTTCCCTCCGTAACGGAATTCGACTGCGAGCTGGGCGATTATACGGGGGCATCAGCGACGCTTATGCTCAGGCACTGTCGCATGCCTTCTCTGTCCGTTCTGCGATTCAATTCCCGAGGACCTGGACACACGATGTGTCTAACTTATTGCGGGGAACTCATCTCGTCTGTGAAGACCCTCATCCATTCTGGAACGCCGGATCGAGCCTTCTGTTGGCTGCTTTTCTCCCGTCTGCGGCGACTGGAGCAGCTGGATATCATTTCGGATGGGAGTGCCGTCCTCGACGGAATTTTGGAAGCGGATCAGAAACTTTTGCGCATCGAGGCACCTGACCGAGTGGTATGCTGTCCATCGTTGCAAACTCTTTGTGTCTCTGAAACGTCGGCGGCGGACGTGCGGAGCTTTCTGGCGCACCGTGACGTATACGCCCCATCTGTCACGAAAATTGTATTGCGGGAAAGCCCAGGTTTCGTTGGGACCGTGAAGGAGGACATTGATGTGCTGCAAAGTCATGCTGCGGTTGAATTCACAGGAGTATACGTGGATCGTCCGTGGGTAGGCCACGTTTAGCTTTCGTGCTTTATTGTCCTTTAAAATTCTATGACTCACGTCTATTGTTGTGCAATACTTTTGGCCACGTAGTTGCGACTCATATTTGGTTGAGGTTTCCGATATAAAAGGAGGAGTTTCTTTCGTCTCCAGATTCCCTATCGCGATTTTGAAAACATCAGAAGTACGTTTGACCATGAGGTGTGTATCTCTTTGTTCGAACCCTTCCAAGTCGCATAGAGCTTATAGTCTATTTCTAGCCTCGATTTATCGAACGTGCCGTTCGACGTGTGGGCTTGTGTCTTCCTCGCAGCCTTACAGCCATCGAAATCAAGTCCAGCGCAATATGCTTATTTAAGGCGTCGTCTTTGCAATGTTTGCAAAGAGTGGCGTGAAATCTTGTCTTCCAACCCCGTATTTTGGTCTACCCTTTTTCTACACAAGACGACCACCCTACGTTCACTGCAGACGTGGATTGCTCGGAGCGGAACGCTACCCTTATCAGTCGGTCTATATCTTCACCGCGACGCCAATATTTCACCGCCGGAATCGCTATGGCGAGAATTGGAGCCTGCCCTGAATCGGATCAAAGTGCTCGCGATATCTGCCTTCGACGAACAGAGTCTCGTTGCAGCGCTATCCACACTTCGCGGGTCCAGTTCGAACGCGTTGTCTTCTTTGACAGTGTATGCAGGGATATCTGCACGCAAATTGAACCTCGATTCCACTTCCATCACTCCCTCGATCATGCCTTCGTCGAGCATATCGTTTTTGCGCACGCATGGTGTCCGCTTGGAATGGCCAGACGGTTCGTTGTGGACCTCGCTCACTTCCCTGGTTCTGATAGACCGAGCGTGTATCATCACTTGGAAAGACTTCCAGAATCTATCCGCAGGAGCGGTCAACTTAACTCGGCTGGGCATGCGAGAAATCGGGTGTACGGCCTTCCCAAACGAGCCTCTCCAACCAGTAGTTTTTCCGTCGGTGGCCGAATTCTCGCTTGTCTTTGGAGGCAGAGCGTCCGGTACTGTTCTTTTGGAGCATTTCGAGATGCCACGGCTTTCTCGCTTTCGCTTCCACGGAAGTCATCCAGATAGGCTCATGATATTGTCCTTCTCACCGCGCCTACTTTCGACGGTCCAAACCGTTGTGCTTTCCGGAATCACAGACTTAACGTTTTACTCCCTTTTCTTCATGCACCTTCCGCTGCTGGAAACCCTCGAGATGCTGGGATATGACTATGCGGTATTGCGAGGACTTAGGAATGCCGACCTCCGAATGGCTCAGGGGCCAGGACTGTCGAGGGCGGCGTGCCCTCGGCTGTCGCGTATCGGAACCTTGGACGCGACGGGCCGAGACATTCGACGTTTTTTGGAGCACAGGGAAAACCAGCGGACGGACGTGATGCCGGAGCTTCTATGCGTTGGAACAGACCGAATGCCATGGTCCGATGAAGACCTGATATGGATACGCTCCAGGGCGAACGTAGAGTTGTGTGGTCAAAAAACAGAGGATCCCAATTGGATGTCGGGGCATCATCAATGTCTCGTTGAATGTTGCCTATAAACGTCGGCATGGTGATTATGGTAGCAGGATCGCATTTATAGAGACGAAGGGAGAGAAACAGTAGATGATCCTTTCTGTATTTCTAATTGGGCGATACTTGGCCAATTTGGAATCGAACGCCTATATGGAAAGCAAGAAAAATCCCAGGAGTTAGAAACTAGAAGGGCAGCGTGTGTGGACGAATCCAGATTCAAACCTTTTGCGTTGTATAACAAATCAAAAAGAAAAAGGACTCGTACCTGCCATGCGAAGCAGTGGCCCTCAAAAGCTAGTGTGTCAGTGGTCGTCACCGTGGCGAGTCTCTGGAAAGGGGGAGATGAGGTTGCAGGTACCGTCTAGCAATGGAAGCAGAGAACATACCTGTGGACTTGACTTTGCCAGAGAATGGCCACGCAGACGAAAGCACTACGAAAGCCGACAGAAGGAGGGTGACTGAAGAAGACCAAAGCAAATTGATGCCATCCGTCGGCAATTGCCGATTTGTGTGCTAAGTTCGGATGTTCCGCTCGGCCGGCTGGCTTGTAGTGGACTCTGCGCTGACTCTGCGATGAAGAGATTTGAAGAGGCCACTTGATAATGGACGTTGGAATGAAAAATGAAAGTACAAAAAATTAAGATACAGTAAACCAACAGTAAACAGTACTGAATTTAGCCCCGGATCCCCTGTCCAAATGCAGGGACATGAACGAACAGCGCTGCATTCCCATAAAAGTGTCCCAGAGAAGCTTCGTTACCATATGCGACGTAGGACGACCGCACACGATTCCGCTTCGTGATCCTGGTGACCCAGTGCACATCTGCGTCGTCCAGTATCACGCCCATTCCTTCGATTTCTTCCCGCACATCCATGCCATAGCTTTCGTTCATATCGTCCGTGTTGAGGACGTCATCTGCAAGGACGTCGAGGCCGTATCCGTCGAAACTATTCTGACCGCTGTTGTACAGAATTTTCATATGAGTCGCGAGCCCCACGCGCTGAGAGATAGTGCGAACGCGCGCGTCGTCGCCCTTGAGGAGCTGGAGAACAGGGGCAAGCTGGCTTCCCGAATTCTGGCGTTTCCCTCTCCTCTTCGGGCCGGTAGGCATGGGGTACTGATGCGAGAGCCCATACGCAAGGAAGCCTCCACTGGGTAGGAAAGTGGGATCCGCAAGGAGCTGGCGCAACGCATTCTCGAATGCGCGTTCGGGGCCAGGAATCACGCGGTTGGGGGCAGAGGCAGCGCCGCGGTCGACAAGGAAGAGGTTATATGTCAAGGTTACACGGTGACCAGTTTGCACGGGCTCCACCGCGTGCGTAACATCGCTGTAGAATGCAACATAGGCAACACCTGGCACCGACCCAGCGGCGGAGAGTTCCGCGGCCGAGTCGAACGTCCAGGTAACGCCGTCGTGCTCGAGCGTGAATGCGCCTCCGGTATGTTCAGTTGGGAAAATAAGGACGAGGGATCCGATCATGGTCTCGCCGCGCGGCGTGTCTTTATGGGCTTTTGAAGAATGAGCCGGGTCCTGGAAGGTGTCAGTTATAGCTGGCATTTTTTTTTCCGTCACGAACCGTAGACGTTGAGTTTGTAGAGCTCGGCCCTCAGAGCCTTTTCTCCGTCCGTATCCTGACCCTGCAGAAGATCGGGACTGATGGTGTCGATGAGCCCAGACGAAACGACGTCCAGTCGCGTGGCAAATTTATTGAGATCCATTTTCCCAGCCTTGCGGTAAGTCTCGTCAAGAACATCTTTTTGGTCCTTCCCAAAGGTAGCCTGGTCACACGCGGAAGCAAGGGCGACGAGATCTTCGGCCGTTGCGTTTCCCAAGTCGATGCGACTACCGCCCAGACGAAGAATGAGCCGTGCTCTAAGAGATGCTGAGCGCAGAGACTTACCTCGCATTCTTTTCTCCCGCAACATCATAGTAGATGGTCAAGTCCTCCGCTTTGACTGGATGAATGCCACCCGTGTAAGGCACCTGCGCGTCCAGCGAGTCTCGCAAAATGGTTAACTGATCCTCGAAGGTTGGGGGATTGGGTGCAGGATTCCCAAATTCGGTGCTGATAGTGTTGGATGCCATATCGAAAATTTTGTTCAGGACGGTGGCAAGAGGAAAGAAAGGAGATGCTGACACAATGAGTGGCCGGCTATATAGCGCGCGTGTCACATGATCGCGCGACACAACAAAGACTTACATACGGAAGAAGCGAACAATGGACTGCGGTGGCGTTTCATCCCAGCCGAAACCGTTTGACAATAGTCTTGTGTCGTCACGCGATGGAGTTGCAGTTTTTTCAGGAAAGGGCGATTCCAGATCGTAATCAGTTACCACAGTCCTTTCCAGAAGATCGAATCCGCTGGGAGAGAATCTTCTCCAGAGAATCTTATCCCCGGTGGGCTCCGCATAGGGTAGGGGGATTGGTCGCGGTTCGATTTCGAACAAACAGGCGACCGAGGGTTCGAACCAGCCCAAAGTCGTATATTTCCGGGCAATTCGGACAATCAAGTAGGCCATATCACTGACATTGCATGGACCAAGGCACACTTGGGGATCTCCCAGACCCTTAAATTGTCCACAAGACAGTGATAGAACAAGTCGTGTACCCACAACCAGTCCAAAACCACGTAACTGTTCGTTCACGAAGCAGTTTTGGGGTCTTCACCAGCTGCCACCGGCATGTTCAATCAAGAGTCTTCGTAACCTTTCCTTTATATGGACTTGAACAGATGTTGATACGCCGGATCAAAACCATCATAATGAAGAAATTGATGGCCCCGCCTTTGCGCAAGCATTCCGACCTTTTCTGCGCGGTAAATGCCTTTTCAGTAGTTTATGAAGCAGGGGAATGAAGAATCCCTCTATTTTATTGCTTAGAGTATTACTTTAATGCCCGAAAATATATGACTTTCGGCTGGTTCGAACGCTCGCTCGCCTGTTTGCTTGAATTCGAACCGCGACCAATCCGCCTACCGTACTCCGCAGCTAAATTCGAGCTCGCGTAGACGCGTCGTGGCCGATTCGCGGATGCGTGCCGATGCTCGGCCCGAGACCAGTCCAGCAGTGTTACTGGGATTTGGGAGGCTCATTGCCCAAGACACATCGTTCGGGGCCCGGGTACTCACTTAAATGCGTGGAAGTATAGGTTCAAATATATTCAGGATTTTTCGCTGCTTCTCCACTTGTGGTGTGTCGCACAATGTGATTTTGATCATGGTGAGAGATGCGCGTCTCTCAATTCTTCATGTTCACTATCCCAAAACGCGCCAAAAAAAAAATTGAGACAGGCCCCAGGTGCTAGGGGTAGCTTCTCTAATCTCTCCGAGGGTCGCAGTCAAAAAAAATGAGCCCATTCCAGTCGACATTAAATTGCGATCACAGGATGTCCGGGAACTACCCGGACAACGCCGGATACGCAAAGGCGAAGTTCGTAGGGGGGAACTACCGCAACGCGCGCGAGAACGCGGAAGCCCTGGTGATGGGCTGGGGCAAGTGGTCGCACGAGACGGGGCAGTCCCTGCACGTCACGCTCGATATTCTCGACTGACGTGTTGGGGTGAGAGACAATGATGGCGCTGAGCGCCCGTCCGTTCCTTCATCTGATTTTAATGGCCTTTCTTCTACATTTGCATCTACTTCGTCTAATCCTACTGGCGCCTACAATACTGCAAGTATATATACCGAGGAGCACAGTAATTATTTCTCTGTACCAGATAGTGTTCCGGGAACGCAATCCGATACCGCTGCTTTTACTTCTCAAGGCCGAACAATTACAATCAGATGCTGGAATGTGGATGGACGCTTTGCTGCGAACCTCTCTCACCCCGCCTTCTCTGCGGAACTGCTCAAATACGACATAAATCTCTTTCAAGAAACTAAACTATACCCTGGTCAGGAACTGGCTATGCCCGTGCCCGATGGCTATGAAATCTTTGCTGTGTCCCGGGAACCCTCAATGACATTCGAAGATCAGTGGGGTGGCGTGGCCGCTATAGTGCGCAGCGACATACACGCTGTAGTCGATGATGCGCTGTGTGGTCCGGACCTTTTGGTGCTCCAGGCTATAGCGGGGTTCTGATACATCAAGTTATTACCGGGAGAGACGGGCATCCATACATCAGAGTCTCTGTCCAGAGATGCGGCGTGATGTATCACCCGAGAGACTCAGATCTTTTGGGCTCTTTCTTCCTACGTGCCTGCCCGCTCGCCGTGCGCCGCCTCTGTAGGCGCAGGGGCTGTGCAGGCCCGCCCGTAGCCCAAAATGGACAATTCTCCCGTTCCATTTCCCCTCGATATTAGCCGTAGAATATTATTGTAACGATACATAATGCTTACACGCACCGTGATTAGCTGTGAAACCCATTCCCCGTACCACAATCATTGTTTGAATTTTCAGGTAAGCGACATGTTTATGCATGTTATGTACCCGCTCCTTCGCCTCCTGCCACCACCCCGCTCCTCCATTCCCGCCCTTCCCGGCACCCTGGCTTTCGTTCAACAGTGCAGGCCCATACACCTCCCTACCAACATATCACTGGCGGAATTCCGGCTCCTCTGGATCAATTCCTCGCCCTCTCCAGCCGTTTGCAATTTTGCCCTGGCACGGGCTCCCTACCGCCCCCCGCTGCCAGGAACAGCTGGTGCGTTCCACTTGCTTATCATCTGACTCCATGTAATGGGTTCCCCCAGTTTTCAGTCCTGTCAGGCTGCTGCTCGTGGTGCCGCTGCCCCCGCTTCCCGCCCCTCGATCCCGCCGCTTCCCGCCGGCTGTTGGCGCCCGGTACCTTGCCGCGCGTGGCACCTAGCGGGTCACACCACCTTTGCGCACCCGCCTCGTTGTTCGTGGACTCACACGCGGCCTCCTCGCGTCGGCGCTGCCCCGCCTTCCCGCCCCTCAATGCCGCCGCTTCCCGCCGGCTATTGGCGCCCGGTACCTTGCCGCACGCGGCACCTAACGCGTCGCGCCACCTTTGCGCACCCCCCTCGTTGTTCGTGGACCCATACGCGGCCTCTTCGCGTCGGCGCTGCCCCGCCTTCCCGCCCCTCAATGCCGCCGCTTCCCGCCGGCTGTTGGCGCCCGGTACCTTGCCGCGCGCGGCACCTAGCGCGTCACGCCACCTATGCGCACCCGCCTCGTTGTTGGTGGAGCCATACACGGCCTCCTCGCGTCGGCGCTGCCCCGCCTTCCCGCCCCTCGATGCCGCCGCCCTCCAACATACCCACCACTTTGCCATCCTCCATTACTTAGTTTTTTATCCCTACATCATCATGTACCCGCTGTGAATATCATTATTTCCACTCACACTCCCTAAGTCGTTCCCAAGTCAGTAAACCAAGTCAGCAAATCATCTAATGAATCTAACGCTCAAAGTCACAACTACATCAAGAAATCGTAACTACTACTTCAAGAAATCGTAACTAGACTTCAAATCGTAACTAACTAACTGAAGAGATTTTCACAAGTCAATCATCAAGGACACCAAAATCATCAATTTGCACGAGTAACTACATCTATAGTAACCCGGTACGGACGAGGACAACAGCGTGGAGAAAGTCTGTGGTTGAGCACAGAATGAGAGAGACTAAGAACGCCGTTGAGGGCGGCTACGAGTTGCCGTTGAAGGCAGAGTACGGTAAAAAAACAAGACCTCGCGAAGAGGAACTCGATGAGCGCTGGTTGAGCAGCAGACGTCCCTTGCTACATTAAGTGCGGCGTTTTCTGCAATGAAGTCAGTTGGCTTGAAAAAAAAAACGGTGAAATAAAAGTAAAAACTCACTTTGCTGCAGGCTTCGCGGCGGTAACGGCGGTAACGGCGGCCGCGGCGGCCCTTGTCCCCGCCCTAGCTCCCGCCCTCGGTGCCGTTGCAGCGGCGGTTTTCTTCGCCGCCCCCGTCCCCTTCTTCGCCGCCCCCTTCTTCCCCGCTGCTGCAGCCTCGTCAGCCTTCTGGGCCGCAAAAGCCGCCTCGATCCGGGCATCCTCCTCCGCCATGACATCGGCGCCGCGTTTCTTCGGGCGGAGGATTGGCGTCCCGTCGGCGTTCTTGCCAGCGTTGATGGCACGCTTGGGACGTCCACCGGTCACGAACAAGGGCGCGCCGCCCGCGGGGTTCTCGCGAGATGCGTGCAGGCGCTCAGCAGCCTTCTCCTCCGCTGCCGCCTTGTCGTCGCGCACCTTCTCGAGTCTGCGCAATGCCGCACTCTGCTTCCGCAGCGCCGCCGCCTCGCGATTGATGCGCGCGCTCTCAGCGCGAGCAGCGGCCGACATGGTGGCAGGTGCAGGTGCTGGCTCCTCCAGACGCACAGCGTCGGCGGCAACGTTCTCGTCACCCGGGACCTGCTTGCGCGGCCTCCCCCGACGAGCGGGCGCTGGCGCTGGCTGAGCTGCCTTCGCATCCTTCTCAGCCTGCTTTTCCGCCGCCTTCTGCGTTGCCGGAGCAAGCGGGTGGCCCTTCGGAATGTTGGCGGGTGGGCGGGACTCGATGTACTGCGGCACATAACGTGATGCGGTCGAAGCAGTGCGCTCGTGCTCGACCTCGGCCGTCGCGCTTGCCACCGTCGTTTTGAAGACGGACAGCGCGGAGGGCTGCGTGCGCTGCGTGGCAACACCGGGCACGCTATTGCTGAAGCCCGCCGCTTGTGGTGGGGCAGCGGACGGTTGCAGGGCAATGGGACCTGGGGTGGGGAACAAAGACGAAGAGTCGGTGTTGGAAGAGGGGAAGGCAAAGGGGGTAGAGGGAGGAGCGGGCAACGACGAGAAGGGGTTGAGCAACGCAGCCGAGGAGGCGTTTACAGAAGGGAAAGAGAACGATGTCGACTCCCAAGGGGGCAAGGACAACGGAGGCGACGAGGAGGCATCGGAGGAGGGCAAGGAGGAAGGCGGTGGGCGCCGAGCGTTCGCCGCAAAGGCAGAGAATGCCGCTCCGCAGTCCCTCACGACGGAGCCTGAGGGTGACGAGTCGTTGCCCCTGGCCAAGGGGGCCGACCATAAGGGAGGCAAGGGAGACGACCGCGAGGGAGGCAACGGCTTCCCAAATGCTTGGAATAGGACGCTCGGCCTGTAGTCGTTGGCGGGCATAAACGACCCCTCACGCCCCGGGCTCCCACCCAGTACGCGGTCCTGCTCGAAGATCGCGCCTCGATGGATAGGCCGCGCGGCGGGACGGCTTGTACTGGGTTCTTGAATCGACGCCATCGGGGCATCCGCGTCGTCCCTCGCGTCGTCCATTCCCTCGCCCAGTGGCATCTCCAAACTGCTGGAGAAGTTGGGCGCGAAGGCGCGGGGGAAGGGCATGGTCGTGTCCTCTTCGTCAGATGCAAAGCCGCCGCTGAAGCCAAAAGTACTTGACACGCTGTCGTCGTCAAAGTCGAGGTTGCCCATCACCTCGTCGAAGTCGTCGGGCAGGTGTAATGCGGGACCAGAACCAGCCGCTGGGGATTGGGGAGCAATGGCGAGTGCAGGTGCAGCGACAGTCGATACAGAAGGAGGAGGCGGAGCTGGCCCAGCCGCAGCAGCGGGGGCGTCGTTGCGAGAAGCTGAAGCAGAGGCGGCAGGCGCTTTGGCAGGCGCTTTACGGCGCACACGTTTCGGTGCTGGTGCAGGCGCGGTAGCGGGCTCGGGGATCGAGACAGAGTCGCCGTCTTGCTCCCCCGCCATCCCATCCAGACGAATCAGGCCGTCGAGGGCGATGCCGTTGTCTTCCTGAGTACCTGGCACAGGCAGCGCTCTCGCATCACGCACGTCGTGCGCTGCACAAAGAAATTAGTCATTTTCGCCCAAACATTGCTCTCGACATAACACTTACAGTATACACGCTTCACGAACGTCCCAAATTGGGTCTTGAATTGGTCGAATTCGGGGTAAGAGGCCTGGAAGTCAGCGCCCAGAGGGGTTTTGCCCCAGCTCGCACTGTCAAAGAAGAAGAGAAGCAAAAGCGAGATCAGTGTGTGTACACGATCAGATTTCCAAAACGGGACTCACGTCTTGATAGATATGTCTCCCGCACGACGAGGCATGGGTCCGCCGCAGGCCACGAAGGTGACCCACCCCGTCGCGTCCTCAATGGCCGCGCACATCTGCCCGACGACAGTCCCGATCTGATCAATGGCGCTGTGGCAACATCAGCTCTCGACTTCGACTCAAGCATCAAGTGAAAACTCACTTCTGGTATTGCTCCGGCGTGCGCTCGCCGTCGTCCTCAGAATCGCCCGATAGACGCTCCTTGTTAAGCCGCACCGTCTCCTCCCTGACAAGCTGCTTCACCTCCTCGGGCTCGGCGTCAAAAAGCTCTACACTCGTTCCACGGCGCATACTCAGCCTGAGGCCCCGATTCTTGCGGATGCGCGCCACAGTCTCGTCCTCCAACCGCTGTTCCTCCGCCTCAATCTCGACCTCCGTCATCACCCTCACCGTCACACCGGCGGGCACGCCAGGGACACCCGCGTCAGCAGGGACGCCGACGCCGGTGGTGGTGACAACGTACGACGCGATGGCGGCGCGCCCCGTCTCGAACTCCTCGTTGAGCTCGCGATACCCACGCGCATTGAGCGCGTCTTGAATCTTCTGGGGGTACATCTTCTGGTAGGTCTCGATGGTGCGGTATGGGCGCTTCTTGACGGTTTTCTCGAGCATGGTGAAGAACGAGCGCCCACTTTTCTTAGCGGCACGGCCGACCTGGGGCCTGCTGTCGCGATAACGCATCCACCCTTTCAAGCGCTGTGAAATTGAGTGAGTGAGTTTTAAAACTAAAACTTGTCAGCTTACCTCCTTCGTTTTGTTTGTCCCCTTGCCCAGTAGCTCCGACTCTTCAGCTGTGAGCGGGCGGGCGCCCGGCACGCGTGTAGGTAGCCCGAGGCGGCCCTCTTCGGAAAACAGGGTGAAATATTCGGTGTTGAGCACGATCCAGAAGCGGCTCATCGATACCTTCTTGCCGTTGGATCTCGCCACGAGGTACGCAGGAAGCTTCGAAAGGAGGAAGTCGCGCTGCGCGGGAGAAGTCCATTCGTGAGCAGGCATGGGTACAGGTAGGTGAGTTTTTTTGACGGTGCAGAGGTTTTGGGGAGGGTTTTTTTTGGGCAAATGTGTTCAAGTCCTAACGCTGCGCCACAATAAAAGGCTTTAAACCTTCTGCGGCCCTTCTTTTCCCGCTGATCTTGCCCCCATTCAGATCGAGATTTCACATTTTTACTGCTAATCCCAGTCTCATGTGTTTCTCATGATATCTACTCCGCCAGGCCAGGCCTTACGCGGTCCCCAAGCAAACCGCTCCATGGCATCAAATCAGAAGGATTGAAACCTTCTCATTCAGGGCTTCGGTCTGCAACCGCCCCGGACGTTTGCGTGAGCGCAATTGAAACCTTCTCATTCAGATCTTTGGTGTGCAACCGCCCCGGACGTTTGCGTGAAACCTTCTCATTCAGATCTTCGGTCTGCAACCGCCCCGGAGGTTTGCGTGAGCGCGCGCGGACTTCCTTATTAATGTTAACCCTTGCCGTATGTGTCTTTCAGTCCTCCTTCTTCTCCCAACTTCAGCACTCCCCAGATGACATCCTTTCCTGTCCCTGCCGCGACTACCGCCCCCTCTGCTCACGAAGAGCTTAGGGCGGTCATCGCGACTGTCACTGATCTTTTGGACAAGGCCCACGCCCTCACCACCTGTGCGCAGGACTTGTACGGTCAGTTTTATTTCTGTCTGTCCGGCATTCTTTTCCCTTATCGCCCTCCTCAGATCGCTTGCCTGGCCTTGTCGACCTCATTAATGAGGAAGCCGCGGACGACAGTATGTCCTTGCCTTCATCGTGATTTCTCACTGATCGATTTTGGTTTGCACAGATGTGTTTGTGCGGGCACCCGCCAAATCTCCCGCTGAAGTCGAAGCCGAGCACGCCACCGAGTCCGAGGGTTCCCGTCCCTGGTGGGTCGTTTTTGTTGGGCGTGAGCCCGGCCTGTACACCACCATGTAAGTCATTCTATGATATCTTTATTTATTTTCTGACTGTTGTCGCTAGCGAGGCGGCGAACCTCCAAATCAAGGGCTGCCCCGGCCAGGAATACCGCCGCAAGTCTAGCAAGGAAGAAGCCCTGGCCTTCTACACCCTCATGGATAGCAAGAAGCTCGTCGAGAAGTGGGTGGAGCTGGTCGAGGAGGAGTAGATACATTGTATTCTGGCTTTGTGTATAATTCCTGTAGCTGCTGGAATACACCCCAATTTGTTCCATTGCCTCGCGTTCGGTGCACAGAATACGCCCACCCGCATTTGGTTTCATAGATGCCTAGATTTGTTCATTGACATCTGATTAATCCATCTCCCTATCAACCTCTATCAATGTGCGCGAGTTCGGACTTTCTTGAAGGAGCATATTCTGCTCACGATGCCTAGGCGGTGCCGCTTCTCACTCCACATGCACCTCTGGTGCATTCTGTTCTGCACATCCAGCCAAGCTTATTTCCTTCTCACTTATTCAGGCGGCAAAACATGGCACTGGCGGTGAAAAGGAAAGTGTATTGGGAGCTCGTATACCTACAGACGGTCTTCTCGCATAAAAAAACACACCCTATCACAACACCAAGCTAAGCGGTCAGCCTTGGTACTGCACACTCGTGCCTGGTTACCAAAGTCAGCGAGATTGAAATAGACCAGAATCCAGACTCACCCGGACATCAGAATGTCGTCCGACGGGGGAAGGTCCGCCGACAATGGATGACGAGCGTGCTGCCGTTGCAGGAATAGTAGAGACTCTGCCGCAGCTTGTAGGTCTGCGCTGTGAAAGTAGTGAAAGTGCATGAGCATAGCTAGGACGCAGGCAGGGCGGTGCAGTACTCACCAGGCAGCATCACTCAATTGGACCGGTCCTCGACGGACATCTGAGTGCTGAGGTACTGGACTCGGGCAAGTGGAGACGCCACGGCTGAGTGCCATATCCTCTGAGGAATCTGGGTGCGGCGGGGGAAGCCGGGGCTTCTTCGGTGGATCCCACTTGCGCCGGGAGAGTTTCTTTGCTGCCCTGGTCAAGTCAGGTCAGCGTCGACAAATGAGAGATGAACTGCGAACGCACCGCTGAGCCGCCATTTTTTGGCGTTTTTTCTCCCTGACCTCGGGATGATTCTCATAGTAACGGGCTGAAGCCGCCTTCCATTGACAGCGTTTGGTTTCCTGGGCGCTGCGGTGGCCGCGTCGTCGATCGTGCTCATCTCGTTCCAGCTGCTGAGCTTGTAGTTTGCGACGGCTGTCGTGCGTGGTCAGTCATTGCCGCTTTCCCACTGACTGCCACATACAGGTAGGCGGTATGTTTCCGAAGCTCGTCGAGTTCAGACGAGGCAGAGCAGGTAGAAGAAGAGCGACTACGAGAACAGCTGGTCATGGTGGAAGCTAAAGGGTATTGCCTTTTTGGGACTGACTGGTCCGTCGTCTCTTTATCTCGACTTCTTTTCTACTGCGTGTAGAACAAGAAGGCCCGAGCCCATTAGCAGATATAGGCGTTCGGGGATCCTTGCCCAACTTTTCCAAAAATCTTGAATTTATTGAGTCGTAAAAATTCGCAAAGTACACTCAGACAACTGAACGCACCTCTTGTACCACCTGTTTCGGTACAATTGATCAAGCGCACTCAGTATATTTTTCTGTCTAATGTTCGCAACTCAACCGTTTGTCATGATTTTTTGACACAGCGCGTACCAATAGCCTCCCCGATCCCTCTAATTTTTTCGTGTTTATTGAGCTAACTGTTGCCCTGCTATGCCACTTGTCGTCGGCTACAACGAAGAGAGGCCGAAAACCTTCTCTGGTGGAAATATAATGTAGGCAAGTGACGATACACTTTGGTTTGCCATTCAGAACCCCGCTGCGTTCGCGATTTCTAAAATCCAGTCCTTGAACTTCCGCAAATGAGACATTATTGCGTGCTCATAAACTGCTCTAAAGAAATTTTCGCCGATGCACATCGGAGACTTACGCAAGTTTCAAAGACACTTGGCTGCCTCAGATTTGTCTGAAACCCGCTGGTGTTCTCAGCGCTCGTTAGCAAAGTGGCCGCACAAACCCAATCGAGCCTGTGACCGTGACCGTGACATTTGCCGAGCCGCTTGACGTGTTTCTCTCTCTTCCTCCTACCACCAACTGAAGTCCGACCGACTAAGGTTAGCCACTCTCCTTGCTTTCGTCACTCAGCTGGAAGAGTGTCGGTCTGCCGTGCGACACGCGGGTCTTACCATAGGCAATGCGGAGGCACATGATGGCGGGTCGACGCGTCCAGTTTGGGTGGCATCCCACTTGCGACGCGTTTTTTTGAGAAGAAATGCTGACAATGCGATTCTACAGGCCTATCCCTCTTTCAATGCTGCGTAAAACACGTCAAGGGACGGAATTTTCGCCGTATCTAGCCGACCTACTGCCACCCAACCAGAATATCGACTTCTTCCAATCCACCGTCTCTCTCGCGCCTCTTATGCGAGATGCGCTCGCCGCCGCAGATCTGCGTGCCACCGAGCGGGATGCGCGCGGTACCGATGATTCTGAAGACTGGGAAGACGAGGATGAGGGGCCAATCCTCTCCAGGCCACCAACCCCTCTTTCGCGGTCCCCGAGCCCTCTCTCGATGGGCCACGCGTCGCTCACTTCGTCACGCGCATCTTCGCCCCTGTCGGATCCCCCGCCGTCACCCTTACCTTCCCCCTCACGCTCATCGCCACCACCACAAAACGAAGCGCTCCTTGACGCCAAAAAGCGCCGGGCTTTACGCAAAGCTGCACGCCGCCAACGCCAGCGCGTCGTTCAAGCCCAAGCTCTGCCATTTGGGCGCCCGCCGCGCGCAAAACATTGTACCGCCTACCGCGAGGAACTTCCCCATAAGACGTCGTTCGACGCCGGCGAACTCAAATGCTCTTCCGGCGGTGGCTGGCGCGCTGATGGTGCAACAAAGAAACCGCGTCTTTCACGGCGCAGTCTGCGGCGCCTGCATGAGTTGATAGCGGAGGGTCATATATTGGTTGAGTGGGACGGCCGGTGCGTAATCTTTCCTCGGTACTGGTCAATATTCCTGATTTCAGCGTGCAGTAACCCTAAGCTTATCCTGGACGCTGAAGGGCGCATCGTCGCGGTGCTGCTCGGTCGACCGGAAGGTGACGACTGGGACGCAGTAATCGACGAGATGGCGTCCCTGTTTGAGGGCTTGCGCTCCCGCGGCGTGCGGCGTGGTGTTTTCAAAGCCAAGAACCGTCGCCATCGTCACGGAAATTTTTATACCCTCGCGCACGCCATGACAAAGGGCCCCGGTCAGAAGGTGCTTGTCTGTTTTTCGTTCAAGAGGCATGCTAATCCCGAGGTTTGCAGAAGCCAGGCAATCTCGCGCATACCAAGGAGTACCGCCTGTTGCTGCAGATTTTGATGACAAGCCGCTGCATCCGGCGCATCGCAGGGTTTCAATCCAGTATGCTCAGTTCTCACATCATTTGTTTCGTCACTGATTCTCCCAGGCGGCCTCGCCCATTACGTTCCCAAGCTGTATGACTTCTTTTGCAAGACCCTGAGGGGAATCTACGACAATCAGCCGGAGCTCGAGCATCTATTCTCGAACTCGGTTTTCCCCGCCGCAACGTGGAATCTCGGCCCTCAAGTCGTTACCGAAGAGCACGAAGACGGTCTCAACCCCCCTTTTGGAATGTGCGCCCTCACTTCCGGGGGCAAATACGATTATCGGCTAGGTGGACATCTGAGCATGAAGCAGCTCAAGGCCGTAATACAATTTCCCCCCGGCTCCACTATCCTAATGCTATCCGCCTGTGTCACTCACGGCAACACCCCTATTGCAAAGAATGAAACACGGTACTCAATGACCCAGTACGCCTCGGGCGAACTCTTTCGATGGGCAGCATACGGGTACCGGAGCGCCTCGACACTGCTGGCCACGGCGAAGGGGGCGGCGGAGAAGCGTGAGATAGATGGTGAACCGGGGGAACGGGCTGCGTGGGCACTGGGGTTGCTGTCGAAGGCAGCTGAGCTCAAGGCCGACCGCGCGCGTGTTTTTGGTCTAGATCAGGGATCTGATTCCGCTTAGCGCTATATCCATATATCTTTCAAGTTACCGTAGCTAGTTCGTGAATCTATTTGCGCCTTGGATATCTCTCTTCCCCACCATGAGCAAGTTTTCAAAACGGAAAATCCGCATGTTCAGTCCAGGTGAGGTTCTCTGAGCCACGAGCTATATCTTATTAATCTCCTTCACAGAGCCGTGGGTCATTCCGACGCGCACGATTCGTGCATTCAATCGAGGTACGGGCCTTGCCATATGAGCCACCCCCTTTTTTTCACGTTTTATAGATGGCAGTGTCCCAGATCTCAGTGCGTTTTTTTTTATCCCTTAGCCCTCGATTCTCACTGACTCTGAATTCCAGCGAGAGACAGTCGCCGGGGACCGGCGTCAGAGATTATTCAAGATTCACCTCTCACCTCAACGCGCGCCGAAAGCGTCGCGCGCGCTCGTGTGATCAGAAGGTTGCGCGAGGGTATGCAGCGTGAGGGAGGATATATCCGGATGCTGGGGCATTTGACCCTCTGCGAAGAGATCACCGGGTATGGTGTCTTCTACACTGCGAAATGCGCCGCGTTGGAGAAGGAACACGCCGAGTACGCCGCCTTCTCGAGGGCGAGGGAGCGCATCGTCGAAAAGGTGCACCTGAGGCGTCTGACATTCGAGGCCCGCGACCAGTTGGCACGGGACGCTTATCGTCGTGCCCATCCGCCCTCAACTGCCAGACGCGGCATTCGAATCATTGACAACCGCGGTGGTCGTATGCCGCGAGAGGAGCCACTCACCGAGGACAACCTGTACCTCACGGACGCAAGGCCCACCGAACTGGGGTACGCGAGACTTGCCCACTTGTGCTCCCTTTGCCACGGCGTCAAATCACACCCCGTTATGTGATTGCTATGCCTCCTGCGTGCGCTCAGACTAACCCGTTCATAGATACCCATGCAAACATAGTCATTGCTATGTTTGCATCCGTATCTCTTTGGAGACGTCGTGGAGCTGCCCCGACTGTGAAGAGGCCCTTCGTCGTGCACCGCTCGCAAGTGGGGAGGAGGCGGCGAGTATTGCAGAGGACCACGGGGATTGGGATGCTAGCGAGGTTTCAATGAGCTGGGCGGGGTTGTCGTTCCCGCGCCCGCAATTTTAGGGGAATTTATGTCGTAGACGCAGATTGCAATACGCCATGCCGCTTAGACCTCTCGGAACGAAGGAGATAGAGAATCCAATTGAATTGCAAGGAAAACTAGTTTAGGGAGAAGTGCCCCAGCCTAATGCACTGTGCCAACCGTACGGGTTGTAGCGGCCTTTGGGGCAGATGACGAAGGGCGGCCATTCGGAACCGGTGTAGATTTTGAGGGGTGTCGTGCCGTCCCAGAAGGCGAGTGTGTCGTCAGTAGCCAGGTCTGTGAATGGGGTTATCTTCGTAATTGCTCATGTCGCGTGTTATAGCCTACCGGCAACCGCCGGATCCATAGTTCCCGCTGCGATTTGTGCATTCATACGACGACGGAACCCTGTGCGTACAATCAGTTAAATTCTGTATCAATGAAGGGAAATGTACGTTTAATACGCCGAGAAAGCGGGGTTTGAAGTGTTTTATTTTGCGGACCATGGATGTCAAGAGGATTGAATTGCACGAGAGACTCCGAGCTATGTTTACGCGGAGGGAGCAGAGTTGACGTGGGCATAGTGCAGTTTCGGAGGTTTAAGTAGCGAGACAAGGATATGCGGGCCGGTGGGCAGTGTTGATGGACATTGTCCTTGTTTAGCATCAATGCCAATCCTCTCTCGGTTTTCTGACTCCCACCAAACTCCCACTCCCTCCTTTTCCCCTCCGTTTGTTGCCCTTTGCCACCATGGACGAAAAGACTGATCTCTTGCTACTGCCGAGCGACTACTTCTACGATAACGACTACGATGGCATGCCTGCCCTGATGGATGTGTCTGACTCCGATTCGGACGACGCTTCGGGCTGCGACTCAGACGATGATGTACCGGATTTGGTATCCGTTGAGGACATCCCTGGTCCGCCCTTTCCTTCTCTCTCCATCTTTTCTCCCTTTTTTAACAAGAGAGCTTGATAGATGCCGCAAACCTCAAGGATTGGACGCCACGGCCGACCGCTCCGTAAGTTCTTGCCCTAATTTTGAAAGAGAAAGAAAGCTGACGTGATGAGCAGCTTTGCCTACAAACCCGGCCTGGCCTGCGACGCCAATTTTCGACTGCGAGGCCGTTCGACACCGACACCAGCCGTCTTGGTAGTGGCATGCCCAGCATGCGACATTGACAAGCTGGGGCTCAACCTGCACGAGGGGAACGTCTTCAGGCGCGCGGAGCAGCCCACGGGGGAGTACCTGGAATGGGAGGCCTGCACAGGCCGGCTCGAACGCGCCAGGACGCTGCGCAGGGCTGAGCGGTACCGCGAGCAGACCACCGTGCTAGACGAGGAGCTGCAACGCCTCCTGCGATTCAACGAGCAGCTGACAGGGTGGGGTGTCACCGACGGCGAGGCTCCAGAGCGCATGTGGGCGATGTCGTGGCCGTCGGCGCCTTCGACGCGCGCAGTTGTGCCTGCGTTTGTGTACGCCACTTTTATCTCTCGAATAGATGGCTCGCTGACGGGGGGTTTTTTTTTTTCACATTTTATTTCAGCCGTGCTAAGTTGTAGCCTACATCTGCTCATCGTATATACAACCACCCTATGCAATTACAAAATGTGAATGCCTCGTATGCGTGAAATAAGGCTCGGTTTGATGGCTCGGCATAGCCAGATGGCATCATTCCTTCAACAAAAACGGTCACCAAGCCCTTAGGCGAAATCTTTTGAGGTGCGTGTTTGTGTCCTCCGCTTCGCCGCTATCTCTCATGAGCAAACGAAAGGCCACTGTGGTGGAGGTCGAAGATGAAGACTTCAACGACGGCAGCAACAGCGAGGACGAGGAAACGTACGTGCCGCTGCCTCGCCACGCCGCCGACCGCGTCCACTTTGTCCCCGACGAGTCTTTCACCTTCACTGAGGATGGTCGACTGCGCTCCACGATGAACTCTGTGCCGACGCCCGCGTCCCCTCCCAAGAAATCGAAGGCGGCCTTGAATCCCAATGTCGCACCGACGCCACAGCCACAAGCAGGACTGCAGGATTGGGAGACCGATTTTTCGGAGTTTGATGCCGACTATGGGATTGGAATCCAAAAGGCTGCGCGGGACCCACGGGCATCGGTGAGCAGAGTTCACAGTTGACGGACAATCATTAAATAATAATATTTTGCGGGCAGGACGATCCTAACGAGCAATGGGTGCGCTTGGATCGGGAAGACTTCCTCGACGAACTCGTCCGCGGGGATGGTCGCGGTGACTCAATGCACCAGGTCTCATGTGCAACGGAGGGGTGCAAGAAGCCCGAGTGGCATTTTCGCTGCCGGGACTGCTTGTATCCCTCTCTGTATTGCAAAGGCTGCACGACGAGTATTCATCAACGGATGCCACTGCATCACATCGAGGTGCGTCTTCCGTGAACCATGTCTTTGACCGAATCTCACTGGTGATATAGGAATGGAACGGCGTTTCTTTCAAACCCAGGTCCATAAAATCCCTGGACATCCGGATACAGCTAGGCCATCCACTGGGCGAGGTCTGCCCAAACCGGGTGGTGGCGCATGGGGACGCTTTCGTCATCGTCGGTAGCCACACCATCGACGAGGTGGGGCTGGACTACTGCAACTGCGGGCATGCAGCGTCCCAGCCGATCCAGTTGCTACGAATGCGGCTGTACCCGGCGACCGGTACCGCTCCTCGCTCAGCCGCGACATTCGCGTCGCTCGAACGCTTTGAGCACATGTCGCTAGAATCCAAATGCTCGGCGTACGAGTTCTATAACAGCCTAGCGCGCGCAACGGACAACACGGGGGAGGAGCCTTCTCGAGTAAGTGGGGCTGTTTCGGTCGACAATAGCCTTTACTAACTACTTTACAGGAACGCTACGAGGAGTTTTTGAGGATGACGCGCCAGTGGCAGCATCTCCATCTCCTCAAGCGCGCCGGGCGCGCTCACTCTTGCGACGAGCACCGCATGGAGGACACCAAGCCAGGGGAGTGCGCGCTGCTCTGTCCAGCATGCCCACAGCCTGAGAAGAACCTGCCCCCTGATTGGGAGAAGGTACCATTTGAGCGGGGGTGCGTGAATCCAAGCAGTGCGACGCGACTACTGACCTTTGGCCATAGATTCCTTTACGCCTTGTTTCTCGCAATTGACGCGAATTTTCGGCTCAAGCGAAAGGACGTATCATCGGAGGAGAAGGATCCTGGTTTTGGGAATGGATGGGCGTTCTTCGGGGAGGTAAAGGCGTACATGGCATATCTGGATAAGTACTGGGATGACAAACAGGAGGTGAGTTGCGACGTGGATGCCTGACGTTATAAAAACTGACTCTGTATGACAGCGGAGTACTTGCGTCGCTCACGATGCCGTCGACAAGCCGGATCGGGAATCCCTCGGGACTGCTTCGTCGGGCATCGGCACCGTCGATTGCGCGCGACACAATATGAAGCGTCCGAACGGTGTGGGTGATCTGCAAAAGGGGGAAAGGTCAGTATATTCATTGCGCGGCTTGCCAAGTTCCTGACTGCGTACAGATACATAAATATGGATTGGCTCTTCTTTATGAGCCTGGCTGGAAGCACCGTCTACCGGCTTTTTGTCTCCTACGATATTGCGTGCCAATGGCACAAAAATATCTGGGGGCGCATGTCGAAGTTCTCCACGTACCAGGGCGTCGTGTTCATGGAGGGCCAGAAGTACGTGACCTTCCTGGTCCCGAAATTCCACCTCCCAGCGCACATCGAGCTGTGCAATATTCTCTTCTCCTTCAACTTGACGCCGTTCGTGGGGATGACGGACGGGGAGGCCCCTGAGCGTGGATGGGCGGACGCAAACCGGCTTGCGAACAGCACGAGCATCTCGGGACCGGGAGCCCGCCGCGATGCCCTCGACGCCCACTTCCAGTATTGGAATTGGAAAAAGATCATGTCTCTAGGTACGCCCCGAGCTTCGTGACAGATAGAGGGCATATACTAACGGCTTCTAGGGCGCACGCTGCTGGAGCGCATGCAGAAGGCCGCTCCGATGATGCTCGAGACGCGAGCGGCGTGGGTGGACATCGAGCGGTCGTTCACTCCGACTGTCATCGAGACGTGGACGGCCATGGCGGAAGTGTGGGAGCGCGACCCGCGCAAACCGAATCCGTTCCAGTCAAAGGTCACGCACGACAGCCTGAAGGATGTGCGGCTGCAACTGGCAATCATCGCGTCCGAAGACAAGATGAACGAGCGCGTTCTGGGGGACATGCATGAGACCGAGATGTTGTCGATGGGCCTGCAGTTGGAGGAGCAGCAGTAAGTTGTCCCTCACTAGAATCAGGGCGCAGGACTAATGAGAGGATACAGGCGAGCACTGGCGACACATGTCGGGCATGTGGGTCTGCACGAGACGGTGGATCAAGGGCGGAGACGGATCGATCGCGAAACCAAGCTCCGGCGTAAAATCGACTCATGGATGCTGGTCCAGCAGCTGTTCATCCCCGAGGTGACGCGGCTGCGGGAGCGGGATGACACGGCGCGTAAACGGGCGGCGGCAACGCAGGTTCTCCCGGGGGTGCGGGCCCAGGACATGAAGTTGTGGCTGCCGTCGGGCATCGGGCGGCAGGCCCAGTGCGATGCGTCGCTGGTCGAGTTCGAGTACCGGCTTCGCAAGGGGCAGGCGTTCGCGGCGCTCGATGAGATGTGTGGGCTGCTGGCGTTGCGGACACGAGAGTACCACCACAAGGACCGCGGGCAGCATGGCGTGAAGCTCAAGACTCGATCGGACACCCGAATCAAAGGCCTGCAAGCACGCATTAGTGCGGCGGCGGAAGACTACCGCGCTGCGCGGTCAGCACTGGTGGCGCTCGGGGTGATGCTGAAGAAGACGGAGTGGGACATCCATCTGAAGGTGTTGGCTGCTGGGGACGTGCGTGGGCGGCCGAACGCGCACTTTGGCGATGAGGAGAGGCAGAGGGGAGGGAGGAAGAAGAGGCGGGTCTTGACGCCCGAGGAGGAGGCGAGGAAGGCTGCAGTGAATGCGGAGGACAAGATGCCGATGTCCTGGATCTGGCTCGCTCAGGGTGCGGGCGACGACGAGGATGTGGTTAATAACGATTGTAAGCCCCATCGTCGGCTTATAGCATGCATCAAACTGATCATTCTACAGTCTTACGCATCGAATGGGCAAAGACCCGCGCCAAGGCCATGCGGTACCAGGAGGAGGTAGACCTTCTGGAGGAGGAGATGCGACGCGTGCTCCAGTTCCAGGAGTGGCGCACCGAATGGTGGAGGTCGCTAGTGGGATTGCGCGCAGACCTGCAGCCGGACGCGGCGCTACGAGAGGGACACGCCGCATACGCTCACAAGCAGGCCGGGTACATGGAGGGGATTGGGACACGCTTTCAAGCAATGTGGAAGGATGTCCCGCAGTTCCTCGAAGGCATTCGCGCTACGTACGACACGATGGAGGACGAGGAGGAGGAGGGAGGAGAAGGGGATGAGGATGGTGTGGGCGAGGGAGACGATGGTGGGAGCTGGCTGGAGTCGTAGACAAGAGGACGATGGCTTACGAGTCGTAGCTGTGGTGGGGGACGGAGATCGTGTATATTATATTCTGGACTTCACGATACTGTTTGTAACTTTATTCCAGTGTAGCTACACTTGTATTCCCAAAGCTGCCCAATTTGTAGAGTCGTCAGTGAAGAAATGAGACGGGGGTGGCGAGCTTCGTTTTTGGTGTGACGGACGCCCATTCCCTTTTCTGGCCGGTGACGTCAGCTTATCTGGAGGAATTTGCCAAACACGCACATATAAGCTGGACGTTGTGGAGGACGACGAGCTCACGGCGGTGGGCGACATTGATGGCAGGGCATGGGTTGCCTGCCTAAAAGGTATGTGTCTCTCAACGAGAGGTAATGATACATCACGCTCCATCTACCACGAGAGCAATTCATACATGAATGCCAATCTCTCATGAGAGGCGATGATGTATCATACCCCCAGTATATGGTGGGTGCTCAAGGTAGGCGCGGCGTGCATATTCTGCGCGTACATTCTCCCGCACGGGTCTCCGTGGGAGCGCTGGGCTAGGATTGCGCCTCTTCAGAAACTCGCCGAATCGGTGGCTATTGCACGTGTACGGCGCGACGCCATCTGCGTGATTGGCGACTTGAACGGGCGGATTGGGGATAGAAGAGCCGCGCCGGCCTTGCACCCTCCGCGTTTCTCCATGGACACCACTGTGAACACGCAAGGGCGGGCGATACTGCAGCTGGCCGCGGACCATGATCTGCGGATACTCAATGGCGACCTACACTTTGGTAATGCATCCTGGGCGTGGACATTCTGTCAGATGCGCAAAGAGCGGCCGTGTCGCTCAGTCATAGACTATGTGGCCTGTGACATGGCTGCGTGCGCAATGGTGGATGACTTTGAAGTCGGGCCAATTAGAAGTCAATGGTCAGACCATGCACCCCTCATCCTCAAAATGACTATTCCGGACGTGCCTGCCCTAACCAATCCAGGAGGTACATATCTGCGAGAGAAGATTGAGGAGTCAAAAACCAGTGAGGCTTACTTGGATGTGTTGCTTCGCGAAACGCTGCAAGCGAAGAAGTCGCCAGAAGATAGACGAGCCGCATTCTACGGACCGGCGTACGGGTCGGACACTGGAGGTATCAAGGCTTACACAGACGGCTCTTGCTTTCTCAATGGGTCTCCGGATGCTTATGCCGGCGCTGGCGTGTACTTGGGCCCGAACAATAAATTCAACGCCTCTCTCCGTGTCACCGGGGACCAGACCAATAATAGAGGGGAACTTCTCGCTATTCTCTATTGCCTGTCCAATATACCGGCGGACAAACGCCTGGACATCTACTCTGACTCTGAATACTCTATTCGCTCCATTGTATACTGGGCCCCCGGTCATGCTGAGACCGGGTGGAAGTGTGCCAATGCAGATCTATTGCAAGATATTGTGTCCTGGATTAAATTTCGCTCAGCCCCTGTACATTTCTTCTACGTTAAGGCACATGCTGGCAACCGGCACAATGAAGCTGCGGATGCTGCCGCAAAGCTTGGGGCTTCAATGGACCTCCCTGACGCTGCATATGTTCCTTGCCAGGCCCCTCCGGAGCCTCTGCGACCCGGGTTAGAGTCCCTCAGGCTCTGTGCAGCGCCCAAAGTGGTATGCGACATTGCGGAATCATCTGAAAAACCTGTCCCCTCTCGTAAGTTCGACATCGGAAGCATAGATCCCCGCCAACACCGTGGACGTACGTTGAACCGTGAAATTCAGCGGATGCACCTAAAGCGTTTGACGGAGGCGTCGTCCAATTCTGCGGCTTTTTGGAAAGTCTATCGGAGCATGGCAGACCCTAAACCTCGGGCGCCGGCTGTTTTGCTGTCTGATCTGGCTGCGTGCTTTGAGAAGCGGATGAATGCACCAGATCCTCCTCCTTCGGAGTTCAATTTGGATTATAAGCGTGTCGTTGAGGAGCGTGCGCAATCCATACCGAACCCGTCCTGGGACCCCGGGACTGGTGACCCTTTCCTAAATGAAGGTGTCACGGAGGAAAACATAGCATGGGCGAAGGAGCACCTCGAGAGTCACTACAAGACCGCACGCGGGCTCGACAGAGTCTCGTATCGGGAGATAGCGGAGATTGATAATGCGTTGCTCTGTAAACTTATCAATGAGTGTCTGAAGCGGAACGATGCACCGTCTATATGGCTCACCACCTTGATTGCAGCAATAGGGAAGAAGGATAAGCCGCTATCCGAGGCCAACAGCTACCGGACGATTGGTCTGGAGAGTTGTTTCTTGAAGCTCGTATGTCTGCTTATACACAAGCGCATATACACTTGGGCGGAACTGCGCGGAATTATCCCGCCGTCCCAGAATGGCTTCAGAGAAGGGTATCGAACCAACAACAATGGCTTCATCCTCCGCTGCATGATTGAGCGGGCGCGTGCCGAGGGCCGTACATTATGGGTGGCCTTCCTGGATATCACGAATGCTTTTCCATCGACAAGCCGAGATCTGCTTTGGGTCAAACTCTACGAGATGGGAATCAACGGGAAACTCTTCGATTGGATGCGCATGTTGTATGGGCGAATGGAATATGTTGTGACCATGGATGGAGCGCACTCAAATGTGTTCCATTCGGATATCGGGGTTCTAATTGGTGATCCGGCGTCGCCGACATTCTGGGATCTCTTCTTCGCGGACTTCAAACTGCATCCTGACCCAAATGATGTCTTGCTACTCAACGTCGTAATGTCCCACCTGGAGCATGCTGATGACATGGCGATTGTCTCGCATAGCCCAGAGGGGTTGCGCCGGCACTTAACAACTTTCGCGCACTGGTGTGGAAACAATCTACTGGAGGCGAATGCATCGAAATCATGGGTAATGATCTTTGGTCCGGTCCCGAAGTTACTGCCTGTCTTTACTCTGAATGGCCATGCTATCGGCTATACTGACTGCTTCTGTTATGTCGGGCTGACATTTCAATCCACCAACCGCAATATCTTTGCTGCTCATTATTCTGCTAAAGCCTCAACGGCGCGCAAGACTGGTTTCTCCGTGTTAGGTGTTGAGTCCTACATCGGAGATCTGCCCCCCAAGGAAGGCCGCCTGCTCTATACGGCATGCATGGACACGCATCTGGTCAGCGGGGCTGATGTTATCATCGACGTGGATGACAAGGCACTCGCTCTCCTCGAAAAGGTGCAGACTGCATTTTTACGCCGACTTCTGGGCCTGGGACAGTATTGTATGCGCGCGCCGTTATTCACCGAACTGGGTTTGATCCCCCTGCGTTACCGACGCCTGATTCTGGCTCTTCGTTACGTTGAGTATCTGGTACGCCTGTCGCCCGGGCACTATGCTCGCATAGCTCTGGAGGATTCTTTCAATCTATTCTCACACGGGCACCAAGGATACTGGATGGATCTCACGTACGCTCTCCGCAAGCTGCAATTCCCAGTTGAACTTCCAGCGCTGCCTGAGCTCACAGCGGCGAAATGCGCGGAACTGGGCAAAGCAGTTTACATCTCCGCCATGAAACATCTCGACAGTGAAGTCAAAGCGTCAACCCGGCTTTATTTGCTCCACGACAGACGAGAGCCTCTTGAAGATGAAGCTCCCCGAAAGATTACAGTCATTCTGCGACACTACCTGGAGTTGGTGGTGAACTCCCGGCATCGCAAGGCCCTGACCCGACTTCTGGTCAGTCAGCATCCGTTGGCGGTGGAGCGCATGCGATATAAGCAGCGGTATCATCGGGTGATGGTTCCCCGCGAGTCGCGTCTCTGTCGCTTCGGCTGCGGCGAGGTGGAAACGGTGGAACACGCCTTGCTTCTCTGTCAAAAGGCCGAGGCACTTGTTCAGTGCCGACAGGAGTTCGTGGATATGTTGCAAGGTGTGGAGCCGAGGCTCGCGTCACTGGCTCCGTGGAACGCGACAAGTGTTCTCAAGAGTGTCATCTTTCGGAGGGATACAGTTTGTCAAGTGGCGAAATTTGCGTTCAAGATGTTTGCGGTGTTCGATCAAGAGCCGATGGTATGGCCAGACGGTGCGTAGGTTAATGGTTCGGTGGTTTATAGGCTGCTATTTAGGTGCCTGAGATCTACAGCCTCGAAAGAGGTCAGCTCGTCGAGGGTATTTGGGTAGCGGCGTAGCACAGTACATTATAGAGGCTGGTGTACTGTACGCTACACCTTGGCACGTTCCGAAACGGGACCCCGTCAAGCTAATTTATTATCCTGAGTCTTATCCCGGAAGTACGCATCAATTCGCCCACCCATCCAGCCTCATCACTTACTGATTGACGTCTCTAGAGAGTCTCTCCAGAGAATTAATCCCAGCGGATCCGACGCTCTCCTCCTTTCTGAACCATTTATTTTACTTAGGTACTCGTCTGCCAGTGGAGTGTAATCGCCCGTCAATCAATACATCCAAATTATTCTATCCACAATTTTGCCCACATGTTGAAGATTTCTCACTTCGCTTCACGCTTCTCGTTGACGTCCAGATAACCGTCCAACCCGTCATTGTGCGCAACATATCTAGAAAACATTCTCGGAGGTGAAACAAATAGAAAGAAAATATTCGAGACACACCTCAACCGTTTCGTCAAAACGGCGTCGACGAGTTTGCTTTCCGAATTCTGCCTCGGCCCCAACGCTATTGTCTCCGCCTCAACCAGGTCTGGAATTCTGGACCCCTTTCCGAGCACGGTCGCAGCATCCAACAAACTCCCGTCATGCCTCCTCCATCGCCCTCCTCCGGGGGCAGATTGTACTGAGCTTAACACCACCGCCCACATAATGACACACACGACCAAACTCAGAACCGCGCGCCACTTCACCACAACGAGCGCAACGCCCGGCTGCTCCAATGCGAGCTGCACCTGGGTAAAAAACGACAGGCCGTTTGAATATCCGCCGCAGTCCACAGAGTATGGCTGGATGGGGTCCACGAACGCGGTGCACAGGCGATTGACGTTCCACAGGTAGCTTGCGTACAGTCGCTCGAGGACGCCCTGGAAGTTGACGAGTGCATTACGCGCGGTAGGCCCTGGCGACTGGTCGAACGGCGACGATAACTTGTCGTCGAGAAGTTCCGCGAGGATGGATTCGGGAGCACCGGTGGGCGCCGTGCGCGGGTCGGACGAAGTATTATTGTACGCGGGTGAACTCGGCGTAAACGCGAGGAGGAGCTGGCGTTCCGGACCTGACACCCCGTCGTCGCCCTCCCACGCAAACTCGTCCCACGGATGGTCGTCGTGCCTTGCCTCGGGCCCGATCAGTTGAATGGGAGAAGTGAGCGGGTCCAGCAGGCGGCTTTGGGCACTGATGGAGTTGCCGTCAAATTCTCGAGCTTCATCGTGCACCCTACGACCTGGAGATACGCATTTCCGCCATGGCCGCCGCTGGAGTCAGGCGCCTGGTACACGGTGAAGTTGACCGCGCTTCCCGCGCTGTTCGTAGAATCTACGAGCGGGACGCGCTTTGTGGCGATGACCATGACGAGCTGGTGGTGTCCATTAAGTGAGGCTCGACTGGTTGGGCGGAATGCCCAGGGTTGAAAGTACACTTGAGCTTCAACGGCGATCAGCGAAGTGAACACACCGTGACGAGCACCGGGAATACGCTCACTGGGTAAACCATTGAAGCCATCGAATCCCCAGAATCCGATAATATTCAATCCTGGAACTTGTGGATCCCAGTACGGAGGGGCCGGCATCGAGACATTGACCCAGACTGCATCCTGAACGGTTGCGGCCGTGGAATTAGGAAACAAAAATCCTTGTGGGGAAGGTTGCGCCAGCGTCATATCTGTCGACCTGAAAGGCAGTGTGAATGTCTTTACTGTGGCGCTGCTGATTTGGGAGCAGTGCACGTTGACGAGGCTCGCATTGACACGCGCGATAGAAAATGGGGGAATGTCCTCGGCGAGGTTGACAGTATCGTGTAGCAACCTATCGAGTATCTTCGTGAGTGAAGCACGACGGGAAAAGTACAACTTGCCTTGCGTGTAGGCCAGGGTAGCGCGTATCGTTGGTCCGCGCGGCGAACATGTTCAGCGCCGCGTTCTTCCATAGAGATTTGATCAAAGTTCAGTTGAAAAATTAGCAGGGTAAGCTTACCTGCGCCGAGGAGGGAAAAAGAAGGGTATCGGTAGAAGTATAATTCAACGCGTTGAGCCAGAGTTGATCATAGTTCCCGAAACAAGCTCCGTTCTCGACATCAGACGCCGCGAATTCGGTGGAAGGGATCTGCCCGCCCCCGAAAGTGGTCGCTGACGCAGGTCAGTGACGAAGAATAAAGAGAGGTGCATGGTCTCACCGAAAATCGACCCGCTGCTGATCTGCAAGAGCGTGCAGCAGACAAAGTAGGCCAGTATCCGTTTCAAGCCTGGTACATCCGACAGCGTCGGTAATGGGTTCGGCAGTGAAGATTGAGACCGTATGTAGAGCCAGTTCGCGGAAAGAGAGGAAAATAAGCCAGACCAAGCTTTCAGTCGGAGATGCAGCAGCCCAAGAGTCAGGGCTAGAATAGATGAGTGATACAGCCGGGATGACGACGAAATGAAACGGACGATGCCGAATGTTTCCATCTACCGCAATCTCGCGGACGAGGGAAACGAGACCTCCGATTATAATAAGAAAGGCCAGCTGCAAACCAGCCGTAACACCAGTTTGGACCAAAGCATACTTGCGAAAAAAAATATTAGCATATCCCATGCAAAGAGAGAGCGCCACTCACGTTACGAAGCCCAAGGGGAACATGCCACACTTTGATGGCTGCGACGAGGGCGGCAACGTGGATCGCGACCAGTAACCCATGTATGGCGTGAATACTGATCAGCTTTACTGCAAAGTCAGTCTTGGGAAGCCACCCGTTTTCTGAGACATGTTGGGAGGGCGTAAGAGAGTTCATGGTAGACTTAGTCTCGCCTTTGGCACCGCAGACTTTTAAGGAACAGAACAATGGCAGGTGGCGGTCGTTGCTCCTCTGGATGCTGGTCTCAATCGCTCTCGGTAAGGGCGCGTGATGGTGTGTCGCGGGAATTGCTGTTCGAGATCCAGAAATCAATTGTACTCGGATAGCTTTCCGCTTGGCTTGTCCGGCCTGGCCACTGGCCAGCATAGCCTGCCATTCATAGGAAGACCTCCTCCGACAGTCGCGGAATTACCAGTAAGGTGGACAGTGTAGGTGTGGAGATGTGATTGCAGGAGGGGAAGGCCTAGAGAACGAAGGTGTATACCAACCCCGACGTTCGAGGATCTGGAGAGAGAATGACGAGAGGGAGCTAGCGAAGTTCCAAATTTGGGACCCTGCGAACATCATGCTACATGGCCAAACAGGTACGTGGTCCGTGCGCAAGACGGCAGTATAAATCCGAGCGCTCAACGCCGTTGCAACTCATACTTACCTTGATGGCACAGGCCCCTTCATGTACCCGGGTCTGTGGGCCGTGGGATCACTCCATAGCACGGCGACCCTGTCCATACAGAGTGCGCCTACGGCTTGTATGGGCTTAGGCTCATGCACCGTCCCAATATTTCCCAGTCCTACCACGGCCACTCGGCTGGGTAGGCCTTTTTTTCGATCCTCCGTTGTCCTAACCCTAACCCTATTTACTTTTTGCAATATATCGCTTTGACCGTCCCAAATTGGGTGATGGCGGTTGATCCAAGGTTCCAAGTTATTGGATTGCTTCTTTGCTGTCGCCCAACGCTACGGGTTCGAATTTTCCTTTCACTGGCTTGTGATTTTTTCCCTGCCTGTTCCCTTCGCACTCCCGCGCCATGCTGCGAAGTGTGCGCTTTTGGAACGAGGATAGTAACAGATCCGTAATGAAATCACTGAGACTCAGGCGCAGAAGCCCTCGGATTCAGAATCGTTTTCTTGCCATCATCATTAAACCTAACGCCCATTTGTAAAATTCTGAATGGTTGATGAATCGTTATACTAAGCGTTTTTGAACATCCCCGAGATGGCCGAACCTTGTGAGTCGAATACGGAAACTCCTGCTGTTCCCGATTTCCCTCGTTATTCGCTCAACCTCGAAGGCAAGGTCGCTTCCCCGGACTACCCAAATCTGGCGTGGCGCTCAACCGGCGCCATGGAGCAAAAATGATCCCGCTCCAAACAAATAGGGTTCTTTCAATGAAGGCGGAGCGCTGGGGACTCCACCATGAACTCAAACCCTCGTCATTTATGTGGTAACAGTGGTAGCACTGTAGCTCTCGGGGAGCCGGAACTTCCACCCGGGTTGGAGCCCCTGGTTTGTGAATGATGTCATTCGGAACGTTGCAGATATATAAGGAAACAGCAGAACGACTAAAGTCTCGCATCCAACCCACATTCCACCTCTCACAAACTCACCTCTCACCACCTCTCACAAATCCACTTCACATCACATTACCATGTCCTCTTCCAACAGCCCCGAGTACGCTCTTGCCCCTCCTTATTCTGTGATCTCGGTCTAACAGTTTTTGCAGTAAGACCACTGGTCAGTTCCACAGCACAAAGGGCAACATTGTTGAGACCGTGCGTTTCTATCCGGCTTTTTTCTCTTCCCATTGTCTAATTTTCCTCGCAGATCGGAAACGCCACCGGCCTGCAGTCATGGCAGCAATCCGGCAAGGAGGAGCACGCCGCCGGTGAAGGCGAATACAAGGCTGCGCAGGCCCAGGGCTACGTCGAGGGCACGTCCGACCGTGTTTCGGGCAAGAAGGACAGCGTTGTCGGCGCCCTTACCGGCGACAAATCCCAGCAGGCGCAGGGCAACATGCAGCACGACAAGGGCCAGGCCCAGCAAGATATCAACAAATAGATCGTTCCCTACTACATAAATTACGCACTGTATTTTTAGCGGAATGTAAAGAATAATACCATGTACTCATGCATGCACCTTCCTTTTGAATGGATAAATGTACTATAACCTTCGTATCTTGTTCAGGTCTGTGTTTCTCAATCTCCCGATTCCTGACCAGTAAGAAGGTCAAACACCCGTAATAAATGTTGCGAAAAATTACATAGACCAGAGTGATTCTCGCTCAGATAACGAGGGGTCTTACGCAGTATCCTCAGGCGCTGGGCGGTCCGTTCCAAATCGAATGCAGCACGTTCCATCAGAAGTTTATTTGCATATGCTTGTAGCTCGCCTTTCACGCGTCAGGGACACGTGATCCTTTGCGCCACTCTTCTCCTTCACCCCCAAGCCAACCACAACCTCAAAGTGAGGCAAGTCATTCTCACCTTACTTTGTTCTTCTTGCTTATCCTCCGACTTCAGAAATGGTGATATCTTGCTCGACTTGCAATGTCCCATTCATCGTGCCACCGCTGGTGGCATTTCCGAGTGCCACTGGCAATCCGACTTCGGCATCTCTACACTATCTTTTCACGCGTAACGATGCACCTCTGGACTCTGAAATGGCATCCATCCGTCAACTCGTCTCAGACGGGGCGCACACGCTCGGCGTGCTGGATGGCCAGATCCGCGAGTTGGAGAATCTACTTGCGCAAGTCGTCCGAAAGCGCAAAGAGGTGGTAGAGCAGGTGCGACAGTACCAGGCGATTATATCCCCCGTCCGGCGTATTCCGCAGGAGCTAATCTGCGAGATCTTCGTGTGGGCGGCGCTTTCCGATAATGCCGCTGAAGAGGACGCGCATGAGCTGAATGCGCCCCCCTGGTATCTTGGCCATATCTGCCGGTCTTGGAGAGCATCAGCGCTTTCGTGTCCCCCACTATGGACTTCTCTCACGGTTCCCCGCTCTCCTCCCTCTCCCCGTGATCGACTCTCGATCGAGACCCAAATTCTCCGCTCAGCACACGCATCCCTGAAGGTGCATTGGGCCGCGAGTACGAACGGCGACATTCCCGACCCTCTTGTTCTGGAGTTGATTCTCGCTCAGTGTCACCGCTGGAAGACGTTGTCTTTGAATCTTCGTGGAAAACGGGTTGAGCTCAATTGGCTACGCCCTCTCGACGGCCGCCTTCTATCGTTGAAGAGATTGGTAGTACTCAATTTGCCGAGCGAGTGCGTAATGCCGAACATCTTTGCGCTAGCTCCAAGCTTGCGCCGGGTGGTCCTCATCGACTGGGATTACGGTCACTCGTCACCAGACATCCCTCTTCCCTGGGGACAGATAACCCACTATCGTGGCGCATATACAACCAGGGAGCAGCTCGCCATTCTCCGCGCGGCCCCGAAGTTGGTTGAATGCGCTCTTAGTTGCGAATCCCTGCTCTTTAACCCCGCTCCGGGCGCCCCAGCTACACTTCCTCACCTTCGTCGTCTCTGGATGTACGACCTTCATTCCCTTCCTCATCTCACTACACCTTTACTCGAGGACCTCTTCTGCCTCGACAGTTCTCCACGGGGCATATCCGTCGTTCTCCCGTCGTTCTCCCGTTCGTCGAGGCATCTTCCTGCCGTCTCACAAAGCTTGTTTTGATGTCCTGCGTCGTCTGTCCCGAACTCATCGGTCTCCTTCACGGTCTTCCCCACGTCACGTACCTTCTTATCGAGGCCTGCCACGAGAATGCAGACGGCGCCGAAACTGCATTGTTCAATGCCATGTCCATGTCCGTCCCAGATGACTCCAATGTCCTCTGTTCAAATCTCAAGTTCTTCGCATATGGATTTGGGTATGGTTTCGAGCTGGACTGCTTCTTGGCTATGGCCAGGTCCCGGTTTCGTTGTCCGAATCCGTTTTTGACAACCCTGCGTCTGTTCGACACTTATGACGATACCGAAGACTGGCCTCGTGGGATGGACCCCGGCAGGGGTATCCAGAAATTGCGCGAGGAAGGGTTTGACGCAGCGTTTCTCGATGGCTTTCAACTGAACACCCTGCAAAAGCGGGGATTCTTTCCAGATTTTTCTTTCGATGGCGTGGATCCGGAGGTTTCCGATCGTCAATAATTTTGCTAATGCACCCAGGACCGGTGTAGCTTGGGTTGCAACGTGATTTTCGCGTGAAGGTCGATGCATGATTGTATGCGTATTTGTGAACGTCGTTGTATTTGGAAATCTATGCCTGGTTCAACATCGTTTTGTGATTCTGTCTCTGGATGACGCGAAGCATCCCAAGTCCATGGATACTAACTTGACTCAACACTCGATTTTCTTCTCGCTCTGCCTGCGGGGTCTTGAGATGATTTCCCTCTCGTTAGGCATTAGACGCGGAGGTTTGACTATGGACTCCTTCTTGCGTGTTGAAGTAACTTGGAAGAAGCTGAGTTCGGCGAAATATTCTGTCGCTACCAGAGGAAAACAATTCAACACGAGCCTCTTCCTTGATGCTCAAATGCAATAGTACATTGACACGTCTGTGTACCTAAACAAAACAATCATCCAGTTCTTGAGCGAGCCTAGTCTAGATTTGATCGCTAGGTCCATAGCGTAGGTCCGACTTCCGAGTCACGTGGAGTCCAAGCACAACCACACCGTACGGTTTTCGACCCGAAATTGCAGCGAGAAAAACTTCTAAAAAAATTCCGAGGCTCTGTGAGAGTTGAAGTAGTGGCCCGACTCGGCTGGCTGGTCTATTCGGCTCATCCAAGGCTTTTTGCTGCTGCATTAAAAATTGGAGGCCCTGCGTACGTCATCAAGGTGCTTCCCCATCTGGGAGAATTTTCCCGATTAGGGTTCGGAAGTTCCCGAATGGCGACCTACGGTATCGGATGCGCGAACAAAATCAGACCATAAACAGTTTTTTTTCCCACCCGTCTCTAAATAAAAAAAACATTTTGTTTATCTGGTCTGACTAGGGAGACTAGAGCGAGCCCATACAATTCAGATTGCACTTCCCCCGGAAAGCCCGACCGCGCGAGCGCCGCCGCCGCCTCTGCCGCATTGAAGATGACACGCACACCGTAATAGTAAGGCTGCTTGGAGCATCGGCTGCGCACTTCCTCTGCCGTATGCAGATACGCGCGCGCCCATGGGAATCCGACATCTACTTCGTCCCAGACTGCGGCTACCACGGGAGGGATTACGATGCTCTTGTATTTGCGATCCAGCACGAGGGTGAGGAACGCGAAATCTTTCCGTAGATTTAATTCAATAAGGACGGAAGAAAATAAGGCACATACGAGAGATCAAGAACGGCGGACGGTGCAAGATCCTGCTCGTAAAATCTAGAATCGTCGTGACTTCGTTGGACGTCTCAGGGGTCTTTTCATGCGGGGGGTGAGAGATGAGCGAGATGGTACGATGCTGTAGCGCGTTGTAATACGCGACACGTAGAGTCGTCCCCGTTGCATCCATAATCGCCCGGAGAATCGCGGTTTCGTGCTGTGACGCATGTATCGTCGTCGTTTGTGTGTTTTCTGGGACAATGGTGGACATGTCCGGATCCCTAAACAATCTCTGGTATAAAGCTCCAGGAGCGAGAACATCAGCCTCCCCGGTTGCGTATTTCTTCCGGGTGATGGATTGAGCAAGTCCTTAGATGTGGGAACCATGAAAACTTACCTTGTCCGACGGCGCTTCGGTGGTAGATGAAACGGGCATTATCACTGCGAAGAGGTGGGAGAAGAAAGGGGAATGGAGAGTGATCGATCAACGTGTCACGATGACTCGGAGGCCCCGCGAAACGGAAAAAGTTTGTGGATCTGCTTATTGCCTCGGAAATTTTCGCTGGTATCGGCACAACGATGAAGTATCCAACTTGGGCATGTCGAAAGGTTTACTTCGAATTTCCTTGTGCTGAAGTGTGAGAATGCGGGGGAGGCGAATAAAAACATGGGATGAGTCGGAAAATGAGGAGGTTACAGCTTCGTCCCGCGGGTTTTGGAGCTTTCTCTGAATGTCTCCGTAGCTAGCATACAAGGAAAGAAACCACAAGCACCATCTAACCCTGCTTGAGGTCACTTACAGTGATCAGGCGGCAACATGAAAAGGATTCACACTCAGATTTACATAATTCATTCAACGGTGTCCATCGGATAATATGTTGCATAGCTCGTCCGTGAATTCGTATGCAACGCATTCCATGGCGAAAGTCTCAAAATTTCAACTCGACCTCAAGTGAATACGGTGTCAGGAGCCTGTGCAACAACACAAACGGTACCATGGCGAACCTTGGCTATCTCAGCTTCCAATCGCGCAGGCAATTCGACGGTAGCCCATTTGCGGAATTTGTCCACGGAGTGACAGCGTGTACATTGTCCGTTGGCCAGGCCGACGTCGTACGGCTCAATTCCGCGAATGTTGAAGCCAGGGGCTTCTACCAATACACTTCCGATGCGCTTGATTTGGAGGGGAAACCACCCTGGTACCCAATATCTGGCGTTTTGAAAAGTGATGGGGTCAACAGATGCCCGAGGGAAACAGGGAGGCTTCTTGCAGCCCGGGTTGAAAGGAGGTGGAGTCCATGTCAGATCCACAGTCGTTTTCTGTGCAGCTTGACCGCACAGATAATGGTAATGGATCAAATTATGGTAGGCGATGGCGGTCATTCCCTCCAGTGCTGGGGACGCTGGCCCGACGACCGTTCGAATTGGGTGTTTTAAAGACTCCTTCGCAGCTGCCATCGCGACGTCCTTCCAACCAAATTTGAAAGCAACAGTGTATACACCCAGATAGTCAGACGAACAGTACCTCTCCAGATACTGTTTGGACTTCGGAACCTCGCATTGCATGTCGTATTTCGCAATGACGAGCTCGATGATGGACCGTAGGTCGTCGAGCGAGCGACAATTGGCTCTGTTCCGGGATAAATGAACCGCAAGACCTTGTCCAGCGTGACTGCATCCTCCTCCATGTCAACCACGGGGATCCCTGGGGGTGCGTCCGGTTGTGGTAGCCGGAACATGGTCGCGAAGACGGGCGACACGAGGGATAGAATCGCCCGTACAATGTAGAAATCGGCACCATCGCGAGATCGGAGGATGGCATCCGCGTCAGGATTGTCGGTGAATGGATGGGTCGGAACGAGGACGGGTGGACTTGGGGCAATGTCCTCTGGGACGAGACTCGACATGGTGGAGCGATAATGTGCGTGGGCCTACGTCACTATGCAAAAATAACGTTCAGGTCTGATATATATCAAGAGATTCGAACCTGGGCCAAAAATGGCAGTCTGACCAGTGACCTCGCGCAAGTAACTCAAGACTTGAACAAGAAACGGACCCGAGGCATAGATTGAAATCCACCAGGCAGAAAGACTACCAAGCCACGTACAGATCGCGTACAGAATAAGGAGCACCAGCGCGTGGAGATCACGAAACGACTCAGACATTCAGAAAGAATCTGAGCTCAAAACGTAGAAGTGACCATGAGCGGGGCGACGTTCTCCTTCCCCACAGCGCACTTCGCCTTTCCAGACGCATCGGCAGAGTTGAGCTTCTTGAAATATCGTTCCGCAGCGTTCACGTTCGCATTCCCGCTCTTCTGCGTACCGTTGAACATCCCCAACGAGAACGGGCGTCTGCGCTTGCTCTTATTCCCGCCGTTCTTGCCCTCAATGCCCTTTGGCTTGACGCTAGCACCCGCACTGCTCTCCACCGCGTAGATCTTCGCGACGTGCGGTTGCACGCGTGTCTTCCCAGGCGCCAGACGAGGTCGTACAAGCCCGAATACATGCGTCGGCGAGACCCAGGGAAAGCGCTCATGTACATGTTTGAGTCTCCGCGCCTCAGAGCTGCCATCAGACAAATGCGCTTGCTGGCCTGGGTGCACTTGCGTTTGCGCCCGGGGCCGAGTCGGGTGTACCATCCGAGCCGAGTGCCGATGCGGGAGCCCGAAGCGAGACTTTAGAGGGACAGAGGCGGGGTGTCACACCCGCGTCGGCGGTGCGGTGCAGGTGCGTCAGGGCGGCCCAGATGGGCGGGGAGAATGGTCCGGAGTGTGTTCGTGCGTTGGCGGGGACGTGGAGCTTGTGCGGAGCGGGGGCATGGTATTCGGGATAGAGCGGCGGCGGCGGGGAGTGCTGAGAGGCTTGCGCCGGCGGGCGCGTCTTGGCGGCGCTCGTGATGGTGGCACGGCGATTTCCTGCTGGGCCGCGAGGGGGAGTGGGACCCATATATGCACGCGCAGTCAGAGCCCGCGGACGAGTACTAAATGGGTGCTCGGGGGCGGTTGGAGTCGATGTGCCACGTTCAGGCTATCGAGATTTGGATGTGAGACATAGTTAAAACAGGGAAAACGGCAAGCGACGTACCCGAGGACGCGAACGCAAGGCGAGCTTGGGTAAAGTCACCAGCGCGAGGTACGAGAAGAGGAAGAAGCCGGCGAGGAGACCGGCGCCGCGGAGGAAAATGTGGACTTGCGCGGCGGTGTAGATGTGGCCCGCGAGGGTGATACCGCCTGAAGCTACGGAGGAAATTGGGGAAGCAACAGGAGAAGAAGCGGGCGCTTGAAGGGCGGGCATTGCGGTGGTGTGAACGGGCTGGACTAGAATCTGACTTAATACGAGGAGAGATTTTGGTTCTTCAAGCAGTCTTCAAAGAGCGACGATTTGAATGAGCGTAGTGTCTAGGAGAGACTGTGGGGAAAGTGGCGGGTAGCGAGCGTGGGCGCCGGGTAGGCTAGAGGGTGGTGGTGGTGGTACGAGAAAGAAAGCTGACAGGCAGCCACCAGCCGATGTTTGGTCATCAACGGCATCAGTTTCGCCTTTGCCTCACACGGACAAACAATCACCAACTTGTCAACCTCTTGCAAAGTGCTCCCCTTCCGGGTATCCGGAAGGGGTTCCGCGGGCCCAAACTGACCATAGCCCTACCACATTGAATAAATAAATTTCCCGGCGTCGGACAAAAAAAAATTGCCATGTTGAAACTTGAACCAAAGTTGAAGATGCGAACATGGCATGCGCCAAGGCCTCAGAGATTGAAGCTCAATGATCCACATAATTGAAATCTCTCCAAGAGACCCACCCGGTTATTACAATGAGCTCATCTTGGCGAGAAAACTTTGGAGATGTCATGCACATGCTCCAATTTTGATTGTACTTTAACTGTGCCGGTGGAACACAAACATAGTACGCCCGCAAGCCATATTGTTTGAACTTGGGTTGCAGTTCCTTCGGTTGGATATGCTGTACAGTGAGGAGCTGGATGTTTCCTTCCACCCGGAAGCATAGTAAGGGTAGTACGCTGTCTTTTGGTTCAATTCACGCTACCCCTAGTGTTTCGGGTTGCGATTCATTGCGTTTCTTCTATTCCTCAATCTTCTCGCTTACAATCCACCAAAAGGCTGACGAATACGAGTCTGGCAGTGTCTTGGCAGTGTCCCGGGGCGGAGACAATCCGAAGCTGATCGGGCGACACGTAGCGGGCCACACTGTATGCGCACCCACAACGTATCCGTACAAATAGCGGACTACATCCTGCGCTTCGGAAATGGACTGGATCATTGAAACCCCCATCGACCAACTCCCAGACGAAGTCCTAACCGATATCCTGAAACTGTGTACCGATTCTCCCGTATCTACGAGGGAGTTGCGGGCGCCACCGATTTCCGTCGCAGCTAGTCGGGTCAGTCGTCGATGGCGTGTGGTCGCCGTCAAGTCCCCTGAGCTCTGGACTACCATACGCCTCTCTCACCGCTCGCGGTCTTGGAACTGCGCAAGGTTGTTCGTCAAGCGCTCTCGGTCGTATCCCCTCGATATCAGCATTAATCTGGAGGCGTATGGCAACTCCTATGGCCCTGGCAGAGACATATCTCTGGTCAAGGCCCTGGATGTTGTCGGGCCTCACATAGGACGCTGGCGGACATTCGCCCTTCGCTGCTCAGAACGCGACCTACCACACTTGCGTCACCTTCTTAACCAGTCCCAGCATCCTTGCAAACTCCAGTCTGCCCATATATCGTTACTGGGTGGGTACTATTTTCATGACACCGTGTGGCCGCCGTACGCCCTGGCCCCGCTCGTACGCGGTGCCTCGTTTTACTCGCTCAGAGTCAATTTCCCGCTGGAAATTCCCGCATTCGCAGCCTTCCGCGCCGTCCGCAGCCTGGACATCGACCTTGGCCGCCGTTACCCCTACAACCTAGGTGCTTTTCGCCTGATGTTGGATGACTCGTCCCTGGAAACCCTCATCATCAGAAACTTTGTCCCTGAAGTTTTGCCCGCCGGCACGCCTACCGATTGCCCCAGAGTTCGGTCACTTGCCATCAGCTTCTCCGTGCCATTGTACTACAGGCAGTCCTATCCCGATCTGGAGCAAACCTTTGGGGGTTTCGACAGTTTCACCAACAGATTTTCCTTCCCCAATCTCGAGTACCTTGAAATCCTCGGGGGATTCAGTGGCTCAGTTGACGAACACCGCGACATCACAGTGCCCGAGGAATGGGAAGCCCCGCTCTTCCCACACCTTCGCACCCTGCGTTTGGAGGACGTTGGTTTTAGCCCCAACGGCCTTGCGTTCATTCAGTCCTTCAGCTGCGGAATCAACGCACTGGAGTTGATATACACGACCGATAATCACTGTCTTCTCGAACAGCGTGTTGAATACACCCCTTGTCCAGCACTGCGTAGCCTCACGGTTGAAACGCCGAACGGGGTGTCCGATGCGAAGTGGCTGGCGTCCTTCATCGCAATGCGTGCTTCTTTGGGCGCACATCGGTGTATATTAGACTTGACACTGTCTCCTTGCCCGGGCGGTATCGCGCTTCCATTCGACTCCCCACCAGAAATCCATTGCCTCCATGATGGACCATCGCCCGCGCTCATGGACGGTACCGCCGGGAATGGGTTCTATATCGACGAATATGACGCGCGCCCAAAGGATTTCGAACATGTGCAGTGGCCAGAGTACCCAGATTCGTGGTGGTGGTACCTCGAATGCCAGTCGGATCGCGAGTACAAATTGAGTGCTGATCAATGGCGGCTCGAGGAGGAGATCGCGGAGGCGTTCAAGGCTACCGGTGAACTAGTGAGATCGAAAAAAATGTGCAAGGAGTTGAGGAGGAAGAAACAAAGAGATCTGAACCATCGCGCGGTGAAACGAAGTTCCAGGGACGTGCGCTCCTCGAAACGACAGCGCTCCGAGCTCAGGGAGGACTTTTATCTCAGATGAACTCAACCTGGTTATTGCTTAGCGACCCATTATACTTATTATTCGGATCTCAATATTTACTACTTATACTTCCGGATACTTTACATGTACTGCTTGCGGCGAATCCAGTTATCGTCATTGTTGTCTCCTCCAGGTACATAGAGGCCTGAGCTAGAGTCTGAATCCGGAGGTCGCGTTGAATTCGACGAAACCACAAACAGAACGATAGAATTCTGCGCTCAGTTTTGTGCCAAATAAACAGACACGGAAGCAGCCAGCGTAGAATCTCGGAAACATTTGTGAGTCGCCGTAACGCGTTCTCGACTTTTTTTTTACAAAAAGGACAAGTTTGTACATGCTTGTGCATCGCGCGTCGCGTCCCATTGTCACGTGATTCTGGGAATTCTCTTTCAAGACGCCGTCAACATTTGGTCAACATTGCAAAACGCCGCCCGCCTACAGCACCGCCAGCACTCAGTACATACTCAGCAGCAGTACTACCAGTAAGACATCCATTCTCCTCCTACGTGACTATTCATCTATAAGCCCGCACTCAGATGGCGCTATCTTGCCCGAGATGCGGAGCTCCAGTCGTCGTCTCAAGTCAAGCGAATCCTCTGGCAAACGCGGAGCCTGCCAGTGGAGAAATGCGTTCGATTAGCGTTGCAACGAGGTATCTGCGAGAAAGCTCCCTCCCCGATCTCAGTGCCCTTCTGTCTAGCTATGACGGCCCTCCCGAGTCTGAAGTCCCATCCATCCGCCAGATCGTCGCAGACGGGGAGGACATACTCGCCGCATTGGATGCCCAGATCCACGAGCTGGAGTCCAAGCTTGCACCCTTGGTCCAAAAGCGGGAAGAAGTCGCCGAACGTGTACGGCGAAATCGCGCGATTATATCCCCAGTCCGTCGTGTACCAGCGGAACTGGTTTGCGAGATATTCGCGTTGGTGGAACGCTCCGATGGCGACGTTGGAGAAGATGTGTACCGTTGAGATTTTAGCAAGAATGATAATGGCCGATGCAAAAAGAAAACCCGCTGCTTATACATGTATCTATGTGTACAAATAACCTAGATCCTTCCCCCGGAGACGGTGAGATCGTCATCAATATACACGCTGAAGTCAACCTCTAGATCCAGAAAAGTACGTTGGTCGGCCCACTCCCGAATCTGGTCGAAATCTCGACAGACATGCACAATGTCATCCCTCTGCTCTGCTATTTGAAGCTTCTCCGACCACTGCCATACGACGGTGGTGATATCAGCGGAGCACATCAGGGCTTGGCGAAGGACCCCGATACAATGCCTTATATGCTTGCCCGATACGCGATGATAGTTGTACCCGGTGCTTGCTTGTTTACGGAGCGTGTCCTGCGCACAAGTGTCAGATAAAATACGGCATCCGGGCGAAAGCGACAGACCAGGCAATGCAGTTGATGAAAGATGTCGAGCGTAGACACATAACTTTCCCTGTCACTGAGTGGCCATGTCCTGTTGGGCAGTTTTATGGCCTCAGTCCTCGACAATTTGATCTGTGCGACTGTCCACCTCTGAGACGGCGGGAAAGGTTGAAATTCAACCTACAGTTCAATCTATGATAGGGTGTGATTGAACCCGGCTTAGGTTGAAATTGAACAGGCGTAGGATGATAAGCGCGAGGCTGTAGGTTGGTTTGCGCAGGTTGATTTGTTACCTACCAGGGGGTCAAAACATCCTATTGCCAAATGCGGTGTGCAGCGTAAATTCATCCTGTCGTAGGATGTTCCAGGTAACTATTGAGAGTGGTATGTGGGGAGGTTTGGGACACGCCATTTAAAATGCATTAGAATATGTATTTCATTTCACAGCGGAAGACATGCAGTAAACTGTAAACTAAGGAACAAAGATGATGGGCGCCCCCGTAGCTGATGAGCGCCCCCGTAGCAGCCCCACGCGGACACGCGTGACGGTTCTACCGGCAGATGGTGCTGTACTAGCCGGTGCTTGCAGAGCGGCACGGCGCGGACGGCGCACACGACGGGAAGCGCTTGGTGCACATGGTGTGTGATGGGAAGCAAGCGCTAGTAGTATGTGTGATGATCCGAATGCTACAATCCAAATTAGATTGGGAGACAAGGGTAATGGAGTGCACACGTACATGCGACTCCGGAAAATCCACCGAACTCCCAACGATATCAGCAAATCAAGCGAATCCACCGACGAAGACAGGAAGACAGGACAGTAGCGGCTTTAGAAGACTTTTCGAGACAGTTGGCTTGATAAACCTTGAGACCGGGCAGTAAAGGTAGGCTGAGGCTTGCTTAGGGTACTTGAAGATAACACAGCTTGCAATGTGCCGATGGAGGCCCAAAGACATTGAAGGTTTTGAAAGTAGACGTGGCCTTGAAGCAAGTTTTGAGGAATGCGCACCAGCGGAAGGCACGACGGTGGGGATAACGAAGAGGGACAGCGGGGAAGGAAGAGAGCGACATGGGAGTAAGGAAGAGAGCCGTCGACGTGGAGTCGTGGACGTGGCAACCAACCATCAAATCACGTGATGAATCACGTCATCCTTTGATCACAGTCTCCGAGTCTGACTCTCGGACAAGTCCAAGTCGTTCTCTGTTGTTCAGCTCGGGATTTGTTGAGGACCAAACTGTAGTCATAGACAAGGCATCCAGTGGATCAGAGGCGATTGTGGGTAGTATCCGAGAGTTTTGGGTGAAACATCCTGTGATAGGTTGAAGTGAACATAGGTTGATTCGTGTGGTCAGTGCTACCGCGGTAAATTCAACCCAACATAGGTTGAAATGGGTAGGTCGGATATCAACCTGTGTTGTAGGTTGATACAAATTCAACCTAAAATCCACCCAAAATAGGTTGAAAGGCGTTAATCAACCTACATCTTGTTGAATTTCAACCTGAGCTGGCTTCATAGTGCACATTTATGAGCTAGTTTATTGGTAGGACGGCACAAAACTACCAGAATATAGCGCACTCCACGCATCATCGACAGCGGCAGAGGGACGACGCTCATATATCGGAATGTCATCGTCCAAGCCCCGAGTAAATTTGACGAGTTTGTGCTGGACCACATTTTCGGCGGGAGCTTATGTAGAGAAGCAGAATGTATGTTGAGAGGTAAATTTTCAACACGACACATTCACTCACAATATACATAGGGCCCACTGACTTCGTCATCTTCTCGCCGGGACATCGTCAACAGCCACAAGAGTAGTAGGTTCAGCACGACGGAGACGACACATATAGTTTGCGCTCTGTTGGACGGACTGTCGTGCGAATGGTGGCTCCCTGGGCTTGCCCACATGATGCATGCAGGTGCAGTAGTGCTGGTTATCGGAACACTGAACCGTGTGGTCCCAGGTTTTTCTGTAGCTCAGACAAAATAATCATCTGGTGATACGGAATGGAAGACATGGCAATGCATTCCATTGTGGTGGACCTTCGGTACTTGCATCATAGCACGGGCGGAGCACCTGGAGATCAACTTGGCATAGCTTTGCGTCGGTGAAATCTATCATCCTGGCGCCCCAGGTATAGGTTGATACAAATCGCAAATTAAACACCGGCACATTTTTGGGGTCCTCCGATCGCTTAGCAAGTATGCATGTTCGGGGTGGTTACCCCGATGCCATTTCATCAAGGATAGGACTGATACGCAATGGAAGACTTTTCGGCTTGATTGCGCACTGGGTATAGATTGTGGCATCTCCTCCCAGATCGGAAAAAAAACCTGCACCGAGATCCTGGCCGTCAAAAATAAAGGAAGCTTGAGAAAAGGAACTTCCAAAAAAAAACCTGGAACTCTGCCACAGATAGCGTTCGGACATTGAATACATACTGTGTTTCTAACGCAAGAATCCCTGCGCCTTGCCGAGTCGGCCATCACTCCATTTGACAGCCTGTGTTTTGGCGTACGTAGCGTTTCTGCTTCCCCCCACCATGGCATCTACACTCGGGCGTTGCAAAGCAGACTCGGACTACTTCACCTCGGTGTCTAACATGGAGCCTGACTCTGCTTCAAGCCGCTTTCGTCATCGCAAGCAGTACCTGATGCTTGGGACAATCGCCATAATCCTGCTTTACAACGCTTTCCTTGCAGAAAAATCCCTTCCGCAAGTCCCAGCACTACCGGAATTCTACCACAAGGTATCCAAAGTAACTGGTCTGTGCTCGGGCGCGAATAATCGAACAGCGTCGCATGCCGGCCACATCGGAATCGCCGGCGACAGCGAGCAGTCCCATAAACGCTCTTTCTTTTGGTCCGTGCTCTCAATGAAAGAGTTATTACGACTGACTGTGCCAAGGTACTTTGAGGCGGAATATCAAGCGCGGGAGGCACCAGTCATGTCGGTTTGCCAGTAGTCAAGATACGGAGCTCAAGTGACTTTTTTTTTTGCAGTCTGACGATCGGCGGTGGGCCTGGAACAAGTGGTCTGATGAATCCGCTCTTTGGGCAATCGCCTTGCAGAGCTGAACGCACCGGACTTGTGCACAATCCCCATCGATGGACAGAACATCACAATTTGATCGCTCTTGACCATGTAGGCCGCGCACTATCTGGTGAAAATTTGGCTTGAACCCGTGTATTAGCCGATTGGTGTTGGCTTCTCCTACGGTTCTCGGGTCAACAACAGCCGCGATGCAGCCTACGATGTGTACGACTTTTTGCAAAAGTTTTTCATTCTGTTTCCTCATCTCGCGAGGTACGCACCAAAAAACACCTCGGGCGATGACTGAAGAGGATGTATTTCAGAAACAAGTTCATAATATCCGGAGGATCGTACGGCGGCGTTTATGTCCCCAATATTGCCGCAGTCATCCACGAACAAAACACACTGAGCCAGCGCGGACAGGGCCGACCAGGGTCGGTCCACATCAACCTTGAGGCCCTTATTCTGAGCAACCCGGCTTCGGTGCGCATCGTTGTTTGACCAGCATAGATTGACGTTGACATTAACCAGGACCCGATGGCTCACTTTCGATGGCTGCTGCACTATCGCTGCAACCACGAAGTTTACAACTCAACGACTTGCAAGAGTCTGTACTCCGAGCTCCCGTATTGTCTCGAAAGTATAGAGATGGCCTTCGAAATTCCCACTGTCGAGAACAGGGTCAGAGCCTGGGACTTGTGTTCCCATCTTGACACTGCGGATACCCACGGCACCGTCACCGAGGACATCCGTCGCACCGTGAGTATTCTTGTTTATCCTCCATTTCATTCCCTCTATTATCTCTATGTAGTGTCATCCAGACTCGGATGCACCGGATGCGTGTCACCCCCAGTTCGGCTGGGTGATGGACATCTTTCGGGATCTGGACGTCAGAGCTGCCTTGGGAATACCAGATCACCTCAATTATTCCGCAATCAACATGGATGTCAATGCAGAATTCATCGCCGCCGGCGATTTGTACGTTTTATCTTTACTATCTGCCGGATATGTCGGGTTCTCAGGACGGCGTTTGAACAGCATGCAGAAACATCACCTTCTCTATCCGCCGCTACTTGACGCTGGGATTCGGCTTCTTCGTGAGCCATTTCTGGTTGCCTGAAACTCTCCAACTAATCAACACAGACTACGTCGGCGCACAGGACGCAAACTGTGCATGGCCAGGCATATTCTCCTTTGTGCGCATACTGGATCATTCTACCTCTAGAATGCGGCTGAATACATACCACACAGCTCAAACTATTAGAGACCCCGTTCCAAAAAGCCTTTCTATCGGCACCGGATCTTCCGTGGCCGTCGCCGGATATTGCGACTGTGCGCAGTGTAGGCGCCGGCGCCGGGAATATGGCGTACATTCTCCTGAGGGAAGCGGGTCATTTTGTGCGTTGAAACGTGCTGTCTCTTGCGTTGACATTGATCGACATCTGCATTGCAGACAGTCAATGACCAGCCCGCATTCGCCAAGATAATTGTGGAGAAGTGGGTTGCGAATGTGCCGTTCTTGGAGAAGCAGTGAGGGTCCTTGATCCACGGATGTTTGATTTCTACCCGAGTCTAATCCATTCCTCATGTCGCCAGAATGGAAGATATTCTTGACCGCACAGACGGGAGCTTCTCCGAATGATCACAATGTTCACACAGTCGCCGCCGATACGTCTATATATCGAACACACATAAATCTAATCTCGATCCCAAGTACGGCAAGTTGTTGTTCTCCCGCTTCTCAATTGATCTCGCCGCATGAAACGATGCCCTCCCAATTGACGTGCTGCATAAATGGATCGCGTCGGCACTACTGAAGTCTCATGTGTCTTTCGCTATGTCCTCCAATGCCGATTTTTTGTCAGTGCGACCCATCTATCTGCAGGAAACCTTTCTGGAGTTGGAAATGAATGGTAAGCAACCTGACTTATTGGGCGCAAAATAATCTAATATCTCGCGCGCAGGACTTTATACTGGCTTATTTCTGGTCACTCTGTACGCGATGGGTGAGGGCCTATCGTTTTGTGCACATCTGAAAGATAATAAGTGGTTCACTCCCCACTGGCAGTCTTCAAAAGGGAAACACACAAGAACAACATAGGCCTTTTTCTCGCACTCATCGCTATGTACGCGCTCTCCACCATTCACGTTGCATGTCGTTGGATCGTCGTCAAAAATGCTTTCATCGACCACGCGGAAACTCCGTCATCGACTTCAATATATCTACTTCAATCCCCGCTGTGGTTGACTGTCCTAGGCGCCACGGTATTCTCTGTCAACACGCTGCTCGCGGACTGTGTGCTGGTACTTGTGCCTACCCAATGTTCAAACTCATTACTCACTGAGACTCATGCTGCAGATTTGGCGCTGCTGGGTTGTGTGGAATCATGATTGGAGGATCGTGCTCCTGCCACTTCTTTGCACCGTGGCTGGAGCAGGTGAATACTATAGCTTTCGCAGTCGCATCTACTGAACAACTTGCCAGGACTTGGATTTCGCAGCATCGCGGAACAGGCCGCCTACGTAATGAATCCGAATCTCGACCGAGATTCATTCATCGATTTCGCAACACCCTACTTTGCGTTGTCCTTGGCCACAACCGCCTTGGCAACCATCTTCATTATCGTTCGCATTCTCACCGTGACTGCGCCCGCCACAAGAATGTCTCGAGGTTATGGGCGAGTGATAGAAATCGTTGTGGAGTCTGCACTCCTATATTCAACCACCTTGATCATTTTCCTGCCCTTCCTCGTCCGGGCGTCAAACGACGACGGGTATCCACAGGGAGTACTTGCGCAGATGACGGTGTGTAAAGCCTGACATGCATATGTGACAAAGAGACTGACGCCGCCTAGGGAATGGCTCCAACTTTCATTGTTGCGCGAGTCTCTCTGGGATTTGCTCGTCCCGATGAGACGTGGCAGACGACAGTGTCCCTCAACTTGAGCTTTGATGGTAGAAGTTCAGATCCCGAACTTCCCAGTACACGCGTAGCTCTGTCCGATTTTCTTGACACGGCGCCTTCAACGGACAATAATGCAGGGAAGTTGGATCGTGCGCCGACGGATTGAAAAGCGAACAGCTGCGTTTCCATTATGTGCACGATATAATCTTTTTTCATTGGTGTACTCGATAATCAATATTGCTTGTCCCACTTCTGGTTTGACTCCGTACCTCTTGCCAGTAGCTATGAACGACTATGTGCACAGCTATGACTGTGGATCAGCAACTGAGCTTCCCGACCGCGACTATCCTCAGCTCTAGTCCCAGAACCGACAAGTTTGTCACCACTGGCCCCGAAAGTATGGTTTGCGACTAAAATGAGCCTCTCCCTGCTGGGCCGCCCACACGCCGCGAACATAGCCAATTTCGGTGCAACTTGTCTCTCGTTCATGCAGATCTGGCCCACACAGCAATGCATTCACAATCGTGTCAACTGCAACAGCATCTCCCCCGGTGATATTCCACCGTGTGGGTATACATCGCGGGTAGTAGCAGAAATGTTCGGCAAGCATGTCAAAATTTCCCGGAGAGTTCAAATCGGTCCGCGGGAGAAGTTGAAGATCCCGCAAAACGACGGCCGGCTTCCATCAACCATGCGGTAGAGGGAAATATTTAGCATAAATCAGAGCTGGTAATAGGAACTTGCTGTTACTGCCTTGAAGGCAACCATCTGGATAGTAAGCCGGCGCCCGGTGACAACGGCCGATGCTGAACTTTAAATTTAAAGGCAGCTATCGCTACCAGGGAGCAATGTTCCGAGTCACGGATACATCACCTAAGAGACGCTCAAATGCCAGTCAGAATTACACAGGAATGCTGGCAATGGATATAAAAGCATGCCGGCTCTTTGGGTTGGCTCATTCACCTTCTTCATCCATCTTCTCCATCTACGTCGATTGAAAGATCTTGCCCTAAATGCAACGTGTGCGGTCTCATCCGCTGCGCGTCCTCGCTGCCATTTCGTTCTTGTCCCTCATTCTTCTCGGTCAGCATGGTGTCTTATCCCGATGGACAAAAGACCTTCGACTAACATCCTGACTAGCATCAGCCAAACCGATAGGTTCGCATCCTCGCCGACAATCTTTCACTTGTTGAAATCGAGCGCAGCAACGACCACCACAGGTCCTGGAGATTCCAAAGTGGCAGAGCCCACGTCTTTCGTTGATCTGGTCAAACGCCCATTGTTTTTCGCCTATGCAAACGACGAAGAGTGCGCTGTTCTCAATCTATGCATTGACCGACTCCTGATGGTCTCGTCAGGGATGAAAATGAAACCTAGTTCTTTCGTTGGGAAACCTGTGCAATGAATATTATTTGCCGAGTTGCAGCAGAGTCGCAGTATTGTTATCTATCCTTCAACCAACGAGATGAACCTCTCAAAGATAAGCGCAATTACACGAAGGGCCCCGCTTGTAGCTTCAACGGATACCCGAATAGGACGAATCCACAAGCATTAAATACGTCGTGGTGACCGCGTCAGGCCGACGGTCCTGAGAAATGATGAGCCGGAGGTTTGATTCTTCCAAGACGCTTGTATGAAAGGGCCACACTTCGCTCAGGTGGTCGGTCGCCCAAAATGAACAGACACAGAGAGGAACCACAAGCATAAGAGCAAGCCTTCGTGGATTGTGGCGATCGCCTCGTACATGTAGGTAGACGGCGTTTAGACATACAACGAGGAGCCGGAGGTTCGAATCCTCCCGAAGGCGTGTACTGAGCTCAACCTTTTTGATTTTTTTTGGGGTGGATTCCTCGCCCAACTATGTAGTAGTTACATCGCTGCCTTCCCAGAAGCATCAGGAAAAACCTCCCGAGCCAATTATGCCAAATTTTCCTAGGATTATACTGTCCCGAAATAATTAGGTGTAACTTGGGCAAAGTTGGCCTAATTTTGCCTAAGTTTCGGCTAAGCTTGATGAAACTTGGAATAACAACGGGCAACGCCGGATAATTTTGACAGGGACAAGGATTATTGGTCCTTGGAAGAAACACCACCCTCTTGAGGTTGCTTTGCGTTGCTAAATCATTCAGCAAGACCCAAGTAAGAAAGGACCTTTACTTACCGTTCCGATTTGGTTTGGCAAAATGTACTACAAGAGGTGGGCGGACCGAAACTCCGGGGTATCAACCTCCCAAATCTTAGTGGTGGCTGTACCCCCTCCCCCACCCCTTTCCGAGGCGGTTGATCGGACCGATGGACCTCGGACCGTTTCCCGCAGCCAGTTTTCGGTTGACGCGTTGTTTGTAGCGAGCAAACACCGCAAGTCCGGTCCGATGTAATTTCTTGATGTCTTCACTTCAAGCTGCCCAAAAATTCGGGGAGGTATCTGAGTCGCTTCGGAGGGGTCAAAAATGGGGGAGGTTATCCAATCGAGATTTACAAGAGAGTACGTTTTGCGGCCAGGAAACGGACTCTCAAAATCACTGCGTTCAATTCTGAAAGCTGTCAAAATTGGCCTCCGATGGTCGGCCGAACGGAGGTTGATACCCGGGATTTCTCGGCCGCCCACCTCTTGATGTACTAAGTCAGTAGCCGATCGGCAATCATTCGGAGCTATCAGAAGCACTGCCCGGGCACAACATGACCACACGTTGATCATGCCACGTCGACGTCTTTCTTCCTCTTCCCTCATCTTCCCCCACTTCCCGCCCCTCAGTCGTCGTCCTCTCTCCGCCCTTCTGCGGTGAATTGGCTAGCCCAAGCCCCTCAAGCTTCTCAAAGTTCTTGGTTGCTGTCCACCCAAATCTCCTCCTCCGTGGCACCCCGCCGTCATCCTGGCGACCGTAGCCAACCTCCTTCGTCCAACGTAACAGAAGCAGTAATGCCCACCTACGGCCTCAACTCGCGCTGCCCGCTGCACGCGCGGCATGCTCCTCCGACCCCTGCCTCGCTCTTGCACGCTTATGTTGTGGGCTCCGTGCCGCAGCGTGCCGCTCTCTGTGACATCGCCTTCAATCACTGTCAAGCCTTCAAAAGACTTTCAAGATGAGGCTCTGTCACCAAGATTCTCATTCAAGACGCAAACCAGCTCGCAAGGTCCTTCCGTCTTCAATTCCATTCCAGCAAGACTTCGCACATCTCGCTTCACGTCAAGTCCTTCTGCTCGTCCTCGATATAGGTCCACACCACCCAGCGTCATCTCCATCTCGCTGAGTCTTTAAGTCTCAACACTCCGTCGAGCTCCGCAACGCACTCCGTCAAGCTCCGCAACGCTAATGTCATCGTCGTCGATTCGCAACTTTGCAAGTCCGCGACAAGCTCCTTGCGCATGTGTAACTCAGCTTGTAGATAGTTACTGTATCTGTACTTTGAATGCATTGTTTCTCCACAACTTCTGCTTGATATTGAGTACTGGAAATGAGGAATAATGGGGAGATAATGGTCCCTAACGTCGCATAAGTTTGGCCAAACTTACGGCTAATTGGTAGGGAGTAACTTAATTGGGTCAAGTTTGGCCAAACCCGTCTAACGAGGATAATCTCAGGAAATTACCCGAAGTTTGGGTGAAGTTTGGCCAAATTAGCAGGGTAGGCTTTTCCTGATAAGTTTTCGCTTTAATTTTCCAGCGCGCCGAGGCCCGAGTTGCGCTGCTCTCCTCCAGGAGGAACACAGTACACTGCGGGATCCTAACCTTAGGTTTGTTCCAGATGTGCATATGAGTGTAATAGAAATGGGCATTCGGCGACGGAACACCTTAGAAAATAGGTTCAAATACTGGAATCCCTATAAACCAACTGGTTCATTGCGGATCTCCCAAGCAGCCGTCTAGCAAGAGCGGATCGTTGTCAAGACACAGATGACAGCGCGAAGCGTGGCACCCTTAGGACTGCGTACTGATCCGTGAAGTAAGCGCGGAGCGCCTCGTACAATATCCGATCTGTTGTTGTATATACAGCGAGGAGACGGAGGTTCAAATCCTCCCGAAGGCGTGGAAGATAAACAATTTTTATTGAAACTGTTTGGGAGGGATTCCTCACCCCACTACGTAGTAGCAGCGTTGTTGACTTGCCGCGCCGAGGCCGGGGTTGCGGTGTGCTCTTCTTGCCGCCGGTTTTGTTTCAAATGAACAGACACGAAAAGGGCCAGCAGCCAGGACAGGAAGCCTTCGTGGATCGTGGTGATCGCCTTGCTTGAACATAGAAGGGTGTATGTAGCGAGGAGCAGAGGTTCGATTCCTCTCGGAGGCATGTTAAGGTCGGTGAGCGCTTTTTGTTTATCTCGTTCGTTTTCCAGTTGTCGAATTGTGTTGTCCTTCTCCCTGATTCAAGTTGGCAGCGTACCGTTCATGCAGATACAGTTGTACGCACTTGAACGGCTCCCGTCGGGATTGATTCTGCATCACTCAGACGAGCACACAAAGTCAGAATATGCAAGCACAAAGATAAGCAAGCCTTCTAGGATCATGTACATCGCCTCGCTGAATATTCGGTGTTCTTCATTAGGATTCAAGTGCGAGGAGACGGAGGTTCGAATCCTCCCGGAGGCGTGGTGTAGAACGGTCCACTTTCTTTTTCTTTTGCGGCGCATCGATCGTCCCGCCCCGGGGCCGCCCGCTGTTGCGTATACCCACCGGAAACAGGGCCTTCCTCTTGTCGTCTACTTCAGTAATTTGACTGTGCCGTGAGTAGCCAGGAGTCCTTTTACACCCAGTTCGGTCCTTCCAAATGAACACACAAAGAAAGAGACCACTAGAAGAATGGCAAGCTTTTGTGAAGCGATCGCCTCGTACTATGTTATTGCTGACAGGAACGTATAGCGAGGAGACGGGGGTTCGAATCCTTCCGGAGGCATGGTGAGGTTGCCCAATTCTTTTGATCTTTTCCGCTGCGACCTGTTGGTTTGGTAGCAGAGAGTGCGAGGAAGAGTAAGACACCAGAGGACACCAGAGCCAGACCTCGAGAGTATGATAGGAGGGAAATAATCTTGAGATAACCACCGAGCTGCAGGTTGGCTTGACACGAGAGAGACCTACCAGCACAGACTCGGAGTATGCAGAAGAAGATTTAGAGATACTGGTCTCAGTCCACATTTGGTGTATTGCGCGCCAAGTTTTGCAGTCGCAGATAAGCCAACGGTGAGCACAAATCAAGCCTCCTTGGTTCTGGTGACCGCTTCGCGCAATATTTGAAAAAGTCTGCGATGGAAATACATTGCGAAGAGCGGGAGGTTCGAATCCTCTGGGAGGCATAGGGATCCAAGGAGTGCCTTTTTACTTCTTGCGCGCATGATAGATTCTGCAGCAAGGAGTGGCTCTGGGTTTGCATACGGAAAACGAGACACCAGAATTCAGAGTGCAGAGAGAGGCACTTGAGAATCAACATAGAGTTACAATTTACCAGGCATAGCTGTAGGTTGACTTTCCGCGATCGAGATCCTAAGACCAGATTTATGAGCCACAGATTTGCAGTTGAAGGCGTACAGTATGACGGTTCCTTTGTACAAATAATATTTTACGCGCGCGCGCAGAGAAATCACCGCGCGCGCGCGTCAAGTTGCTACATACGATACACTACTAGTTAACTACTAATTACTTAAGTAATAATCTAACCTCCGAGGCGCAATATTCGATCCACTACAGAGTCACGCGACGCAGGAATAATGTCATCGCGTTCTAGGATGGTTCTGTGCCAAGTCGGCTGCGCTCCAGCACCGGTAGGCACAGTGACTAGAGCGAGCTCAAGGAATTGAGGCTCGCTCGTACAGGTCAGCACCGGCTTCGGCGGGGCGATGACCGAACACGGCAGGACCCGCGCCGGCGGCGGGGGAGACGGATAGGCCATTGGGGTCCGCTGGGGGATGTTGCGGAGCGTCGATTGTTGCTTAGGTCATGCGTCCGTTGGACGGTCTTGGTAGCTTGTGGGCAGTTCAGGGGATCCCGGGCTAAGGGAAACCCGGGAACGCGAAAGTGGGGAAGCGACGAGCGAGGCAATGCGCGGCGACATGGTCGTCGACGGTCGACCGCAGAATTGATGACGTGTCGTGACACGCTTTGGATGCTAACATCCGCAAGCAGTCGGCCAATCTCGGAGGAACTTCCGAGAAAGTGGCAGTGCTCGGCTATCTGTCCGTTCCGCTCTCCCCTTTCTCTCCCCATCTGAATCTCCGACTCTCTGTCCACGTAACTTACTCTTGTTCTCGCCGTTCATTAACTGGCCAGAAAGCTTTGAGAAAGCTCTATGGACATCAAATACAGTCTTAAACTAGGAAGCGCAACATCAAAGTTGGCAGGCGTTATTCTCAGCCAATTCTTCACGAAAACACTTAGTCCAAGTTGCGAAATGGACCGTCAGGATACTAAGTCCATGCCACAAGTTACATCTAGATGTCGGAGTGCCTAGTTGTTGAGAACGAGGCCGATCTTTGCCGCGCACCCAAATCTGCACAAATAACGTAGAAGCGCAACGACTTGGTCGGGCCAAATGAGCCTCCTAGACCCATAATTCGCCGAAAGAAAATTCCATAGTCGTCATCGGCGTCCCAAAAAAGCTTGGGCAACACTTAACCCTGCAATTGGACGGTCACAAAAAAAATCTCCAGCTTTACGGCGATCATTTGCTGATTGGGCTGTTTACACGCAAAGAAACATGGCCATTTCTCGATCGCCACGACGACTTTTTTGCCCAGGTCTTTGTATAGGCTACATGAGGGGATCCTGTGGTGTGTTTGTACAAAATTTTGTGCATACTTGAGGTGACTAAGGCACGTCAAACGCACGTGTTGCGCTTCTACGTTTGTTGCGCTTCCTAGTTTAGGACTGTATCGAACTATCTGCGCCTTCCGCCAGGCCGATTTCGCCTTTTGATCATGAAACGCCGTACATTATCCTCGTGAGTCTCCCTCCACCGTAAGCCCGTTCTTCATCCTGTCGGTCTGCGATGAGGCCACCTTCCCCCGTTTTTGTTACCAGGACTGCTCTTGATTTTCAGAAAGAAGATATGGATGTATTTTAAAACTTTCGGCCACAATTTGGCCACAGGAGCGCAACGGAAATGCGTTGCTTACAACTAGAGCCTATGAGTGTGGTTTTGTAGAGTTCGTACCCAACCCTTTGACTCCAGCATCGATCCGACCCATTACTGCCTGCGCGCGCGCTAAATCACTCGCGCGCGCGCGAAATCTATTTTTGTACAAACGAACCGTCATATACAGGTCCTAGGACCGGACGGTCTGAGAGCGATTTTTAACGGTAGGGTTGCGGTAGTGGAATGCTTTCATGATCCGCCTAAGAAATGCGAGCGCCAGGTATCGATGGGCCTGTGGCTGGTACTGTACTATTACGACCAAAGGTTCAGGTGACGGGTGACGGACGGTCATGAACTGAACCATCTTGGTGTCGGTGACGGTGACTTCTCAATTTTGCGTCCTAAATAGGCGAAAAAACACCAAAATTTTGCGCCCGGCATCCGCCGGGCGTCCATTTATGGTAATTTGATGTGATTGCCGAGGAATGAACATCAAGTTCAGTGAACAATTTCGGTGACGGTGACATGGCGTGAACCTTTGGTCGTAATAGTACAGTAGTCGTATGGCAGGAAAAAGTTATCGACATGACCGTTTGGGACAGCCCATATTTGTCACTATTATGAATCAAACTCCATCTGGAAAACCGTAGCCGAGGAGTGCCTATGAGGCTCTATGAAGCCTATGAAGCACTATGTAGTGCCCCATAGTGGCCCATAGGCACATCACAGCCACAGGCTGCCGCATAGTGCTTCATAGTGCTCGAGAGTACTATCAGGCATTTTCGGTTTTCCAGATGTCCCTGCCGTTGCCTCCACAAACACCCTCCCCACCAACGGCCATGGCCAAGTCGATACATCAGACTTTTGACATTTTGATTGGACCATGGTGCAGTGCCCTGGCAGAAAATATGCCCGATTTGGGCATATTTTAAGCCACTTTTCCGGGAAAGGTTTCTCACGCTCTCTATGCTCTTCCGCAATCTACATCGACTCTTTCCTTCCCTTCTCCCCCATTCTTTTGGCCCTTGACGGCAACTTGACGGTCCCCCGCCACGCGGCACCACCTCGAACCGAACCTCCGTCCCTCTCTATAGCCAGAAATTGTTGCCTCCCGCCGTGGACGTCATTGCCCACATCCGACACCTCTCGCGCAATCGGCGACGTCGAAAGCTCAGCTCTTCAAGGAAGAAAGTTCCTAAATGGTTGGCCCCGGATAGAGTTCAGCCTGATCTAGTGTGAAGCCACCCTCTCGTCTACCACTCTCTTTCTCTTGAGGCCGTGCTCCTCGACTGCTCCTTCCACTGTTTCAGCTGCATGTAGGCACGTCTGTGCGCATACAACTCCATTTTGCTTTTATTAACCTTTTTTTGACAGCCCTCCGCGAGTTCGCTGTACCGGCACGATCAGTGCGCACCCTCTCTTCTTGCTTAATTCCTTGCTGCACCCGCCTCGAGCTCGTTGGATGGCCGTCCTCGGACGCAGCCGCCCCTCTCGCCGCTCTTCTCTGCGCCCGAGTACGCGTACGATCCACTTCAAGACTTGGTCACTACCAGCTCCCGCGTGGACCGAGTCAGCACGGCTTGCTGGAGGACGAGCAGCCGCCGAACTGGAGTTTGTCGCGCAGGACCAACCCATACGACGCGTCTACTGGCAGAGTACTGTGGCCAGAGGTATGTTTCTTCTTGCCATTTAGTGAAGTCCTGACTCGGTCTTGAGCTGCTTCGGGAGATTGCCCGTGTGTTATATACGCGGCGGAGGGGACTAGGAAGGGAGTGATTCGGCCGACCGGGTGACCGGAGGTACTCAGGCGAGGCGATACGCCGAGGCGTCGGGTCGGAGATCGGAGATCGGAGTCGGAGGTGATCGACCGGACCGTGCGGAGGTTTTCACTCAACACCACAAACAGCAGGGTGAGAGCCTGTGGCAGGAATCCTTTCGGACGGACGTGATCGAGAACGGACGAGCTCGGGATTGCCAAGACAAGTCGCGTATAGAGGGGGTGCAGCGTAGACAACGTTAATTAACAAACTGAAGATACACGATGACCCGGAGGCGTATTTAAACTACTAAAGGTTATTATGTATCTATAAAAGGAAATATCATGATGGTCTAAGCGCAACAATAGCGACTGACCAAAAAGGAAATGGAAGTTAGAACATGAGGATGAAACAATAAGAAAGAAGACGGATAAACGGGAAACGCTCAGTAATCCTTCATTGCGTAAAAACCCGGTTCGAACACGAGGTCCGATGGAGTTTGTCGTGGAATATGTGAGTCGGCGGAGGAGCTCCGTCGGCCGATCTCCGAGAGATCGGCGGCTCCGGGGCCGAGTCCCGAGTTCCGAAGGCACGGATATAACAGTATCCCCCTCTTACGTTCCTTTCCCACAAGGAACATGGGCAAGGTCGTTAGAGGTGATGATCGGATATGTCGGAGGAGGAAAAATGTGCCGAAAAATGGTGAAGGGAAAAGTTGAAGTCGAGGCGCCGAGATACCGAGATGCCGAATCACGTGGTCAGCTTTGCAGGATTACAAATATTCCCACGGTGAAAATTCGTCATCATCATTCTTGCTCTCAACCACCATGTCCACTCCGAAAACTACTCCGCCGCCGTCGCCGCCGCCGACTCCGTCGCACGAGGCCCCGTCCGCCGACCCCGAGAAAACCCCGGAGAGGGTACTAGAGACCGAGGAGGAGCGAGTGGCGAAGGAGGAGAGAAAGAGGGAGGCGGAGGCGAAGGAGGCGAGGAGGAGGAGGACGCGGGAGAAGTTTGCGGCTGCGGAGCGAGCGCGGGTGGCTGCGGAGGTGGAGGCCGCGGCGGAGCGCGAGAGGGCCGAAGGGCTCCAGCGCCAGCTGGACGAGATGCGCGCGCAGTTCGCGGCGCGAGCCCAGGGTGCGCTGGCGGAGCTGGACCCGAGCGTTGCGATGGGGTGGGCTCGGCCGACGTCGGAGGTGGCGCCCTCGGAATCGGAGGTGCGTCGTGCGACGTCGGAGGAGCCGGACCAGCTGGGGAACGAGTCGGAGGAGGTCGCGCCGCCGAGGCCGAAGAAGAGGAAGGAGCAGGAGGAGGATTCCCATTGGAACGCGGCGTTGGAGATGGAGTTTGTGGCGACGGAGAATGGTGCGTCGCAGTCGGCGGAGATGTGTCGGAGCTAACCGTTTTGCTCACAGCGTGCGATGGGTGTCGGAAAGCACGGCGGAAGTGCTTCGTCAGCAAGTCCGGGCGTATCTCCGTCTGCGAGGGATGCCGTCGTTCAAAAATCAAGTGCATCCATGCGAAGGGAAAAGGCGTGCGGCACACGGCGCAGCGCGCCTCGGGTCCGACGACGGAGGTCGGCTCCGACTCGGAGGTGGCTCCCCGCCCAAGCAAGAGGCGTAGGGAGATCTCTCCCGAGTCGGGGCTGCCGGCGCTGCCTCCGCGCGAGGTCTTGCCCACTCGGACCTCGGAGATGCGTCTCCAGGTCGAGCAGTTGGAGCGGGACAACGCTCGGATGTGGCAGAGGATGGCCGCGTCGGAGGATCGTACGAGGGTGCTGTACGAGATCCTCGCGCGGTTCCGCGGCGTCGGAGGTCGGGGCGGAGAACTCGGCGCGACTGACGAGATGTTGAGTCGCGCGTTGGTGGAGTTCCCCGTGGATCGTCCACTTCCGACCCGCGTCCGGTACGTCCTGGAGGGGAGCGAGTCGGAGGAGGAGTCGGAGGAGGAGAGGCCCGACCCGAAGGGGAAGGGGAAGGGGAAGCCGAAGCCGAAGCCTCCGCGCCGTGGGCGCGAAGTTCCGGAGGTCCTCGTGACCAACCAGGATGCGCACCACGCGGTGCTTCGGAGGGAGACGAGGGAGCGGCGGAGGGCGAGGTCGCCCGGAGCTCAGCGCCGAGGCCGAGTCGCGGACGAGTTGTTCCCGCCGCACTTGGACACCTCGGGGCTGCTTCGGCTGTCGCCAAAGGCGGAGGATGCGGGCGTCGAGCCCCACGTCGAGCAGGCCGCCGCCGAGGCCGGAATGACGGTGGAGACATACCGGCTGGTCGCGTCGACGGTCGGAGATCGGCCGAGGGGGAACGGAGATGGATCGGAGGTCGCGAGGGAGAGACGTCCCATCGCGGGGCCCTCCGGGGTGAGGCGTACTCCAACGCCGGACGTCGGTCCTGAGGCGGAACCCTCAGGGACTCGGAGGTCGCCAACTCCGGAGCTCGGAGGTGCGCCGACGGCGATGGAGGTGGAGGGTGGTGCGCCGGCAACGACGTCGGTGGTGACCACGGAGGACGTGGAGATGGGCGGAACGGAGCCGAATGGCGGCCCCGATGCTCCGACCACTCCGGAGGTTGTTGTGATGGGTGGAGTCGCGCCGGAGATCGGCGGAGGAGCTCCGACCGCATCGGAGGAGGGGAAGGAAGTGGCGTCCGGGCCGGATGAGCCCATTGTAGAGTAGATTTGGACTTCCGTATGCCCTGCGTCAAAGGGTTACCAAAAGCAATGATCCGTAGATATTTCTTGTTTTGTATCTCTTGTCGAATCTTGATCGAATTGGCCGAGTTCGGCCTAAGTCCGATTATGTGAAGTGAATGAGTAAGAAGATTTAAGCAAGAGTGAAGTGGACTTAGTGAAGTCCAAGTCAAGTCAAGCCGATCCGTCGGTCGGCTCGGAGCCGAGCCGTCGGAGATGAAGGAAGGGTAGAAGTTGTCCAGAAGTCGGCTCATTGGTCGTTCGGACGAACTCCGTGAAGTGCGTTACACGGATTTGAAGGGATTGGATAAGGTAGCCAGAAAACGGAGTAGGCTGGATGGGGTGGAGAGCAAGGACCACGGAGTATAAGGAATAGTGAACGGTCGTTGACTCCAGGGTGTGCACAATGGTGTGGTCGATGGTCCGGACGTACATGCGCGTCGGAGATAGTTCCGAGTGTCGTCGGCCGAGGGGCGGACGTCGGATTTCGGACGCATTGAGAACCGGAGTCGAGTACCAGTGCGAGAGGAATGTCGGATAGAACCTGGAGTAGCTCCGAGGCTCGTGCGACAGGGAGAATTCGGAGGATTACTGCGCAGAAGAGCTAATTGAGAGCGTAATCAGCGTCGATTCTGGCGTAGAAAAATCAAAATCTCATCGGAAATCGCGGAAATTGATAGGCCTATCCCCCCCTTAAGGGTAGACGTCCCATCGTCTAGCGATGCATTCCGTGCGAGAGAATGAAATCTCCGAAAGTCGGAAGGGTTTTCGCCCGAGGTTCCGATAGCCGGAAATACGCGATATAGTGGTCTTTTGGCCCAGTTGGATGGTGCAATCGGGAGTATACCGGAAGGAGGAACGGAGGCGAAAACGGAGGAAGGAAAATTGCGAAGTCGGAAGACAAGGCGAAAAGGGGAAAATCCGCCGAAATAACGGAGAGGCGGACAAGGAAGCCAAGCTCCAGATACGCCGAAGCGAAAGAGAGGCAGACAAGGAAGCCAAGCTCCAGATTTGCCGAAGCGAAAGAGAGGCAGACAAGGAAGCCAAACTCCACATAGACCTGAAGCTTGGTGTCAATCGACAGAGGAATCTCGGAGGTGAACGGAGCACAAGGCTCGCCCGAGATTTCCGAAGGAGACAAGACGATGCTTCGCAGAGAGCAGATCGAGGTCCGAAGTCGTCGGAGAAGTTCCGGAAGTGTTCGGAGGAGAATCCCGGAGACGGACAGAGCTCCAGAGACGCGAGGACAGAAATTAGTGGCCGAATACCGGATGTGGCTGACCCAAAGCGATAACGCAACCTAACCACTGAACGGCGTGCATAGAGAATAACCGTGAACCCGATTCAAGGAGTTCCGATGCCCGAGTCGGCCGAGGGCCGGAAAACGGAAACGGAGGGTGAACGGTGGAACTTGCCGAAGAGCAAGGAACGAGGAATGCCCAGAGAGAAAAAACACAGCCGCGCGCCAGAACAAAGACGCAGCTGGAATCTGATGTCTTCCGTGGTATAGCGGAAAGCAACCCAGCCGAGGACCCGAAATGAAGGGGTCTAGGGTTCGAAACCCACTCGAGCTACTGGTCACTATTTTCGAAAGCTTTTTACCACGTAAATGTCGAAAGTCGGAAGAACGTCGCCGAAGAGGAAGTGAAACCACGGAACGACTGGCCGAACGGTCCCGAACGCAACCCGAATGACCCGAGAAGACGAGGTCTATGGATCGAATCCTACTCGGGGCGCTGAGTGGACCGGCCGAGGTTCCGAGTGAATACGGCGAAGTTCGGAGGAATGGCACGACTGCCAAGACGGAAACTGGTCGTAAGGAAGGAACAACGGTGCCATGATCTAGGGGTTTCCGTGCGACTCGAGGACCCGAAATACCGGGGTCCGAGGATCGAAATCCACTCGAGTACTACCCCATTGAACGCAATCTCTTTTTGTCGGAGAGAAGCGGAGCGGAGGACGGAAAAGATCCGGGAGGACCGGAGCCGGACGACAAGTTTCGGAGGGAGTTGAACAACCCGCGAGATGCGGAGAAGCTCGGGGAAGCGGAGAGTGGAAAGTCGGAGGCTTCGCAACGGAGTCACGAAGGTGAAGGGGTGATCCTGAAAGGCGACCAAGCGAGTACGAGGTGGCCGAGGAGGATTCAGAAGTCGGAAGGCATGAGTATGTCCAGAGCGCGTTCTGCGATGAGCCGAAGCGACAATGGAGGGAAAAGGTTGCTCATCCGGAGGTCGGAGTGACCGACGAAACCGGAAGAAGAGCAGAGGGTGTGTCCAAAGTAGGACATCCGAGAGGTCGCTGGACCGAGTCGGACCGAGAGGCGAGAGAATATATCTCTCCGGGAAGGGGTCTCGGCGAAGTGCCGGAAGGTCTCGGCGGGAGTGCCGGAATGAAGTCCGAAGACCTCGAGGTGAAGGCGTCAGATTGGTCGGTGTAAGTCGGTTCGGACCTTCGCGCGAATCGGCCGAAGCGGTAACCGCTCATCCCTAGCGGGAATACCGAAACAGATCCAACATAGTTGTTGGCCGTGTGCACACTAAAATCCCGGGGATATGGAACGGAAAAAGTTGGTACCTCCAGACGTTCAGCTCAACGGAGCGATATTGCTGGGGTACACGGGATCCGGGAACCAAGTCGAGGAGAAATCGGAAACGGATGACGCAGATTCCGGAATGGAAACGACACCTTAGTGAATGGATGACAGAACGGAGCTGTCGGAATTATCGGAAGGTTTGCGCCGGAGTTCGGCCGAAAGGCCGGAGCGATTCCCAAGTACGAAGAGAAATCCATAGATTCACAGATAAGTATAGAACAACATCTGGAAGAGAGAAGGAAACAATTCGCACGGGGAGTTGAATCCCGGAGCAATACAGGGACTAGAGTTGAATCATGAGAGTCGTGAGATGTCCGAATCTTCGGCGGAAGGCCGGAGAACGGAGTTGTCGTGAATGCGAGAGAAAGACTGGATGTGTGGATGATGGAAAACCTGCGGAGCACATTCGGATCGTCGACACGGTCGGCCGAATGCCGAGGTTTGTTCAAAGCATGGATGAAAGTCTAGATGGTCGCGGAAACGCGGGCCGAATTGCGGGCCAGGCGTTCGCGAACGTTTCGGGACTTCCGGCAGTCTACGGCAGTATGCCCTCGACCTCCGCAATAAAGGCAGAGATTGAGCCGAACTCTCCGTTGCCGCTCCTCCGACGTAATCTGCCCGTTCGCCCCAAGGATGGACCGGACTGGTTCCGGAGGCCCTCGGCGGCGCGGCTGTGAACCGCGCTGAACCGTAGGACGCCCAGAGTCAGGAGCCGTGTCCAGAGGGGAGACAAACAGAGGAGCCGAAGAGCGCGACGCGGAAGCGAACGGAGTAGAGGATGCCAGATAGAAACGAGTCGAACCGGAAACATCCGGGTCGGCCGAAGGGCCGGGAACATCGGAATCCTGCGACGGGTTCGCCGAACGCGTCTCCTGCTGCTGCCAGTACCGATGATCGATACAGCGCACCGTCGCCCGGAGTCCATCCAAGGTGCTCGGAAAGACCTCCGAGTCAAGCTCCCGAGTGATGCGAGACGGGAGCGCGACGTAGAGAGCGTGACGAAGTGCGTTATCACTCCAGTCAAGGACCGAAGCGAGAAGCGAGAAGTTGTCGAGGAAATGTGCGATGTGATCCGTAGCTTTCATCCGGAGCCTTCGGAGCTGCTCCTCCGAGTTGTCGGGCTGTGCGCGCGGAACGAAGCAATCGCAGAGCTCCATGACGAACAAGGAGAAATCCCCCAGCCAGGGACTGGTCACCGGGTCGGCCGAGACTTCGAAAAGCCGAGCCGCATCTCCTCGGAAGAACGACAGAGCGAAAAGAATCTTGTCGTTGTCCGTGGAGAAATCCCGAGGACGTTCCGCGAAGTGCGAGTAGCACTGCGAAAGGAATGGCTGTAACTCCGAGGGATGATTCCCATAGAAGTTGTCGGGTAAGGGGAGAGAAGTCCGAGGGTGATGATAATCCGCGTCCGAGGGGTAGAACAATGAAGCCGAAGCCCCAGAGTCGACGTCGAAGACGGACCGGAAACCGGAAGGAAAGTTGGGAAGAGGACCGGATGTACGCATGATGCTTCGAGGGATTGGATTCCCCTTGTCGTCGCAGAGCCGAACCTCGGCCGGACCCGAGGGAAATCTCGGAGGGTCCATGGGCAAGAGATTATACACCGGAACGAGGTGCGGATGCGGGTCAGGAGAGAGAGTTCGAAGTCCGAGTGCAGCTTCGGCGCTTCCAAAACCTAGACCGAGAGCTGAAGCCAGAGGTCGAGGAAGGTGCGACGAAGCAAACGGAAAGAGCACAGGGAAGATTCCGAAATCCAATGGACCGGACTGCTCGGCCGAGGCCGGAGCAAAGAACGAGATCCTTGAACCCATAGTGAAGACGTCGGAATAGAGGTCCGAGATGTCGACAAAGCAAAGATGTGGTGATTCGGATTAATCCAGAGAATCGTTGTTCGGAGAGGCTGAACCGAACAAAGAAAACGATGCCGGGTGAAGGCAGGCGTTTAGAAAGGATGCCTGAACAGTGAGTTTGTTAATACTGTTATATACGCGGCGGAGGGGACTAGGAAGGGAGTGATTCGGCCGACCGGGTGACCGGAGGTACTCAGGCGAGGCGATACGCCGAGGCGTCGGGTCGGAGATCGGAGATCGGAGTCGGAGGTGATCGACCGGACCGTGCGGAGGTTTTCACTCAACACCACAAACAGCAGGGTGAGAGCCTGTGGCAGGAATCCTTTCGGACGGACGTGATCGAGAACGGACGAGCTCGGGATTGCCAAGACAAGTCGCGTATAGAGGGGGTGCAGCGTAGACAACGTTAATTAACAAACTGAAGATACACGATGACCCGGAGGCGTATTTAAACTACTAAAGGTTATTATGTATCTATAAAAGGAAATATCATGATGGTCTAAGCGCAACAATAGCGACTGACCAAAAAGGAAATGGAAGTTAGAACATGAGGATGAAACAATAAGAAAGAAGACGGATAAACGGGAAACGCTCAGTAATCCTTCATTGCGTAAAAACCCGGTTCGAACACGAGGTCCGATGGAGTTTGTCGTGGAATATGTGAGTCGGCGGAGGAGCTCCGTCGGCCGATCTCCGAGAGATCGGCGGCTCCGGGGCCGAGTCCCGAGTTCCGAAGGCACGGATATAACACCGTGGGTGGGCGCTGAGCGTAATCCTCCTCCACCCCAGCTATGAGTTCGCCTTTCTCTATATCTCCTTGGCAGCCTTTGATTAGTTTCTTCACAGCTTCATCGTTGTCCAGCAAACGATCATGTTGAGATCATCACCAACGAAGAGGGTCGAGCGTCTCATCGGTGATGTCGAACCATGAACCCGACTTGAACCCGACTAACACGCAAGCTTTTTTTCTTCCGCTTCTTTCTTCCTCGTCGATCCTAACCCGTCTCTATAGCGTGTCCGATGCCAAGCGACCGTGTTGAGTACCGCGGCGAGCAAAAGGAATTTCTATGTCTTCTATATCTGTCTAACCCATTCCAATGGTCCTCAGGAGACCGCCGAATCGAACCTTGCAACGAACATCAACAATGCCGTCGTCATCGTCCCCCCGTACTTCAACGACTCGCAGTGTCAGGCCACGAAGAATGTTGGCAGCATCTTCGGCAAGCATGTCGACATCAAGTATAACTGAACACGCAAGTGCGCATCCACCAGCATCACCAGCGTTATGCGCATCCGAAACACTGTACAGTCGCCGGTCCAGGGATCCTCGCCGCATCAACAGTACCCAGTGCAATACCCCGTGCAGCAGCAGCCGCTCCCGCGATAGCGGCAGGAGTACCTGCAATTGGTGCGGCCGTCTGCCCCTATGTAGACTTGTTCGGGAGGTTCGCGAAGCCACTGCCGCAGCATCTGCACCACCTGCAGCGCTGTACTCATCCTCGTCGCCGTTTCACTCGCATTTTACTTTTCTCAGTCGTGAAATTCTGGCCAATCCGTCTGGGCAGCCATCTGGTGTTGTAGATATCAAATATATTTGTGCTTCAAAAAATTATAGACTGCGAGAGACAGAGGCAAGTCGAGATGCCAATCTCGCAAGACGCAAAAAATAAAGTGCTTTGTAAGGATCGAACGCTCACAAGCTTACCTGATGAACAAAAATATGTGTGAGCGTCATTCACAGTACACGAAGACGCAATTAGTGCCTGGCCCACACAAGCACCCACCACCACCGCGGTGGAGTTTTTGAAAAAACTTTTTTTTCAAAAACCTGCCAGGACATAACACCAAAGTCTTTGATTGTCGCGTTGTTAGGCGTTGTACAACGCCACAACGGCCCGCAAAAACGTCACAACACCGGCTAAAAACGCGACAACACCACAATGCCGGAACATAAACCCACAACACCGACAAAATTCGAATGCTGCGAGGAGGCGACCGTTGGTCAGAACTGGAAACTGTTTCCCCCCAGGTCACTGCTCTATCCCAACATCCCATCCACCACACTTTGAGAATTTTTTGAGTCCGAAGTCGAGCTCAGCGTCATCGACAACGGTTGATCAACAACGCGAAAACGCGTGAAAACGCCGGAACACGGCAATCAAAATGTCAAATTGCTGATGCGCACTCGAGTCGTCAGGGGAACACGACGGAGAAGGAGAGGGCAGAGCATCAGCCCTACGCCTCCAAACATCCAACGCGGAGAAGCGCAAGGGCGCAAGAACGCCTACGCTACTGGGTATGCGGTGCGTCGTTGTCGTGCTGCACACCGGTCGTTATCTTAACTGTGCGTATCTTATTACAGGATATCTCACGGCGTCTAGGCCCTTTCTCTCCCACTAGACCGCAAGCTGCTCTCGCTATCCCTGTTTGCCAATGCACACTCCCGTGATGTCCTGGTGCGTGCCAGCGTCCTCGTCAGTATGCTATCTTGTAACCCTGGCTTACTTTCCTCAGGCTCGTACAACCTCCACATGACCGCACTCAAGGCTTCGTCGTATACATCCCCGGCCATGCGCTGTGTTCGTTGCGCCGGATCCAAAAAAAGGGCCGCCGCCTCAAGCGCTCGAGACCGCCTGGCTGCTGTTCCGACCGTCCTCGACCGTGATTCGTGTGAGGGGCCAAGCCGACTCGCAGGTACGTCGTGTCGACTATTTTTCCCACCTTCGCCCAACGTACTCTGGTGCGAGTGCGTGCCGCCGTACTCGTATCCACGACCGCAGTGGGCCGGCGTGCGTGCATCTGGAAAAAAACCGGAGGCTATGGAGGTATATGTAGCCCACATAGTTCTGATAGCACCGTAGCTTGACCCCCGTTATATAGCAGGCCGTAGCTCAGTGTTCAAAATATATAGTTCTCCATAGCTGCTATAGCTGCGCCTCCAGACAATATAGTCCCATAGCATCATAGCGTTGTAGCCTACATATCCGTATGTAGGAATATAGAGTACTTTCGTTCTCCACGCAAATGCACACAATGATATCATTCATAACGACAAACAAAGTACAATCCATACGGTTTCTACTCTCCTCGCGCCGAGGACCTCGGCGTGGGGTGGAGCACAACTTCCGCCTTGAAGGGCAACAAGCCCGAGAGCCTCGCCGTCCCCAACGCCGACAGCGAGGACAGCGAGCAAAGGACGAGGACAATCAAGCCCCGTTGCGGAGGCGACCGTCCGCAGGTATGGACGCGGTTAACACAACGAGGCGTGCTGGAAAGTGGTCAGAGCGGGTCAGTGACAGAAAAAAACCGGTGCACAATGGGAGGCGTACCTTCGTGACAACGCTGAGCGGTGCGCCCCGGACGATGTTCCCACCGAGGTCGAAAGCCCCAAGGGAAAACCTGCTAAGTACAGGAGATGAGCTAGAGGGAGTACGCAGAAGGGGAAAGCGGAAGGCGTACAACGATGATGCGCCGCACAGGACAATGTAGCAGGACTAATGTAGCCAGTGGTGACGGGGAGTCGCAATTGAGAACTCCAGGAGGAAAGAGGAGGTGAGGGAAGCCATCTTCGCGTAAGGTAGAGCAACAGTATGATTCTTGCGGTAAGGGAATAGCAAGGTGTCCTCTTGAAGCGTCTTGGGACGTCGCGTGGAAAGGAAGCCGAGAAGATCTTGAGGAAGGGACAAAGGAGGGACATAACAAAGTCTTGAGATGTCTTGAGGGGCAAGCAAGCCAGACTAGACGGGGGCAGATGCAGCAACAGACGAAGGGCAAAAGTGGGAGAAAGCGGGAAGATGGGACGAAGAAGAGAGAGGCAACGAACCATTTGATGGCGTTGCCAAATCACGCCATTTCTGTTGACGTGTCGGATCATGATCCGGGCGGAGTCTGAATGACTTGCTTGAAACTTCACTCGAATTCCCACTTTGCACTCGGACTTGCGCCTGCCACTTGGCCTGCCACGTCAATGCACCGGCAAGTCTTCGTCAAATGTGTGTTTGCCGTGGAGACCCTTCCGATGCAGAATCGAAAGTGTCTGGTTTTTAAGTTTCGTGGATCACACGGTGGATGACAGCGGACTCGGACGGCGTGGCGGGCAATGTTCAATTGCAACTCTTCGGTGCTACTAACACAGGGAAAAAAAGGAAAGTAAATTTGATAACCAGCATAGTAGCTCCACTAAAAATGTAGTGCGCTGTAGTTACCGTCCGCAGCTGTATCGTGCCACATAGTTTGCGCTTGGAACTATGTTGGCTATGTGGCGCTATAGAACATCCGCACAAGCTATAGCAGCTATGGCAGCTATGTTTTGCTACGTAATTAGCAGGGCAACTATGGCCGTGGGACCTTTTCCTGATGTGCAACCCCGTAACACGCCGCCGTACGCACTGTGCGACACCGTGTGAGGCCCGCCCGAGTTTTTCGTCTCTCTATGGGAGGTGCGTGGTCGCTGTCGCAGTCAGCGCACTTCCGATACGATAAATTTGTATGTTCTACAAAATTTTGAATAGAATTCTGTCCTGCGGAGTTCAACAAATACAAGTCGGACTTGAAGCTCGCAGCAAGGAAACATTGAGTCTGCGAGTCCCCCACGACGTAAAAATGAGATGAAGCACCATACTTATCGGGAAGAAGTTTGCGAGGAATACTTACTACCGGTGCCGAGGTCCAAACCTGGAAGTACTATCCGCAGCTTCAGTTTAGTGTCGCGATGGAAGCACGCGGTGTTGCCCCGGATTCTGGTATGTGTGCTTGATGTGTGCGCTGAGAACGAGCACAACATCAGAGTTAAAATTGCTCGAACCACGGACCAAGGGTTGACCATCGCCGAGATGCCCGGATTCCTTCCGCACCACTGTGAGCCAAGCAAGAGACAGCACGCACGATAGCAAGCCTCCGTAGATCGTGGTGATCGCCTCGTGCCATGTGCATTCTGGTGCATTTCAACTTGAAGCGCGGAGACGGAGGTTCGATTCCTCTAGGAGGCATAGAGGGCCTCACAGGTCCTTCCTTCCTTTTTTCATTGAAAAAACAAGAAACAGACGGGGGAGAGGGTGCATGTGGAATCAGATGGATAGCATCGGCCGCCAGGAGGATTAAAAATACTCGGACGAACCTTGGACAAACCAAAGGTTGAGTACGAACCCGACGATTCCCGAGATCTCCGAACGCGCGAAATGGACAACCGTATTCCTAGAATTCGTGCCGCGGGTCGCCCCAAAGGAAGGGCCAGGACGCACGAAATTACTTAGGCCTTCGTAGATCGTGGCCAACCCGCCGCCCAATATTAGTGAGATGCGATAGTATATAACGAGGATACGGAGGTTCGATTCCTTCCAGAGGCATAACACAGAGACGTCAATTTTTTTTGGCAGTTGTTGGTCGTCTTGTTCGCTTGGCGATTGGGGTCCTTTTTTTTCTTTCTTCTGACGTAGCATGAGAGAGAATTTCGCGGGATAGGCGAGTTCACGGCAAAGTTTTGGGAGTTCATGCAAGCAAGAACCGCAAGAACCGCACGCATATGGTTGGACATAATCCTGGAGGCGTCACACTCCGAATTTCATTTTTGCGTCTTCGAGGATGAGTCTCTGGGCACGCAGTTGTGTCTCTTGCGGTTCTGGCCATATTACGCTCCATTCGCGTCGTCGTTCCACCCTCTGTAATATATCTCGGAGGTTTTTCGTAGAAGTCCGCATACGCTATTGGCCCCGAACTCCAAGAGGAACACTTCGAAATTGCTGCTTCAAAAAATCCGGAGGCGATTCGTACCCTTCTCCGCCTCTGCCGGGCTTTCAACTTACATCTGGCAATTTCAAGTCCTCGCCTCTAGATCTGAGACTGCGTTAAAACCAACCCCCGGTTGTGGAGCAAGTCAGGGTACAGGCGGGAGGGTTTATCCTTCAGAAACGTAGAGTCGGAGAACGTGCGCTGTTATATGACGGTATTTATCGTCAAAAATTATGTACATTCAACTCTGTACATTGTACGAGACACAGGCACACTGAAATGCGCGCAAGTGCTCGGTTTTGTGCACCATTAGCGTGAAAATGTACATCATCAGATGCACATTGCGCGGTGCACAATGCACATTCTACTAGCCACATGGAGCATCTATAAGTGCACTTGAGGCAACCCTGGTGTACTTGCACAGTTAAAATGTACGTGCTGTTGGTCATTGTCCAGGGATTCAACCATGCACAAATGGGTTCAATTGATGCAATCAAAGTTGTGTTGTTGTCGTCAATTGGCGGGGATATCGGCTCCCCAATTTATTTACTTACCATCAGTCTGAATCCTCCATTATGTTGTCTCAGATTGACAGTTTCACTCCGTTGGTACATCGGTTTCTTTTCTCTGAATCACTGCTGAATTATTGGATAGCATTTCACCAACGTTAAGCATCTCATCGATGAGAGTTGATGAGTTCGAGCTGACTGATCCGCACGTCACTGCCGGGCTTATCTTGCCGTGATTAAACTACGGGATCACTGTTGTGCACCGTTAAAAGTGGGATGTTGACAGGTAAATGTGCACCGTGGTGGGTTGTGTGTTGACTTACGCGATGTTCTTATTTTTTGACGAAAAAAGCTTTTATATGTTACGATAGTGGCTCTTATTACGACGTACTTAGGCGCACCGTATTTCACGCAAATTATTCTACGGTCCAACCATAACCGTTCGCGAGTGCAGTTGTATACGAATGGAACCCCCAAATTTGAACATAAATATTCACCACCGAGAGATTGCACAGTCACATGTACAGGGTAGGGCGGACTTGGCGCGTCAATGATCAGTGCATCTCCCTGACAAACAGATAAGATGCTTACTGGGTTTCAAATATCCGGTTCTATGACGAAGCGAAACGTTCCCTCGCAATGTAGAATTGATAGTTGTTCCACCAATTCCGGGGGGAACTCACGATGGCGGTCAGGAAGCCACCAGACCTCGGCCTGGAAGCATTCCCCAAATGTTGATGGAAGGCGAGATGAGACGAAGTCGAGGAACATTGCGTCGGTGAATCGAAGGCGGGATGTGAGGCATAAGACAGCGAGGCTAGGAAGTAGTGTCGTATTCTCGGCGTTCCTTGACAGACCTTGGAGGAGGGCGTCGGTGATCAAATCGTGCTCGCTGTCCCGGCAATCGCATAGACACAACTCCTCTAGCAGTGAAAGAACCGCGACACAGCGCAGGAGTTCCTGCTCCGTGATTACTGCGTCGATGTGAAGGCGGGTGAGGTGGCTGTGGAAGGAAGAACGATCGGCGAGCTCCAAAAAATGTTCCGAATGCCAGACAGGCGGTGGCCCGGGATCGGACATCGGCATTATGTTCAAAGCTCGCAGACAGGGTAAGGTGAGGGATTTGAAGACGAGTCCAACGACTTGTGAGGCATGTGCAGGAAGATGGCTGACGCCCAATTGAAGGTGGAGGGTTTGAATGTCGGAGGAAAGAGAAGGCCATGAAATATCAACGGGAACACCAGAGAGATCGAGATCCAACGTAAAGTCGACGATGCTTTGCTTATCTCTCAAGAGAAGAAACAAAGCAGCAAGATCCACGTCCGTGGGGCCAAAATATGCGAACGTGCGGATTTGAGCCCATGGAAGTTCGGGGATATCTGCTACTGCGCCAACGACTGTGAAGTCACTCAAGCACGGTGCCCCTCGGAGAATATCTACTCCATTCCAGTTCGCGACCATATGGAACTTTTCCAGCCGATGTAGATTGCCCTTCACAGAGCTGAGGTATCGGCTGGAGGCGAGATCGGTGGAAACATAGACATTCAGCCAACGCGGGGCATGTCGGCTGAGGAGTGCTAGAACGGCCTCCTGATAAGGATCCCCTGAGAGGACCGCGACTTGAATTTTCAACGGATAATCTCCACCCCTGCTCAACGATGAGTCGAGGAGCGAAAGCAATGTGTCAGACGAGGAGGGACGCCAAAGGGAGGTATCACAGAGGATTGTGGACCATAATTGTGGAGTCCCTATGGCAAGTTTTCGCCAATGCGCACAAACCTTCTCAAAAAAACGTTAGACGGGTATCAACGGCAGGTACTTGTGTTGCCCACCTGCGACAATTGAAGAAGTTTGCGCTTAGAAACTCGGTCGAATTCGTCCGCAGTCGTCGAATCCTCCCAAACGGACTTGTCCACGTCAACCGAACAAATGTCGAAAATTTCGACCAACAATTCTGGGGGGAGACGCCGAATTGGAGCGCACAGGCTGCGACATCCCGATTCATATGCAGCCAGAGTAGAACGGCTTGATAATAGGGACCGAAATGTGTTGTAGACCCTCTGTATTTCAGCCCCGTACCGCTCAAGTTCACTGGACGCCGCTGCAATTGTGTTCTGTAACAATGATACATCGGGGGGGACAGCGTTGGAGCGCAGTAGCTGCTGAAGTTCTTGGGTTTGGGCATCAGTAGGGATTGCAGACGGCACGAATCCGCAGCCACAGGTGAAGCAGACTGAAGCGCACATGGTGGTAAAGGGAAAGGGAGTGAGAGCCTGATGCCAAACACAGCCAACTCGGAATCCGGTCCGTGCGCCTACGGGGAATGCCGGGCTGGACCGGTGACCAATCCCTTGCCACTGCCCAGTGCCAGCCCTCAAAGCCCTTGCCAATGATAACCGATAATAATCCCCCCCCCCACGAAGAGGATCAAGATTCAAGAGAGAGTCGTTCTACAGAGTTTCTCCCCTTCATACAGATATCGGTTATCGGTCTAGTGCCGGGCGGGGACCTTGAAGCTGTGAGAAGTAATGCCTTGGACCTTGGAAGTTGGTCAGCGCTGAGTTGGGGCACGCCGCAAAGTTGGGGCAAGCCGCAAAGTTGGGGCATCGAGTTGTCGGCAAGGGCCACTGAGGGCCCAAGGCATCATGATCGCGCAAAAAAAATCTTGCACTGGCAGCCTCAGTACACTTTCTCTTGACGCCACACGCACCGCTAGCACAGACATTTTCTCCTGCCCAATTTTCCTCGTGCGCCGCAAGACCGGAAGGTGGAGGGAAAGGACGGCCTAAATTGCAATCTCACGTACTTATAGGCGCGGAAATCAGGATGGGGCAGTGCGCTTGGTGGGTCCACGGCACTTGCTCCGATACAGCTATCTTTCTCCCGTTCGTTCTCCATGTTGCGACTTCGTATTTTTCGCTCTACTTCCAGCGAGTGGGTGCCTCCCCTGGTCCGCATTGCTCGTGGTCTCGTCGCCGTGGGTAACTGCGTTCCGGTCCCGTATGTCAGTACGGCGCTATCGGCGGGTCTGGCACTCCTAGAGCTAATTCAAGTAAGTGCAAGACACTTTGTCTTTCCGGTTGCCTTACTCCCCTCTCAGTCTGTGGGGAAATCGGACGACGATCTGAAATATCTCGCCCAATCCGTGATCACTACTCCCTCTTGGCTCTTGACCACCATGTCGGATTTCTGAAACTGTGGACCTGGGCTCCCGGTGACTCTGTGTTTACTCGTATCCCTCGTTGGTTCTTTTCTGGAAGCTTGGCACCTCCGAACAGTTTTCTGGGGCCTTACTGGATCGATGTCGTCCTGGGCTCATTCGTGGGCATTAGCCGACACATTTTCTGCCTTGATCTCGCTCGTGCTTCGGTCTTGATGCGCACGGACCTTTTGATTCATCTCCGGAATCATTGATCTCATCTCTGTCTTGGCGCGCTTGGTGTTTCGGTACGGCGGACTGGGCCTCCCAAGTTGTTGCTCGATGTTCTTTGTGTGTGCAGGAACGACGAAGAACGGTTCTCTCGACTGTGTTCCCTCCCGAGTTTCCGCTTGATGATGTTGTGTGCAGGAACGACGAAGAACGGTTCTCTCGCCTGTGTTCCCTTCCGAGCTTCTGCTCGACGGTCTCGTGCGCAGGAACGACGAAGAACGGTTCTCTCGGTTCGGTCTGCTCAACGGTGACATCTCCTCGGAGCATTGTCTGGGTCCTTTTGTTATACATGCCTATTTTCAGCTGTGGACCTTCCTCTAAAGCTGAGCGCGCTGTTTCATCAGCTGCGCTCCTTCTGTAGAAGTTGAACACATTGATTTAGGCCCCAGGAGGAGAAATCACGCTTCCCTCGCACAAACTGGTAAGACGTGTCTGGGATTTACCTGCTTGCAAGTAATCTTAGTGTTAGAAAGTGACAGTCACACGAGATTCGCAGCGAGCAAAGGTATGTTCAAGCTACCGAATACAAAGTACAAGGACAGTATTTAAGCGATAATAAGAGCTGTAGAAGGGCTGTAAGGAAGGCTGTATGGCTGTAGAAAGGCTGTAGAAAGGCTGTAAACAGGCTGTAGAAAAGTGCTGTACAACAATCAAAATGGAACAGGACGCGGTCACGGGCCATATTTCAACACTTAGACGGTGCTCTCGTGCTCTGCATGAACTCACCCGTGCCTTTTTGCCACGTAAAAATCGCATTTGCCGTGCAAAGGGACAGCCGTACGACAACTGACTGGAACTGGTGGAGGTTGGGGAGTTTTGCCGGGGAGGAGGGAACTCCTCTCGTACACCAGCTACTGTAGCTGAGTGGCCAGGTCCCACGAGGTTGCACCCAATCGTCCTGCCCATTCAGGGCCGGCCTGTTCCACCCTCAGTTGTTGTATGCCTGACCCCCTGGAATCGGTTTGTGTTCGGTTGGGATCTTGTGGATTTCTGTAAGGATAAACACCCGTACAGTACCACATGTATACCTTCCGTAAACTCGTTGTTCAGACATTTGGACCACACGAGTATAATACAACCCCCCCCTTCCCCCCCTATCATGGAACTCTTGTCAAAGGAAATGGACTCTCATCCCATCGAGAGCCCTGGGTTTCGTCAGGTCTGCGAGGATTTTAGCAGGTATAGATTGTCATTATGTGGACGGATTCCGCTTTTGACCACCCGCCAGCCATTTGACTCAACTGACAAAGGAGCTGAAAACGATGTCGCAGAAATGGTCGTCATCAAAGTTGAGAAAATATCTCAACTCCCAGAACATACAGGATCAGATCGCTCAGTTCGCGCGCCGGGTCAATGATCTTCGCGCTAATGCAACGGTAAGTCCACTGCGTCGTTATGAAATCGAGTAATTGATTTTCTCCTAGCTGGTAGCTGCGATCGGGACACGACTGGATCTGGTCAGCGTCGCAAATGAGGTGACTGCAGTTGCATCCGACAGGTCTCAGTTTTGCAACGCGAGCTTGTTACCCGGCGTCTCTTACGACCCATGGACTCGACGGATGGTCTCAAGCAAGAACTGGTCCGCCTCGGGGAAGACGTGGGTGATTTGTCTCGTTAATGCGGTTGATTGACGGGACTGTATGCAAGTTTCATTCCCTGAAGCTGGGCGACATTCACCTGGATTTTCGGTCAGCTCGGCCTGATAAGTATGGCCTATACGACAACGGCCTGAGCAAGGGAACCCTCCGTTGGACTGACTACAAGGCAACTGTCGGCGCTGGTGTTCGAACGGTACGAGTTTATCAGCGGGCGGATCCGATCGAGGTCAGTAAGATCGCCTCGGCCTCCTACTTTTTGGCGGCTCATTTCTGGATATCGCAAGTCATGGAAACGTTACTTGTCATTCTTCGCGGATAATTCACCGTGAGCACAGTTCTTCATAGAATCCCGCCTTGTTAAAACCCCAGTAGCTCCCCGCATTTGCCGCAGCTCTTCGGATTTTGTCCCTCTCCGAGATTGAGATGTCTTGTCTTCCATGGAGGTACGATGATTCCTCATTGAATACATACGGCTTACGTGTGCATCTCACACAGAGTTTCGACCCTTGGATGACTATGGAAAGTCTCTTCCTTCATCTCAGGCTGCCATGTCGTGAACTGGGAGTTGGAGCTGGTACAGTCAATTTGCACCCGGCGTTTCGTCGCATCAATGGTTTTCAGTTAGACGATCTGGCAGAATTGTGGCGTTCTGTCAGCCCCCAGTTGCGTCGCAACTTCTCGACAAAGTTCGCCATGGTCGACGCCGACAACGGCAATTTGATCTTCTCGCATGTTGCCGAACTCTCTGCTTCTGCGCTTGTATGGTTCGACGAAGAGGAATCACCGTTCATGTCGTGGTTTGCAGAGTGCAAGATTCCCGTTAAAAAAGTATTAACGGGCCCCACCGCCGGGGATATGGTGGCAGGACTACACTCTCCCGTACGTCTGAAGCGATCCGTTACTTTCATCCATATCGCCCCTGGCGCGCATGCAGTGCTTTTATCCATGGGGCGGGGGTGTGTCTATTCTCAGCACGGAGACAAGTGGCTAGTGGTTGCCGAAGTTCGAGGCAGGGAGATCACTCCCGATCCGTCCTGGCGGGTGTTGCGCAACAATTATACCAGGGCCGCTTCGTACGGGGAATTCGCAGAAGTGCATTGCTTTCCAACTGCAGATGTTGAACTAACTGGTGACTTCACTCAGTGAGTCCAGCACGTCGAGTCTATCTATCTTTCACATTGGGGATCCCTATTTCCAGTTTCATCGTGCCACTCGAAACCAGCAGTAGATGGACCTCTGCACATGATGGTCAAGCGCACCGCGGATATTTTCTCGACGCCTGCATCGAGTTCGGGAAGTCTGTGCCTGATATAACATTGGCCTGGATGGCGCAGGCAAGTTCCATTCTTGCAACCTCAAATAACCGCTTGCATGGAGGAAAACTACTTGGCCTTCACATCCGTGAGTTGCGCTGGTTTTGTCTGAAATGTCCATCTCAAACTGCCAAAGCAACTCGCACCAGCCTCCATCTGTCCTGGGAAATGATCCTGACAGTCAAGGCCCTTGCTATGTCACCCCCAACCGCTGTCATGAGTGTTTTGCCAGACAACATCCACGTGTTCGTCCAGGTACCGAAGACGAATGGGCATTGGGTGGAAGAGCCAAAGATCTACTGGTCCACGGACGCCGATGCCATTAAAACTGCAGGTGTCCCCTCCTCGGCGTTTGTAATCCGGATGGGGTGGAGCGTGCACGAGGAAGTCGCGCGTTGGGAATCTCACCACTATGAGATTTCCAAGTCCCTCCAGGAGCGTCATGGATTCGACCCTAGCACCAATGATGCCGCTAAATCTCAACAGCTTCCACTACTCGAAGTTGTTGTCACAACAGTCGAGCAAAACGCCCGTGTCCCGGGTACGCAGTGCTTTCCTCAGATTGAATTTCCATTCATCGTGCCCCCGTAGATTCTGACTGGCGTAGATGTTGCTCGAGAGACCCCCACACGCTTGGAATTCTCGAAGATTCACACGGGGTTGAGTACTCATGATAAAGTTACTCCTCTGAGTTTGGGATTGATTGGAACTTGGTTGGAACGCTTGCAGAGGGCAAGGAATACAATTGTAATTGTAATTGACTGCCAGTGACGGTCGGGCGTTAAACTATATTACTTGTCTGTTGGAGTTATTCTTCCGACGAAGCAACCCCGGGGGATAAATTGGTTCGGCAAGCTGTCTACCTTACAGAATTCTGCAGTTTCACGGCGGCTCAGATCGACAGCGCGATTGGGCGGCCCAACAGCAGACAATTTTCCGAAACACCACTCAAGCAGTGGGTGCCTGTTCCACTGGACTATCCGGGGCCTAAGGGTGGGCGGAGAGATTATACATTCTTGCCAAGGACCAGTGTCCCCTGCCTCAAGGAAGAAGACACTATGAGCGGATTCCAGTTTACCGCAGGATCAAATGCGGTTAGGAGGAAAGTCGGAACCATGGTCCATGTTCAACTTCTCAAGATCAGGCCGTCGATGTACATACCCACACCCACCGAAAATTAAACCTGAGCTTGCATCCGCCAACTTCCCAATAGATCCTCGGGTTCTGTTCAAAAAAAGGGAGCATAGAGTTGAAATATGTAGGGCTCATGCTCGAATCGAACGAGAATATATACTCCAGGACAAGGTGTATCGATCGTAAGCGTTGACCATCCGCTCCCGGGCCGTGCTTGTATCCCGTCAACACTGTTAGATGCAACCTGAAATTCCACGGCGAACTTCCGGGACCCTCACCGAGCTGTGAAGATGCCACGGGAAGAAGATGCAAAGCAACATCGCTGCGAATAATCGATATGGCTGCGAGCCTGGAAGTCGATTGGCAGATATGGATGGATTCCACCCGCCCTTGGGCCTTCATACTGGCGCTGCGAGGATCGCTGAACTTCCAACAAAGATCGAGCCTACCACGAAGGGGGTATAAGCGTGAGTGGCTATAGCGATGAATCACATACAATAAATACAATGCCATGGTGGGACTTGCATGGCGGATAGATCCCCGGATCGAGTCGAACGAGCAGCTTCTGCAAATCGTGGATGGGAGTTGCAAGCGCCAATCTGGACCACCTTATTGCGCCGTGAACTTTGTGAGACTCTGATTCATCCACATCGAGACGCGCACCAGGGCAGTGGGCACGATTTGCAACTCCTCCCCTGCCGACATGATTGATGAGAGTAGTTACGATGGGAGAAACTTACATGGCAGGAGGTCCGGATTAAAAACAAATGAACAGTCCTTTGATGGCCCAGTCTCGATTCGAACGAGCAAGTCGTGCAAGTAGATGTCGTCTTCAGTCCCACACCGGTTGCGCCCGGGACCATCCGCATGGTAATATGCCTGTAGCTTGCTCCAAGGTGCGCCGGGAATGACGAATGTCATTCACGCTCACCTGTAGATTGACTCGTAGTTAGTTACCGGCGGTGGGCGAAACCACGATCCCTGCACAGACGATTACTCAGACCTAGGTTCGCTAAACCCGAAATCGGAAAAAGAGATGGGAGCACAGGCATGGCCAAGGCTCGAATCGAACGAGCATCTGTTGCGAATACAGGTGGCAAATGCACACGGGTGGGAAGCGCGGACAATCCACCGCTGGGCCTTTCAATTTGGCGTGTGGAACACATGAAGTTCAGTGAATTTCGGGCACTGGTGTCATTCGGGAGTAGGAGCGGCAAATGATGTTCGGACTCGCCTGTAAATTGATGTGGCCGCTGAGTGGGCTGGCAAACACTGTGCACATTGCCGGGGAGTTGAACGGTCGAGCTACTAGTAGAGCTCTTCACGGCCGAAATAAAAAAGCCACAATGGGACTAGTACATGGCCCAGCCTCGAGTCGAACGAGGAGCTCCTGGAGATGGTTGTCACTCCGGCTGTATCGTTTACAGGTGCAAACCATCAGCCGCTGGGCCGTATATTTGTGCCTGCGAAGTGCGTTAGACTCTCGACGACTTTGCATCTCTCCGCCAACTTCGTGATAAGTTCTTTCTTTCAGGGGTATGATGAAGTGCGAGTCCTGACCCTTGACGAGGAAAAGCACCAATGAAGAGGGCATATGCTAAGCCAGAGAGCTCCTGGAGGTAAACGAGGCAGCCATGGTCAATGGAGCGCAAGGGCGCACTCTCCATCTCCGGCTGGGCCAGGACCCGAGGTTGGGCGCCAATTGAAGTGAGTGGTCCTAGTGTTCATACGGAGGATATCGATAGCACCAGCCGCCCTTGAAGATCCACGCATAGGGTGCCATTGAAAATCCATCCATGGCGGTTTAAGAGAAGCCATATTTGTCCCTGTTGCAAATCAAGCTCTCCGCCTATGCACCACACCGCCAAACAACCTCCCCACCACCAACGGCCATGGCCAAGTCGACGGCAAAATACTCCCTCCTCCCCTCAGAGGACGAGCCCCTCCTCAAGAGCACGTCCGAAGACGAGGAGGACCTCCCCTCCGACATCTCAGACCTTGGCTCCGACACGACACGCACTGCACTCGAGTCGGAGTCGCCAGGGGAACAAGAAGGCGAGGGTAGAGCGCAGGGCTCCTTTCCACCGAATGTAGACCCGCGGTTCGAGCAGCCGCCGCCGGCGATGTGGAAGCGCGCGGCGCTGCTGTTTGTGATGTTCTTTGCGTTCTGGCTGGCGTTCCAGATCAAGGGGCATAGGGCAGGGGGGACGAAGGTCGTCCATGCGAATCGGTGCGTCTTTCTTTTCCTTCCTTTTCGTTTCGTTTCATTTCCCCCCTCCCCCTTCTCAGTCTACTCCACTTGCTTAACTTGATGCGAGGAGACTAATGCAAGCCGCAGATACTCGAAAGAATACAAATACCGCCCCGCCGCGAGCCCCATCATCACCGAGACGCTCAAGGACGGCCGTCTCCGCGTGCGCGGCGCCGCACCCACCACCAGCGCCACGCCCACGCCCACCCCCACACCGCTCAAAAAATCTAAAGCGAAGAAACGCAAGAGCGGGAAGAAAAAGGGGAAGCCAGCAAAGGCGGCGAGGGGGAAGACGGCGAAGAAGTAGAACGGTGGTGTGTGTGAAGGTGCGTAGCTTCTGGTGGAGATTGCTCGTCTGCTTACTCCTCGACGCTCCTAGAGTGTCTCACATTACAGACGGAACCCGGGTTCGGTCGTGCCACTGCTTTCTCATTCCCCCATCCCTCATGACCCGTCTGCCGTCGGTCATTACCCCTCCACCCCCTCTATCTATCGACCATCCCTTCCCCTCGTAAGCTCTACGGTCTACATTCCAGTCTATAATCTACTCCCGGACGATCCCATCTGGCCTACCCATGTACATATCTCGCGGCGGATTCAATTTCAATATATACGCTCCTTTTTCTAGATCTCTCCCCTCGAGACGCTTTCGTTTTTGCCAGTCCGCTCCGCTCTGTGCTATTCCGCGTGCGACCCCGATGGCGACCGATTCCCGTTCGGCGGTGCGTGAAACTTGACCGCCACGCCCGCCGGCCTTGCCCGCTATCGTGGCACCCGAGTTTTTTTAGCCGGACGCCTCACCGCTTGCTGAACACTGTGCCCGTGCGACCGCGCGGCGTTGTCATTTCCTCATTTGCTGCGCGGTGCGGTATCCGCTCTGCTGGACTAATCTTGTACCCGGCCGCTCCACTGGACGTTGATTCCCGTTTGACCGTCAGCGCGCAGCGCTAATATTCATGTCATCAAGATGCAACCCACTTCACGACCTTCAGCGGCATTGCTAATTTCCGTGGCAGCCGCTCAACTCCACTTAACGCTTTCAAGTTTCAGTCGTTCAACGTTCTGCCCACGCGTATTCTGTTGCTTTTCACCTTTGCGTCTTCATTATATGCTCCAATCTGATAGGTCAGCGCGACTCGAACTCGGCACATCTCTGCCGTCGGATGTCTTAACATTGCGCTCGATGACAGTACTCGTGTCGCGACTTGAACTATCTGCTGGATGCAACACTTGGCCCGAACACGGTACATTACTCATCTATTGACCTTCGGTCGCACTCACACATCCACAAGCCCATGGGCCCGGCGGCAAGGAGACCTCGGCCGTTCAACGGAGCGGAGTGGACTCCTTGCCGTTGACCTTCGAGGTTTCCTTTTGCTTTTCTTTTTCTTGCTCTAAATTTCTCAGTATATCGTCTTCTCCTTCTCACAATGGGTACGCCTGTGGAACCGTCGGTAAGGAGATCTCTGACGTTCACCATCTTTAGGCCGGCGAGCGGCACCGGACTCCTTGTCGTCGGGGTTAGACTTTTGTTCCCGTGTACTCTTTTCAAGCACCATGTTCGCTTGCTGGATACAACACTCGCCCCGAACTCGGTGCATTACTCACTCATTAACCTCCCCAGGAACTTACGAATTCCTAGCCTGGACCCTGCGGCAAAGAAGCAACTGCGCTCGAGAATATTCCACGGAATGTTGCTGAACGACGAAGTCTCGTTGTCGCAGTGTCCGGTCTTTTTGCAGGTTCGCCTTTCAGACTTTGTTGTCTTTCTCACTGTATCCCGTCTTCGTTCAGCGTCACTGCCATACACCATCCAGCATCGTGTCCTCGAAGTCGCGCCCGAGCATGCAAGGTTCACCCATGTATTCGATGCAACACTTGGCGCGAACAATGTACATAATTCACTTATTAACCTTCCCGCCACTTGTCAACTGACAAGCCCGGGAGGCCTCGTCAAGGAGACCTCCGCCATTTGGCGAGTTGTGAGTTAGCGAGCGACGAGGGACGGTGGACTCCTTGGCGTGGTCGTTCAAGGCTTTTTTTCTTTTATTTTCTTTGGTTTTCTTCCGCCCAGGATATGGTATCTCTCCACGCTCACCCTCCTATCACATAGCCTGTCCTGTCATATTTTTTGGGCGGAGCCGGTGTGCAACATCGAGCCCGGCACGTTTTCCTGCACTCAGTTGTAACATGAGGTTGCCCTCGAACGCAAGTTCGACCACAAATTCCTTCCATGCAATACTTCACCCGAACACGGTACATAATTCACTTATAGACCTTCCGCGGGACCTACCAAGTTGCAGCCCGGAGACCGCGACAAGGTAGCGATCGTTCACGCCCCCTCATCATGGTGTCCGGTCTTGTTTGAATTTTTGTCAGCACGAAACCCACCTTTTTTTGACGTTCAGCAGGCTGAAGTTAATGAGCGGCAATGGTCTCTTTGTCTTATGTATTTGAGCTTGTGCCTCACTTGCCCACCCGAACCATTTGTCCAGAGCCCGATGATACTAAAATTCGTACGTATCTACATGGTTCAGGTCCTTCGAGTATTGCCACTGGCAACGTCCACTCGTGTGATACGTACGTTGCAAACCTTTAAGAAGATGAAGTGCTAAGAAGCTAATCCTGTGAATTTTCTGTGGACATACAGCCTGAGGGCTCCGATCCACACTAAATGACCTCCTCAGTACCCGCTCCATTCCATGTGAGGTGCCACTTCCTGTTTAGATGCTGCCTGAAACGGAGGCGCCCCGTCTTGCATTTTCGGCAGGCCCCGTCGCACCGACGCAACGAAGCTCGGAAAGGTTGTATCATCCGCAGGCGGCTTGTTACTGCGCCAATCAAACTGCCAGATGAGCAAAGTGGATGCCGGATGGGCCACAAGGACGCTATCGAGAGAGGGGAGGAGATCCTCTCTGAGCGTCCACGGAAGCGGGTCGGGCATCGGGATGGCGCAGATGGTACTAACGACCAGTTCCGCAAGGCTGCGACCCGAGTCGAGGAAGGTGGTAACGCTGTTGATAAGCCATGGGAGGCCAAAATCGTCGAGAGACCACTTGAATTCCAGGCGCTGGAGCGCCGGCAAGAGTGGAAGTGGGAAGATGGGTGATGGATCGTCTCCTGTGGTATAATTGTGCATAATGAGCACTGCAGATCACGGTTCATGTGTAGTTGTCAGGACATACCGTCGATTAGAAGACTAATACGTTCCAGCGTGTGGGCCCCGGAGGGTCAAGGCGGCGGTGTGGAAGGCGAATTGAGGGAGAGCCAACAGTTCCTCAGCACAAGGACATCCGTGGGTGAACGTCAAGCACTTTATGATGGATGTCTGAGACAAGGGGACATCAGAGAGCTCGCCAGGTTCTGGCTGTGCAACCGAAGCGTAGGTAAAGTGAATGTTCGGGGCCGTCCTGAGAAGACGGAAGAATACTGGAGCTGGGATGTCCGTGGCAGACCTCACGTAAAGTTCGCACAAAGGTTGCCGCATAAGAAAGCTGGGAATAGCGTCCAAAAATTGGGGGTCGAGGCCGTCATTCCAGTAGATGGGGAGAGCATTCAAGGCAAAATCGTCTGTTAGGGTACAGTATTGTACATTCGTCAGCTGGTCGAGGACGTGGATAAAGTTCCCGACATCGGCACTGGATATATTGTGTCCGATCTCGATGCGCAATCGGATGACATAGGGTGCGATATGCGGTGATTCCGTTAGGAAGGTGCGTGTGGCACTGTAGGATCGCGCGGATCCAGGCCTGAGGGTTAGAGAGGACAAAAGGATGTGCTGGCTCGTATGGCGAAAAACAGAGCCAGCGAGACAGCAAGCCTTGAGCGCGAACATCCTGGACGTCCAAGACGATGGCATCCCGTTCTTGGGGAAATAGCATGCGTCCGCAGTGGCTGAATTGCGGAAGACAAGTCACAATTGCACGAGTCGCGTTCGGTGTATTTCTGGTAAACGTTGCGCCGTTGGCACGGCCGTGCGAAGGTTTGGTAATTATCCCCGAGTCGTTACTAACGTGGCCGAGCTTTGGCCGACGAGTATATACAAGAAACGAAAACGAAAACGAACATATATAGATAGCCGGCCGGTGGCCGTTGACGCCGTTGGGTAACACTTTGGCGATGTCACTCACCCTAAAGGGGAGCGCGCCGTGAACGGTGATGGCGCATCACTGCAAGTGTTTGGCTAACTTGATTGTTTCGCCCGGTTGAAAGCCAATAAAATTGCGGGGAGCTAGTGTTTCTACCCGGGATTTTTGGCAGAGGCGGAGTTTTGCGACAACCGCAAAGAGTTGGCATAACGTGCACAATCATGTCTTAAGAAAGGTAAAGATAAATATCCATGGCGCATCAATGCGCGCCGATGCACTTTGATGGCGGTGTTAACGGTAGTGTTTGTCCCAGTTAACGCTGGCCGCAACCCTGGGCCGCATCAGATGTCCATCATCTTTTGCAAGCGGCGGGAATAGCGGGACGCCCCCAAGCGAGGTGTGACGATTGCCGTGAGGAGGCCGGGTTGCCGAATGATGCGGCCGAGCGTAGCCGCGTTTTCGTTTTCGTTTCTCGTTTCTACCGTTGGCCGACTCGAGATTACGGCAATGTTGGATGCCGTTGAAATAAGTTAGAACGAGAGCAGTTTTTTCTGGAACTGAAGATCCCAGGTGCCGGACCGCTCCCCAACACGGCTTACTATTACAGTAACTACGCGCATACAACTGTTAAGCCGTGCAGATAGTACAAAGATAGTATATTCAGCTTCCCGCCCCACCTTCGGCCACCGCATCATCAGAACCTGGATGCCAGCAATCCAACCCTCGCAGTATTTGCCCGAGGCGCGGAAGAAAAGCCCGGGACGGCGAGTCGGTGGCGGCAGACCATTGACTGTCATAATAGTTGGCGAAGGCGTATTTTATTTTGCGGAGAGCCTCGCGGTTGTCCAACCAGGGCCACAAACGATCGCGAGGATCTACGGGAAGCTCTTCCTCAGGTTCGCCATCATGTCCCGTGGAAAAGCGGAATTTTTGGAGACGAGCCTCAACCTCTTGTTCCATCTTGAAGCCTGATTCATATACCGCCCAGACAGGACAGCAGATAATGCTATTCATCAATTCCACAAGCTCACCCGCACCAAAAATTGTCTCCATGCTATTTGCCAGCCGCATCTGAAGCTCGGGATGGACGGGTACAGCGGGCGTGAGGTACACCGCATGAGTGATTCTCTCGAAGGTCTCCCCAGCCTGGTACGGCGAGATATCGGAAGGTCGGGTGCAGTGCTCGAGGTAGTTCACGACGATGGCGAGGCAAGGCTCGGTTAGCTTGTGGAATTTATGCTTTCGGACTGCTGACCACGTCTCGGAGACATGTCGTCCTCAGGCCGCGATGTGTACGGCGTCTGTCGGGGAAGCACCTTTAAGTTCATTTCTGTTCGCGTTTTGAATCTGGGCAAATTGTGGTCACGCAAAAGCGCAACCCTCAAGAGTGCAATGATGGACTGGGTAACCCATGGGAAGGGGGATTCTGGGATTGATAGGATTTTGAGAAGGGTTTCAAGCGAAGACACGATGGAATCAGGGTTGTAGTCCTGGTAGCGCAGGCCAATGGACGCGAAGCGCCATAATGCGGAAAAAGTCGTTTCTACCATGCGGAATGAGCCCGATACCGCGTCGAATATGATGGCGGGAAAGCAATCCCACAAGTGGATTTCGACGTCCTCTTTGGCTAGTAACATCGTCCTCAAAGCTTGGTCGGAATCAGATGCAGCCAACAGGCCGATGATGCCTGCATCCACACTACGGTTCTTGATAGCTGCCCAAACTGACAATGCATCCGATATGCTTCCAAGGACCCATAGCCGTTCTGCATCATCTCTGGCAGAATGGAATGCAGCAGATACAATCCCTCCGATTTCGCGTTTCATAATTTCCATCGTTGGGAGAGGTACTAGGCCCGATACCCGAAGAAGGGAGCGAGTCTCCTCCCATTGGTATGGTACACATGGCGAAGAGACCGAACGGCACAGGAAATCGAATAGAATCTGGTATGGAGCGTGGGACAGAAATTTCTCAACCCACGATAGACACCTGAAAATATCGTCCTGGGTGGTAGGCTGTTGTTCCATCTGGACCCGGATGATCCGCTTCGCGGCGATACAGCTGCTGAGGATTTCCGACAATGAATGTGTCATTTGCTTTGATTCCAGATCGCCGACCTTGCTGCCGAGGTTGCTTTCATGGGCAACCAGATTGGCACGAAGCCTGTTAAGATCGACCTGGATCGCCAGATATGTGCTCCAAGCGACGAGCGCCATTGTAGAAATCCGGTAGGGAGCGATGTCGGAGCTTTGGGGCTCGAATCTCATGTATCGGGTGAAGAGCCCAAGATCCAGGGGATTGTGTTCACCACGATCATTCGGCTGATGACAAGAGAGACTTGCAATTGCCCAACACGCTTTATAGCAAGTGGCTTCGCGACGCTGAGCAGCCTCTGGAGACATGATTCCACTGTGGCAGCCATTGAGGAGATCTGCGAGACGCTTGAGCAACTGAAGATCCGGGTGCTGGATGAGCCCTCGGATGTGGCCTTCGTAGGTGTAGCGCCGAGGGTACAGGAGGTCGGCGATTGCTTCCACGAAGGGTTCAAGCTCGACATCGTCGGCGAGCGACTTCATGGTCCAAACCAAGGCTTTATAATCCCTCTCTGACCGTGTCTCCAGTGCTTTGCGAGACATTGCCTCGATCATCGTTTCATTCGGATCCGGATGTTCTCCATCGCCAGCTTCCTCCAAGCCGGTCTCAACTTTGGTTGCATCGGACTGGGAATTTCGGCAGTTCCACAGAGGGAAGATCCGAAGGACGGTCCAAAATGCGCCGGAGAGTGGCGTATGGTAGGGGCAGTCCAGATAATACAATGGGAGTAGACTCAATGAGGAGTACACTGCTGCGACGATGCCGAGAACCGTAGCGGCGATGACAGTCATCGCGAGATTCACGGGTATGAGAAAGGCGACGAGTCCACCAAAGAAAAGAATGAGTGATCCATGGAGGAGGAGGGGGATGATTTCGACCACAGTGTGCATCTGAAACCGCTTGAGGCCGTAGTACAGGTACGAGAAAATCCGCGCCCGGATGGCTGGTGCAGAGTGCATGTCAGTCTTGTGAAGAAAATCACGAGACCATTGTTGTACGAATGTTGCAACGAGTGCGCATGCGAGACTGAATCCCAGGCTAGTAAACCATAGCGCGTTGCAGATGATGGATGACACATTGGGGGAGAAGGTGGTCGGTGGAGGAACGGTGAACGCAGTCCCATTGGCCGACGCGGCGAGCTGCTGTGATATTTGCACCAGCAAATGAACGGTGAGATCGCCCGAGTCGGGATTCAGTGACTGATAGCTCTCGATGATGAATGCCGTCAAAATCGAGGAGAAAAGGGCAGCCTGGGGCGTGTCAAACTCATGTCAGGCCGACTTTTGAAAAACACAAAACTCACAAAGATGAGGAGTCCTTCCATGTCGCTTTTCCAGCTCTCCACCAGCGCTCTATCATATTTCTCTGCTTCGGATACATAGACCGCCCAAAGTTTCGCCGATGCAGCTTCCTCCTTACGATTCATACCTAGTTATAAGGAGTCGTCAGAGGATTGACCAAAGAAACCGTCCTGTTCACGCTTACCGCCGCGGGCCTGTGACAGTGTTGCAGGTCGTCGTCGTAGGATGGCGGTTTTGGTGGTTGTGGGCGCAGGACAGAAAGACACCGATCAAAACTCGGGCCGAGCTGTATATCGCCTTGCGGGGACCCAACTCAAGCGATTCTTGGTTGATATTCGCAGTCGTGAATATTCAACATCCTACTATGGAGCGATTTCCGACCTCAGTTTGAACTCAGCCGGGAAAATCGCGAGAGTTGAAACGTACTTGCTTCAAACCGACCTTTGACTGCAATAATCGTGGACGGGTCATGATCTGCGTCTTCTAGTGGAGTCACCGGGGACAACCCGCGACCAAGCTGCCAGGCGACATGGAAGTTCGAGTCAAAGGAAAAAAGATTGCCGAATAGCCGAGTGATGCACAGCGTGGCCACCACCACCAAATCAACCCCCCTTTCATTCTCGCTCATGCCACCTCGGAAAGCCTTTGACCTAAAAAGCGTCGGAAAGCTTTTCAACGATACTCTCGCCGCCATCCGAGATGAGGTGCCGACTACCGAGGCGCTTAAACCGGAGGCCATCGTGTGGCTGAAAGCCGCTCGATACAAGGTCATGCGGGACATCGAATCAGCGTTCGTCTGGCTGGTTTTTTTTTCTTGCGCGGATTCTTGACGAAATTCTAGATACTACGAGCTCGAGGCATCTCGCAACACCCCGTTGAGGCGGCCCACCTGGGTGAACCCTCAGGGGCCGCTCTATCTTTCCACCGCTCAGGTCCCCACCATGCTCGAAGCATACCGGCCTACGTTCAAAGATAATCTCGAGAAACTCCTCCGCTCATGCGGGTTCTGTCCTGGACACCTCCTTCAGATGGGAGTTGGCAGTGCGATCTGTATTACCATTTATTTCCCCGCGCAGCTTGCCGCACCACCTCGAAATCCCGGACCGCCGGCTGCGCCGCCGCAGTTGGACATAGAGGACGAATTCTCCAACTTTGCAAAGGGTGGCCAATTTTCTGCGAGCAAATTCGGTCAGCTTTTGGTCGATGCACGCGGAGACAGCGTCGATGGCGGTGGCAGCACCTCTGGAGCGAGTAAAAAACGGCGCCGATCGTCCCGGACGGTGAAAGACGAGAGTGACGCTGACGACGACACCGAGGGTCGCAGACTGCGGTCGGTAACCCGCGCCACCTCTGCCGCGACTCTGCGTTCCAGCTCCGAGGCTCCCCGTCGCAGCAGTCGAAAGAGGCTCAAGCAGGAGGAATGAGTACGGAGCCAGAAACAAATATCACGTTGGGTCTTTTTCTCCCTCTAGTGGCTAAGGGTGCTTTCTAACCATTAATATTCAGATATACAAGTCTACTGGAAACTGGAATTTTGAAACGTAGCCAGTCAAGCGTCGAGCTCCTCGTCTGTATAGCAAGCCCTGCCCGAATTGTGAATACACTGTTAATTCCTTGGCGTCACTGGCCCAGTGTCACTATTACTCGATCGACCCTGCAAATTTTCCTTGCGGTATCAGGAGCGGAGGGCACCCACTCACTCCCCAATCCTGCTAGTCCCAAATGAATCCCGACTCAAGTCGGACTGTCTTAACCCCATGGAACTCGAAAATGCTAGTAAATTTTCATTCGCAGTCTATCCCCGGCGCTGATACAAGTTCCTCGCGCTGGTGAAGCATATCTAGGCTCTTTATGGGTCTCACGGACGCCAGCAGCTCGCATGTCGAGTCGTCGAGCAGTGCATGAGCGGCAAAAGACGGCGCGGATAATGCATCTTCTTGATATTGCAACGCCAAGTGGGGCTTGCTGGACCGAGTCGACTGCTGGACCACGCCGAATTCCTCTCTGTCTCGTTGAAGATGATGTTACATAAAAGTGGTTATGACTGAGGACGGACGCTGCAACGTGCCTCAAGCCCTGTCATGTGACACCAGTCTTCTTTCTTTTTCGCTTCCATCCTCATCGACTCATTCTCCGTACGACGCAATGGAGGAGGGCAAGAGACCATCGGCCATGGATTGGAAAACGTTTGACGCCATGGTGGATTCCACACCTCCACGTCCGATTGAAGACATTCGGGATATCCCAGATTATTCTGCCTCCTTTCAATTCGCTCACAACTCCGCTGGGACTGCAGCCTGCAGACCTCAAACACAACTTATCCGGGACCTTCACTTGGATCCAGATCGATTAGACGACCTCTACCTGCCGAAAAGTGGAGACAGAATCACTTGCTTCGTGCGGTCGAATGCTTTGAAGTCCAAGGCTGACCTACTATTTGCGGGCAAGAATTACGCCGACGCCCGCTCAATATATGTCGAGGCTGCCTCGGAGATGGTCGCTGGACCACTGCCCTCATCCGAATTCGACTCGAAGGTCTATTCTGCACTCGGAGCGAGGGAGGGGTGGAACGCGATCGATCTAATGGCCTGCATAAACGGCGCAATCGAAAGCTCCAGGCAGCTGTTAGACTATGACAGCGTGCGGATATTCATATAAGCTGTGTTCATTCCATGATCTTTTATCGCAGGCTTTATTGTGGGTGGAGGAAGCGGAGACGCTCGACAAAAAATTCGAGGCTGCCGTTCGTGCGTCGTCATTCGGTACGCAATTCTGGCATGTTCCTGGGGTCGAGCTCTGACGTCTATTAAGAGTGGGTACAGATTGAAAACACGTCTTCTGATTATTGTTTCGAACGCCTCACAACCCTTTGCCTTGCCTCCGAAGTGTTCTTTGCACTGGGAAACACAGGTAGCGCTGTGTACCGGCGTTGGCTCGCAGATGAACTATTGTACGCGATACCAAGGAAACTCAAGACCGCCCAGATTCTTGATCTCGCGCCATTGTTGGGGATCGACATCCTCAGTCTCAAGCATCCCGATCCTGAGTCGGCCGCAACCCTGTCCTCCGATCATCCCAATCTTCAGTTGTGTGGCTCGTGGAAAAAGCTCAGTATCCGCTCCTCCAGCGCGCCGGGTGCTCGCATGGGTTGTGCGACGTGTGCGTTCGATGGTGCGCCTCTTGATCCATTTCATTCGGGGCGCCTCATCTCTCTCCGTTAGGTCAACTCTACGTACTTGGAGGCGAGAAAAATACCGAAGGGCCCTTCTATCGCGACTTCTGGGTCCTCGACCTAGAAGACCTCGACGGCTGGCGCCGGCTGCCAGACTTTCCTGTCCCCGAGGCCCTTACCGGTGAACTCCGAGACTTCGAGCTGGCCCCGCACGCCGATGGGCGCATATTCGTGTTCGTCGGCTGGCCATCCGCCATCTCTGTCTTCGATACAAAGTCGCACAAATGGGGGATGATGAGGACTACGTTCGTTCACGACGCTCAGATGCACGAGTGGCCGTACCGCGGGCTGCGTGTCAGTGAATATACTGCGCAGTGTGTTGGCGACCGGCTGTATATATTCGGCGGGATCCACGAAGGGAGCATAATAGGTACGGACCTCCTGATGGAGCTGCACTTCCCCAGCCGCAAGTGGCGGCGCCTGAGCGGGTCCGCCGTCCCAAAACCTTCTCAGTCGAGCCCTGGACCTCGGGAGCGCTGCCACAGTTGGGTTGGTAAAGACAAGGCGCACATCTTCTACATGTTTGGACAGTCGGATCGCCCTGCCGCAGAGATCGTTCAGCAGACCGGCGGTCCCCCGTTCTTCTCGCATGCGTACTCTGATCTATGGAGTTGGGATATCAAGGCGGAGAAATGGAAGCGTGAGCTGCTGCGCGGAAACGTACCCTCATCGCGCTCAGAAATGGCCTGCACATATGTCTGTTCTCTCACATACGTCGAGGCTGTGATACTGCTACTAACGGCTTTCGATAGAACCCGATCTTGGACAAGGTCATCGTCTTCGGAGGATATAGCCCCAGCGTCCCTACATGGTTGGAGGACCTCGACGATATTGTCACCTACTCCTACTACGCAGACACCTTCATCGCCGATGCGAGTGGTGTATCTCCGCTACGTTGGAAACAGGTGCTCACGCGCGGGTTCCCCATCTACCGCGCGGGATCGGCGCTCGTTACCGACTCGAGGACGGGCAAGACATTCCTCTTCGGCGGGTACAAGAACCATGTCTATGTGCCGTCGAGGAGCCGAGCGCCACAATCGAGCTGCCGGAGCTTCAACGACCTATGGGAGCTCCGCCTCGATCTTCCCGGCGGCTTTTTTGACGGTGTGAATCTGGAGGAGGAGGCGCGCACGGCCAAGGTTGGTCCGTGGCAGCGATGCTTTACATGCGGATCGGCGGGACCTTGGAAGCGGTGTGGTGGTGCGTGGTGACCTTTACCTTCTCAACTTGCATCAATTCAAATTCCTGTTGGTAGGCACTTGCAATGGCCAGGCGTTTTTCTGTGAATCCGCGTGCTTGAAGGACGGATGGAAAGAACACAAGGAGAAGCATGGGTGCAGAAAGGCTTAGTAGTGGTCGGACACGCACCACAATCTTGATAATCTGAGGCGAACTGCCGATCTTCTTGTCGAAATTTGAGGCTGAGACGTTGGGTGCGGTGCGTCTTTCGTTTCATCTTTTTCTTTTTCTTTTTGTACTGTTGTGGTGAATGAGCCGATGGCAGATCTAGAGTCTGACGTCGTATCGTAACACTCATCTAAATTGAAAATACGATCCAACTCGGCTTCAGTGAACAAAATTGAATCAAATCCTGCACATCTGTGATTAGATATCTGGACATGGTCGGTATTGGATGGTTGGGACGCGGAATATGAGCAACTTAGGCGACTCAGACACAAGCTAGAGCCCGCGACGAAAATTGAAAGAGGTGCATGACGAGGGGCGTCTTCAGCCGGCAGGTAATGGAATACCACTTGTGCCGCAGTTTCAATGGGCAGCCTCGAGGGATAGCAGTCTACTATCCGGATTAAAGCCTTAGCCTTCGAATTTGTAAAACAGAACGGGCCGCACGCAGTGACGTTCTGCGTGAAGGCTGAAAAAGAAGATCTGCAAGCAGCCGCAGGCTTGTTGCTGGTTCATGATTGATTCTGAACGCAACGGCAAGCTCGTCGAGTCCTAAGGCTCCAACCATTTTCATTTACAACCGTTTGTAAACGGTATAACCGTTTATATTTACCGTTTAGTTTACGAGCCCCGGCAAACGGTAAACAAACGGTTTAAAAACGGTTTAAATGGTTGATTATTCCTACCAAGCCTTACCCTCCCCTGCAGGCCATCCTGACATCTCTTGAAGACCAGTGTCACTCAAAATTATGAAGTGTGCCCCAGGGGAACAGTATCCTTTGTGTAATTGGGTCGGCTGCCCGCCCGCCGCCGACCACCCGGCGGGATTTTCCTAATGGGGCAGTGTTGATGCGCTCGGCTGCGCGAGGCGGGCTCGATTCCAATCGTGTAACCCTGGTATATGCACAGTTAGGCTTTGATTCGGATGGTATGCTGATGGAATCTGGTGTTAGACTGCCTACTGCATCCAGAATGCACTCACCAATGGTAGGCAATTATTTCCTCCCAAAGAACCATTTATAAATGTTTATAACCGGTTATAAACTGTTTACGAACCGTTTTCGTTTAGTTTACGGGAATCCGTAAACGAAAACTAAACGGTTGGAGCCTTATCGACGTCGACCATCTGCGCCATCAATCATCACATCGTGATCTGATGACATCGTTCCAGCTTGCTCCCGACCACCATGGTGACCATGCATCCCGCTCTTCGACTGGATCGACTGAATCGCCTACCCCCTTCCATACGGGTAAATCGCCTTGTTCCACATGTGCACCGATGTTAATGCAGTATCTCATCAGAGAGTGACCCAGGCTGCTTGCTCTGCGACGCGCTCAATCGAGGATCTTCGACGCGTCCATAGATTCTTGGCAACTGCCACGGACGAGCAGAGCCTCCTTACGTTGCCAGTCGTGTACACCAACCTCGACCCCGCAGGCGTTCCCGACCTGGATCAATATGATACGGAGAACCCTCCGCCTAATGCCGAAAGTTGCATTAGCAGAGCTGCGCTGTCACTCGCCTGTCTCTACCTCATAAAATTTCCGCCCAGCATTGGGCCCGAAATATGGCCTCGCGTGTGGCCTTGGGTCCAATTTCTCCACTTATATCGCGACCACCTTCCGAACCTGGCATCGCAATCGGAAGATACTTTCTGCCTAGAATTCCTGGAGTTTGCGGGGACTTTCTCCAAGCATGAACCGACCTTCTCCCTCATACTTTCCACTCCTGGAGTTCGAACCTTGGTCGCGGAAGCGTGGCCTCGCGTGTTAAAAATCCCGGACCCGACACACCGCGAGCTCGGATTCGCCGACCTCCGTAGTTTCATAGCGGACGCTAAAATTGCGGAGCCCGTCAATTTTGCAGAGATACTTGACGGTGCTGGGGGGTCTTTAGACCATCTTGCCGATCTCATTGTCCTATACATCGAGGCCATGATCCCAGCGCAGGGAAACGAAATCCACTTCATGTATATCCACTTCACGTCCGCCATCTTCGACTTCGTATTGCGTATAGAGCCTACCTTTGACGACTCCAACGCCGTCCTGAAGCCTTTGGGCGCCGTAGGAGCCACCCTAGCTTCTCACGCTATCGTCCGGTCCCTGACGACACTGTTATGCGTCTTGGGTGGGAGCACGTCCTCCATGGCCGCATCCGCACTCGTGAAATGCTTCAAGATCCTGGGATCCATATTGATGGCATACCCAGGAAATATACAATGGCTCTTAGAAGCGCTGGAATCCCGGCTTCTTCGGGCGCTGGTTATCTGTTCCGGAGGTGCCAACGCCGCACGCGTCCATAAATTTCTCGAATTTTTCATTGTGATTGTGATACCCCCACGGCTCGTATACCCAGGTGTTTTGGCCGCTCTGGATGTGGGGCTTAACGATGTTGGCGGGCTGGTCACCACAGATACCTTCAAAAGGTCACCCATATACGCCCGATGGAACCAGTTTTCCGGGTTGGCGGAGGACCGCATCAAGGTTCTCAAGTGGTACGAGGAGGGTAGGACACCCTCTGTACGGGCTTGCGACAATCTGCAGGTGATATCCATTCTGTTCAACTCCCCACGCGTATCTAAATTTTGACAGCAGTGCGGTCAAATACGTGTTAAGCCCGCCTTCCGGAGGTGTTCCGGCTGTCTTAGCCTTTATTATTGTTCTACAGCCTGTCAATCCCTTGATTGGCTGGAAGGGGGGCATCGCAAGGCTTGCAAGGCATACGGAACTCTAACTCTTCGTGAGTGCCGATACAGCATCCACGTTCCACTTCTTGACGGTGAAATCATCAGGCGGCGACAATGACCTTGATCTCAGCACACGAGACCGGTCATTCCTGCGTGCGTTGATCCACCACGATTACCAGAAGAGACTCTCCAAGGTCGACCTTTTTTCCCAGACGGCTACCTGCCTGGCCACGCAGCCGGGTGAGGACTTTCTCGTGCTTTACGATTATACCCGGGGAGAAGTCAAAATCAACATCCAGCTTCTCAGTAACACCGAGACGGAACGCCACCTCGGCTGCCCAGAGTGGATGGATATAATCTCGCGCGCCAAACGCAGCGGATGGCGGATGGGCCTCGATGTCATGGTGTTTGACGGCCCGCACGGGATACAGTACCACGCCATTCCTCTTCGTACCAACAAGTCCTCCGTCCACGACGGTCTGCAAGCTCTCGCGGATGCGCTGCCGGCGGATCGACAGACTTGGGATGACGTTAAAGTCGCAACACTCCTTGCGCCAAAAATTGGGGACCTGATTTTCGCACTCGCTCAAGATGCAGATTTTCTGGAGGTGCATTAGACAGTCATTCTCTGGCATAATTCATCCAAGAGGTTATGCACGTATGTGATGCGGTTTCGTACCGAATATTTCCAACCTCTCTTGGTGTTATTGGACTACGGTGCGGCGTCAAAGGACACCGGAGGCCTCGGTTCCGGCTGTCGTCGTAAAATAGCGTGTCCATTTGCATATGACTTTCCCCTTCCCCATTTTTACTGGCTCCACTTGATGCAATTCCATTATATGTTCTTGCCCTCTGCCTTCTTCCACCTTTTCACGGTCTGTTTGACTACTTAGTTTCCGCAAGGTATAAAGGCCCGTGATGACGATAATCTACAACAGCTACATTTACCTGTGGGACAATTCTAGTACTCCCGAATCACGAGAGCTTTTTACAGCAGCGCCGCAGAGTACTAATCACTACTCACCTGGACGCCGGTTGGGAGCCTGGCTGCTCTCATTTTGATTCATAATTCAAATCAATGTCGAACCGCGGCTTTGTTTGTTCCCCCAACGCAACCCGGGTCGGGCCACCAAGATGAAATACCCTATCGGAAGATCGTCCTTGCCCTCGCAGAGAAAAGCCAAGAAAAATTGAAACAGACGGAGACATCTGATGGCATCATCGCCAACCAACACGCACCACGTGGTCTTTCCTTGCTCTCTCCCGTCTTCGTCGAGCTCTGCGGGAAATACTCGTTGGATCCCATCCGGCATATCGCAGTTGCACCTGCGGCCGGTAGATGGATACCGACTCGCGTACGGGGGCGTCTTCATCCCAAGCAGAGGATCCCACCGTAGCTTTGAGGTACCTTTGAGTTTTTTTAGTCCCGTGCGCCGTATATGACAATTGTTCAATAGTAACACCATTCTGAAACTTTCCACACTGATTGAAGAACAAAATGTCCTGCTTCGACGGCAAGACCAGAGAAAAGAATGGGCAGGTTTGCGTCTAACCCTGATCTTCACCTCCTCAGGCTTTGATAACGTCCGCAGACAAGTCACGACAGCCCATTCCGGAGGTGCCGGCGACTAGCAGTAGTGCTTGGAACGCATTGCTCCGTTCGACTATGTCCGATGTCATTCAGCCAACTGCGGACGGATGGCGCAGCGGCCTGGACGCCCTCCTCGTATTCGTGCGTTCGGTGTCTTTCCATTATGTTATTCACTGAGTCCTCCTTGGAACTTGGAAGCTGGGCCTGTTCTCCGCCATTATCACTGCTTTCATTGTGCCGTCCCTTGCCGCCCTTAAACCGGACGAGATAGCAAGAACCAACGAATTATTGTCAAATATCACAAGCATCATGATAATCACTAGCGGCGGGAATGCCACCGAATTGAACCTGAAGCAGCCAGAGCTCTTTGTCCCCGCAGCGAGCGACGTGCGGTTCAATGTGTATCTGACTCTTTCTCTGATAATCAGTGTGCTCAACTTTCCTTTTGCGTTGCAAGTCCTAAGTCTGATATCGTCTTCGACAGCTATCCATCGGGGCCCTCGCCATTGCTTGCCGGGGATTCCTGAACTTGGTTTCCTGGTCGCATCACAATAAGGCGGTCGACCGACTGACTGACATCAGGACCCGCTGGAAATCGGCTGAGCATTTACTCGGCCCAACCATCGAGTCTTTGCCTCAGCTGTTGATCGTCCCAGTCCTCCTTTTTATTTTGGGCCTTGTGGATTATTTGTTTTCTACCACGCTCCAAGTTGCGTCTCCGCCGGTTTCAATGTTGGTCACCTCCAGCCTCTCAGTGCTCTTCGTCGCCCTCGTAGCATTAGGGATGAGCTTCACTCTGCTTGATGGAAGTCTGCGTCCGACTACGTCCCCCTTCCAATCTCGACTGTCGCATCTTGTCAATGTCTCCGTCGTGCAGCGGATACAGTCCGGTTTGTTGTGGGTCCGATCGTTGACCACTCGTCGAATTGAAGCCTCCGGCACCAAACCACCGCCCGTCAACCCAGCTCCTTCGTTATCGGCAGACTCTATGAGGATTTACCACGAAATCTTGCAGGCCACTCGAGATGATGATATTCTAGACGAGGCCTCAGCAGCACTCTTCAATATTATTGCCCAGCGAACCACTTATCATTCCTCTTCAAATCGCTGGCGTTTTTTCCGGCGACTTCCTGTTGATTTGCTACCTCAGGAGTGCGCGACGCTGCTGCATCTCCTCTCGCCGGAAGCCAGTGTACGAAGTCATCGGACCGCGGCACAGGTTATTGTGGATATCGCGTCCAACGCAAATGCCCGTGAGTTTCAGAATGCATGTGGAACTTTGTCCCTGACTATTCAGCTAGGCCCGCTACGATACTCGCAAAATGACATCGGCCGTCTGCTCCCCAGTATCTCGCAAGCAGCTAGGCGAGCGGACCCTGCAGCGTCGCTGTCGGCTCTGTGGAACTCTCAGTTCCTTTGCGCCATGGGAATCGTCGCGAACTCGGGTGTCGCCACCACTGCTTATCCCCCTGCAGTTGTATTTCTCGGCGCGACACACTGGTCATGGAAGTATCTCGCTCCGATCGAGCTCTGCGAGATCTTCGCGTTTGTGTTTGAAGTGATTGACGAGAAGATTGACCAGGAGCTGTCTGATGTAGACGAGGCAGATGCTACGTCGGTCGTGGATTCAGTGCTCTCCAATCCAGACCTAACTTCAACCACCACCCGCGCCCCAATAGATCCCCGGAATGTCGTCGCATCCCTCCTTTACCTGCCCAGGGACCACCAGCACCTGCTGAAACATATCATTCCTTGGTTGATACGCATGCACTCGCCGGCAAAAGTTATTGCCTGCGCTCACGAGCATATCGAAACCATCCAGCGCTCGGAGTGGTTGCACTTGCTCGGACACCGGGAATACTCAATGGTCCCTCGGCTATGTTCAGGAATCGCTGAGGTTTGCTTCGCTATCGAAGGGTTTGTAGAGCACGAGATGCTGGCACGACTCTGCACCGCCTGTCTCCTTCGCACACCCAACATCCTCTCGCGTCCGCCCTCTGGTTTCGTCTTCTTCGCGCGGCCCGTCTTGAAGGCCTTACTTGCGGCGGTCAACTCGGACCCGACGTGTATGGAGTCAACCGACGTGTTACAGGACCTTTCGGATATACGATGCTCGGTGGCGGATGATCTGCTGTGGAAGGATGGCAAAGCGGAGATACTGCAGGGATTCGATGAACTTCTCGGTAAGTGCAATTCTCGAGTTCGTCTTGTTCCCCGAGCCTCACGCGCATCAGGCGAAAATAGTCCATCTGAAGGCCCCGTAACTGCCCAGAGCTCAAATCCTCCCGAGTATTCTCCCATAAAAGTTCGACCTCGCTCAATTTCGCCGGGTGCACGGAGATACGAAGCCGCCGAGGCCGGCAAATCTGTGGAGCAGATGGCGCCGGGGCGCGAAAGCTGACCCGGATTTTAACTAAAAACGTGGAGTGTGGTAGAGTATGTCACGACGCTTACCAACTAACCCCCGATCATTGTAATCTTTATGTGTTGGGTTCATCAGCATACGTTGTTTCAGGTGTTCTAATTACAGATATTGGAGTTTGAGGGTGTTAATGATACAATAAATATATAACGATTGTCCGGTTCCATCCGCGTGCCTATGCCAAACTGTACGCCAGTTTGTTATACGCGGCCTTCTCGGGCTAAACCGCAAACTTCATGAGTACGGGGCGGTCTGGAAGGAGACAAGCATGATCACGAACCACTTGCAATTTATTAGGAAACGATTCACCGATGAGAGTGTGCGTGTCGTCCTCGGTGGTGCGGGTGATTTGAATGGTCAACTGTGCAGTGCGGCCAAGTTAGAATTTGGGGGAACGGGAAGAATTTACGAAAGATCATGCGCACGTTGGGCGTCCGCGGCCGCGAGGGTGCAACATCCCATGATTTTGGGGATTGTGGGCGTACAATGGCTCGGTGTTCGGGCCGGGAGTTCAATCTGTGGCTGGTCAGCGGTCTGAAAGCTGGGTGCGATGCGTAGAACGCACGACACCAGCAGGGAGTTTGAATAAACTGTGTCGAATGGTCAGCTTATATTCAAATTTGAACTATATGTGGACTGGCGCTTGGCAAGAAAGGTGTATAATGCGAGCCAGACGACTGCAACGCGACGATTAATGGGCTTATCTGAGTATGACACTGGTAAATTTACAGTTGTGCTTCATTGTCTGGAACTACGAATCAAGGGAGATGAGAAGCGTAACTTTAACTGAGGAATGGGAACTCACTGCAATAACCACTGCGACCGACGTAAGGCTAACCTTTGTCTCAGCAATCTAGTAGCGCCCCTCGGAGAATATCATCACCTTGTGATCAATCCCGTTTCTTCAAAAGAATTGAGTGAGGCCGAAGGGAGTTTAGATGAGATGGAGGCTCACGGATCGTCCAAACAATCAAGCGATGAATTAGTTGTTCACTCCTTTCAAGGCGGTCAATAAGGGATCAAACGCAATTACCGAGCCAACGCACCTGGGCAAGTTGTACGGGGACGGCGTATACAGTTGGCGGATATAAAAACATAGCAATAAGGAGATTAGAACGTCAACGGCTACACCGACACTCAGCGAGGAGGTGATGAGCCAGCCATACGTGTCCTGGAGATGGAAATAATCTGGCTCCAAGGGAATGTCGAGGAAGCCCACGGCCGCCACCGCCATTCCGCCGACAAAGCGGACAAAGCAGAGAGCCCAGCAGATCAGGCTGAAGTATATGCGGCCCGACAAGAGGCGGATTCGGTAAGCGAAAAATCCCTGGTGTTGGTCAGCTTGGCCGCTCAGAAAGACGAAAGCAGGATCGTGCATACTTGCACGAGAGCGGTGATGAGTGTCTCGAACACGGGGAGGAGGGAGACGGAGTAGGAGTTCGCCGGCTTTTCAAATTCCGGGACGCCAGCGAGAATGACGGTGAAGTAGTAGATTGCGTGGCAGCTGGCAATAGAGTGGCAGAGCTCAAAGATAAGAACGGATCCCACCTGGACGATGCACAGGTGAGTAGCAGCGACATCGAATTTATCTAGCACTTACCAGTGTCTTCATTCCAGCTCGGTCCGAGTGGCAGTTGCGGAAGTAGACGTATCCCTGGAGGGCTACTACCCCAAACATGACGAGACTGAGGAAGACGCCAATTTCCATAACGCCAAGGATCAATGGTGTGTCGACTCCGGCTGCGATCATCGCTGGAAGGATATTAAACGGATAGCTTATGAAATACGGGGACGTGCAGAAGAAAAAAGTCGTCAAGACTGTGGGGGGCGAAAGGGAGGACCGAAGAAGCACGCTCCCTTGATCCTGAATTATAAATGAGTCTTGGGCCCTCGCAGGCTAATCATAGAAACGTGCGGCGCTGTGCTCGTGTGAATGCCGACTACCACAACCTATCGAACAGTGGCTGCGGCGATGGAGGAGATGAACAGTCGTATGTTTCCGCCTCATGACCACCATTCGAGACAGATAGAAGGGCTGTACCTGATCAATGAGGCTTCGCTGATGTGATAAAGAGTCGCTGCAAAAACGCAGAAGGGGAGAAAGTTGCGTTGAAAGGCTCTTACCTGGATATCCCGGGGTTCGAGACATTGACTGGACGAATACGAATATTCCGCTTGTTTGTGGAGTCCAAGCAGAGTGAGGATAGCACTGTGGTCCGCGGAAAGTAACATCACACCGAACATCTGTTGGAACTGAATCAACTGATTTACCGGACAATAGTGTGGGAGAGACGTCAGAGCCGACCAGAGAGTTCACATCGCTGTCGCCAAAGCTGTGACTGTATGCAGTATGTGGGTTGAAACCACCAAATTGGTCCACTGCGACGGCGACTGAGATTATTTGGAGATTATCCTTGTTCGCCAGCCGTAGACCGATATTCCAGCTCGTATCCGTCGATAGACGACACACCTGTGTAATGTCGAGTAGCAGTCGATGTTTTTGCAAGAAATGAGCCTTCGGAGGACGTGGTGGAAGACGAGAGCCAAAGTGGCTGTGCGATGATAGGATCAACTTTGCACACCCGGCATCTGACCTCTTCCTTCGCTGTCGTGTTGCCAACCCGCGGCGCGGTTTGGGCGTGGTGTATTTTCATTCCCCTCGGCGGCTAACGTTCGAAAGCAATTCCTTTCCTTTCCAACTCCCGGGTACCGCGTGCACTCCCGTATTCTCAGAAGATTGGGCTTAAATTGTGCTGAGACATTGAGACGACCACTCTCCTTGATCGGTATGTATCTGCCAGCGTACTTGCGAAAATTGCTACATAACTACCTCACCGGTATAGTACCTACTACATTCAATCTTTTGTGCTCACGATCTCGAGTTTTGTCTCACAGCATTCCGAGTCGTCCTCAGTACGCAGGCGAGCGGCACCACTCTCATAAGGGTGTTTCATAATAGGATTTGGGGCCCAACTTGGGCTCCAACTTGAGCTTCAACTTTGCGAAGGTGGAGATGAAGTTGGGACCGAAGTTGGAGCTAAAAATCGAAGTTGGATGTCAAGTCGTGCATAGGACCACGACTTGACATCCAACTTTTATCCAACTTCGTCCCCAACTTTTGCCTCCAACTTCGGCTATTTCGCAATTTGGCTTGTCAGGCTCAGATCACCCGCTCGGCGACCAAGTTGAGGCACTCGACACCGAAAAGGGCGTTCACGATAGACTGTCCAACTTATGACCCAACTTTCCTCAAGTTGAGACCCAAGTTGGAGCTCAAGTTGGAGCCCGAGTTGGCCCCATATCCTATTATGAAACACCCTATAGTATCTAGCCGTGAATAAGTGCTGAATAGCATGCATTCCCTCAATGGCCTTCCCAGTGCTTACTCAACCTGAGACCTAGTGCAGTGTGGTCCAAACCAAGGCGGCAAACTCCAAACTCGCGGAACCTAACTCTGCTGCAACGTCCGGGGGTCGGGAACTCGTGTTACCTGTGCCACGATATGGTGGGTCTGAATAACCCCTGTCGGTCAACCCTCCCCTTCTCAAATATAGATCCCCACTCACAGTGCACGCCCCTGTCCTGGTTTTTTGTTCTGCTGTTTGTTCTGCATTATTTTGGGTCGTCATCTTTTTCGCCCATGATCTGCCCTGAATCCTGGAACCTTATTCACAGGGATCCGATGTCGGATGGCGAAACACTTCCGCCGGCGCCCAGTTTGCGCCCTTCATATCGTCCTTCAGCCGTGTCACTTTTCGTTGATTGGCGAAGCCATTTTTAAATCCTGGGATCCAGCTCCCGGATTGGATCTCCGTGGTTAGTGCCGGCTTTGTTGTTCAAGAAAAACGATTCCTGCCTCAAGGTACTCACAACCGTCTGACGCATGCACAGGTGCACATTTCATGTGGTCCTTGAGCACTGAAGCCGCATCTTCGGCGCGGAGGTAATAAATATTTTGGCAGGCGAGGAAAACATTCCACTGATGATTATCATTTAGTTCAGTGGAGCAATTCACGTTCAAGCCCGCGCAAGATCTCGTGAGAGACGCGGAGCGCCCACGGCGAACGTTCAACGAGTTTTTGTCGAGGAATTTGCTCCGTGGCAGGACCGTCTCCATTTGTCACTCGAACTCTGACTAGATGCCATTCAGAGCTCAGAGGCTGCAAAGATCCTGAGGCGAGTACAGATCGTTCCTTCTGATATTGTCCGGACGCCCACCGCGGCATGACGTCCACGTAGGTGCCTAACACAGAATACGCTACCTCGGGCTTTTCACGGCATCATTCCATGCGATGCAACATTCAACAGCGCATACACCTGACATGCTACAACAACAGCAGCACGACACTCCCGCCAATGGGCGAGCCGACGTCAGGGTATACTTCGGCGGGCGTCGCGCCGCCTTTCGGAGCCGACGTCTGTGGTATAAGACGGCCCAAGAGCTGCGAAATGCCAACATCTCCCTCCCGAGATTTCCATTCTTTCTTCCCTCCTGCTTCTCTAAAATGTTCACCGTCCAACTTGTCGGCGCTCTTTCCGCCGCTGCGCTCCTTGTATCGAGCACACCCCTTGCTGCTACGGGATGCGATAGTTCCAAAGCTGTGATGGACCTTCCCACAAACCAGACAGCACTGGTGAATCCCACCTCGGCCCCTCTTTTTGTGATGCTGGGTGTCGGCGTTCAGAATTACTCCTGTTCGAGCACCACATCCACCTACGCGTAAGATATCTTCAATCTACAGCCGTATACTGTCGCTCATCTCAACACTCAGCTCGATTGGCGCCGTCGCGTCCCTCTTCGACATTTCATGTCTCGAGAACACCCCGCTGTTCACCCCCATTCAGACCGTTGCATTCGATGTATGGAGCGAGGCCCCTGCTAGCGTAACAGCAACGTCCATTGGCCGCACCATTGGGGCGCCTTTACTTCTTGGGGTGAGCTGCTGGCTTTCGTAGGGTCGCCACACTGATCTGACGAAATATAACTTGAACAGTACCACTACTTCGTTACCTCTCCTTCTGGCACGGGTCTTTCGCCCATCTGGGACTTCACCTCGACGGGTAAATTCGCGGGTGATTCCACGGCCTACGTGATGGGCGCGAAGGTCGGAGACATCTTGGCCCCCACCAGCCCCTCAACCAACGTGGACTGGCTTGCCCTCAACAACGCTCAGGGCGCTCTGGCGTCCAAGATTTTTCGCATTGACACCGTCGGCGGGCAGCCTCCTACTTCAGTAAGCTTATTTCATTTTGTCAGTGGCCCTGGACGTTGACCCTTGATTCAAAGTGTGTTGCCGGGTCTGCCCCAATATCCGTAAAATACACAGCGAAATATTATCTCTACTAGGGGAGGATCCCCGCACAGCTGCTACATACGCCGTATATACTCAGCATTGATATGTATTCACTCGTTACTGTGGGTCCTCGGAGTTTGATTAGAGTTCATAAAATAATTTCCAACACCTGTTCAACTTTCAACTTCGAATTTACTCCCGTCGGTACCAGGACACCATTACGTAGATGGACGAAAAGAAGGTCGATCTCTGGCTATACACGGAGAGACATCGAGCGAAAATGCACTGTACATTTCTTTGTTTCTCGAGTAAGTAAGAAAAGACGGCGTGGTAAATTGCGGCTTACAATTTACAAGCCTAACGCCCATGAACGCCCCTCTTCGCGGATGGCCGAAACCTCAGGGAGGAGAGTCAATACCTCCTTCCATCGGTTATGGTTCCTGATAGCATCGCCGTGCTCCATCATATCGTCCGCATCATCCTCGTCGTTATCATCGAACTCGCGATGCGTCTCGATCTCGGCCAGGTTTGGAAACAGACCGGAGAGAAAACGGGCCACGGCGATGGGGGTCGTTAAAGGAGAGTGGTCGACGGTAAGACCCTGCAGGCTGTGTTGAACAGCACGGGGCCTTGCAGCGTCGGCACCCGGGCTGGTGGTGGCGTCAAATGGAAGGGTGAGCTCGCGGAGGTGCGGGCAGTACCGGGCGAAAGAGCGGAGACATGCAACTGTGGTACGAGGCATGTGTATATAGCTGTGGCTTCTGAGGTGCAGCGATTCGATTCGCGGCCAAGCGCGCGCCATCTCCGCTACAGTGCCGTCATCCAAGTCGAATCCGTGGGCCGACGTGATAGACAGAATCGCAAGATCGGGGAAGCAGAAGAGAAGGCGTATTGAGCGGCGTGCGACAACGTAAGTGGTTGGGTTAGAGTCCTCCGTTTCCCCCCACTCACGCTGCACGGTCAGGGCTGTGAGGGAGGAGTGCGATATCCCGGCTACAATACCGGCGAACAAAGCGTGTATTTCATCCGCGGTGAAGACTTCGAAGAAAGTCATATCGGCTCTGCAGAGTGGGACGGCATTGAATAATTTCAGGAATTGAGTTGCTGGCCCAGGTCCTGAATCCTGAAGTGACAGTGTACGAAGCCCCGGAAAAGTGGGTCCGGTTTGTCCGCACGTCACCGCCGGCCCGAGTACAGGCGGTAGTCCCGTTCTTTTTTTTTTTTTTTTTTTTTTTTTTTTTTTTGGAGCGTTTGGTGTAACAAAGTCAAAGTCTGCAGATGCATTCCAAGTATTGTCCGCTTGTGTCGCTGGTTTTTGGCCAGTCATGCCGGTGAGTTTGTCCAGGAGGAAATGCCGTTACGCACGATTATTACCAGTGTGGGACTCTGGCCTGCGTGATTTATCCAACGCCATTCATCGGCCACATACCCACTAAAACCCCCTCGGTGAGTGTCCAGTCGTCCGGCAATGAGTCTTCATTCATGAGAAGCCTGCTCCATGTGTTCAGAACCATTTGTTTTTTGAGTGCGAGTGGGCCAAATTTAACTTTATTTGTGAGTAGACGGTCCCGCCGCAACGCAGAGTTTATGGATTTCAACCAATGGTTGTGGATATTTGATTCAGTCAGTATTGCCCCCAGATTTGTTATGACTCGGTTCACTCGGAGATTCCAGATGCATTGCCATGCGACGGAGATCAATGCCGCAAATAGTCGTCCCATCTCGGGTCTTATTTTCTTTGTCGATTGAAAACGTACAAGGTTGCAGCCTAATATCAAGCCCCAATTCAGTGAGGGCCAAGAGCGATATTTTTTGGACCATAACTGTCTAGTGAGAGACCATATGATTGCTTGCTCCGGTGAGTGGCATTCCAAAGCAATGTGCTCTAAGGATTCAGTGACATTACAAACATGGCATCTGCCGTTTAACCTGAGAGTCTCCGTGTGGAGCCAGAAATCACCGACCCTGAAGGTGTTGTGGATGCATTTCCATAAGAATTCACGGGTGCGCCGTTGTATCGTGGAGGACCGTATAGATGCCCAGATCATTGTGTCGGATGGTATGTACCCCGACACTTCTTCTACGGCACATCGAATACGGTCTAAATTTATGAAGGTTGATTTGCGGTGGGGCATAGGAGCCAGTGACCGTATAATTTTTGTGAATACTCTCTGGCAGCCTTGTGATAACAGCATGCCCGAGGAGTGGAACACAATGTCGGGTTCCGTGTCTATTTCAATTTTCTGAGTGGGTTTTTTAAATAGGAACTTTGCTGGGTTCTCTTCAACTTTTATGAATTGTGTTCGGCCAACTCTCTCGCTGAGCATCGCGATTACAGTCTTGAGGAGTCGAATTTTTGGATCGAGCAGATTATTTTCGTAGCTCATGCGATTTTTAACCAGGGCTCGAAGAAGAAAGTCCGATGATGCGCAGATTACTAGCGGAGCCGCTGAGCTGGTGTTTTGCAGGATCAATAATAGGCCACCTAGTAATGCAGATGGGAAAGTCAACGGGATATCGGCACTATCAAAAGTCATAGACAGAGCCATATTATCTATTTCGTTGTCGGATTCTCGTGTGAAATTGAGTTCGATCTCTGGTTCGAACTCACCGGCACGTAGGACACGAGGGTGTAAGAAATAGGTGATAACAGTTGGCACTGGTCCACCTTGTTTATATCTTTTTGCTGGGAACTCGTTCAGTGTGTCCTCGGAGGCGAAAATGCGGAATCCGGACTCAGGATTTTCCAACGTGTAGTCCGGATCAAATGTCATGGCTTGATTTATCTGAATTGGAAGTTTATTTGCTTCCAACTCTTCGTTCGTTAGCGCGAGGTCGTCGTGTAGGTCCTCGTTTGAGATTGTCGGATTCCATTTTTGCGTGAGACTGTCTATATACATCTTGGCAGTCTCGATGCATTCTCCAGGATTGTCACAATTTAACTGGTTTCTATCCCTTTGGCAAGCTGGGCATCCACAGTTTTTACGTCCAATTCCCGAAGGATTTAATGTATGAGGCTTCCTTGGTACTGTGGTCCTTCGTGTCGAGATTACCAGGGTGTCACGGACCGTGCGGACTCCATGGTTGAGTCGCAAGCATTTTGCAGAGGCCCTTCGATTGGCTTGTGTATACAGGTCGGTGTTCACCGCTGGATGTTTCCATATTGACATTTCCATCTTCACTGTGTTGCTTACTGACAGTGCAGTGAACTTGAGATCATATTTGCGTGCTGTTAGAATCATCCTTTTCACATCATTTGGCAGCGGTGTCCTGTCGGATATCGGAATATGGATGTTTTGCATGAAGACATTCAAGACTTGTCCCGGACGGATGTTTAGGTAGCTTTTGAACTCTAAGAATCTGCTGAGCAGATAGTCAATGAGGTAGCACCATGTAGCGCGTTCGCTGCCTTGCACTAGGTATGTTTGTAGATTCCACAAGTCTATAGCTTCATTTCTTGCCGGGATATCCAGAATCTGTTTTCCCCCGTTGGTAACGTTCAGGATCATCGTCTGGTGTCCGACTCGAGCTCGTTTTCCATCCCACAGGAATACATGTTCAGTTTTTTTCAAAGTCTCTTCAACGTCCATCGGCATACCTTGAACTCGGGTCAAGTATTGTGTGCGCCCGCCAATCACCATGTTTATTATGTGTCTTTTGCCTTCGAGACTCGGTGAGGTTCTTCTCCATCTTTCAAGGTCACTGTCAATTTTTTCAACAACACTGGGCCATGGTGTTGTATATGGTACGTCATTTCCGATCCATGCTCCCAAAATGCGGCAAGTTTGACCGTCTGGAATAATTTTCACGGTGTCAACGATTGCCCCGATTTTTGTCCTATCATTGAGCCGCCTCTCCTGTACGACTTTGGCTCGGTAAGTGGGGCTTCCGAAAGGGATCAGAACTGTCTTGTGTTCATTGAATCTAGCTGTCGATGCGGAGCACCATAAATCCAGGATACCCCAGAGTTTTTCCAGGGCACTGGTAGACGACAAATATACCGTTGTATCATCTGCAAACAGCGAGACGATGAGCTCTTCGTCTTTTCCTGGCACTTTCACACCTTTAAGGTCTGAGTCTCTCAAAAGGCAAGCTAGCGGCTCTATAGCGAGGTTAAATAAAAGGCATGAGAGGGGGTCTCCTTGCCGCACTCCCCTGATAACTATGAAAGATTCACTGATTTCCCCGTTGATCATTACCACGGTCTCCGCATTGGTGTACAGTGCCTTGATAGTGTTGCAGAATTTGGGCGGGAATCCCATTCGCTCGAGAACCGTCAGAAGGTATGTGTGATTAATCCTGTCGTACGCTTTCTCCTGGTCTAAGGCCACTATGATCCCGTTTTCTTCAGCTGCCTCAGCGTAGTTGAGGAGGAATTTCGCGAGTTTGACCTGGTCTTCAATTTTTCTGCCTTTCATGAAACCGGCTTGGTTGGGATGCACTAGGGATGGTGCGACGTCCATCAGTGTCAAGGAGTAGGATTTAGTCATGAGTTTGTAGTCACAGTTCAGTAGAGTTATCGGGCGATAATTACTGATCAAGGATTTGTCTCCCTTCTTGAAAAAGGGGCAGAGCCATCCGGCATTGAATTTGCAAGTCTCTACCATGTCATGATTCTCAATGTCGACGTATACTTTTGTCAGAAAGTTTATCACGTCAAAGAGCTTTTGGCCAGAATTCTTGCTTTGTCGGAATAGGATGTGTAACATCTTGTAGAATTCGTACGGCAGCCCGTCGAGGCCTGCGGACTTCCCATTGTTCGAGAGTTTCAGTGCGCGGTCTATATTTTCGGATGACATGTCTTTGTTCATTTCGGCAAACTGACTTTGCGATAGTCGAACTTTACATTTTCGAGAGTGATCTCGGTCGCCATCATCCGCCCATATTCATCTGGTTTGTCTTTAAATTGGATCGAGTTATGGTAGTCTCTCGCTATTTTCGCCATCTCTTTTGGTCTTGTCTCGTATTTTGGCACAGGCTCAGCTTCCGGGTTTGTTCTTAACTCATGTATGGATTCCTTTGGATGATATCCCTTCGCTGATTGGGTCCATGATTTTGTTCGCAGGGTTTCACCCTCAACATCGTAGCGAGCATCTGCTGAAGCTTTCTTTTGTTCTGCTTGGTCTACGAGGCACTGACGGATTTTGTCTTCAAGCATATATATCGCCTCCGACTTATTCTCGAGGGGCATGTCATCGTCGTGCAGTACCAGAGTCAGCTGGGCCTTCCATGTGCGGATTTGACGAGTTGTTTCATTTGTGATGAAGCGGGAACAATGTTTGCCGTACTTTGTGACGTTCAATTTGAATTGTGCCCACAAAGTTTGTATATTTTCGCCTGGGTCGCGTTCGGAATTGTCAAGTTCTTCCAGATCTGTCAACATTTTTGCGGCCAAACCTTGTACGTGACTCATGAATTTTGATGATTTTAATAGGTACAGAGGCAGGTTCCATCTCCCCTGACCTGGCCGTTCTTCTCGGGGGAACGTCAACTGTACGGTGACTAGAAGGTGGTCGCTTTTTACAAGGCAATGTTTGATTGACCAGTCTCTGTATGACTCAAAGTCTTGGCTGTCTACATTAATCCGGTCAAGTCTGGAATATGAGGTATGCAATTTATTCGTTCGTGGATCAGTTCGACGTTGTACACAGGTATAATCCCTGGTGTCAGGGAAAGTTGCCCGCCAGCCATCACGCAGTCGGAACAGGTGTTTAAGTCGGCTGTAGCTCTCCGGGACTGACACTGTACTTCCGGAGTTGCGATCCATTGGATCTTCGACGAAGTTCCAGTCTCCCAATGTGATATTGGGCAAGGGTATTTTAGGGTTTTTTAGCCAAATGTTCCACAGTTCTTTCCACATTGCATCTCTTTCCTTCGCGGTGTTCGGCGCGTATATATTTAGGATATTCAAGGTTGAACCCTTATGCCAAGGGATCACAATCATTGAAGCACGTCCAGCAATCAAGTCATACTCAACGATATTATCGGTGTCCAAGAATTTCTTGTTGACCACGAAAGCTACTCCGGTGTTCGAGCATGGTTTATCAGGGTGTGCGGAGTAAAAAAGTTTGAACCACCGATGGAAAATGTTGCTAAATTGTGCCGCAGATTCTGCATCGAAATGTGGTTCCTGTATTCCCAGAACAGCGAGCTTATTTTCGTCGATGGTTTGTTTGAGGTACTGAAATTTATGGTGCTCGTTATGCATAGATAGTTTTGTGTCCCGTCCTGCTATGTTCAGAGAGCCGATTGTTACGCTTGATCGTGTAAACTTCCCCGAGTGTCGTACCCTCGGTGGTTTGTTCAATTTTCTTATCTTGAGATTTAATCGTTCCCAGCCATTGCTGTTGCCGTCATTTATGTTCAAGTCTCCAGCTCCCCCTTCCGTGTCCGAAATATCCGGCATATGCAGTAGTGAGTCATCATGGTTTGAACACGGAACCTGTTCTTCACTCCTCTGCATCTCCTGGTTGTGGGAAGTACCTTCCATAGTATTCCGCTGTGGCTCCAGCCCGAAGTGTTCCTTAGCACCGGGATCCGCTCTTGGAAAGCTTTGGGCTAGAGCGGAAATATTATTTTGGGTACTACCCTGCTGCCCTTTGCTTTGCCCTGTAATAGCCAGAGCAACAAGACTGTCACAGGAGGGACCGCGCGTTTCGTAGCCAGGGATAGGTCCCTGGGTCCCCTGGCTCCTGCTGGTTTCGCTTTCTGAACTCACAGCCGGCAGGCACATGTGAGAGGGAGATACCACCTCCCCGAAACCCTCCCGTGCTCCAGGAGGGTCTACGGTATTAAAATCGTTTTCTGTTGGTTGTGCTGGCATAGTTTAGGTGCGTTTAACGACCGCCGTCACAGACAAATAGATTTTTTGAAGCTATTTTACGGCCTCAAAACATTGGATGTCAGGGGTAGGGAAGATTGTGGATCATCAATGTACACTTCCCTCCTCGCAGTGATTCAACATCCGACTGTCATTTTAGTGATCTTGTCGTGGCAACTTTTCCGCGATGACTTCCATTTCCGTTCGTTTCAACATTTGCATTACAGACGGTGTTCAGAGTTCTTCAATGTCCACAGATTTTTTATGTGGCCATCAGTTTTGAATAGGGAATGTCTTAAAATTACAATCACCGTCTGTTTTCAGCGTATAAACATAGTTCGAATGATTTAGGTGCGCGTCGTCGTAGTTATTTTATGTTCGGATCGCAGTATTGGTTTTCACCCTATTTGACAATTACGGTGACAACCCGAGATATATTTGGTTATATACTGTAGATGACTTGAGACGAAGCACAGGGGCGTTAGGGAAAACGAGCGCGTTCTAGAGTGGAAGGTCCGTGCGTTGTCACGTGATCTCGGCTCGGTTCCGGACAAATGCCGGAATGAGTCATGAATGTATGGAGCGTGGGGGCGTCGCCTGCGACGACGAGGGGGTGGGAAGAGAGGTAGAGAGGATGAGGAGATGGGGGTACAGACATACCCTTAGTCCATTTGAGCTCCAAGAGGGCCGATGAAGGTGCCATGCTGGCAGTGGTTAGAAGGTGATTGTGCCGACGATGTGTATCGGGGAGGAACAGTAGTGGAGATCAAGGACCAAGATCGTTTCCTGTGTCGATGTCGAGAAGGACGGACTGTGTTAGTTATATGCCATGCTCGACAGTAGTCGGTGGCTTTATTATTGGGCTCGTAGGCTCCTTCCGCTACTTTGGCGGTGTAGCTCGTAGGCTACGCGGGTGGGGGGGTCACCCTTGGGCTGCAAACCCTGGCTGCAAACCCTCCTTGGCCCATTATCGCCACCATCTCACTTTATCCCAGCGTCGACAGCGGTAGGGGAGCGTGGGAAAGTGGGAGATGGTGGTGGTAACGGATCAAGAAGCCCCCGCGGTAGTCCCGTTAACACCAGGGACTTCAGAGTGGACAGGTGGGACAGGTGCTCCAAAGCGTCCTGGCTGACGCAAAACACGGAGATTTTCTCCGGATTCTGAAGCCCGCAGAGAAAATCCGACACAGGCCCGGGGGTCGGGGTCTTCCCGGTCATAATTGCCCCGAGTATGGATTGAAACATCGATTAATTTCGGGCATTTCGATGTCAAGGTCGATAGGAGCGAGGCGGCGGAGTCGGAAGAGAGAAGAAGGGATAGTTTTGTGAGGCGCGGGCAAAGGAAGAGCTGGATATGGAAGAAATCATCGTTTAAGTGTTGCCAGTCCAGAGTCTGAAGGTTTTGGAATAGCGCATGCGGCAAGGATACGCTGAGGGCTTGGAAGACTTCTGACAGATTAAAGTCGGGACCGGAAGAAAGGTTTTTAACGCGCGGGGCATACATAGAGAGTCTATCCCAGTCCGCTGCGCGAATTGTCCGAAGCAGTTGCTATATCGAAGATCAGGAACTGTGCTAGGTCTCTCGAGCATCACTCACCAATTTGTGTTCCTTTCTCCATGCGCTCTTTTCTATGAGATCTACGGCCCATAGGTCCAGTGGCATACACCGTGTGAGGAGCTTTCCAAGGGATGCATAACACCACAAGTAATCCAGGGCGGGATCCCGGAAAATCGTACACGTTCTAGCAGCGACGGCGAGGTCACGAAACGGGGCGACCGACCGGCCGGAGGTTCTACATGAACTTGGATGCAAGTAAGAGCATACCATATCGATGATCTCCGCAATTTGTAGGCAGCGGTGCATGGCGGGCCAGAAAATGTCGTCGGAGGACAACAAGAAAAGCGCACAGCCTTGGCACAAGTGATCGCATCAGCAAGATTGCCGCGACGGCATCGTGGATGGGAAGAATTCAGTTTAAGGCGAGTGTGGGCGAGTGCCCTTCTTCATGAAGGCTTACTGTCATGTGTGGTGCTCTTTATTTATTCGCAGGGTACGGAATGAATCCTGGGAATACGATTGTATCACGTATTTTGCGCGTTCGGGCATCTCAATCCAAATCAAAGCTGCGAAAAGGATTCCTAGGGTTGAATTCTGGGCATCCTCATCAAGTACTCCTCATTTGCCTCGCCGCGCTTGGCTCTTGTTTCCCTTTTATTTGACTCAACCCCGCGGGCTGCAAGTCTAGCAAGTCGCGTCCATTTGTTCGGGCTCGAGGCGCGGCGGTGTTGCGTTGTTGCGGCTTCAAGGCCGCTCATTTTGACTTGAGGTCTTTTTTGGTCACAGTTTAAGCAAAAAAGATGACGCAGGTAGGTAGGTACGTATGATCCGAACACGTCCCCATTTTTTCCGGCATGCCTCTGGGACGAATTGAACCTCCTCCTCGCTTGACACAAAGACCGCGTCTTACGTTGCTGCTTCCGGAACCTTGTGCTTGGTACGGGTAAGGCAGGGAATGAATGCGAGCTGAGTATTTAGAGGAAATAGAACAAGACATGTAAGGCTGAAAGTTTTTTTGAACGACTTCTTTACAGCCATGAATTGACGATAAATTTTCCGACACTAAGAAAAGACAGTGCGCCCCAGGAGACATAGGTACAAAGAGGGTGGTTATGTAGGAAAGGTGGTGGACTATAGACAGAGACAAGCACGGGATTTGTTTTACGTTGCGTTGGGTCTGGTGGTCTATGTACCATTCCCCCCGTTCTCGAGATCATCCAGACGAACAGCGTGGCCATCGGGGAAGCTTTGTAGCAAAACCACATCTTTACCATTATCCGTGAAGCTGGCAGTGGTGGTCTCGATACGGATACCCTCACGATATTTCCCCAGGCTCGTGCCACCGATGGTGTGTGTTGCACCAGCACCCTGGGATATCGCGACCGTAGTTTGCTGGGACCAAGACTTGCCCTGCGTCACTCGGAAAATGATTAAAAAGGCCGCAAACACCTGACAGTACAAATTGTGAGGAAGTCCCTCAGGGTCATTTGCAGAACTCGTACCTGGACAGGAGATAACGCCTGCAAGAAGATCTGGGACAAGGCGAGGGACGTAGGGCGGTTTAAAGCAAAGGGGATGAGAAAGAGGAGGGAAAATGTTGAATAAATTGCTGCGGACTCGACGATCATGGCCGCGAGAGAGGTATAATGCGCTCCGTGCCTCGATCCCAGGGCATTGTTGATTCGAGCGCGGCACATAAGAAGGCGAAGGACAATGAGGATGGTGACCAGGATTAGCGACGGACATAATGAAATATGGAATTGTGTAGTTGACGCCGGAGGTGTCCCAGGCCGACGCAGACACGGTTCCCACTTGCTTCAGCCAAAGGGTGCCCAACACTGCAATGCCAGTGGTTAGTGCGGGTCAAGAACGAGCTGGCAGAGCGTACCGAGTGAACCCAAGTGCATGAGGCTTGGAATGGGAAGTACAACCCACATAGGAATCCTTGAGGCTCGATATATGACGACGCATCTCCAGACCTAGAGAGAATATTTCGTTAGGATGCATCAGAGTGTGAAGGACAGTCGTACATTGATAACATCGCACATCCACGTCAAAATTACCATCGTCACATTCGCCAACATGTCGATATGAATGCTGAACATTGCATCCTCATACGCATTGGGACCTCCATGGATGTTGCGGTCGTCGATGAACGCTTGCTGAGTGAACTGGAGGAGACCGACCATATAGAGGCTGCCGAGGACAAATATAATGGCGATGTAAACAATGAGACCAATGTTCTAGCTCTTGTTGTCTCCATTGCGGGCTTTCCAGAGCAAACGGACAGACATGACGAAGAGAATTGTGTGCATCCCGTAGGCGACACAAGCCAGAAAGACTCCTTGAAGCCAAGTATGTTCAGAGAATATTTCCCCCGGCGTCTCATCTGGGCGGAACGTATTGGGCATCGAGAGGATGGAGGGATGGTGTAAGGGATGGACCTCGGCATCACGGCATCCGGTGATGTCCGAGCGGCGGCTCGGCGCGACGTGTTCAACCACGTCTTCAACTACGTGGTTGAACTGCGAGAACTGTGCCTTCAGCTGCGCGATTTCGGCGAAGGCTTTGTATTAATAGAATCTCCTTTTTGGTCGTATGTACGCAGTACCGTAGAATCCTATTTACAGCTCTTTGCGGAACAACAGGCGCGGACGGTTTTTCTACCGTTTTGGGCCATTTTTGATCCTTTTGAGTCGCCCACCCGCCCCGGGCTCAAATCTTGACCATTTCCCTCGAAAGTCGGACCATTCGAACCGCATTTAGTAGACGCATCGGATGGCCTGTTCAGATTTCTCTCATTCAACATAAAGTGCTTTCGTGGGACAGCAATCTGTATTTGAACCTACTTTGCGGAGTCGCACAGCTGTAGCGTCGTGTAGAGTAGTCAGAATGCCCTAATTTTTTTATGAGATTGTCTCGACCTTATTACCTAGCGGACTGTCGATTCGGATATGGAACTTGCGCCCCACATAAATGAAGATGTTTTGTGCGAGCACAATCATGGGTGGACTATTTGACACCAAAGAAATACCGCTGTTCTGGTCTATCCTTTGTCAGCAGATTCCTAACCTTCGACGAGGACACACCTTGGCGTGGAATAAGGACATCTACCAATTCAAATTTTGACAAAAGGACCACTTCACATCGTGCGACGGGCCGCAGTTAGTAGACCAATACAGGAACAGCCAAAGTGTCTGGCCTTGCAGTTGCTTGTAGACATCAATGGGGCCGGCCCTTGATACGCCTGCAGTCATGGGCCTCATGGGCACCCTCCCCCAATCCCCCTCGATGTCTACAACACGCGCTGCAAGACGCGCAATGGCATACTTATTGAGATCATTGGCAATTTCTGTGGTCCCCCTGTGCAGTGCATGGGCTTGATGGATGACCCGCTGCGTGAGATTTTCTGAGTTATGGTGCTGAACAGGTGTGTTTGGTGGTTTACGAGGCAGGGTAGAGGGAAGAGACAGAGTGACTGGGTCATGCCACTTGAAATGTGACTGATGGCTTGCGGCCCGTCGCGCGACGCGAAGTCGTACCTTGGCCGAGATTTGAGTTGGGAGATGTCTTTATTCGATCCTCAGGTGTGTCCTGGCGAAGGGATAGAAATATACTGACAGAGGACAGACCAGAACATTGGGATTCCTCCGGCGATAATTTTCACCCATAATTGGCCGCTTGCACAATAAATCTCTTTTTACGTAGGACGGCTGATACATATCTGAGTCGACAGTCCGCTAGGCGGGGAGTCTAGGGTATCCTAATAAAAAAGCCAAGTGATTCTGGACACTCTACACGCCACTGCAGCTGTGCGATACCAAAAAAGACGGTCAAATACAGATTGCTGTCCCACGAAAGCACTTTATGTTGAATGAGAGAAATCTGAACAGGCCATCCGATGCGTCTACTAAATGCGGTTCGAATGGTCCGACTTTCGAGGGAAATGGTCAAGATTTGAGCCCGGGGCGGGTGGGCGACTCAAAAGGATCAAAAATGGCCCAAAACGGTAGAGAAACCGTCCGCGCCTGTTGTTCCGCAAAGAGCTGTAATCAAAGTGGCCGAGCTTGCCGACTGGAATCAGTGAGTGGAGCGAGACCCTTTCAGCAGCTTTCAGCGCTGGATCTGAGAGTCGTGAGCTATACAGGTGGCTAGAGGGTCGAGTTCCAGTCCGTCGCAAGCTGCCAGCACTTCGCGGCGTTAAGGTGGTTGAAGTTGGGTAGCCGAGACAAGCTACATAATTCAAGTTTGCGCAGGAGCTCCACAAAACTAATTCTCAGTCCGAAATCAAACTAAGGCCCCACGAAATCGATTAGCAGGGGGCACCTAATAAGCTCTAATGGGAACCAATCTGTCCCTCAGTTCTTTATCAGCTCATCTGGTATCCTTTCCGTGATGTAGTAGAATAGTCAACGGGAAAGGTGGAACCCCCGGCCCCCCGGCGAGCCGTCAAAATGAGCAGGTAGGATAGATGATGTGAAATGATCGTCAGCAGCGGACAGTCGCTGTGGTGACATCTTAGTATTCACATTCATCTTGTAACCCTGGATAGAGAGAAGAAAGCTGTACTGACCACTGAAAAAAAAATTTGAACAAACTCGGATATGCCATGCGCATGCAATGGCCCCTAAAGCCCAAGTTACATTGTTACTATTGTTACTATTGTGAACACTACCTATGCTACATGTGCAGCTGAGGTACGGGGGCTAACCCGTCCATGGTAGGCCATAAACTAAGCAATAGAAAAGTAGGTCGGGAAAAGGGTGTCGCAGGCGGAAGGTATCGCAAAGTCCGTTACAGTCAGTACCACGTGATCAACTGATCCGATCATCCATAAAAATTCCATCGGGGTCGACGAGCGGACGCGGGGACGCGACGGAGGCTTCTGGGAGCGCCGAAAAGATGTCGAGAGGAAGGATGGGGTTTCGGTGAATGGAAGGGGCAGCGAGAGCGACACAAATAGTGCGGAACAGGCTGGATGCGCGCGCGGCGTCCTGGATGATCGTGGTGAGCGTGTCGGGAGCGAGGAGAGTGGGGTGCTCGAGAAGAGGGAGTATGTGTGCATGGAATGTTATAAGCTGTTTTTGAAGGCAATCGAGTCGCCTCATAAGCGCGCGATGGCCGATCACTATTTTCCTGTCAAGGCGGTAGCGAGCGCAAGCGGGATGCGACGTGAGCCCGGCCTGCCGCGAGCGTATGGCGAGGAATCTAGCGGCGCGATAGTGACGGCGCGGAATCCGTGGTGCATCTGCTCGTCGTTGTCTGGGACGAAAGGGGATGCAGGTTGGTCGTGGTGTATCTGGGGCGGGGGGCATCGTATTGGGCTGAAACCTCGTCCAGGGCGGCGGACGGTCCTGGGGAGGTGAACTATCGGCGGCAATCGAGAGCCCGACGCTCGATGCAGGCGCAACGACGACTGGCCACCGGGGGTGGTGGTGGTGGTGGTGGTGGTTGTTGTTGTTGTTGTTGTTGTTGTTGTTGTTGTTGTTGTTGTGCCCACCATATTTTCATCATTGGTAAGCTCAATAGGTATGTTTTTGTTCAGCGGGTTTTTTTCCAAGCGGTAGAGTGTGGTGTTGATTCAACACTGTTGAAGCAATGGCCGCTACTGCGGAATCCTCTGTTCAGAATACATCTAGGCCTTGCGGAAAAGTACACATAAATTTAAGAGCAGGCATGTACTCAGCAACAGTTTCAATTAGGGTGAGAACTAGATTATTACGACGAGAGTAATAGAGTCGGCACCCGGATTCGAACACTGGCGAGAATATAATGTGATTACAAAGCGACCGCCGCAGCGACTAAAAGGGTAACAAAGAAATGTAAAGGAAAGTTAAGAAAGGCTTCAACACAGCCACTAAAAAGGGTATAACGAAATCGACGGACTGACTTTCGCGATGGTCTCACAAACCTCATTCACAAACAGAATTTATTCTGTTTTGTGCTTAGAGTACCAAAAATGTCCGGGCAAGATCAGAGGCACTGCCACATCAATTTGATCATCAATCAATAGCATCACAAGCGCCGCGTTTTTATTGCGAGTTGCGACGATCCATGCACATCTGTTCGTCTATGCATCGGTTTCACCTAAACCCTTTATATTAATTTTCGGAATTTACATCGACGCTGTCTTGAAAGATCCTCAGGAACATCCAGTTGGTTGAACCTTGACACACTCGGGCTTCTCGGGCACGCGAAATACTTGCGCACAGTGCCATTTTCAATAAGCCAAGATTCAGCTACTTGCGTCCAACGAAATCAGAACTTTGTCTCCCAAATCAGAACTTAGTTTCCCAAATTTGGTGGAACGAGACTAATTTGAGAAAACATTCCGAAAGAAACCCCAAATTTAAACCTCACATTTAAACCGGTAGATATGCAACGGGATCAGCTACCTCAAGTTCCCCTTACTTGCATCATAGCAGGCCCCCCACTTTCTCCCGCTGTTTGTGACCCGCCGCTTGCCGGCCTCCCCCAATCATATGGAAAGTTTTGAAATGGATGATTACTTATTACATAAGTACCCGTAATTGATCGGTTCGTACGGATCAATCTCCCGAGTCACCGCGTTTCTTCCTTCCGCGCCCACAACGACTGTCCAGTGTCCGCGACTGTATGGCCTCAACAGTAAAGTCCGCCCCGAATGGTATGTGAGCTAAGCAAATCTGCGTGAGAGGGAAGGACAGCTTTGCTCAACGCTAGAGGCAGATGGTTCCGCCGTCATCAAGGTCGTCACACGTTTGTTATCCTGGATTTTCCCCCAGCACTCTACCAGTAAAGAACAGAAAGCTTCAAGAGGGGAACCATTCGACTACAACTTTACACAGGCGGAGATCCGTGCAGCGTCAGCAAAGATTTGGTCAATATACATTGGAGAGGCCGAGAGATACGACAAAGCATTGGTGGAGAGTTGGAAGGCGGACATGGAGGGTATCCTCATTTTCGTGCGTTCAGGCTACTTCCAGCCCGAAAAATCCAAAATCTAACCAATTGAGGGTTCCAGTCCGGTCTCTTCTCCGCCAGTCTTACAGCTTTTCTCATCGAGAGTTATCAAACACTGCAGCAAGACTCGAATGCTGCTATGGTGCAACTTCTCACCCAAATCTCTCAGCAGCTGTCTACGGACTCAACCAAACCATCTTCTATGTTGCCGGACTTCCAACCTACTGCCTCGTCACTTGTATGCAATACCCTGTGGTTCATCAGTTTGACCTTAGCCATAATTTGTGCCCTGCTGGCAACCCTTGTCGAGCAGTGGGCACGGGAATTCCTGCATCGCACCGACAAGCATCCCTCCCCCAGCCGGCGCGCTAGAATATTCTCTTTCCTGTACTTCGGAGTTCGCCGGTTTGGGATGCCCGTTGTGGTTGATCTTATTCCCCTCCTGCTTCACATCGCTCTGCTATTCTTTCTGGCCGGACTCGTCGCATTCCTCGCCCCGATCAACCCCCTCATGACGGGACTCATCGGTGGCATGCTTTTCATATTCCTAACACTATACTCCATCATAACGCTCCTTCCAATGATCAGCGCAGATTGCCCGTATCGGACGCCATTCTCGGGTTTCGTGTGGCGTCTCATCCAGGCCACCCGCAAACGGTCGTCGCTGCCCGCGGTGAAGCTCGATGATATGATGCTGGATATGGCATTCCAGGAATCAGAAAACCGGGATCACCAGGCCCTCAAATGGACCCTGCTATCTCTCACCGATGACTCAGAGCTCCTCCCGTTTCTCGAGGCTATCCCAGAAGCGGTCCATGGACCAAGAGGATTCTATCTGGTGCATGACCATCTCTTTGTTCCTGTTCTCAGCGGCGACAGGGAGAGCGCCATCCGTCTTGACGGCCGCCTGGTTGAATTCATACGAAGCACTTGGAACATGGACCCAGAAACTCCCTTGTATCGGCGCAACATTATTGCTGTGTTCAAGGCGATATGGGCTATTGGCATGATATCAGATCACACCGGCCTAATGTTTGAGTATGGGCCTTGGGCTTGCGGTTGCGGACGGTTGGCTTACAAAGCACTGGATTTTTCGACCCCTTTCCAAATTTCCGCAGAAACCGCGATGAACTATCACAAGGTCCACCATCTTCGGGCCGTCTGTGCCAAGGTTACCAGAATGATAACAGTCAGCAACATATCAACTTGGGCTATAGAATTCGAAGTAGATGGCCTTCGCAAGAGTGTGCATGACCTTCAAACTCGTGATATCCCCCAAGCACTGCACTCATGTGTGGAGACTCTGCAGGCCTGGTTACATGGTACAACACAGATATCGGAAGCTCGCCAAATTCTCAAAGCAGTAATGGAGGATCCAGCTATCTGGCTGGATCTCAAAGTTACCTTTGTATGCGAGTTCATATGCATGGCTGCAGGCATGGTGTTTGTGGATAAAGACTTGCCGTATGAGTACTTGCTCACATGTCAAAGGATTGTTCCTCTGGGTACAGCTCAGCCTCAAAAACCAGAAGCAATCATGTCACGAGGGATGTTCAACCAGGGGGGATTGCCCCGCTGGTTCGATCCCTCCAGAAAGAATATCCCTGCAAAGGTGTCAAATTTGGACATCGTCATGGCAGCCTTCTTCCGCCTTTTGCCCTTCCTGCGCCGGGAGGATGTTATCCCGATCTTTGCTCTGTATCTTGCCAAACGCAAATATGACCGGCCTATTGTTTTTGCGACACAACACTGCTCCCTGGAATATCTCACGGACTGCCTTGTCAGCATGTTACATCGAACGAACGGGAATGACACCAACTTACTGCCGGCCATCTCCGCCATTCTGACACTGTCCTCTTACCGCAAGTATGTGCGCCAGTGGCAGCCACTGGACAATGAATTATACAATTTCATGGCCACCAAGGAAATCTTAGCATCTCCAGAATTCCTCTGTCTCTCCACTCTGATGAAGGTGAGGAAGCTCTGCCATATTGCCGACACTGCACCGACATTGCTAAACGTGAATGATCCTTCCCGCATGGACCTGGCCATGGGCGAGTGGAGAACATTGACTACCGATCCTCTACTATGTAGTGCTACTGATGATGGTCCTAATGCACCGCAGGAGGACAGGGATGCCCAGGACTTGGTTCTCGACATACGCCAGCGTGCAACCCGAGCTTTTGTCTTATGCAAGACAGACTTCATAATTGCCTGCAGGCAGGCCACGGATCAAGATCTTTCGACTACCATGGAGGCTTTAGGGGCCTTTTGCTCTCGAGAATTTGTAGCAGTGGACGAGATTACATCCGTCAATTTCGCGGAAGCGATATTGGCCTTGTTCAATTGCCTCATGCAAAATCCCCATGATTTAGAGCTGAACTCGAGGGCCGCAGGATTGATCGAAGGATTGACTGAGGAGATGTCGTATCACCCAACGGCATATCCTATTTTCGAAAAGGCAATCTCCGTGTATGGTGAATTCCTCGAGCGCTGGGGCGAAGAAATTAAGGATAATAGAGGAGCCTCTGAAGGAAGCGCCGAATTTTTGGACATCTTTCGGGAGTGGTACAATACCGAGCTCCGCCTGAATCCGCCAATTGTGGAAGAAATTATTCATCCGTAGAGAAGTATATATATATATATTTGGAGCGTTTGGTGTAACAAAGTCAAAGTCTGCAGATGCATTCTAAGTATTGTCCGCTTGTGTTGCTGACTTTTGGCCGGTCATGCTGGTGAATTTGGCCAGGCGGTAATACCGTTACACACAGTTTTAACCAGTGTGGGACTCTGGCCCATGTAGATATCCTACACCATGCATCGGCCACATACCCACTAAAACCCCCTCTGTAAGTGTTCAATCATCCGACAATGAGTCTTCATTCATAAGTAACCCGCTCCAGGTGCTCAGCACAAGTTGCTTTTTGAGTGCGAGTGGGCCAAATTTAACTTTCTTTGTGAGAAGACGGTCGCGTCGCAACACTGAGTTGATGGCTTTCAACCAATGGTTGTGGATGTTGGCATCGCGGCCCGATACTGATGGCGGTGGGCGATACCTCGTTGTAGGGCAATCGATCGGTATGCCTGCTGGCAAGACTTCGGGGGAAAAATTCTGATGATGAGGGTTTCCAGCGGAGACGAGGGACCCAAAATCAGGCGAAAGGCATTCAGATAGGGGTAATGGCGGCCAACGTCTATGTCCAGGCTGCGGACGGCGCGGAACGCTGTGAATACGGCAGTCTCCAGCGGGAAATTGACCCTGAGAGAGTAAAACGACGCGCCGCGTACGAGCGGGATCAGGGCTAGCGGAGGCAGAGTGGTTTCCGGCCAGTAGTAGTCGCCCAGCAACGATATGCTAGCAGACTGAAGTCTGCAAGCATCCTGGGACTGCTCAAGAAAGCGTGAGAATTGTTGGAGCTCGTGTTCTGCGCAGCGAAGCGCGAATGTCCGCCAACGCACGATGTGAGGCCCCACAATATCCAGGGCCTTAGCCAGAGATATATCTCCGCCACCATAAGAGTTGCCATACACCTCGAGATTGATGCTGATGTCGAGGGGATACGACCGAGATCGCTTGACGAACATCCGTGCCCAGCTCCAGGACCGCGAGCGGTGAGAGAGACGTATGGTGTCCCAGAGCTCAGGGGAGTTCACGGTGACTGCACGCCATCGATGACTGACCCGACTAGCTGTGATAGAAGTCGGCAGCGCCCGCAACTCCCTCGCAGCCTCAGATATTGGAGAATCGGCACCAAGTTTTAGGATGGCCGCTAGGACCTCGTCTGGGAGTTGATCGATGGGGGATTCGATCCAGTACATTTCCAAAGCGCAGGATGGGGTATTCGGACGGACACGTTGTGGGTACCACTTGTATCGCCGTGTGACTCGATGCGTCTTACCGATCAGATTTGTCCTCGGTGCCGGACACTGCCATGGTTCGAATTTATTATTTCCTAGCTCTTCGCTATGTTGTGGGGGACGACGATCGAATACAGCGCGAGGCGCGTCACGATCACCACGACCCACGACCCACGACCCACGACCCACAGAGGCTTGCCGTTGAGTCTACTTTCCGTGTGAGTGGATCAGAAAATTGAATCTGGATTCTGGGCCCGCAAAAATTTCGTGTGGAATCCAAACGCGAAAGTTCGAATGTCCAAATTTTAGAGCGACCGATTCTGGGTCACAGAGACTCAACTCGCAGCGCCGGAAAGCACACAGGATGGACCAAAAAAAAAAAAAAAAAAAAAACAAGTGGCGGGTAGATCTATCGAACCTCCGCTTCCTCGCCATGTTTTATGGGCGGTCCTCAGATTGTCCTGACACGATCGTCACGAAGGCTTATCCGTGTGGTTGTGAGTTCTCCCTTTCTGAGCTCATTTTGGCCGACAAAACGAATGGATCTCACGGACCAGAAGAATTGGTGACTGGTGAGAAAAAGTATTCGAAATTTCGCACATGCCTCCGGGAGGAATCGAACCTCCGGTCCCTCACTGTGCAAGAGCGGATATCCATAATGTTGTACGAGCGATGGACACGATCCACGAAGGCTTTGTGTGCTCTTTCGGGACGATACGGTGGCAAATAAATCGGCCAAGAATTCATCGTCTGCTTCAACACAGGAGCAGGAAATCAAAGAAAAGAAGCCAGTTCAAACCAAAGTTCAAGCCTGTGTATGATTTCATCCGGCATCCGATCGCATTCCTGGAATTTCCTCGACAGGGGTAGTCAAGATCGTCCTCTTTCTGCGGTACGGCAGGCCTCCGCAGAGAATGTTCAAAGACCCGGTTACACCATGGTCATTCGCTGTAGAGACTGATGCCTTTGATGGCCGGCGATCATCAAATCAGCCGAACACGGGCCGCCGCTGCCGTACCGTCACGAGCACCGCCAAGACGCGCCCGCTGGGCAATCCTCACTCCCCGCTCAAATATCAAGTCCTCGTTTCGCACGCGCAAGCCCAAGCCCAACTACCGGCGCCCGCAAATTCACCCCTATGTTATCGCCTTCGGCTCCCGCATCCACACTCGGCTTGTATGGTACACCCGACTCGTCCCCGCGCGCAAAAGCAGCTGCTTTGTCTGATGGCGGCTCTGAAGTGCGCAGACACGAGCGCTTTCCCTGGATACCGCCCTGCCCTGATCTTTACCTTCAAGTGGCCGATACGAACGCGGAAGGCAATTTCAAGATGAAGGGGATTGAGGGCAAAAAAAACGGAAACAAGAGCAAGCGGAAACGCCCGTTCTCGCTGGGATGTTCAACGGCACTGCGAGGAATGGAAGCGCCAACGCCGTGGACGGGATTGTCAAGAAGCTCAACGCGACTGGAAAGGCGGAGGGCGCTATGGGGAAAGAGAACGTCCCCTCGCCTATGGCCGATTTTCGCGCTGAACTTTGGAGGGGCCCTCGTCTGGTTATCATGTCATTCTCGCGCGGTCCGAACTGGGTACTGTCTGTGCTTGTTCGTTCTGTATGCGCTGTACATGGGTATGTCCGCATTAGTCTTGCTGCCACTGGGCGAATCTATCTTCGTTTGGGCCGTCTTGCGTGCTCTTGTCAATTCAAAGCTCGTCCGTGCTGGCGCCCGGGGAATCAGCGCTGATGCGCTGCAGACGCAAGAAAAAAAGAAAGAAAGAAAAACGTCGGCCGCGTACCTCCATGCCTCCGGGAGGTAGACTCGTGACCAGTCTGCCACGGCATATCTTAGTGCAAGCACTTTGCCGTAGGCAGACTGGTACAACTCGGGACACCCAAAAGGGCTGAGCCCGGAGTTTGAATTCCTAAGCGGTGCCGATCCGCGGCATCAAGCGGTGGCTGCGCAGTGCCATCATTCCCCTTGTAAATCGGGTGTGCGGTACTCACCATACATGACATCTGGTGAGATTCTGAACCGGCAGAATCGAAGAAAGATTGCCTTGCATTATATTCTTCCTTTGAACTTTATGGATTCAGGTTGAACTGATTGAATCTAGCTAAGAAGAAATTTTTTCAAACTCCGGGCTCAGCCCTTTGGCTTAGCCCGAGTTGTACCAGTCTGCCTACGGCATAGTGCTTGCACTAAAGATTTGCCGTAAAATGCAGACTGGTTACGAGTCTATCCGGGAGGAATCGAACGTCCATCTCCCCGTTAGGGGTACAAATTTTTTGTATCGCACCGAGGTGATCACCATGAGCCACAGAGGCTTGCGGTTCAAGTAACTAATCTCTTTCTCGTGGGTTGACTTACGAGCAGAACTGGGGGTCGTAAAATTCCGGCGGCGACATGAACAAGGGAAAGGTCACTCAAATATCTCGTTCAACTGGCCACGCTGAGAAGCAAAATAATACACCTCGCCGCGTTGGCGAGTGCAGTTAGCGAACGGAACGGACGAAAAAAAGAAGAGCTTTGATGGGGCCGATGCCTCTGGAAGGAATCGAACCTCCATCTGGAATACTTCATCTCGGGCGATGTGCACTGGGACGGGAGGGCAATGCTGTAATTCAGTACGCTAGTGGGTTTGAACATACGAACGCGCGAAAAAAAAAGGACCCTATAATCGAGGTGTGCCTCCGGGAGGAGGAGGAGGAGGAGGAGGATTGCCTCCGCAATCGAACCCTCCGTCTCCTGGCTAGTTAGCCGTTGACATTGCACTGATCGCCACCATCGACGGAGGCTTGTGATTTAATATGAACAAAAGAGTTGCATGGGTGAACGCAGAATGACAAGACCACAAGTACCGATCTATAGAACGACGTAAATAGTTACACCCGTGTGGTCGGTCTACTGTAGTCCCAAAGTTGAAGTCCACGTACTTTACCGACGATAGCCACCGCCGTGATCGGATGAAAAGTCAGGGAAACATCCACTCTTTAAGAAGTGGAGGCAATGTCCATCGATAAACGCTGCATCGAACCCTTCAGACCGTAGTGGCTGGCACGCCTTGTCCATCCCAGAACCATCATGTTCATTGGCGCAAAACACACGCACACGCTGTAAACGCGGATTTGGGTGACGGAACCGCGACGCTGCCATTCTGAGGAAGCTGTGCACAAGGTCATAGTCCCAAAACCATAGCCAATGAACGCGAGATTTGGGCAAAGGTCGCTGGACCCGCCCGATATCGTCATCGTGTCGAAAAATATGAGTTCGTCGTAGTCTGGGTCCAACTTCTCATTACTGAGGTCAATAATCAGGGATTCGAGGAGCGGAAGACCACGAAGCACAGCGACAAGCTCGGGACCGATGATGCAGTTCATCAAAACAAGCTTTTTGAGCGAGCAGGAATAGGTCTGGACGAAAGGAGGAATACGATCCAGGTCTTCCCGTAAGCTGGAGCCACAAACGAGGTCTTCAAGCGAGGGTGTGATGATATAGCGAAGGTACCAGGGCTCTTCTATCCAGAGACGACGAAGGTGGAGAAGTGTTACGTCGGCCGCAACGGGGGTACCGCGGAAGGTGATGTCACATTGGCGGAGATTTGGGGCCGCCTGAAGGATGTCCAGCTGCTGCCTCGGTGAATAGGAACCCTGGTAGTGGGTTATCTGCGCCCAGGGAAGAGAAATATCCGGTGACAATCCAGAGGTCCACTCGCTAGCGGCGAGGACACAATTTTGGGGTAGACAGAAAAATGTTTGGAATTGTGCGCGTCTTGTCCCCGTCGACTATTGTCAACTTCTCCAGAGCAAGAAGGCGGCTCTCTACGGGACGTAACCAATCAAGTGGAACCGAGTTGTCGCGGAGATTCAGGCACAATGTCTTCCAGCGGTAACATTGGGCGACAACCAAATCCAGGGAACGGGGACTGGGAACGTCTCCGTCTTTGGTCGCTGTCCAATAGATGTCGAGGGGTGCTTCAGCTGAGCGGATAAGTTGGGTTTTGATCAGGGACCGGTCGCAGCGAGAAGCAGCGGAGGGGATCGTGATGGAACACCAAAGCGCTGGATACGCAAGCGCCGAGGTTCTCCACGCGCGGCATATCTGGCCAAGATACCACGGAGGCGGGTCCCCCCAATATGTATCATAATCTTCCTCTACAGAAAAACCACTGCCGGACAGTGTGGCGAACGCGAATATCTCGCAAATCAATTCCGGTGGTACACGCCGGACTGGGGATATTTAAAAGAAGCGGCGCGAGCGTACACTGGAGCTCGTGGATTTGGGCATCCAAAGCCGCCACCGTGACGTTGCCGTCCGCAACGATCTGCCGGATCGATGGAATTTCAGACTCGAGAGGTGGGTCGTTGGTCGACCAAAGTCGGGCGAAGGAGGGCGACAGCTGCATACCGATAAGCAATTATCGAGAGAGGCCAAGAAACGGCGTACTTCAGTGGATGCTTGAGTAGTTTCCATGAAGGCTAAGGAGTGGAGTCACCGTGACAGAGAACTTCATATCACGTGGTCACGACGCGCAACCAATGATGTGCAAGCATGCGCAAACAAGATAGCAAGTCTTCGTCCATTTCATTCTGTTCAGTGTGTAAGTCTTTTGTTAAATATTGGAATCAGCGCGGTGTATTACCTGAAGGAGTTCGTCAAATTTGGGGGTGGGCCCGGGATGGGCGAATCAAATTTTAAATTACTAACGGCAGTTGAACTCTGAAGCGGGAAGCCACACCGTTATGCGCTAGGAATTCGGTAATTTTATTGGACCAAAATCTTCGTTCAAATATTATCTACGTCAACTTTTTACAATGGTCAGTAAGATCGGCCTCATCGGTTTACCGACGGATCAGCTGGGCCACATAACGTCGTTATCTGCCACAGCCACTGATGGCACATAACGGCGGCACTCAGTTCTCCCTTTACTCGCCATGCTAGATAGCCAAAATATTTGGGTACACAAGTTCAATGTAGCTGCTTCACTTGGTGGCCAAAAATTGTGATTATAGAAAGTTCTGAATATTGAAGTCGTTCCTCCGCCAAATGTTATGTGTGATGATGTGACTGTAACGTCGCACTTAACATGTCCTCCCCATTCATCGCGTCGTTAATGGCCACACGGCTACTCTCTGGATGTGAAAATATTTGGGCACATCTTTGGAGTCTACAGGCCCGTTATTACATACTCAAAACACGAAAACACGCGCTCTTTGTGCGTCAACCAGGGCCTTTGTCCCTTCCCTTCCGGGACCTCCCCGTCACCAAATACACGGTCTGTAGCAGCTACACCAGCTGGGATTAATGCTGACAATTATCCAGCATGCCCAAAGGATTTGAAAGGCACCGTGGGGCTGTAATTAATGTATGCAACCTCAACTTATCCCGTTCACAATCACTGTCCCTTTGTTTCTCACTCCGTCACGGCGATCCACACAACAATTGTGTTCTACATTTGCTTCTGGTCATTACAGGCTGCACTAATCCATGTGAATCTTTCTTTTGCTCTCATTCTGAGCTGTGCTATCAATATTGTCTCGCATACCTTGGGGTTGCTTCAAAAACACATTTCCGAGCCGCAATCCTTTGGCCGCTGGTTTCGTCACAGATTTTGCCGATGTGGATACACTACTGTGCATTTGCTTGCAGATTCCTCAATGGAATCCATGCTCTGCTGTTGCTGTTCCTCCCATAGCCTTTTCTGTCCGACATATTGGTTCAATCCAGAGCCGAAATTATGTCGGGAGGAAGTTTTGAGCTACGTTTTACTTGCCTAGTCAAGCTCCAGGCCACGGTCCATGGTATTCCCTGAATCTCGTTCTTTTTCCTTCTTTTTCTCTTTTTTTTCGCGTTTTTCCCCTTTTGGCGACCCAGTACAATGGTCGGTAAACCGCCTCATCCATTCCATATTCATCAAGCGTGACGTCACCCGGCCATTTCAGAATAAAAATTGTCGTTCTCAACAACAAGGAAGAAATTGAGAATGTCCCGCCGTAAAGCTCGTGGAGTCTGACTGCGTGAAAATTGTAGGTAACCCCGGGACTACATTACGCAGGGTCGGAGTACAACATTGTAACGATTGTAGTGGTAGCTTGGCTGGTCTACGATGCCGAGGCCATCCTCGGAGTGAATACTCCTCTCATTGCAATCCTCCAGCTCAGGTTAAATAGCGAGCTGCTATTAGCGCTCAGATTGGGTCGCGGCCACTCTTATCGACTTTCCTTCCGAGCGTGTAAGATCTTGGAATCAGTGTAGGCTGTCTTGGCCATCCTGACTTCTGACATTGAGTATTGTTTATATTGTTAATTGCCCCGGGACTAGCGGTACGGATGAGAAGACGGACCTTGTCAGGTTGTCCGATTCCAGGAGCTCGATAACTGGTAGAAGAAGGATCCGGGGATCACATGAGGAGAGAGTTTTAAATTTCAATTGCAGAGGAAACACGCGAAAGTTAATATAAACCGAACTGAAGTTCAACGGTCTCTCGACATGGGAAAAGGAAAGAGCTAGCATCAAGTTTGAACGAGTGTATGTCAACACCGGTTGATAAAATGATTATCCACGACGATATCCACTACAGGTCGGCCGCTAATCGAACGAAAAATCTGGGAAACATCCACTGGTTTGCAAGACCCGGAGCGTGAGGCCGTCAAGAAAGGCTACGTCAAATCCCGCTGCCCCTAGTTTCCCCGTCCAGCTGTCCATCCCATGGGGCCGTTCGGCCTTAACGTAATGAGCGCGAAACAGACGCACAGTGGACAAGCGAGGATTCGGGCAACGAAAACGAGACTCCACCATTGCGAAAAACTGGTCCACCGCAAAGTCGTCCCCGAACCCATAGCCTATGAACGTGAGATTCGGACACAAGTGGCTGGACCCGGGCGATAGGGTCATTGCTTCGAGGAGCGCAACTTCCGAGACCTCCTGTGTATCGTCGGCGTCGATGAAGGATGGGGTCTCGATGATCAAGGATTCGAGGAGCGGAAGACCGCGAAGGACACTGATGAGTTCGGAACAGATGGTACATTCCATTAGGGCGAGTTTTTTGAGGGAGCAGGAATTTGTGGTCTGGACCAAAGGAGGGATGCAAGCCAGCTGTTCCGGCGCACAGTGTCCGCAGAAAAGGTCCTCCAGTAAAGGTGTTATGAAATAGCAGAGGTTATCGGGTATGTACATCCAGAGACGACGAAGGTGAGGGAGTATGACCCGGACCTCAGTGTGAGAGTCGCCGAAGCATAATTGGAAGCCGACAACACATTGAACCAGATTGGGCGCCGCCTGGAGGATTTCGAGCTGCCGCATAACCGGAAATGAACCACGGTAGTGGGTTATTTGGCTCCATGGAATGTCAATGCTCGGCGAGAAGAAGCCATCCCACTCGGCGAGGACAACCTGGCGCAACTTCGGGGCGGACAAAAAAACGTCGCGAATCTGAGCGCTAGCCCCGTTGACTATAACCAACTTCTCCAGAGAGTCAAGGCTGCCATCCACCGAGTTAACCAATCTACCGGAACCGGTTGATTTGGCCGTGTGCGAGGATTTATGTACAACGACTTCCAGCGACTGCATCGGGCGAGAACTGAATCCAGGACGTGTTGGTTGGGAAAATCGTGGTATCCGGTATCGGTCCAGTGGACCTCTAGCTGGGCGTGTGCCGAACGCAGAAGCTGGGTTTCGATTAAAGGCTGGTCCCGGTGCGTAATCGTGACGAGGCACCAGAGCGCGGGATAAGTAAGCGCCGAGGTTCTCCAAGCCCGGCAGATCTGGCCAAGATACCAGGGAGGCGCAGGCTCCTCGTACGCGGCTTCTTCAAAACCTATCCCGGACAGTGCCGCCAACGCGAATATCTCGCACATCAACTCTGGCACACGCTGGACGGCGTGGAAAGAGGATGTCCAATCACGTGGTCACGTCGCGTAAATCCCAGTGCACAAGCATGCGCAAACCGAACCTACGTTCGGTTTTTTATATTCTTTCTTTCTTTGTCCGATCAACGGTGGCTCATACACCTACATACGTAAAGGACTGCCCGATCAAGGTGCGTGGCTTCTGTTGTCCACTAATCTTTTGAAAATCGTTTCCCAGATCACAGGGTTCAAGTGCACGGTTCCTTTTGTTCAGCCTTTTTGGGCTCCCTTGTTCACTCACTGCGTGTTTCAGTTCGATTCAAGCTCAGTGTCAACTTCACCTTTCCCAGCGCTTTGTCCGTTTCGCTTTTTCTCTGGTATTAGGGCCTCACCCTGGAATAAAGGAGCGAAAAAGGACGCAAAAAATGAACTGTGTGAACGACCCTATTGACTCAGCACCCATTTGCAAAAAATATAGAACACTGCGAGGCCAATTGAGTGGGTCTTCCATCTCGGTCGCCGCCGCAACGTCAGACGGGTTTCGCATCACTGGAATACATATTATATGATTTTTCAGCTCTATCTTGTGACATCATTAGAATTTCGCAGGGTTGGGGCTCTTTATCTCAAATGATAGAGGTACAGGGAGCTGGATACGAATTGCAGGCATACAAGTATAAATGATGCAGAAACAATGTAAGGCCGAGACGTGGAATATCGGCTGAGAGGATGGTGGGTAGGCCACGGGCTTTACTCCTCCAGACGGCGAAACCAGTAGAACTGCCTCTTGTGCAACATATACTCCATGCGGGCCGAAGTGTCTTCCAGCAGTTGGAAATGCGGTCAAGAATGGTGTTCCTAGTTAAGGGACAGTGGCTGAACTCGGCTCTGTGAGCACAAGTGCTGAAGTCGAACATCTCCGAAATCGCCGAAAGACAACAAGCCGGCGTGTTGGCATTCACTGAACGTCACTGGACTGGAATTTACAGACAATGGATAGCACTTTTCACCGTTTTTCGTCTGTTTCTCACTGTTGTCCTTGCCGTTTTGACAGTGCTAACCCTAACCCTAGTGATTGTTGCGAGATGTCGCTTTGACCGTTCCGATTTGGGTGATCGATCGATCGAGAGGTTACATCCTTCAACATTGATGAACTTGGGTTTGAGCGTACGGCGACGAGAAGAGAAGCAATATCAAACTAGTCTTTAGGGCCACTGCTCCGCATGGCGGGTACGAGTCCATTTGAATGATAATACGGCGACTCAGCCTTTACAAGGAGAAGATGTTGCTCGACAAGCGTGATTTCATAGACGGAATGGATTCGAGTGTATGGGAAACCACGCAAACGGCGCGGCATCGGCACATCACTAGCGGTGCGTAGCCTACTATAATCCTTGTAAGAACCCTTTCGATGCTTGCATCTAGTGGGAAGGATGTGTGATCATTGGGTTCAGACACAGAAATCCCAATCAACCTCGATCAAACCTCCAATGTTGGCAGAACTCGACACTGTGGAACCTAAAGGCAGTGAAATCACCACAGGCTGGGGCGTTTATGTATAAACCCCTCTCATTAGAGGTATAACTATTATGTATAAAGCCCTCCAATTAGAGGTGCCACTTTATATATATGGTAGAGGGACTCACGTGTGACACTGGCGACGCCGGGGCACAGTAGACGGCGAGCACGCAGCGAGCTCGCTGTGACCCACGACGTCGAGCCTTGTTGCAATTTCGGACAACTCATCAGCTGCTGACACATCATATCCCAATTGGGGAGACGACGACCAGAGGCCTCTCGTCATCGTCCATCACGATGAGCACGACTTCTTCCGTTTCTGGCTGCTGACACATCATGTCCCAATTGGGCCGACGGTGGCCAGAGGCTTCTCCTCATCGCGTCCCACGATGAGCACAATTTTTTCCCATTTCTTGATTTAAATGCACACAAAAATATGTGGAATTACACTAGTGGCATCGAACGTCTTGCAAACTAAGAGGATGTATGAGACCGTAAGGAAAGTCCGTTGCGGAGCTCTCAAGCAAGAGAATCTTCTACGAACGACGCGACAGTCTGCAAATCCGTCGCTTCCTCCGGGACGGCACCGTCGGCGTCTGCCACATCCTCATCGCGTACGCCGTCCGCCTGCACAACCTCCTCCCCCTCCTCCTCCGGTATCGTGTCCAGCATGTCCCGCCCCAGCTTGATGTAACGAGGAACGTCCTTCCAGCTCTCCACGAAGCGCGAGCGCAGCTCCGTCTGCATTCGCGATTGCCGGCGCGCGTACGCCGTGAAACCCTCCCGTAGGATCTCGTCCGCCACGACGTCCGGGCGCTGGTCGATCTGCTCCAGCCACCACAGGGACTTCCAAGCCAGGAACTCAAGCACCCGGCGCATCTCCTCCTCCACCAGATCCACCTCTTCCGTCCAACGCCAAGCCCTCGCTCGAGTCTTCGCCCATTCGATGCGCAAAGCCTCCGTCATCGCTGTCTCATCATCGCCCTCCTGCCCCTCGGACAGCTGGAGCCATATCCACGAGGCGGGCCGTACTTCATCGTTCCTCTTTTGCGCTTCGTGTGCCGCCTCCTCAGCGGTGGCTGTCTTCCTCCTCTTCTTGCGGCTCTTGTGGTCTGGATCGCTGAAGGTGGCGCGAGGTCTACCCCGCACATCATCCGGCGTCAGTATCCGCAGCTTCTTCTTCCACTCCGTCTCTCCTAGCTTGGGCCCGAGATGAACGAGTGCCTGGCGGGCGGCACGATACTGAGCCGCGGTTCTGCGGATGCGCTCGTCGATGTGCTTGATCGCAGTGTTGGCACGGGTGTTGGCGCCGACGCCGCGCGTGTTTGTGTCCTTGTACTTGTACTTCTGGGTCCGAACGAGGAGCAGCTGCCGCAGCGTCTCCAGCGCCTCGTGCGCCTGGCCCACGCGCAGCTCGAACTCGTATCGAGCATGGCTCTCTTTGACCTCCACGCCCAGCCTCGTCGCCAGCCTCGAAGGGAGCCAGAGCTTCACAGCGTGGACGGGCACTCCTGGCGTGGGCTGTACTCGCGCAGCTCGCTCCCGAGCCTGCTCCTCCTCCGCGCGTAGGGTCCCCACGATCGGCGTGAAAGACTCGCGGGTCTTGAGCCATTCGTGAAGCTTCCTTCCGAGCTTGTTGGAGCGCTCGGTCATCGCTGTCTTCTGGCGATCGGTTGTGTGCGTCTTCAGAGCCCCAGCATCGAACGCGAGCTCGCGCTGCTGCTCCTCCAAGTTGAGGCCCTGGTTGATCATCTCGCTCGTGTGGAGGTCGCCTCTGACATCGTCGAGCGCGTCCCCCGCCTTCGCCGTAGACGCCTCGGCGGCCAGTCGCCCCTGAATCGCGTGCACGCCCTCAGGCTTCTCGTTGATCTTGAAGGGGTTCGGGTTTTTGGAGTCCAACTCCCACAGCTCCATCTCCTTTGTCCAAGTCTCGACCACGAGCGCGGGGAGCCCATCTTCGGCCTCGAGCAGCTCGAGGCGATGCGTCGACATCTTCTCCACCGCCCGTTTCGCCTTCTCTAACAGCCAGTCTCCCATGCCGACGATCTTCTTGTGGTTCCAATCATTGAAATGGTCGTCAAGAGCGTCGCGGCGTGCCCCGGGTCCCATCTCCTTCGTGCTGCTCGCCAGCGGGTTGGCGTTTGCCCAGCCCCGCTCCGGCGCCTCGCCGTCGGTTTGGCCCACGAATGGCGTCAGGTTGAAGGAGTACAAGATGTTGCAGGCCTCGATGTGCGCCGGAAGGTGGAATTTAGGAATCAGCCACACGTAGCCGCGCTTGAGCCCCCGCTGCTTCAGCTTGGGACTGTATTGGGCGAGCCGTACCCAGATGTTCTTGTGCCACTGGCATACAATATCGTAGGAGACGAAGAGCTCCACGAGCTCATCGTAATTCTGGAGACTCGCCCATAACATGTAATCCATGTTACAGCTAATGGCAGTACCGAAGGCGCGAATCGAAAATTGCCGTTTTGGGCAGATTTTGATCCCCGCGAAAGAATTGCCTGTATCTCGGTGAGTTTGGCACACATGGACCTGAAAACTAGCCAGTTAATTCGGGCTAATTCGTGCGCAATTAGTGATAGAGTCACATCCGTCAAAATATCATATTTTTCAAGTCCCCGATGAATCCAGCGCCAGATCATAGATTTCGGTTTTGCAAGTGCACATCCTGTTCAATAATGAGCCTGAACCTTCAGGCAGGTCGTATCTCACTATTGAATGCCTTCTGGAGCTATTTTCATGAGTGATTATCCTCTGAACATTGGTAGTTAGAACTGCTTGGAATAATACCATTACTCAAAATGTGCCGAGCACTGTTAGCACTGGAATATCAATACTTTTGGTTCTATGAGAAGACGAATAATAGACTAACAAGTCCTGCTCTCAACGAACTAGGCTCACCGGGCTTGATTTCGGCTTATTAGATAGGTTTCTCAGGCGGGAGACCAAATTCTCAGGCCATGTACAAAAATGTTGTTTTGGTAAATCTCACTCTATCACTAATTGCGCACCTATTACGCCGAGCGATCCATCCAATTTTCAAGTGAATCCGTCAAGAACCTATTGAGTTCTTGGTAATTCTTCGAAAACGTCCCAAATGGGAAATTTTCGATTCGCGCCTTCGGTACTGCCATTAGCTGTAATATATCTACCATCCCACCATTAGCTCCCGTTCTCGTGTGGAAAAAAAAACCTGAAACGTACCTCTCCCCCTTCTGTAAGTCGCCGACCCCGTTTGGCCGCTTCATGTTATGCCGGGCGCAGTCTACCGTCCCGATCCCAGACGACGCAGTGCTGTACGCCTCGCGGTCGGGCTCGTTGACAGCGTCATGCGCCACACACGTGCTCTTCTGCACCAGGGCTCAGCGGCAGGTCGAAGGAAGGAAAACCAGGCGTACCTCTTGTTCGAGGTCCCAGTGCTTGTTGACATGCGCCATATATTCGTTAACGTCGGAGAAGAACGCAACCCCGTTCCCCAGCGACGGATCGTCGGCCTCGCTCAAGACGTGTTTCCTCTTCATGCGGAAATTCGCGTCAATGGCGAGGAACAGCGCGTACAGGAAGCGCCGCTCCCGCGGAACCTTCTTCCACGACCCGTCCTTCGGCAGATTCTTGCCCGGCTGCGGGCATGCTGGGCAGAGCAGCGCACACGCTCCGGGTAGGGTTCCCTTGATCCCGTTTACAGAATGCCCGCACGCCGCCCGCTTGAACATCTGGAGGTTCCGCCACTCCCTCGTCATCCGACGGAATTCATTATATCGATTCTAATCCCCCCATGAGCCTCGATTCAAAAACGGAACGTTAGACCACTCACCCGAGGCTGGAAAACACCGTTGTTATTCGTCTTGCGCGCGAGGCTGTTATAGAAATGGTGGGCAGAGCATTTGGCTTCCAGCGACATCATGTGGAATTGCCGCAAGACACCGAATGTCGCTGCTGTTGCGGGGTTTGTGGACGTCGCCGGAAAGAGGCGCGCGCGCAGCAGCTGGATGTCATGGCTCTCCGCCAGCCCGCAGCTACAGAAGTCAAGCCCGACCTCGAAGATGCCGTTGGAGTCGACGACACAGAAATCGTCGCGCTTTTCTTTGTCGCCGTTGCCGCTTGTGCCCTCCGCCCCTTCCTCCGCCGCTACCTTTGCAGCCCTCGCCTTAGCCTCGGCCGCTTTCGCTCTCTTCGCGAGCGTTCCCGTGCACGTTCCGTTCCGCCCGTGCCCAAGCTGGATTCGAAGGCCCAATGACTTCATGGTCACCTCGACGAAGCACTCCCCGTCCCACATCTGGGTCCGCATGTCAGCCACCGTCGTCAAGACCATGGACCATGAGATGGTACGTACCTCTGGACAATGGAATGGATTATCCTTGTGCATAAGCACAATGCAAGGTTTACAAAACAAGGCGTCTGTGAAGCAGTCCTTGCAGCGATAGACGACCTCCGCCAACGTCGCGACAGTGCAGTTGGCGCACCGCGTCTGATGACGATGGTCACCACGCCCTTCCAGACGGATGCTCTCGTCAAGATACGTATCACGGTGAAACTTAGCCCACTGCATGAGAGGCCGGTCCTGTTTTTACCGTCACTTACTCAGTTGTCGCATATTCATGAGCACTCACCGAATCACGCAAGTCTCGCGGCTCCGAATCCACCGGGTGGCCCTCATCAAAGGCGAAGGAGTCTTCTTGCGCGTAGGGGAACGGCGTATCCAAGGGCGCGTCATTGGAACCCCAGTCAGAAATGGGCACCTCGGCGTCAGCGTAAAGCATGTCGCGCGCGGGTGGGTGTTTCTTAGTCGGAGACGCAGGCACTGCCAGCCTGGTGGTCGAGATATGTGTGTACCCAGTCGCATCCGTCCTCATCTCGCGATGAAAAAGCCCCTCCTGTCTGCTTCGAGGAATGGTCGTTTCGTCTTCACTGTCGGACTCGCTGTCGCTGTCCGAGGCCACGGTGGACTGCATACTGTAGGCCTTGCGTTTCGGCGGCATTGCTGGGAGTGGGAAATCCTGGCCGACGACGCGCTGCCACAGGCTGCTGAACCTTTATGTATAAAACCCCTCTTGTTAGAGGCCTGCATGGCGGCAGTGATCAAGATGAGATTGACAGTTGATCGTCATCAATCACAATCCTCATTCTCACAACCTTTGCCCCTCTCTGGTCTGGCGTATCGTAGATTCGTAGGTAAGTACTTTGTACAAAAGTGAATGCCAGTTAGTCAAAACAAAAGAAAGCGCACACACAAAAGTAAACTATCGTTATCTTATCTTATCTTTGATTGTGACCGAGGCGCAGCAGTCACGTCACCCTACGCAGCACCGACTTCTTGTCTCTCTCCACCATGCCCCTCCAGAGCAAAATGAGTGACAGGGACATTATGCACGCGGCGGAGGTTGCAGACCGATGCCGTGAAGCGTTTGACACCCAGCATCCTCACTTCTTCATGAAACCCAAAGTCGACAAAACTCAACCGACCACCGGATGGGACCCGTGTGCCGCTCGAGTCTTTGCGCCAATGTCATGGAAGCGCGATGAACACAAGGATGATCCTGTTTGGACTTTGCAAGGCTGCAGGCGCGATGGTGTGTATGTCGATCGGTAAGTTCAATTTGAGTCTAATCCTCGTCGCTGGAACATGGAACACGGTTGCGTTTGGGATGCGCGTTGCATTTCCCTTTTATTTCTTGACATTTATTCCTCAGATTACTTAGTCCTACCATTTACTTATGTGAGGGCAATTTCAGCCAACAGAAAGATATTGCTATCATCGAATTCCCCCGCGTCTTGATTTACCAACATGCGAACTTGTCCGACGCCCTCTTCCATCATATCGCGCGCTGCCAAGCCTCGCATGCCGAGTGTTTGCAGTTGAACATTCTCAAATGTGAGATTCGCCGCGCCGAAACAGAACTCAATCTCGAACCGAAGTCGGAGGATGACAATTTTGACGAAGAAGACACCGTATATGTGGAAATGGAATCCCGCGCCTCCTCGTTCTTCACCATGCTCCGCGCAACTGACGGCGGATCCGACACCGAGTCGCCCGTGGAGTCCCCGTCGGACACCGACGAGCTTGAAATCAAACGCGAGACGCCCCAGTACCTGAAAGATATCAAGGAGGACGAGTGGGATCAGTTCATCGGCGGCATTTTGAACCTGAAGTGAAGGAGTCGCGGTGCGAAACATTTCTTAGCATTTCTTGGAAGAATAAATACGAGGCTGCAGAATGTATACTATTCAGTATCGCAATCACTAGTCCATGGTATACTGTCTGTCATTCCAACAAACCTCACTAGAGGATGATCCAAATAAAACCGGCCTCTAACACTTAAATAAATCTGGGTACACGGAAATCAATACTCAAATAGAAGAGGGATCGCGATGTGGCGTTGGCAGATCCGGACCGAGCATTAGTCATAGTGATTTGCGACCCTCTTTCTTGTTTCTCGCAGTCATGGTTCCTTATCGTTGGACCACCGCAGCGCAGCAAGGCTTTCTGTTGGCACAGTTGGGCTTGTACGCAGCCGCGCGAGAGGATGGCTCATTGCACCGATTTTGGAACCAACTCGCCGAAGCGTGGTTTGAGCGTTGGCCGGTGGAAATCGAATTAACCCCCCACACCGAGGAGGACCACGCTCTGCTGGAACAGAAGGCACGCGAAACACTGCGGGTTAGTTGCCAAATCCAAGTTTCAAAGATTGAGGAAGTACTGAATACTTTTGTATCAGCGCGTGAAAAACTCCATTCACAATTACGCCAGGAGGCAGGGCATCGCGTAGCGCTTAGCTTGGGTGGATGAAAGGCATGCGGAAAGTAATCAATGCGTGTAAAAACAAAAGCTAGAACATGGAGTACAACTTTAAACGAGACGATATTCCCCTAGTAGTAGTCGGCGTCGGGGTGCGCTTCGAATTCGGCGCGCGACGGGGCAGAGACGAGGCTGTCCATGGTACCTTTATTTGCGAAAAACGCGTCGGCGCGCCACCCCATTCCCATGTGTTCCACTTCATCGTCAAAAGTCGCGACTGTCGCGTGCTCGGGCTGATCTTCGGCTTCCGAACGACGAAGCATGTTTGCTTGTAAACAATGCTCGTGCGTGACTTGGCAGTAAACCCAATGGGCGAAGAGGGCGCCGGCTAAATCTTCGTGGGCGGTAACCTTGGTGTTGGGAAGCCGAGCCTCATCCCTCTGTTGGCTGGCCCACCGTTGAGAACAGAAATTCGAGCATGTGAAGATGGCGAGTTACCTATTGACGTAGATCCCGTCCCGCTCAGGTTTGGCACCTTTCAAGGTCCATACCGTCTCATTCTCGTGCTCCTGTCGCTTCCACTCCACGGGTGCAAACACCCTCGCAGCACACGGGTCCCAGTCGACGGTTCGTTTGGTCGGATCAAAGTTGGGTTTCAACAAGAAATTCGGGTGCTGAGTATGAAAACCGGCGTCAGGGACCGGGGGAGCTTCCATCCCGGCGATGAAGAAATGAGAGTGTCGGGCAAGCTGCTCCAAGGTGACTTGAGGCATGGAGGCAGAAGACGAGCTACGAAGGTGACGTGACGATATCAGTCACCGAATTGATCCGCAGCACGCGCACTTCAACGTTTCAACTCTCGTCTTCCTCCTCCCTCTTCTTCAACTCTGGTCTTCCTCCTCCATCTTCTCCTCTCTCCCTCATCCATGATGGAAGACGTCGAAGACGTGCACCTACCCGCCATCGTAATCCACAACCTGAAGCGCAAATGGGTCCGAACGCAGCTCCACTTCGGGTGGGACCCGTGCCCCGTGAAGACGATTGCACCCCCGTCGTGGAGCCGAGAGGAGAACGGGGAGCATGGTACCTGCTGGATTTTGAAAGATTCCAAGCTAGACGGCATGTATGTGAGTCGGTAAGTCTATCGAAGCTCGCATTTTTTTTTCTGCCTTGTGCAATCGAAGTATAATTCAACTTACCGGTGGGCCTATTCCAGCTTACAGAGGAATGAGGCTCTCCTGCCCAACACTAAAATTCGCGAATTTTGGTGCGTGGAGGACGCCCTCTATACGCACTATATGGAATGCCTCCAAACTCACGCTCACTGCGTGACTCGTAACTCTCACGAGAAGGTGTGGTTACGCCCCCGCACCGAAACGTCGGACTCCAACTATGGGCTCGAGGTCCCGGACTTTGAGTCCGAATCTGAGTCTGAGTCTGAGTCTGACCTTGAAGTAGATGCCTCAGTTGAATCTGATTCTGACGTACCATCCGTAAAATCCTCGCCATCCTCTTCTGACGCCGAGCTTTTGGCACTTTCGGCTTTAATTAACCCTCCCCCGCGCGCTGCGACGTCCGTAGCATCCTCGACATCCTCCTCTGACTCCGAACCTAAGCGCCAGTCCCCGCGCGCCGCGACGTCCGTAGCATCCTCGACATCCTCTTCTGACTCCGAACCTGAATTCCCCGCTGTGGCCCAGCGCGCCGCGACGTCCGTAGCATCCTCGACATCCTCTTCTGACTCCGAACCTGAATTCCCCGCTGTGGCCCAGCCCTCGCGCGCCGCGACACCTGACGAGCCCCTTTCCTCCCATCACACGGATTGGGACATGGATTCGAAGGCCGAACCGGAGGAGTGGGACATGGAGGAGACAGCGCCCGTCAAACGTTCAACACCGCAGTATCTAATCGCCGTGAAAGAAGGGGAGTGGGATGAGTTCGTTGCCGGCCTGGTTTCGAAGAAGTGAGTGCTGATATGTTGCAAAAAAAATATCCGCTATGCCGAATGTACTGCTATCATCTTGTTTCGAAGAAGTGAGTGTACATATGCTGCAAAAAATCATCCGCTACGCCGAACATACCGCTATTGTTCGAAAGCTCAATGTACTGCTTGAATATCTACTGCGTTGACTGAATGTATCAGATTCATAGAAAAATAAAGTGAACAATTTTTTTGCACCTCTTGTCTTCTCGTGCTTTGGCCCCGCCCCAAATGTTGCAAAGGTATTGTTTATGTATTCTGTTCGTGGAGAATCGAAGTTGCGCTCACAATCTTATCTATCGATCTCGGTGACCAAACCAGTGACGTCACCTCCCGCAGCAGGCGCAGCACTTCAACTTTACTCGTCTTCCTCCTCCCTTTTCTCCTTCTTCCCTCGTCTCCTCCCTCCCTCATCCAGCATGGAAAACGTCCAGCTACCCGGCATCGTAATCCACCACCTGAAGTACAAATTTCCGCGAACGCTACTCACAATCGGGTGGGACCCGTGCCCCGTGAAGGTCATTGCACCCGCGTCGTGGAGCCGAGAGGTGAACGGTCAGCATGGTGCTTGCTGGGTTTTGAAAGGTTCCAAGCTGGACGGGATGTATGTCAACCGGTAAGTCGACATCGCTACATCGACTTTCGCAGATCTCGCGGATCTCTTCCATTTTTATTCGACTGGTAATTTAATTTTTACTCACCGGTGGGCCTCTTTCAGCCAACAGAGGAATGAGGCTCTTCTACCAGACACTGAAATTTACACACACGGGTCCGTGGAGGACGGGCTGTATGAGCACTACGAACAATGCCTCAAAACCCACGTTAATTGCGTGACGCGTAACTCTCACGAGAGGGTCTGGATGCGCCCCCGCACCGAAACATCGGATTCGAACTACGGGCTCGAGCGCCCGATCTTTGAGTCCGAATCTGAGACCTCGTCTCCGCGCGCCGCGACATCTGATTTTGACTCCCAATCTGATGCGCCCGAGTCCCCGCGCGCCGCGACATCCTCGACATCTGATTCTGACTCCTCGTCTGCGCCCCAGCCCCCGCGCGCCGCGACGGCCGTAACATCCGCGGCATCTGATTCCGAATCTGACACATCCCTGCGCGCCGCGACATCCGTGACATCCGCGACATCTGATTCTGATTCTGACTCCGAATCTGAGGCCCCGTCTGAGCCCCAGCCCCCGCGCGCCACAAAATCCCCGCGCGCCGCGACGTCCGTGTCATCCGCGACATCTGATTCTGACTCCGAACCTGAGGCCTCGCCTGAGCCCCAGCCCCCGCGCGCCGCGACACTCTCAGATTTTGAAGCCTCGCCTAACGAGCCCCTTTCCTCGCATCACATGGACTGGGACATGGAATCGCAGGCCGAATTGGGCCCCGAGGAGTGGGACATGGAATCGAAGGTCAAACGTTCAACACCGCAATATCTGATCGACGTGAAAGAAGGGGAGTGGGATGAATTCATCGCCGACCTTATTTCGAAGAAGTGAGTGGGACTTGCGATAAAGATTCTCTGAATATCCGATACGCTGAACGTACTGCTATTATCCGAACGCTCAATGTACTGCTATGTGAATATCTACTACGCTGACTGAATGTATTGCAATTATCCCAATTTGCAATTATCCGGCCTCTAAGACTTGAATAAATGCGGGTTTCAGGCTACAAATTACAGAACTGTTGTATGTACCGACGAGAACCCCGGACCTCATGCTGGTTGAGCAGCATTGTTCGCAAAGCCTGGTTGAGCAGGCTGGCGAGAACCCCGGACCTCATGCTGGTTGAGCAGCATTGTTCCCAAAGCCTGGTTGAGCAGGCGCGCCCTCCCTTTCATCCTACTTTACGCCTGCGCCACATCAGTCAGACATGTGTAAAAAATAATGATAATGGCTCGCTCACTTTTTCGTCGTACGCGTCTTGCCATTCTCGTCCGCCTTCCTCTTCATCCCCGTCGCTGCCTCTGCCATCCGTTTCTTCTGCTCCGCCTCGGACCGAATTTCCGCCAAAGTGCGCTTCTTCTGGGGTATGTAGGCCTTGCCCAGGTTGGTGGGAGCGCGTCTCTTCCGAGGGGTCAGAGGAGGCGGTACGGAAGGCACAGCGGGAGCCGCAGCGGGTCGTCCACCCAGGGCCGCGGGTTCCGCGTGCAACGCTTCGTGTCCAGGGGGCGGGGGAGGGAATACGTGCACGCCATGGTCGCGGGCCCGGGCGGCCCGTGCCTTGGCCGAATCCCGCTCCTTGGCGGCGTTTCTGATCTCCTGCGTCCGCGCAAGCGACACCGTTTCCACAGGGGTACCCAGTGGCAACGGTATGGTGCTCCCGTCATCGTCGTAAGTCTGCAGAAACTCACCCCCTGAGCCTTCCCCAACCGCCGCGCTTCCACCACTCCGACCAGTCCTCCCTCCTCGACCTCGAGCTGCGCCTCTGCTCGCTCCTCGCCCTCGAGTACTGGCGCCCCGCCCTCCCGCTCCTCGCCCGCCGCGCATTCCTCCTCGCCCCACCACGGGAGGAGCATTGCACATCGGCCGCGACTGTGGAAAGTCGTCCGCAGTCAATGCTGACGCCGTCGTGGTCACGCCAGCGTCCCCTGAGCCAGACGCCTCGGGTGTGCGGCCTATGGCGAGGGCGCTCATTGGGCGAACCGTCGCTGGCGGCGTATGCACGGCGCGTAAAGGCGACGGCGTCGTGACTGTGGCTGATAAAAAAGGTCGTCCACCTGACACGAGTCGTAACGGCGTCGACCCCACCGGTGCCTGCGGGGATGGCGAGGGAGCTGCTGGCGGTGAGGGTGGGGGTAGCGAGGCTGTCGAGCGTGCTGGCGGCGTCGTCAATGTTGTCGTCGATGTGTTCCTTGATGGTGTCGTGCTAGGCGACGCTGCCGCTGTAGAGCCTCGAACTGACGCCTGCGGGGACGGCACTGACGCTGTCGCTCTTGTGGGTGGCGGGCGCGGCGAAACCGTCAAGGGCGCTGACGACGTCGTCGACCCCGTCGCTGATGACGTAGGCTGCATCGAGGGTGTATCTGATGGAGGTGCTCCCGCCATACCAGGACGTGAGAAGCCTGCCGAAGACGTGGAAGGCCGGGGATCGAAGACGAAATCCGCCACATAGGTCGCCAGCCCCTGATTTGCCGAGGATTCTGAAGAAAGGGGGGTGACCTCGAAACGCTCAAGAGGATTGTCGCCATCGTCGTGCTGAGTCGATGTAGCCGTAGAATCGCTCTGCTGAGTCGGTGTAGTCGTAGCGAATGAGGATCCTCTGTACGTAGCTCTAGGGGTGGGCCTCGTAGCGGGTGTTGCCGCATGCACCGTTGGCGACGCCATCGCAGAGCTCTCGTGCTCTGACGTCGATGCCGCCGGCGCGCCGAGTCCGTCGACACCCTCCAAAGCGCGTGTCTCCCACATGAACTCCTGCGAGGATTCTTCTAAGGCACGCATGGTCTCGGGGTCGATATCGATGTTCAGATTCAAGTCTCCGAAGTCGGCAAACGGCTGCAGGGCAGAGTAATCCAGACCACCAGGGACATCAGTGAAAGAGGAGGCGGGTGGGGGAGAGGCTGGGGGAGAGGGTACGTCGTTGAAAGAGGAGACGGGGATATTGGTGAAAGCGGAGGAGGGTGGGGGAAAAGGGTCCGCCTCGTCCACAGCCGACTCCTTTGCTTTCGCCCTCCGCTTGCGGCGTCGCGGCTCTTGCCCCGCGGATGTCACAGGCTCGACAGGGTCGTGGTGGCTCTCCGCTGTGTCTGCGGGCTTCATAGCGCGCGCTCGCCGTGCATCGTGATCTACCAGCACCGTTTGAGCTCTAGCGTCCCCCAAAAATAAAGGGAAAAAAAGACGCACCAAAAACCTTCTTCCCAAACTGCTGAACCGGCGTAATGACGTGTTCGTGCCACCCAGGGAGGGCCTGGTCGATGGTGTGTCCGGCGGGCGTCACGCCATGGCAGTAGCTGAAAAGCAAGATGTGTCATCATCATAATAAGCGCCGCGGTCACGAGCAACGGACGAACCTCTGCGTCCCAATCTTACCGCCTTGGTTAGGAATTGGCCCCGTCAGCACTGTCGCCCCAACCCAACCCAATGCGTCCCCTACCACCCCATGGAAAGTCTTGAGCCACGGTCCTATCTTGTCCAATCCACTGTAGATCTCTTTCGTCAGCCACCATGATATGAGCGTCAAGAAAATCACTCTTACTTCTGGTATTCCTCTGGAGTTGACGCCTTCATTACCGCCGCTTTAGACGGGCGCTCTTGGCGAAGCCATTCCTCCTCCACCGACGCCTTCTCCTCGTCTGACGCCTTTGCAAATAGGCCTGCAGCGGTCTTTCGGCGCAGCTGCATCTGCGCCGTTCGCCCGACTTTGATCCGTGCTCTGCGCTCCTCGACAGTCTCCTGTGCTTTCGCCTTAGGCATCAACGAGTCAAAGCGCTTCCATGATGTCTGGGTGACGCTTTTGCCAGAGCTCGACCTTGTGGTTCTTGCGCGTCTGTCGTGATTGCGCAGAGCTCAGCAGCTTTTCCAAGGACTTCAAGTTTGATGCGCTGGATCCGGACAAGTTCAATGCTCTCTTTTCCTTCTGAGATCTGTTATTGAACCAGTTGTGGATGATCTAGCATCATCACAAGTCAGACAGACGTGCCTCCGGGACACGGTATGCTGTACTCACATTTTTCTCTGCCTCCTGAGCATCTCCGACGAGTTTCTGATGCTCTTGCGACAACCCAGAGTCCTCGATCAGGACCCCGTGCGTACTGATGACCTCAAGCCCCAAACGGTGCTCGACTGGCCACCTAATGAACCATTCTTTCACCACATCGACCCAGAAACGACCCAGATTAGGCTGTTTAGCTAGAAACTCGGGGAAGTGCGACTCCAGAAACTCGAGTTTGTCTTTGGGGAGCGGGCTTTGCCTTCCCCTAGGCATCGACGGCGAGGAAGGGCCGATACCGCAGCACGCGAGCAAAAATCAGGTGAGGAAGAGAGGAAACAAAGTCGCGACGACGCTGACCACGCGGAAGGGAGAGCCAGTAAGTCACAACTTTCACTACCAAATTGCCGAATAATAATATTCAGTTTCTCCACACAAACCTTGTACGAATTCCTTTCGGTCCTGAAGCCCCGAAAACGCTAAATGAGCGCGCATCTTTGCTCTTTTCCCCGTTGCAGTCGCCCAAAATAGCAAGCAGTTTCAGTTTTTGGTACCCAAAAGATTTCCCTCCAAATATCAGTCCGCAAACGGATACATGTATGGCTCAAATCAGGTTTCTTCCAGTTGGCCATGGTTTCCATCAGAATGTCCAAGCTTCTGCGCGTGACCCGCGTGCTCGTTTTAAAGAGGTCAGGACCTTCGCTAAACAATTACTTATCTTTTGACTCTACACCACCACCAGCAGTTATGACGACCACTACACCCTCTGCGTCCAAGCCCTCCACCTCCGTCCAAACTGAGCTGGAGGGGCTGGTCGCCCTCGTCGGCCGTCTCTCCGCTGTTACCTTGGAGGCCACACGCCTCGCCGTCGAGGTGCAAGGTATGTCTTCTCCCTCTGCCTTGCCGATCTCACTAATTTTCTTGAGCAGCCAAACTCCCCGTTCTCGTAGCCGCAGAAGTCGCTGCTGCCAGTGCTGCAGCAACCTCCGCTGCTGCCGTTGCCACAGCCGACGCCGCCGTCGACGCTGACCCCGTTTGGGTCCATGGCAAACCCAAGACACCCAGTGAACTGGAGGCGGCTTTTCCCGACGGATCGGGTGAGACGTGGTACGTCGTCATCCGTGGTTGTGAACCGGGCATGTATCGCACTGCGTGAGTCTCTCTCTCCTCCCGCGACTTTCCCTGCGCTCACAACTCTCAGTGCCGAAGCCGACGCGTTGTGCAATGGCGTCCCTGGCCAGCTGAAGGAGAAGAAGAAGAGCCGCCGCGAGGCGCTTGCGTACTACCGCGATCGCTACAACACTCCAGGCCCCGACGGTGTGGACAAGTTGAACGAGGTGTAGAATTCCCGTAGTTTACACTTGCCAATAACTTGCCAATGGATTATTTCCCTCATAGTTCGAGATCACATTTTTCAGTCCTACTAGAGGTATCTTGTATAATTCACTTTCTTGAACAGGAACGCCTCAGAGTTTTCCGGCACCCGGTTGCCGTTTATACAAGACGCCTCTAAGGACTGTTTATACAAGAACCTCGGTTATTCTCGGGTATTTTTTGGCACAGGAATGCCTCAGAGCACCCGGTTGCCATTTATACAAGACGCCTCTAGAGACCGTTTATACAAGAACCTCTCGGTTATTCTCGGGTATTTTTTCGCACAGGAACGCCTCAGAGCACCCGGTTGCCATTTATACAAGACGCCTCTAAAGACCGTTTATACAAAAATCTCTCGGTTATTCCCGGGATTTTTTTCGCACAGCAACGCCTCAGAGCACCCGGTTGCCATTTATACAAGACACCTCTAAGAACCGTTTATACAAAAATCTCTCGGTTATTTTTTTGCAAGAACACCTGCCCGGCGCCCGGTTGCCATTTATACAAGACGCCTCTGAGATTCTGAGATAACGTTCATCAGTTATTCATGACATCTGCAGTGTATTCGTCCCAGATTATAAAAAATGTGTCTGAACATATCTAAACGGCGCAATCAATGTAATTGAATATCAGCGGCGACACCGTTCCATGTGCTCATCAAGATAATCGACGAAGCTTGGCATCGGCCACTGCGGCTCTGGACTAGGGGTCGGGCTGAGGGAGGGTGTCGGGCAACGGAGCTTCCTTGGGCGCCGCACCGCGGTGCTCGCAAAGGGCCATCCTGGAGGAGGCGGAGTATTGGGATGTGCCGGTCCCAATCGGCGCGGTCCGGATGCGCTAAGTACGAGCAATTAGATGGAAGATCCATCGGTGCGGAGTGACATGCCTGAGAGAACGTTGCGGAGATGCTGCTATCTCAGAAATAGTCCTAAAACCCTAAATGGTAGCCCCGTTCGTCCAGTTCCTGGTCCACGTACCGTGCACCCACTTCAGGCTCCCCGTCCGACCCCTCCTCTTCGGTGGGCTCGTCTTCGTCTTCCATAGTCTCAACATCCCTGTGTGCAATTCAATTAGACTGAAATAGCGATTTGTTGAATGTTCCGCGACGTACCATTTGGGGCTCTGTGGGTCATGCCTAAGGCAATGACAGTGTCGGCCAAAAAAAATGAAGAAGAAAGGAGAACGAACGTACCTGGAATTCTGAACTTCCTGGGGTTGGGTTAGCCACATCGTTGCCAATGTCTCGGAGGCCTCGATCTCAGCCTCGTTCAGGGCGCGAACAACGTTTACTGTAGAGCCAAGTTCTTCCTGTGGTTCCTCAGTGCTGTCGTCAGATTCGGATGCTTCACCACGCGCGGGTTGCTCGGTAGGGGCTTGAGCAACCCGAGCCTTTTTCGTCCGGGGTTTATCAGATCTGCGACGTTTTGCTTTCACCTCGGCCCTTGAATCAACGTTCAATGAGTGACGACGCCTTGTTTTGGATACGCTCACCTTTTCTGGGCCATCTGAACTCGTCGCTTCTCTCGTAGACGTTCAGCACTATAGGAACTTGAATTCCATAAGTTTGGCAGCTTGGATCCGCTTACTTTTTCTGGTAGTACGTTGCTGCAGCCTGTTTTTTCTTCTCTGCGGCAGTCGGGCTGTAATGTAAATATGTAAGAAGTTTCCAAGTTAAGAGGAACTCACTTTGAATGGGTTGGCAGGTCCGCTCTAATTAGTTGCTTGGATCGTGGCATGGGTGTTGTTGAAGGAAAGCAATGATCGGTGGCTGTACTGTGTACATGTTGCCCGTCCCGCACCAAGAAAACCTGTAATGCACCGCAAGTATACGCAGCTGTATCTTGTTGCGGAGCGGTCCTGGGAAGCAGAATGTTAAGACAGAACAACAATTTTGACCGTACCCGTCGCAGTACTCACTGCAAGTGGTGTTCCAGTTCGGTCGCTGTTAAACCCGTCCATCGAGAACTCCCCGGCCGTCTGGGCCGGTCATCGAGTCTATAAGATGTATTTGGATGCGGAATGCGCTTGTTGAACGGATATTCAGATCAGAACAAGTATCTCCGGCATAAAGCTGACAGCACTCACCCCAACTGGTGTTCCAGTCTGAGTCGCGGCGAAAACTGTGCGTGAACCGTAGCCAAAGGACCCAGGCCTTCCTTTGAGATCGGCGCATGCATTCAGATGCGGGACAATGTTACTGACTCGATTCTGAAATCGGAATAGCAGCATTGAGCATGAGGGTTGAGACATCGACACAAAGTGGTGTTCCAGTCGAAGTTCCGGGGAAACCCGTCCATCAAGAATGTGAATGTCGAAGCCCTCAGGCTGTCGAGTTGGACCGACGTACTTCAATGGAAAATTCTCCTGCTTTCCCGGATATTGAACTCAGAGGAAGAACCTCTCACACCCAATGTATGAAAAACTCAGCTCACAGGGTGTTGCAGTCAAAATCACCGAGAAAATCACCCGGCGAGCACACCAAAGTGCGAGGGCTGTTTTCCTAACATGTGGTGCTTGGATGCGGAAGGATGCTGTTAAGTAGATGTTGAAGTCAGAACAAGAATCTTGCGCGCAAACGTGAAGATACACACGCAAAGTGCTGTTCCAGTCCGAGTAACCACTGAAAGGTCGGAGTCACCGACTCGTACTCTCCAAGGTTGGCTCTGCGGGTTTCAATTCGGATTAGCATTCAAAAGAGAAACATACGTCCGCATGGCCTGCGTGGCGATATCGAGACCACAAACGCCGAAATGGTCTGTTCCGGACACGAGATGTCACGGGGTCACACCCGTGACCGGGAATTGAACCGCGCAAAGAACCGCGCAGATGAACAGGATCGAGCTCTAATGTGACACGGTGGCTCACGATGAGCTACAAAGACTTTCTATAAGCGTTGACTTCGCCCTTCAGTATTCATCATTCATTCAAAATTGCTGTCCGCCGGCACGAACCAACATGTTCCCTATAGCTGTCCCTGCAGAGTGGATTCAAGGGACACATTACTATTACAAGAAATCCGGGGAACACTCTCTCTCAATTACAAAGTTCCGCTACAATTTGTGTTCTTTGTGGGATGAAATAGAAAGTACTGTACAAGGTGAAGAACAACTTCGGGGGCTTTATTGGGGGAATATGGATTTTCGAACCAGAAAGACGGCCACCGTTTGCAAGTTGAGCCTGCATAATCGGGTGTGGACGCGTACTGCCGAGTAGAATTGTGGGACCGGGTAATAATCTTGACCATAGAGGTCGCAGCATTCACCGCTAGTGGTGTTCCAGTCGCATGGCTGTACAAACCGGCCATCGAGAACTCCAAAGTACATGGTTGAGCTATGACAGCACATTCGAGTGCGGAAGGGTTCTGTTAAGCGCATATTTCAATTAGAACCAACATTTGGCGCGGAGAGTTCGAGAGACGGACGCAAAGTGTTGTTCCAGTACAACTCACGTGCTGTTCCAGTCTAACGAGAACTGGGAAGTATGTACACCGGTGGTCGAGCTTTGAATACATATTCGAGTGCGGAAGGGTTCTGTTAAGCCAATATTCTAGTCAGAACCAACATTTTGGGCGGAGATTTCGAGAGACGGACGCAAAGTGCTGTTCCAGTCTAACTCACGACAAACCGCCCGTTGAGAACTCCAAAGTACATGTAGGACGGTGGTCGAGTTTTGGAAGCATATTCGAGTGCGGAAGGGTTCTGTTAAGCGGATATTTTAATTAGAACCAACATTTGGCGCGGAGAGCTTGAGAGACGGACGCAAAGTGGTGTTCCAGTACAACTCACGTGCTGTTCCAGTCCAACGAGAACTCCGAAGTATGTAGACCGGTGGTTGAGTTTTGAAAACATATTCGAGTGCGGACGTGCTCTGTCAAGCCGATGTTGCCATTAGGACCAACGTTCAGCGCGGAGAGTTCGAGGGACGGACGCAAAGTGTTGTTCCAGTCGAACACGACAATCCGCCCGTCGAGAACTCCGAAGTATGTAGACCGGTGATCGAGTTCTGAAAACGTAGTTGAGTGCGGAAGTGCTCTGTGAAGCCGATATTTCAGTTAGGACTAACGTTTTGCACGGAGAGTTCGAGGGACGGACGCCAAGTGCTGTTCCAGTCAAACTCGCCACCAGAAGGCCAAACTCACCGACTTGTACTTCGCAAGTTTGGATGGTGGGGGTTTGCATTTGGATTGGCATTCAGAAGAAGATTGTAAGTCGACACGGCTTGCGTGGTGATACGGGACCCGCAAACACCGAAATGTTCTGTTCCAGGCATGGAATGTCACAATGTCACACGTGTCAAACGCGCCGGTGTAACTCCCTCGCTTAACTCTTTCTCCCTCTCACCACATTCACAGTGGCGCCATTCGCAGGTAAGTCACTTCCTATCTCCCAAGGTCGTCGCTGCTGAGTGTCATTGCGTGCCGGGACTGACCAGAGGCCCTACACCGGTGATTGCCAGCGTACGCGACGATCTTTCCCTCATTTTGCTGCCACCGTGTCTTTCGATTGCTCATAAGTCTCATTCCTTTAAGTTCAACGCCTTGCCTCCCTCCATGGCATATACGACGCGTTCGACGCGTAGCGGACGCGATTTCTCCCCGTACGACCTCCAAATCACGGCAACATTGCCACCTTACGCGTCCTTCGAGCACTATCCGACCGAAGTCTCCCTGGATGAAGCTATGGACGCCGCCATGTCCGCCGCCTCTGCGCGCGACGATGAGCTAGACGGGCTGGGATCGGACGACGAGTGGGAGGCGGACTCTGATAGTGAGGAGGTTGAGCCTACCGAGTGGCACGATCGAGAAGGCGGAGGCGGAGGCGGAGTCGGGGACGATGGTCTCGAGGCCGGACCCTCCGCACATCCACCTTCTCCTCAGCCCTCTTCCCCTCTTCAACACCCTGAATCGTCCTCCTCCTCTCGTGCCGACTATGTTAAGCGACACCAAGCCGCAGGTAACCATGCGCGCCGCCTGAAGAAGCGCCAAAAGCGCGCAGCGGCAGCGAGTCCCTACGATCGGGTTCCGCTGGAGAAAAACTCACAAGCTCATCGTGTTTTACCCGCACAAAAAACCAATGTCGATGCTGCCACCCTGAAAACCGCGGGCCCGGGTTCGTGGGTTGGACCCCGTACTTACGCTACCAACCAAGGAAGAAAGAACCGGCGGCGTGGCCGACGCCCGATAGTTATTCGCCGGCTGCAGGAGTTGCGCGAGCTTTTAGCGCAGGGATACCGCTATGTACGCTGGGACGGCGAGTGAGTGCCAACATCTCAGGGCTATTCCTCTCACTGAATTGGCCTGGTAGACATCCACTGTTTGTTCTGGATGCCCAAGGTCGCATTGTGGCGGTTTTCGTCGGCAAGCCGGAGGATCCTGAATGGCCAAGGGTAGTAAAGGACATGGCTGATACTTTTGAGAAGGCCAGGCACGATGCGTTGCAGGCTTCGGCCTTCTCGGACGAAGATTCCCTCCATCGCCGGGGTAATTACTTTCAATTCACGGAGGGTGTGTCTCTCGGAAGTGGACAACGAGTAAGCTGTCTACTTCTCAGTCCACATCCTTGCTAACAACATAGCAGCGCCCCGGTATGTTGGTGGTGAAGAAGAGGGTTCGGCCGATCCTGCAGCGAATTCGTCAGAGAAAAAGTATTCAGCGGGTCTGCGGGTTTCAATCTAGTATGTGCGACCCCTTTTTACACGATCGTTCGTCACTGAACTGTTCAAGGTGCATTGATCAATTTTGCGCCGAAGATGGCCAAAGAATACATTACGGATCTGAAGGCTCTTTTTGAACATCACCCCGAGCTTCGCCATAATTACCGAAATTCCATCTTTCCCGCAAGCACGTACAATCTTGGACCCGCCACAGCTACGTTCAGCCATCTCGACGGCCACAATCGACCTGATGGGCTCTGTGCGATTACTTCGGCCGGAGAATATAATCACAAGACGAGTCACCTAATCCTCAAACAGTTGCGCCTCGTCGTGGAATTTCCTTCTGGATCCACTTCTCTCATACCATCGGCGACCGTGGAGCATGGCAACACGCCATTAAGCCCGGGCGAAACGTGCTATAGCATAACCCAGTACGCCGCCGGCGCGCTGTTCCGCTGGGTGCGGTATGGGTTCAAAACCGGTAAACAACTTCTTCGGGAGAAAGGGGGGGCGGCTCTGAAGGTCATGTATGATGGAGCGCCTGGGGATCGTGCCCGCCGGGGTTTGGGCCTTTTCTCCAAACCGGAGGAGTTGGCTAACGATCGGGTCAATGCGTTTTTTTAGATCATGTGTTTGTTCCATCCAAATAATACATTAAGTCCTCTAAACTTCTTGACCATGAGCTACGACATGAGCAACCCGGAGGAGCGTGCCATGGCGAACGCTCGACGCGACGCCGGGATCGGGCCTACCTTGGGACCTCAGCAGGAAAGCAGAAAGCGATGGCGGGCTCGAGCGGGTAAGCGTACCCACCTTATTCCTTTTCAGACAGCTAACGGGTTACCCTCAGAGGAGATCTATCAGCAGCGGAGTGGTCTGGTGCACACCAATGAGGCAGAACGGCGCAAACGGGTCGGTGAGTAGGAGCTATGTTGATGGCGCCAAGTCCCTCTCATCCTGCGTACAGCGTATTTGGAGCACTTGCGTTACGGTCCCCGCGCCCCGAGACTATCTCCCAAGTCTGGCTTGGTCAACCTTGCTGATATCCGACGCGCTGACCTTGCAGTAAAATCAACGCCTTCCAAGGACAAGCCCGCAGCCACGGTCATCAAATCGACCACTCAAAAGCGCGTGCGGTACGACTACGACGACCCCGAATGCGGCTTTGTTCGAGAGACGGATGCGGTTGTTCCCGTCTTCTATCGAGAGCCTGATTGGTCTGAGGCCTCCGACGACGACGAGTATGATCCCGCTGCCGGCCTTCCGTACATGCCTCGATGGAATATCAGCACGCGTCGCGCAAACGCCATGATCATCGTCGCCGCACGGGAAGCCGCAAAAGAGGCCCAGGTGGAAGTGGAGAGAAAACGGGCCGCAGGGCAGCGGCGCGAGGCTAAGCGCGTGTTGGTTCAGGTGCTTGCGCAGATTCGGGAGGTCGGCGCTGAGAGTAGGTTTGTCGAGGCAGCAGGGCCGCGGCGCGAGGCTAAGCGCATGATGGTCCAAGTGCTTGCGCAAATTCGGGAGGTCGGCGCTCAGAGGAGGCTTGTCGAGAAGGCGGAGATCGGGCCAGCGCCGCACGGCTTTCAGTACGTCCAAACCGGGTACAAACTTGTTCTTTTTGCTAGCGGCTAGAATTCAAACTGACCAAGTTCCTCCTTCCAGGGACGATGTATTCCTTGCGCTTGTCGGTGGGGAGGGATCTCTGATACATGTCGGTACCACTCAGTCCGTGATCGTCCGTACAATTTGAAGCTCCATGATGGCATCTTTGATTATATATAAGACTAGAGGAGAGGAAACATATATAAGACTAGAGGAGAGATGTTGGACACACGCGCCTGTCTCACTTCCAAAGATTTTCCAAAGCTACAAATTTCCGAATCCAAACATGTGCCGTGCTCCCCACGAGTGAGTTTGGCGTTCCGCGTCTGACAATCCACGGCTAATGAGCACAGGATTCACTTTCACTGCCTCACCGATGGCGAAGCGCCCGAGCGTGGCTGGGCGTACCTCGGACCGCTTGCTAACAATGCGCGCGAAATGGGACCAGGGGTGCGACGTGATGTGCTCGAGGATTCAAACTGGGACTGGGGCGCGCGCGGTGGAAATCGAGCTGAACGCCGCCGGCGCATTCTTGAGGAGAGGAAAGTTCAGCGTCGGGCGTTGAAATCCGGCAAATAAAGGATTATATGTACCGTGATTGCCGAAAGAAACCAAGTTGGCTTTGGATATAATGTACATTTGGTCGATGGTGTTAGAAGAGCATCGACAGTAAAGGCGCCCGGCCCGAATTACTTTTCCACGCCCTTCACTTTCTGACCACTTCGAAAGTTGCAAATGTCGACTGAGGTCCACGACACGGTCCGAGTCATTCTGGAATCAATTGACCATTGCGAGTTGCCGGAGGATGCCACTCTTCACTCCCAGTCTCTCACCGTCCTTGACCTGTCGTTCGATGGATTGATATTCATGTCGGAACTTCTCCATGCCATACACGCACCCAACCTCGTAGATCGGTACATTGAAGACTGTTGTGTTGATTCGCATGTATACAAGTACGCATATGAAGTGAAATCAGCATTTGTGCGAAGTGAGTGTTCTCGCCCTCCGGGTTTTCATCGTAGTACTGCTTCCATGACTTAGATATGGTTGTGACTCGGGCGACGATCAACACTCACCGTTTACTGTCCTTTGGGAGGTTCTTCATCGAGCAGCTCGACGTCCCTGAACAACTCCCCGCACAACGTGATTCCCCTGGAGACGCATCTTTTCGCAATGGCATAGTTGGTGAACACGAAGGTGACTGAAAATTTCTCGAACGCCCTCTCGAAGCTGTGGTACGGCGCGTCGATAGATACAAGTGCTAGCGTTCGGCCGAACCCGTTGGCAGTCCTCAACTCCTCGACCATTCGGCGATCCCGGTCGTTGAAGTTCCCTTGGCAGCCGTGGAGCCGGACGCGAAACACGGTTCGGTGAAACGTGATGGTGCGGTCGTTCAGCTGTCCCATCCGAACCAAAAAATTGAAAGTGCTCTTCGCTGGGCCGTCCTTCAGCGGAATGTCGGACACGGTTACGCGCTCTAATCGGTCTTCACTGTTAGAGACGTAGCCTGCAGTTACACGGCTCGCTAAGTATCTGAGTGTTTTCAGGCGGTCATCGTTGTGGTTGTTTATCATGACGAAGGAAAGACGAGAACAGGTTTCAATGATCAGTGACATTTCGCGATCGGGGATGGACGGGCAATCGATAAATCGCAGAGATCGAATGCTCTCTACATTCCCCTCGCGAACCTCCGTAATGCCGATCAGATCGGTGACGGTAAATGTTTTGATAAAGATAGTCAAGTTTTTGAGGTTTGGGGCGTGAATCGGGGGCGGATGGTCTCTCAAGTGGAGACGAGCTAATCTGGGCATCAAAATGCGGAGGCCCGTCTTATACGATGGCGCGTTGCTGAACCACTCCAATCCTTCTAGGTTCGGGGCGTCCACCAGAAGGCTGCGCCATGCTGCGGCCAGTTGATTTCGGAGGTCGAGGAAAATTAGTTGCTGGAATCTGGGAGGATCGGATGGTTCGGAGATAATATTAATCGGGACGGCTGCCGCGATCCTTTGTATAAGACGCCCCTTTATGATCAGAGGCTCATGGCGGTCGTCGTCGCATTCGGTGGAAATATCTGTTGCGTGGAACTGCACCGAAATCGCCCTCAGTACGGGCATCCGTTCGCTGATTTGCAAAGTAGAGATCATGCCTCTGAGGCACAGTAGTTTGCCCGCGCAATGGCGAGGCCCCGACAGGTGAATTACCCCCAAACGATTCCGTTGAGCGAGTACCATCTGCCAGGCTTCGTCGCGGAATCCGGTGCTGGAACGCACATCAATGACCGGGAAGTTAAACACGATTCTAAGGGGATGGTTCATCGAGCGTTCGAGCCGTTGGTACACTTCCGCTTTCGAGTGAACCAAACACGCACGCCCATCCTGGCCGTTGTCCAAACAGATGTTAACCCATGCACGTGGATGGGATATGCAAAGTTGGCGGAAGATTGAGGATATGCGAAGGACGATCATGAGATTTTTCGCCGCGTTGTGGATGTCAGTTGCCGAATCAGTGTCCTGCTCCCCGACAAGAATTCCTATGATGAGGAGGAGTAATTCTGTTGGAACTTTGAGAGATAAATCAGTCATGCGTCAGGTTAGAGTGATATTCAGGTACGTTTATCTACGATGCTTTTGGGCTTGACCGCTTTGAACATGGTTGAATGCGTTGGTCGGTTGTGAGGAGTTTGGGTGTGCTTACCCGGAAGTCCTTTGTACACATTGAAACGTCTTGCTGGGTTCAGCGACCCACTCATCTCCCGTATACCTTGGGGAGGAGCTAGGAGCTTGCAGTTGAGAGTAAAGGGAACGTGGAACTGCGCCTTCGTCAATAGTAACAAACATATTACGGCATTATCCCACGGCCTTTTCGTTATCACTTCCCTCAGATTCCGCGCGCGCTCCTTTCCTTTGGGCAAGCCCTCATCTTCTTAGCTAGAAGGACGACGAAAAATTACCGGCCCTATAAGTTCAAGGAAGCAAAATATAGAAGATAGACAAGAGACAAGAAAAAATGTAGTAAAAAAAAGCCGCGCAGCGGTCCAGGACTCGTACCGCCATGCGCACGCAGTGGCCTCAAGCCCAAGTAATTTGAGATTCAGGACGGATCTTGCCGAGTCGAGGCAGGCGCAGGCCAGGGCGCAAATTCAAACGAATATTGTGCGAGCGATTGCTGACGAGTACCGGAAAAGTACGGGTAGTTAGGGGCGTGTGACTCGTGCATCCCAAAATGGAACTTCTTTAATTTGCGATTCTCTCTCGTCTCACCATCATGTCGGCACTCCCCTCCACCCCTCCCCCCGACTATCGGGGGTCCTACAGCGCATGTCCTCTCCCATTCTTCCCTGGCAAAGGCTTCAAAAACCACGACTTCCACAGCGCCCACGGCGCACGATACTACTACCTGGGGCAGAACGGCGCCTACACTTCACGGTAGTTGTACATTTGGAAGATTAGACATTCTAGCTGACGATGAGGATGGACACAGTGCCGACTGCGTGGCCGCACTGGCCCGCGGCGCAGCCCCTGTCCGTGTCTCCACGGTACAACTGGCAGCGCAGACATGGTGGATGACATGTCGCGATACTCACGGCGAGTGCCAAGAACGCAACGCTGTGGAATCGCCAGTCGAGGCTCACCCCCAACACGACGATGCAGAACCGCAGGTTTTGGAGCCAGTCGCTGACCCGGTCGAAGCTCACCCCCAACCCCACGCTGCGGAACCGCAGGCCCTTCAAGCTATGATTCCCCCAGTCGTCCGCGAAATGCGGGCCATTCGCGGAACGCATAGCGCGCAGATGGTGGGCCTCACTGCCGTCTACCGGGCGCATTCGTCAACTCCACCGCAGCCCAGCACCCCTGTTGATTCAGGTCCACTCGCGTCTGGGTCGTCGCTCTCCGCAACGTCGGCGTCTTCGCGTACCACGACACCGGCTCCCGCCACTTCCCCTCGCAGTGACTCCAGCGGCGCTGGAGCTCCCTCGGCCCCCTTCTTCTTCGTGATAGGGGCATCCGCCTCGATCTTCTTTGACGCGTGAGTGCCAATCCACAGTAGTTCGTTCAGCCTCTGATGTCGTCTTCACAGGAGCTACGCTCACGCGGAAGCCCGTCGGACAGGCGCAAAGAAGGTTCAGGTCGTCCGGTGTTTCGAGCAGGCAATCGAGACAATCGCGCACGCGCTGCTGCCGTACACAGGCGAAACTGGCGATCTCAATCCTTGAGTTGTAGTTGATCATGTATTACATATATGCAATCCGAATGTCTACCAAAGCCCACTCGGTGTGATTACCCAAAGCGGAAGCGACCCAATTTATCCTCTCTTCTCCCTCCATGTCAGCAACTGAGCCTGTCAAGCCATTAAACTCGACGTCGTCGCCCACGAGCGATGCGCATGGAAAAGAAATGAAAGGCCGTCAGTACCCAGCGCTCGCAGTATCTATCAATTGACGAGGCATGCGCAGAAGCCTTGAACGATATCCGACACAACGCCCCTCATACCGAAAGTCTGCAGGACTGGTTGAACAGCCACATGTTTCCCGGACATCCCCCTCATCGGACACTTGAGGACGTCGAACGGGGGCGTGCAGATCAAAAGCAGCGCATCGCGGCGAGAAGAGTTGCACGAGACACAGAAATGCGCCAGCACCGCTTCCCCGGAACGCCGACTTTTCGCTCGCGAACAGAAGTGGAGCGGGGGTGCGAGCAGCTCAAGGCGCGCGTGGAGGCAAGGAAAGCACGGCGCGAAGCTTTGGATAGAGGGCGGCATGCGCGTCGTGCCGGACCAAGGTTGCCGCGGGCAGTGGACAGCGTTCAGGCGCCTTCCCTGGCCCAAGGAAAGCAGCAGGCGAGTGAGGCCAGACAGGAGCGGGCCGAGCGGGAGCTGAGGGCGGGACGGGTGGCACATCTTGAGGCTATGTGGAAGAAAAAATCCGAAGGTCGTGCAAAATTGCACCTTAGCTTAAGTTAGTCGTCGAAAGTGAAAGCATTTTTATTGAGGCGCGACGTTTGCACACAAGCAACAGAAGAGGAGAGCACAAACTACATTTATTCGCGTCTGGAAACTATCTCTTGGATGGCTTTTCTTCGTTTCCGAAATACTTTTGGAGAATGCAGCAACCTTCTTCGGCGTCTGTTTCGTGTTCTTCGGCGTGCATCGCCAAATTGTACTCCTTTTCCCCCAGGAACTGGTTGTGAGCGCCGCAGGACAGATGTTCCGATTCACATGCGGTGCGGTGCCTTTCCAGGGCGATGCTGATATTAGCGTGCGCGACGGAGATGGTAGAAGCGGCTTCCATGGGACCGCTAGGGATGTGTCAGTCTGCACTTCTACTCAGAGGACTTATACATAAAATGCCAAGGCGACGTTTGGGAAAATGTCCATGGGTAAGCCTCCGGTTAGAGGCTCCTTATGCATAAGACACCCAGATGGGAATATGTCGAAAGAAAAGCGCACGGAGTATCGGGACACTCACCGTTGCGTGTGGATGTCATCACGTTTGGCAGTGATATGGAACAGATGTTCGGCGGCATTCCACGAAGTTGAGGCGTAAACGCGGGCAGGGCAGGGCAGCCAGCCTGTGGATGCCTTGCGAGGGTGCGATGCAGACGGCGACATTATGATTAACAGGTTGAGAAATGTGAGACGCTGCGGAACCAAGGATGAGTCAGAACTGATCAGATCAGCGTTGTTGGAAGCACCGCCTTCACTTGTCAGTTTCTGTCATCATCGTGTCCTCGCCTCCGTCGCGTGCGTCGCGTGTCGCGTGTAGTCGGTTTTCCTTACGACATCCTCAAATGGTTCACCTCTAGCCAGAGGACGGTTTATACATGACGTCCATCACGCTTGCTTGCCGCAGCCGTATGGCTGATTTTTCTTACGACACGCAAAGGATCTCTCGGTTTTTTCCTCTAGCCAGAGGACACTTTATACATAAGACGCCAAGCCTGCCTACGTTTTCCAAGACATTCTGGTTAGACGCGTCTTTATACATAAAATGCCCAACCGACGAGGCCGGCACAGACAGAGGATACATGCAACGCTGGACCGACCCCTCCACTACACCTATGGCAGTGGCGCCAGCACAATTTCCCGACGACGTCCTCCACGAAATCCTGTGCTGGGGAAGTAAGCGCTCTGCAGCCGCGTTCGCTCGTACCTCCCGAAACAACGCCCTCGTGGCTCATTCGAAAAACCGTTAGGACATTTGGTGTGTATCAGTGTGTGGACTGCGCCAGCGGCAGCTTATCAGCATACCCGCAGGCTCGTACTCTGTCCATCAACAACGACTCAGGCAAACGCGTCGAAGGCGACCACTTCCAGCGCGCGATCTATAGCATGGTTAATCTCCGAACGCTGCACATCCAGTGCGCAATCGACATGGCCGGCTTGATCTACTCTTGTCGCGCTACTCTCACCCGCTTGTCCCTGCGGCCGACAGTGGACGACATGGGGATGCTGCTGCTTTTTCATCAGGACGATCTCAAGTCCCTGAACCTTACGGACTTCAATGGTTCGTGCGGGCCAGGCTTGCTCCCCAACCTCGAGCACATAACCGCCCCCCCAAACGCCCTCCCTGTTCTCGTCGCCGGCCGTCCTGTCAAGCGTGTCACATTTCGCTACAAACCCAGCGCCTATGACGAATGCCCCATCGTTGCTCTCGACTTCATCCCGTTGTCCACTGCGGGGGTGGTGCGGGTGGATCTACAGCTGTCGCAATTTTTGGACAGTCCGTCCGATCTCAAGCGGTTTTTGCCCCAGGTCAAACAGTTGACTGTGACACAGGACTGCAGCTGGGGGCAGAGGCTCTATGCTCCGGTGAGTTATCATGCGCTTCTCTCTTCGGGCGCTCATTATCTCTCGGCAGATGAATTGGGACGAACTTGCCGAAGAGTTCGTCGACGCTGTTTGCGAGATCCCCACCCTTCGCCACCTAGCCATTCGCACGTGGTATGGGGAGCCCCAGGCGCGCTCCATCCGCGATAAGCTTTACGAATCTTGTACCGCTGACCGGCTCAAGGTCTTCATCTTTCACGGCCGTTACGAGTGTTTCAGTTGGGCGAAGGTACTCCGTGACCCAGAATGTGTAGTTAGCCCGCTCAGTAGCTGCGCTCATGTAACTTGAATGAACTGTAAATATATTGTGTTTTGGTTGTGAATGGCGACTACAAGAAGTGAGCTACGACCGGCTACAACTTGGCACGAATAGGGCGGGGGGGAAGCTCGTCGTCCTCGTCGTCCGAGAGGTCGTCTAGACCTGGCATGTCGTCGTAATCAGCGTCCGAGACATCATCTGCATTGTGCTTGTAGACCGTGATAAGCGGGGCGCAATAAGCGGGGCATGCCCGGCATTTGAGGCAAAAATTGCTGTCGATGGAGAGGAAGAGCTGACATATATATTTGCGTTCCTGGTGGGCGGACTCGAGAGCGCTGCTGATGGTCAGTGATTCTCGATTAAAGTACACAGCAACAGGTACGCACCGAGAGAAGAGAAAATCCATGTTCATATAACGCTCTCCTTTTTGAAGGTCGGCACGGGGGTGAGCTGTAATAAAAACGTTAGAATACGGGGGTGGGGATTATTGGCATCGCTGACCGATGGCGGACATGGTGGTGGTCAGGTGCAAGGAGTAGATGCCGAAGGATGCCGGACCGGTGATCATCAGATGGGTCTTTGTTCGGTGCGTGTCCAAGTTCGATTCAAGCCCTATCCTCGAATTTCTGGCTCGACGGGCTCGTGGGCGGAGGCAGCAGACTGAACCAAGTCTGAACATACATTCAAAGAGTCCTGCGGGCTCACTCACCATCATTTTTCAAACCCTTTCCCTCTTGGATCGTCGAACCTTCGCCCAGCGTGAAGTACTCCATAGTGGAATACGAAAGATAGAGACTATGATCTTCATGAAGTTGAAATATTGAAGGCTTTGACTGAGAATGGATAAAATTATTGGGCACCAATATCGACGGCAAGCTCAGCGGCAGTGTTCCATGCCACGAGCCAGTCAGGGAGGAGGGTGCTAGCAAGAGCGGTGTGGTAGTGCACGTGCGACGGGGCGGGGCGGGTGCAGCGGGTGGGTGCGGCGGACGGGTGCGGCGGGCGGGTGCGGCGGGCGGGTGCGGCGGGCGGGTGCAACGTGGAGGAGAGTGGGGCCGTGCAAAGTCAATTGTTAGACCCGCTACGACTGAGGGCGGGCAAGTCCAGCAGGGAGGGGAAGTGGAATACTGGAATGGTGGAATATTGGAAAGCATGGATTTAGGCGTGTAGAACTAACAAGGATAAATCGAGCCCATTCTGATTTGGCGCTAGCAGGTAGCACTGCCACCCGCCAGCCCGTACAAACGCCAGGGCGCCGCGCAACACCGCCGCTGGATAGTGTGCCCCATCCAGTAATTTGTGGCCACCTCTGATATATATAAAAGGCGCACGCACTGCCACCCGCCAGCCCGTACAAGCGCCAGGGCGCCGCGCAACGCCGCCGCTGGATAGTGTGCCCAATCCAGCCACCTCTAATATATATAAAAGGCGGACGCACTGCCACCCGCCACCCCGTACGAGCGCCAGGGCGCCGCACAGCGCCGCCGCTGAATAGCCTGCCCCATCCGGTAAGTTGTCCTCACCTCTGCCATATATATAAAGGGCCACCTCTGACTAGAAGACCATATATATAAACGCCCACCTCTAAACCACACGCCGTTTTTATATAAGATCGCCACCTACGCCTGGTGAAATTCACCCATATTTTCACGTCTTTATCGCCCGAAGTTCACCCTGGAAAGGCGAGAATTTCACGGTGCAAAAGCGAATTTCACCCTACAATAGGGTGAATTATTTCACGTACAAATTGTCCGGTTTCACAATACTGTTTCACGTACTTTTGTTAGCGAATTTCGCGATGTTTTGGGGCGATTTTGGGCAAAAGGCAATCCTCACGCCGCCCCCTTAACAACAACCTGTTACAACATCATTAGTAGGGCTCATTAGCCGAGCCCGTTGCCGGATTATCACAAATCGGGATAACCCTTGATTTCGAATCACGTGTACACCCGGCCCGAAGCTCTTCCGAAGTCTTCGACCGAGCTTCAAGCTTCATGACAGGAGACGCGCCCGGGAAAAACTTGAAGGAGAACACTCCAATCTCAATAAATGTATTCAAGTTGTAGATACTACAAAATTTACCGATTATCACTACAAGTAAAGTAAAGTTTTGTAGACCAAATTGTAGGAAGTCTAGGGCAGCTACAGATTTGAGTAGCTGCAGAGTGACAAGTCCCGCGCGTGCACGTACAGCACCACTGCAGCGCAACTAGTGTGTGCGCAGGGACACAGCGAGCGAGGTGGTGTGGGATGGGCGCACCGGGGACTGCTCCCTGGGTCAAGTGCGACGGCCGGGCGAGGTGCACGCGTGGACACTAACACGCAGCGCATCTGCAGGGACTGGCAGCAGGCTGGATCCGAGGAGGAGGACAGTCAACGCGCAGCGAGCGCGGCGCGCTCGTGATCGAGGTACGGACGGACGAACCTGCACATCTCGTCTCATCTCTCTCGAAGCAGCTGCGCCGTGTGCGAATCGGGCGTGGGGAGTTAGGATGCGCAAGCTATGACGGTATTTATCGTCAAAAATTATGTACAGAGTACCGCGTACAGTTAACGCGGAACAGGAACACATCTCAATGGACAGGAACAACAATTTCGGGTACATGAACCGCAAAAATGCACTGTGTACTTGTTCATTGTTCACCTATGGCTTGACACATGTGTGACAATCTTAAACAAAGAGATGTTGAATTGTACACTGCAATATTTCAACATACAACTTCGCAGTGTTGAACTCGTTGCACGCGACATGCAGAACAATCTAATCTAGATAAAACCCGATCAATCCCAACAATCTGGCTGATCCCAAGTCAATCCCAAGCCATTCCCATTCCCATTCCCACTCCCACTATCCCCATAGTCTCGTTAATTCTTGGGTAATTCCGATCCTTCAGGGGCTAGGCGAAGTGCATAAAACCGGGCACTTAAAAAGCCCGTCGACGTAGCACTTTTCTCTATCCCTTACACCACTGGCAGGAGGAGGTGTTTTATGTAAACTGTTGACACAATTTCTCAAGATCATTTGCGAAAGTCCCATTCAAGTTTCGACGTCGTTTGGAACCCACTTTCTAAGGTCAGTATGTATCATAGCAACACACAAGCCGGCATGAAGACTTAGTGCATGGGTTAGTGGCGATCACACCAGCTATTACCGACAAAATTTCGAACACAGTCTGCAGAGCAAGGTGAGAATTCAACAAGAGAAATTCAAAGCTTCAACATGGATTCATTTGGCCACTAGCTAGTAGTTTAGCTCAACTGCCCGTCAAAACGAGCAGAAAATGTGAACAGTGGAACGACCGACGGGTCCATGGGTTAGCATCACAAAGTTAGACGGCCTCAGATAAGAGTATGAGGCTAGGAGTTTCAACGGAGTAACCAATTTGATTGATATCTTCAAATGCACCACAACTTAAGGGGCGGAAAAGCGAGAGGGAACCATTGGATGCTCATTGCCGCGACATCCTGTGTCAGCGGGCACTTGGATCGTGTTTTGCCCTCGGAATGAGGCGGATGTATTCAGCAAAGCAGATGTAAGAAATAACCATCGAGGGCAGGGGAGAAGGTTGATTTGTGAGGAAGAAACAAATACAGGGAGGCACTCCCCAATATACAGCCGATATACTTCAAGCATAGCAGACATTGGAAACGTCGCAGCTACCGGTGAAAAAAAAGAGGTAGGCAATAAATGGGTAGCACTGTATCGGGGCCAGTGCCGCGCTTCGCGCCTCGCTGCGTTCGGAAATCTGATCCCCGAGATCCCCGAGCCTACGGTTCAATTGCCCACATGCGTCCCGCTCCCGCTCACAACTTCATTTCCACTCACTCTCAATCATTCTGATCCACTGCGCTGTTAATCGACCTCCTCTGTGTTTACCATTCATTCATTTTACGGTTTTTAGGTCGCAGACACTTCCAACTCCTTTCCTACTTACTATGTGTACGCTAGCTCCCTGCTCAACACGATCCCATCTTCGTCCTACGTCGTCCCAAACCCACGCTTCGTACACCATTCCCCTTTGCATTTGCGCTTGGACGTTCGGCTGGCTCTTTACCACGAGGGAGCAAAGTTTGGTGAAGCAAAACAGCCCGGAGGAAAGGGCCGAAGCATACAAGAAAAAATGCTTCAAAAACATGGTCATTGACTAGACTAGGGAAAGACGATGAAGCTGGACGCTGAAGGATGGGTGATGGACATGGGACACCCTTCTCCCATCGAGATATGACGATTGCACGTTCCTCCTGAGTGCAAAATTACGTCGATGATGTGAGAGCACACGACAAGTTCCCATTTCTTTGCTGTCAGGTTTGGATTTCTCTCCCACCGATCGATCTCCTGGGTCCTATTGCGAATAGTTCGTATAAAAGATCTTCTGAGGCAACCAGGGACAACTCAGACTTGGCCCTTGTTTAATCGATCTCGAACTGCATGCATATCTCCCCACGGCGGTCGAAAGTAAGTATCTCTTGTTGAACAAGAGATGTCTCGGGCATTCCCTGATACTCAAACTTAAATTGATCTCCCATTTTTATTCTGTTGTTGGAGATGGTGGATGGCATGCTGAGACGTCCTGGCCATTGGGTCCTACTGAAAACGGTCCCTACTACCAATCGATCCTGTCTCTGCCGGATATTCGAACGGATCCGCGGATGTCCAGCCCGCGCCCATGTGGGAGATTCTCTTTTTCTGGTGCAGGTAGATTCCGAATTACTTAGCTCTCAACAATGTGCTAAGGCTCATTCAATCGAGTATCACTATACACACCAGTATTAATCCATGGGCCCTCATGTCTTATCGGTGTAGCAACAATCATGATACAGTGTGCGCCGGGTTGGAGCTCTCATGCTCTCTCTGGGCATGCACAGAGTTCAAGAAATCGAATTTGTACATGAGACATATGGCGAAGGCTGAGGCTGCGAGGCGTATATATGCTAGGGGTCTCTCGCTGATAGTGGACCTTCTTTCTTAAATCCTTCCTGAACGTCGTCGCAAGGATTGGACTATGAGTCATAGTCAATCGATGTCATACTCTATGACATCGATTGAATGGAGCATGGCAGTTGGGATTAAGAATCCTGAGAAACGACGCCGCGCCGTGGATGGGAGTGGGATTGATCTCATTTTCCCAAACGTCGAGGTAGGAACTGATATGCAGGATCGACATCCGAGTGGGAAGTCCCACGGTTGAACGGGACTGATGGCATCGATAAGCGGGGCCTAGGATGTGCCCGCACAGTGTAGACTGTTCATATTTATCTTGTGCACAGTAATTTTGAGGTGCCCAAACACAGCTCTCTGTTGTACTTAGTTGAGTGCGGTGTGTAGAGAGTAGACTGCTTCACTGTAAAATGTGGTGCACTAACGGCGTGCTGCACAATGTACAATAGATGTGTACTTTTCTGGCACACTGTGTACATTTTTACAGTTCCTGTTCAAAAATGGCTGTACTAGCTCTAGTTTATTGGCACCTGCAACACACTCCAAGCTGCATGGTTCCTGTACATAATTTATGACGAAAAAAGCTTTTATAGCAAGCAGAGTCGGGACAGCCATCGATGTATAACAAGAGAAAAGAGGGAAGGGAGAGAAAAAACAGGGAAGGAGAAGGGAAACAAATATGTACCTCTCGTGTCCCTCCCTGTGTGTTACACATGTAACCGTCCATCTGCGCAGGTGCGCTCGTGTGCGCTCGTGTGAGCTTGAGGAGGTCGGCAGGGACGGTGCGCATGCGCAATTCGGGCGCGGCGCATGTGTTGCGGAAGCGGATGGGCTGCGGTGTGCGTCAGCGTGTTTGCATATGATGGACAAAAAGAATAGAAGGGAGGGGAGGTAAGGGACGCGCTTGCGCATCTCCTCAGGGGCGTTGCGCAACTCCTGTGAACGAGTCACAAAGGGTGCAGGGAAAGGGCTGGGATGGGATGAAAGAAAAGCCTTGAAAAGGAGGGGCATTGCGAATTGATTAATATTGCGTACGTAGGTGCGCGACTCGGTGCGGCCGCGTGTTGTTGGCGCTGGTGTGCGCGTGAACGAGGCTTCTGTCGTGTCATCCACGTCGAGCCGCTGGGTACGAGGAGAGAAGGAGACGTACGGTCCAGTGTTGCGGCTTAAGCCCTTATTAAGGGCTGAAATTTTTGTTAAGGCCTTAACACCTTAATATAGCCTTAATAAGGGTACCCTTAATTAAGGCCTAATCCAAGTTTCCCACGGTCCTTGCGGGCGGAAGACACCGAACCCAAAGCAACACGCATGTTTTTTTCGGACCTTTATTTGAGGTGCTATTCTATTGTTTGCAAGTCCAGTTGTAACCGGAACCACTTGAGAGCGGTAACGGTCTCGCCAAAGCACTACCAAGAAAGTTTACCATCAATTTACCATGTTAAGGGTTAAATAAGGGCTTAAGAAGTTTTCCTGGCGATGTTAGGCCCTAATATTAAGGCCTTATTAAGGGCTACCCTTAATTAGGCCCTAACCCTTAACCGCAACACTGGACGTACCAGCACGCATCACTGAAATCATGAAAACACTGATCGGAATTCTCCGATTTCCGACTCCGAGGCTTGATGTCCGAGATCAGCCGGTATATCTTGGTTTTGATTCGCTGAGGGTTAACTCATTTTGGGGTGCGTCCCCATCCGAGTTAACTTGGTTTTCGCCCATCAGCACTACAACAATCTCCGCTTGATATATGACACTCGTTGGCATTTTGGTGGGTTTTCGGGTGGAATTGAGGCAGGAAAAGTGGTCTACATTGGATGCAAGGTATGCTACAATCTCCCTCTCTTTTCTCTTTTTTCTTTCCTTTCTCCTCTTGATAAAACTTGGTAAATTCCCCCGGACAACAGACATAAACCATGAGCCATTAGTAGGGCCATTCGGGCTATTACATGACTATTTACTACTACTAGGTATGATTGACTACAGAAGGAGTGTAACTAAAGTGCTAATACTGCACTGTTCAAAAGCAGTGGTGCAAAACCCGTACTGATTACCTGAGTTATGTACTTTGCTCGGGCCACCGGTTAGACTACGTGAAAATTCTGATTCACGTAGTTTCAAGGTGAAACCAAATTTTCACGTATTTTTGCTCTCCCTCGAGTGGATTCACTATGTTTTCACGTCATATCGTGAACTGTCTTCACGTCTTTTTGGGGTGAAATGCAAAATTCACGTCTTTGTGGGGTGAATTTCACCCATTCTGTTTTCCACAGTGCTCACAGCGTCTCCGCCTGAATCGTGGAGCGGATGACGAGGTCAGACAAGGCAGAGCGGTATGACACGTCACATCAATGGCAAACGAGGACAAAAGCAAGATACGTGGCATGGCCTCAGCTTGAAACAATGCGGATGTCATTCACAATATACGGAAGACACGACATTAACCGTTTTAATTGGGGCGCACATTCTGTGTCCGTGCTCCGCCCCAGACAAAGTGTTCCGACTCGCGCGCAAAATAAAACCGGAGCCGACTCTCTCGCGCAAAAACTGTTAGCCTTTAAGTTTCTGCATGAACCGGATGGAGCCATTCGGTCCCGAGTACCACTACAGTTCGTTGAGTAGAGAAAAATCAGCACAGAAGCGGTTTATATGTCTAATTGCATCGTGGAAATTAGGTGTAATCAGAGTCAAACCGACAGGGAACAGTATATACAGTGGCAGTCATAGGTCGGACACCTGCATTTTGTAACAACTGTGATGGATGGCCCAGGAAGCCAAGGTCAGTGTCAAGGTGTTTTTAGCCCTGTGTTTGCTTGAAGGTTCAATGTTCACCACGCACCCTTCCGTTGGTGCCTCGTGGACTTCTTATGATGCCCTCCCCTCCCTATGCTTGTATCACTGCACCTCTTTACAGTAATCTCGGACCAGGGCCTCGTTTGTTCAAGTGGCGAACTTTCAACATGCCGGATATCGCCGATCGCCAGGCCACACCGGGTGAACATCCAGTCTACTACGCAGAAAATTCCACAGTCAGGAGAAGACTGAGCAGAGGTGAATCAAATTACTAAAGTATACAGCATAGACCTTTTGCGTCCGAATAAACCATCGATTCGTTTAACTACACCAAAGAGGCACCGTATTTCTGTCTTCAACAGGCATGGACTTCAGATGACCCATCTTCCGCTGCAAATTCAAGCGCGGTGCCTTGATTATTGACTCCGGATTCCGGCAGACGGTCCTGGAGGAATCAAGAGTGGCAGTTCTTTGCGGGGAGCAAAGAGGGCGGGACTGGCTTGCACTTTATTTTGCGTGCGGTTCGGATTTACCTAGGGCGGGGCAAGGATCCCCTCCCATCCGCGCCCCAAACGGAATCCAGAATCCATGAAGGATCGGGTGTATTCCGCGAAAAATTTGCCAAAAGACTGGTAAATAATGTATGGGGCGGGCGATTGAAGCAATTGGATTAAAGGCACATTTGGACCGCCATAAGCTACCAACGGAAGTGACGCATCTGCCACACGCTGACAAGAAGAAAAATGGCGGACGTGGTCTGACTGAGCCAAATTGCATTATTGTGTTCAATCTGGGAACGCCACGTCACACTTCCTCAGAGCCTCCACGTCACCTAGGGCACCTAAGGAGCCTCCATTTTGGTCACGTGTCGGACCTCTTAGGTACCTTTCTCTGTAGGAGCTAAAGGTACCTAAGAGGTACCCCTCCATGGAGCCCGGAAAAATGTTTATTTTTGGTCTGTGTGTCACCCACCTTTCCCGCCCTCCCTGACGCATTATATGTCACTGCGGCGTGCTCGCTCTTGTCGTTTGTGGTGGCTGCCTATAGTGCTCAAAATGCTGGTTGCGGCACAGAGAGCTCTTTGAAGCCTGTTAGAAGGACTGTGTCTAGCACCATGCAGTAGAAGCTGAAGAAAATAGCCGTAGTATGAGTAACAAAATATCCGAAAGTCAACGGAGGCCACCGTGTGTCGCGGCGTGACTCTCCAAGGGCCTCTAGCTACGCTGCTGCCTAACTCAGGAACATGGGATGGTTACCTGTCTGATTGGTTTGTCGATTGTGGCAACCGAAACAGATACAGCGATTCCAGAATAATGGTGGAGGCCACCGACACGGAAAATGGTCCATAGCGGTTGACGTCGTAATAAGTTGAACCGTGAGAATTCCCTGTTAAGTACTCGGAATGATCCAATTTTCGACCGGCAGTCCCAGGGATGAGCTTCAGGAAATTGGTAATCATTGGACGGAGGGCACCATTGGAACGCTGGATTGCTTTTTGACCAGAGAAGCACCGGAACGGAGGTCACCCTTGGTGGGCATGCCCTCGATCGGGAATTATTTGAACAGCTCGCGATTGCTTCGGGATAAAGCTGAGAGCAGACCACCAGTCCCGGTCAACGCGTTGTCTCAGCAGCGCGCACCGCCGGAACAGGGGAACCACCAAGATTACGCTCAAATGTTAAAGAGCATGTTGCAAGGCGGCGCTCGGAGGAAACATACGCGATTGCAAGGGGCCTACTTTGTGCTCATCCTCCATGCCTCCATTTCTCAGGCCTCCGCTTGTATGCCTCCCCTCCCTCCGTCTCCAAGGCCTCCACACCACCATCCCACCAAGTCTCGGTCATTCACGTAACGGCGATCAACCAATCGGATGGCGAATAAACGTTGGTGGAATCTGTTTATTTTCTGTTCCACCCGGAGCTTAGGTTTAGCTTCAGAATAAAATACACAAATTAGACTTGACCCTTGCCCGGTGCCTCCTGAATTTAGTTCCTGTTTTTCGGAAGCCTGTACTGATTGGTATCTTGTGCGTGAACAATTCGAACCAAAAGACACGGTCGGTTTCGTTACAAGTTTGACTTTAGCACCCACTTGCTTCATACATCCGTTACGCACCGCTCGTGTCTGACCTTCCGATGATCTAACAATGTCCTGCTATCTCCCGGACTGTATCTCAGCCCCAGAAATCCTGGGTTGCATGCGGACTTGACACTTACAGCCTCTGAACGGTGGCCTCCATGATCAGGATTTAACCGACAAATCTGAATCTTGATCAAGTTGTATCACTATCGTCGTGATAAGTGGACATCCCCTGTTCAAATCGGGGGTTCAAGATTTTTTCTTGCTTTACCACTGCACTCAACTGATCAAGCCCGTGGCCTCCGAACATCCGACACGCAGTGTAAATTCATGGTACACAAGGGAACAAAAATATACACACTTCGACCAACGGCACACTTTGCAACAACAGCTTTGATTTGCTGAACCAGCATCTACTCATCTGTCACTCTGACCATCGACATGGTGGCCTCTTGTGCTGGCGTTCCCAGCCGTTCAGAACGACTCAGGGCCACCTCGAGCCTATTATTCACTGGTTCGGTGAATACATCATCGATTGAAGGAAGCGCCGCCATCGGAAACTGAACAGTGTAGTCGGTGACCACCGGGGCAATTTGGTCGTTTGATATCGATGCCGGGTGTAACTACTATGATTTTGAATATAAAAATTCCATCGGTACGTGTCCAGCTTTGAAACCATCGCATCCAGTCATTGTTCTAATTTATTGCGAGGCGAGGAGGCCTCCACCCCGGCTGCATTGAGTACCCCAGACGCAGTGCGCGCAACTACAAGAGGTCTGGTGGTCACTAACACTCGTTTTTCTTACCAGAGATGTTCGGCAGCGGCTTACGGCCCCGGCGGGGTCAATAATGCGGTATGCAATGGCGTGTGGTGGCCTCGGTTGACTTTCAACACAACCTTTGGCATGCTTCTTGAGCTGCTACCATGACAGGGTTGCAAAACATCTCGTTGTAGTATGTAGATAATTTCTGTGTATCGCCCTGGCACCAACGAGTGTTTGAACACGGCATAGGAGGCCACCACAAATCTAAAGGAGCCGCTCCGCCGCGCGCCGTGATGCATCATCAGTGCCATAGAGGCCGGAAAAGGTACCAGACGGATCACCCAAAAATAGCTGGTTGGGCAGCCTCCAACGGAGGGGTACCTCTTAGGTACCTTTAGCTCCTACAGAGAAAGGTACCTAAGAGGTCCAACACGTGACCAAAATGGAGGCTCCCTAGGTCAGCAACGGAAACAGGCGTGGCGGAATAAATGGGGATGTTGAGATGTTACGATGGTGAGATGTTAACGGAAGAATCAAAAGTCTTGGCAAACCAGCAGAGGATAGAAAGGAACGATTCTAAAAATAAATTTTTAGGACTCGTAACCAATCTCACCGATCTCCGAGTCATCTCAGCCCTGTTTCTTCCCCGGCCGTGCCACGTCAGATTCGCTGCGCCGGCATTTCTGCGCCTATATCGGGCCAGCGTCATATGTCGTGCTCTGTCGTGCTTGCACAAACCGTTTCAACATCTGATTTGAACCGCCCCGACTCGGACAGGTTTCGACTTTGAACCACAAGCTTAAACCAGGAATCGATTGATTTCGCTATCTGATCCTTGGTCACAAGGCATCCCTCGTCATTCGCCCGAAGCATGTAACCTCTTTCAGGAATGCGAGAGCGTCGTCGTGGAGCAGCGCTGCCTTGGCAGAAATGACCCGCCAATGACGTAGCCGGCGAACCAAGGCCGTTTTTGGACTTTTGGGATCCTATATAAGGGGAACCAGTGCACGAGAGAAATCCAACACCCAACCACAAACCAAACTCATCTACCCACCCAAACCCATCCACTAAATCATCATGTCTTCAGGCCCCGAGTACGCAGTTTTACCCGTTTCCCTCCTCGCCATCTTATTCTAATCTACTTTCTGTTTGCAGTAAGACCACCGGCCAGTACCACAGCACCAAGGGTACCGTCGTCGAGACCGTACGTCCTTTTCCTTCTTCAACTCCGCATCGATTCCCGATACTGAACAAATAATTTTACGCAGATTGGCAACCTCACGGGCGCCACTTCATGGCAACAATCTGGAAAGGAGGAGCACGCTGCCGGCGAGGCAGAGTACAAAGCCGCCCAGGCCCAAGGCTACGTCGAGGGCACCGGCGACCGACTTGAGGGCAAGAAGGACAGCATCGTTGGTGCCATCACCGGCGACAAGTCCCAGCAAGCGCAGGGCAACGTCCAACACGACAAAGGACAGGCGCAGCAGGAGATCAACAAGCCCACTTAAATGCATTGACACGGAAATCTAAGCAATGTATTTTACTGTACACCCCATCTATTAAATAACAACTATCCTGCTATCGCCTTTCTGTGTGCGTCAGATATTTTCGTCGAACTTTGTTGCGAATGCATAGTCGCGTGGGAGTTGGAGAACGCGCTTCCCTAGATCATCCTTAATTTCGTTTATTTCTTCTCCAGCGGCTCGAAGTACATTGATTTCAATGCTCTGGTTCAGAAGCAGCGTACCTTGATTCTTCGAACTCCATTGAGGAAATACTCTCTGGTTGAGGAAATACTCTCTGGTCTGCGGTTGAAACCGCTGTACGGGTTTCAAGAAGTTCCAACAACCATGCGTATAGCGGGCTGTTAGAATTTAGCGGCGTAGACGCGACACTGGGCGAGCTCATGAGTGACAAGCCAAGAATGGACGTCAGTCCCTGAAACACATGAGACCCGAATATATCAATTTTCGGGGGAGAAATGCACACAGTGGGGCCCGTAATGCCTTGGAAGTTGAAGTTGGTAATGCCACAGAACAAGTGAGTACCCATGAACGTGGATGTTCGGGTCGGCGGTGCGTCGGTCAGACGCAGCCGAATGAAAAGGCTATCGAATGTTCACGAGTAGACTAAAAAAAGCAAATTACCGAACTTTGGAAAGCAAAGACCACGGAGACGCCCTTATTTGCCCATGCTTGCCCATCAGGGCGTACGCGTCAAGCTCACGTGACGGGATCAGCTCTTCGCGAAAACCACCAACTTCAAGCGCTACAAGGGCAAGGTCCTTTCCCCTGCGGCTGATTGCTTATCCATGCACAGATGCTACCCAGATTGACTCAACTGTTATCCACCAACGACCCCCTCTCGATTGAGACTCAGTGAGTCGAGTCCGAAATGCCACTGCAGCTGGCAGCCTGGCACTGCTTATCTGCGACCGTCGAGGGGAAACCACGGTGGCCGCATTGGATGACCAGATCCACGAGCTGGAGTGTACGCTCGCACCTTTAGTCCGAAAGCGCAACGAAGCAGCCGAAAATCTGCGACGAAATCGAGCGATTCTATCCCCAGTCCGGCGTGTGCCAGCGGAATTGGTCTGCGAGATATTCGCGTCGGCGGCACGCGACAATAACTAATATGGATCCGCGACCGCGCCGCGTGCTCGCTTCGAATCCGATTATTTTTATTTTTATTTTTCAGAACTGCACGTGACCCGGTGGCATAGGCGGCGAGTCTGAAACACAGTCAATTCAGCATCAATCGACCTGTACTTTTGCATTATTGGAGCTTTACCCTACAACATTCATAATCCGGGAGATGGAGTCCATCGGGCTCGGTTTGAATGAGCTTGAAGGCTTTCTTTCTCGGCGTCGAATGCCATCAAAAAGCCACGGCGAATTTGTTCTTGTTTGCGGTCTGGGTGCAGCCCTTTAGCGAATAATTGCTCGCTTCGCTCGCAATAAAGATGCAGACGAAGGAAATACGCCTTCTTGGTATCTTGGCTAGATTTGCCGGGCTTGGAGAATCTCCGCGCTGGCGTATTCGGCCATTTGGAGCTCCATCACGGTTCCCTCCCTCCCTTCTCCGTTTGACCGGTACATGACCGGTCCATGGCCGAATCCCAACTCTTCCGCTCAGCTCACGCACTCCTGGCGGTTTATTGTGCCGCGCTCGATCACGATAATTCTCCCAATCCCCTCGTTCTGGATTTGGTGCTCGCGCAATGTCGCGGCTGGAAGACGTTGTTCCTGAATATTCGGAACCTGACGATTTCCCTCGCTTGGTTACGCCCTGTGGATAGCTGCCTTCTTTCGTTGGAGAAGTTAGACAGCGTTCGCGCAATCCCAGATGTTTTTTTGGATCCGGCCCAAACTTGCGCAAGGTCGTCCTCCCCGCTTGGGATCACACACGGTCGCCTAGATTTCGCATTCCCTGTGGGCAGACAACCCACTACCGCGGTACTACGCTCATGTCTAAGAGCGATATACCAACTCCGCTTGGATTTACACAACCTCACATATTCGGTGGGAGCGCGGGGCGCCTATGGGAAAAGCTACCGCCCACCACAAAGAGTCCTGAGACGTAACGTAAAACCTGAACCCATCTTTTGCTAAAACCGGTGGGAGCTCGACCGCCATCTGAGGCGTTTTCCCGCTCACTAGCAATGCCAAGTACTATCTACGGACAACAAATGTACCCAGGGACTCATCTATCCTGTCTCGAATAAGGTTTTCTGACCAGCACCAGCATATAACCATCTTCCACCAAGCACGTTCGAGGGTATGGATTTTTTTTGTCCTGCGATTTATCCTAATGTATCGTGGAGCTGTGTGGTTCGGGAACCCTGTACCTAAGATTTGGGATGCGTATTGCTCTCTCACCTCCCTGGAATGTCCCAAATGGAGGGAAATATCCATTATTCAGGATTTCAACCAGAAGTTGAACCATCGATCACATCAGTCGCCAAAGTGTCCACAATGGTAAACTAAGCACAACAAACTTTGTTTTTCATTCCCACACCGCCATGTCTTCAAGCGTCCACGACCCCGGGTACCACAGCGATACGGGACCAAGGGACAATCCGACAGTGGCGAACTTCCAAGAGAGGCGGCCCGTGAAAACGGCCACCATCAACGCAGAGGGGTGAGTCGTTGGGACAGCGGACGACACCGTGACGCCATGCTGACGGTCCCCAACTCTTGCAAAGGTACGACCCACGACACCACCGGGCCCTCAACCGCGAAGGTAGGGCCATCTGCAGGATCGCAGCGGCCCACGGGTGGTCGGCCACGGCCATCGGGAAAATATTCAACGTCGCTAGCAAACAGATCGACAAAGCTATCAAGAATAACTACTCACCCCCGGATGACACGTCTGGAGACTACGCTGTCGTAACAAAGGAGCTTGCAGAGATCTTTCCCAAGATTGAGGTGCGTCAACGCCGACGATTGGGCTCCGTTCTTCGCTGACGACGGGAATACGCACAGCGTGACATCGACTCCGACGGTCCAGAATCCAGTACAGAGATGGAAAGGGTTGAGGTATAGCATGATGTGACATCCGTCGAAAAGAGATCTAACCGTGTTGCAAAGCGCTCATTGAGCCCATTATTTGTGAACAGCACGCTTCATCTATTTAGCCACTGGACTGATTCCACTTTTTAGACACCGCCGCCTGAGGGACGCACAGACAATGTCCCACAGACGGTCAAGAAGCGAAACCCCCCTAGAGGAGGAACTCAGTCTCGGGTGAATGTCACCTCTCCTTTCTATCAGCGGCTTAGGCTTACATGATTGCCCACTGGCAGTGTGGGATTCAAGACTCGGACCGTACGGTCTGTTCACCCATCATCCTCGTCTTTGAGTATTATTTACCCATCCAATTGGGCAGTTGTCGAGCAGCCCATCTGACTCTGGCGATACACCCACGAAATTTACGACCGCGGACGATTCTGACTACCATAGCGATACTGGGGCGAAAGAGAATCCAACGGTGTTCAACTTTGAACACAAACAGCCCGTGAAAGCTAGCAGTCGGCCCGTCGGGTAAGCTCGATGCTTCCAATACTGTGCGGCTACGATTGAAAAATGGCGTAAGATACCACCATCGCGTCCTTAACCGTGAGGGCCGCGCTATTTGCAGAATCGTCGCGGCGCACGGCTGGATAGCCACTGATATAGCCCAGATCTTCAGCCTACCCCCTAGACCGATCAGGAAGGCCATCAAGAATGAGTATGTGCCTCCGGACAACGTCAGCAAAGACTATATCGTCGTCACGAAAGAGTTGGTGGGGAAGTTCCCGAAAAAGTCCCGCGATGAGGGCGAAGATTCTGAGGTGTGCAGAACCAAATACTCATCGAATATCGTGCTGACCATCCTTACCAGCGTTCCTCCAGCTCCTTAGTCGTGAGTGTAATGACTCTTTAACCACCCGCGGGGGATCTCAGTTTTTCCTTAGCCCGTTGAGAATCCAAAGGGGGCCAAGGAGACAGAGAAGGTGAGCAATAATAAGGAACCGAGCAGTCGGCTCACAAGAGGTGCCTCATCAGACTGCCGAAAAGACACGCCACACCTGCGGGCGGAACCAATCCCGGGTGAGTGCGACGCCCTTTCGACGGTGTCAGTACTTACTTGTTTCAGATCCAGCCGGAAGCCTTGCGAGTTCGTGTACTCACCATTGTAGCCTTCGCATACTCATTCAAGCAACTCTAGTCAAGCAAACCGTCTGGCTCGAGCCATGCATTGAAGCCCAAGGTGCGCCTAGTTCCTTCGCAGCTCCTGAAAACTAATTTGCCTATGCAGAGCTCGGGCCCGCCGGCACGAGTCCAACCCCGGCGGGAGCGTGCCGCTCCAGCTGATCCTCTGGTCTCTTTTCTAAAGAATGTTATGGGTCTTGATATGTCGAAACACTCGGCCCTTTTCGTGGCGCGCGGATTTGAAAATGTCGCAGTCCTCCGCACGATCGCGGAGCTGGAAGAAGACACCTTGCGCAGCACGCTGAGGCGCGTCTTGACCGGAAGCGCGGAGGAGCTCGGGGGCAACAAAGGATTGACAGAACTGGAATTGGTGATGTTGGAGACTGCGATGAAAAAGCTGGTGTGATTGGCTGCTGCAGCTGTTGGTTTTCTTTCTTGTAAATGGGGCACAGTGACTAGTAATCCGACGAACGATTTTTCTTGCCTGTTTGTATATAGACGTGCTCTAACAATCTCGCTGTCTGAACTAATTCAAATGAAGATTAGGTGTCAGAAAGGGCTTCCAATGACTTTGACAGTGCTTTTCAACGCAAGTCAAGTGAAGGTTGTCGCTCATGGGATACAGCCAGGAATGCCATTCGATTTTAAGTCCAGCCGATGCCGAACCGGCACCTTCGGTGATCTCGGAGATGTTCGACCCCGCAAATTTGTTGGAAAAAAAATTGAACCAGTGATAGTTCGGGCCAACTGAATTCTCACGATCTATAACTGTACGAAAACACTCTGAGGAGACTGTTTTGCTTCTAATGTATCCCTTCCTCGCCCCCCGTTCGACGGCCTGGCGGACTGGCCTTTGTATTCAAACAAAAGGAGAAACAGATCCGGTGGAGCGCGGTTGAATGAAAGGGGATTTGCGACTGTGCCTTGTGCATCAAGAAAAAGTAACAATCAAATACTTGTAAGCACAAAGCATTCGCCAAAAGAGGTGCTCAATCGGCGTCAAGTACGCCGGGTAATAGCAAGCGGAAGCATGAGAACCGTAGCCCTTAGCGTCCGCTCTCTTCATCATCGTCCTCGTTATTCTGCTCATCCCACCCTTCCATCACTTTCGCGTGATCGTACTCTTTCTCCGTGTTTGCGCCGGGCCCCGCCCCCACTTCCACCACCTGCTCATCCTCCTGACGTGCCCTCGCCTCCGCCAGCCCATCGCGCTGCATCGCAAAGCCGATCTCCTCATTCACCTCCTGCGTCGTCGAAAACGTCGTAACAGGCAGCATACCCTCGCTGGGGCCGAGCGTCAGACGGAACTCGCGCTCGAACTGGCCGCGGATCTGCGCAACGGTGAGGTTGACGAAGCCCGCACGCTGCTGGCCGCGCAGCAGGTTGAACATCTTGCGCACGGCGACGGGGTCGCCTGAGGCGAAGGCGCGGCGGCGTGCGACTAGGAAGACTACGCGCACTACGGGGTGGTATAAGACGGTAAGTATTAAGTTATGGATAGGACAAGGAAGAAAAAGACGCACTGCCTGGTTCCTGAATGCGGATGGAACGCGTGCAGCCTGGCGTAGTGTCGAACTACAAAACAGATTGTCAATAAATAATGTCAAAAGGAATGAAGCCAGAGCCGGGAGGCGTACATGGTAGTCTCTGCCATACGAATCCGGCTTGGAGAGGTACATGATCTGCCGCCACAGCGCGGGGCTGCGCACATATCCTTCTTTGGGTGCCGGGCAGCCGATGAATTGGGGTGGCGCCTCAGGCTTCGGGGTTACGAGCGCCGGATCGAATCTCGTTGGGCGGGTGCGGCAAAGCCTCTTATGTTCGCGCCAATCGCGGGTTTGGCATTCGCTGGGAGAGAGTAGGAGAATGGCCCATATCGCATATTGGAAGGCGGCGACACACCTAGAACAATACGATACCAGCTTACACGCGCTGCACATCCGGAGCGTGATGCCGTCCGCAGTTGTAGCACGGCAGGAAAAACAAGCCAGGCGCTGGTTGGCTTCCTGCTCCTCTTTTATGGATATTTTGGGGGCGGGCTTCCCGGCCTGCATGCAAATAAAATCATCCATCACGGTTAGTTCAATGCGGTGGGGGGAGGGACGTACATAAGCCTCGAGGATGCAGATGAGCGCCTGCACGATATACAAGCTGCGCTGTACCATGCGAAGATGGCCGAAGGCGCGCAGGTCGTCCGGGGTCCCGGGGTTGGTGTAGCGACTGTACTCGCGCTCGACGGCGGGATGGGAGAAAAGGTAGAGGGATTTGACGCGAAGGTTCCCGGTGGGATCATGCGCAACGATGGCCTTGAGCTAATCAAAGAGAACGAAAATAATGAATCGCACTGAAATCGAAAAAGGAACCATCCGACTGACGAGATTGATGAGGTTGTACTCTCCGTCGCCTATGAGGCCGAAGAGTGACATCTCGGGACAATCAAACCGACTCTTCTCGCGCGCCTTGAATGCTGCGTGGACCAGCCCCTCCAGTACCAGACACTGCTTCGTCCCTTCCTCCAGGTTCGTCCCTTTCTCCAGTGCCATCCACGCGGCCTCAAAGTCACGGTCAACGAGCTCTTCAATCGCCAGCGCCACGAGCACTCCTTCCGATTCCAGAAGCGCCTTGCTCGTCGCCGCAATGTCCTGGTTGCAACGCCGGAGATTTCCTATGTACGAAATCAACTCGAAATCGTAGTTCTCGCGCTTCCAGGTGGCCAGATCTGCGTTGGGTCCGTATTTCCGGAGACAAGCACGCTCGAAATGGAAGTTCCAGTCCTCAGGCCAGAGTTGTTTGCTTGGAATTCCGAGCTCCTTCGGAGGGGAAAGATGTTTTTGTAAGAGGTCATGGTAGAGATAACTGCGTAGCACGCTTTCGACGCCATCGCGGTCTGTTTCATCGGGGGCCGGCTCCGAGCTCGGAGACGACATGGTGTAGTTGGTATTTGGATGTCGGAAAGGGAGGAGGAAAAGAAGCTCGGATTTGATGCTGTCTGGCCGTGTTTGGGGCAAGGAACGATGCAAATACCCGGCGCCTCGACGCTGAGATTACCTATATATTACGTAGCGCAACTCCATGGTCTCTCAGGAGGGAGCCATATACTTGAGAAAACGAATCGATATGGACAAGACTGTGCCTACAATCTTGTCAATTTAGGCAGTCTTGTCAATGGCTAGTCGCAGCCTGGGGTAAAAGATTGCAAGACGATCAGTAAGCTAGGGGATTTTCTTTCTGCCAAGGACAGATCTGGAGGCACCAAACGAGATCGCGTTTTGTGAGTCAGCAGCTCCAAATCATGGAGATAAATCACTGCGAGGTCCCATTAACGAGCGCATTACACAAATAATCAACAGAACCTTTTATAATCGGAAATGCAGCCCGCCAGGCAGCCCTTTTTGCTCAAGAGGAATCCTGGAGCTGCAATTCAAATTTCACTGGCCCTGTGGGCCACGCAGCGCAGTCGCAACTTCAGGCCGCTCGCCCCGGACCAGGGGGTATTCTTCCGAAGCAGGGATTGTGTGAGCGCTCGCGAAGTGAGTAAACCCAGTCTGGATGAGGGCGAGGGTGACCGTGAGAATTGGGCGATGGTGAGCGTAAAGCGATGCGTTTTGTTTGTTCCGGTTATCTTGATAACATTGTAGGCAAACACGACCCTCAATTATTTTCTCTTCTCACCCCCATCTCACTTGGGCACATGTCACACACCGTCTGCAACCCGATTGTCCCGTGGCTAGGGGGGCTGCATATCTGTCAGGCGCTGTAGATGAAAATGGACGGTCCACGTAAGGTGAGACTCGACACTGCCTTCTTATTAATCTTTTATCCTCCCCCGGGCCCTGGCTACGATGATTATATTTCAGAATCGCAACGAACGTCTGTTATGAAATTAACCTCCGTTTCTGAGCCGCCTCATCCTTCTTCTGCTCTCTGTTTTCTAAAAATCTTCGCTGATTTTTTCGCCCACAGTGCTCGCCCTTTTTTCCTCGCTCACCATGTGTCGTGCACCTTCAGCCCTGGCCTGACCGTTATTAAACGGGTATCCGGATCCATACAAGGTGGGACTCTAATTTGATTCCCTTCACCCCATCCCCTCTTTCCTGTGGCTGCGATGATCATATTTCAGAATCGCAACGAACGTCTGGTATGAAATTAACCTCTGTTTCTGAGCCACTTCACATTTTTCTTTGTCGTATGCGCTCCGTTTGAGAGACGTGATCGCTGATTCTTTCACCTACACCGCCAATCGAGATCTTTATTTTTCAGATATTTCGTCTGGATATCTGAGAAATGTCGGTCCAAAACATTTTCAACAGGTATCGAGGACATTTTTGAGACATTTTGGGGAAAATATCACGATAACATTACATACATGTCCTCCGGATGTGTTCGAAACCTCACCCACATATTTACTGGAAATGTTTTGAATGCTCAAATACCCACCACCGGAGAAGCCACCGACGGAGGATCAAGTGTTGTCCAGACGCGTCCAATTTTGGCAACCCGAGCTTGAAAGGATCTCGATTCTCGACGACTCATGCGAGCCGCCGCGGCAGCATCACAGCGCCCAGAATCACTCCGAGTCGAGCGCGGTTTTTAAGCACCTGCAACGGCCGATTAGTTGGAATCATCGACGATAAAAAGCAAAACCCATTCCAAATGTACGAGACAAAAACCTGGCAAAAGCCTGGTCAGATGCGCTGAGAAGGAACTTCCAGTTGGCGCCAGTCGGGACAGTTAATCAAGGTCCGTGCGCGTGTTTGTACTTGTATATCATCACGTGCATGTTGCTCGACGTTTTGCTCTTTCTCTTCTCCTCCCGTCTTCGCCACCTGCCCTGGTCTGCAGTTCGACATCCGACCTTTTCAAGTCCAGCTGCCAACGTCCAGCTGCCAACCAGCCATTCTATTGCGACGAGCACTGGGCGCTCCGATACTTCAAGCAGTTCAACGAGCAACATCCCCTCAATTCTTACACTCCACGTCGACCCTCATCCCCCGTCTCCTCCCGCAACTCAAGGCGGCAATACAGCTCAAGCCTACATCCAGAACTGCTTCGGTCGCTTTTGCTGCTGCAACCTGACTGTCAAAAGCGTGTCCGTGTCTTCTCAAGGCTCACGACGATGGATCAAGTGACAAGGATGCTCAATCCTCAAGGCTTTTCAAAGATGTGTCAAATTGTCTCACCATCCTTCCTACCAACCGGGATACCATTTTCGTCCGGACTTGTGCATGCCACGACACCTCTTCGGCGCGGAAAAGTGGGGCGAGCAGACGGAGACGTTGGGGGCAAAGCGGAGGGAATTGTGGTGATCCTGGAGGTGCGTGCCGTGTTGCCCAATATCTTCAGATACATTTCCTGACTTCGGCACCCCCAGCATGACCCTTAAAGCAATGCCGCAGCTCGACATCTCGCTCGCGCCGCAGAACGACGTGCGCCGCACAACCCTGTCGCTCTCGCCCCGCATCGAGACAAACGTGTCCATCTGTGTGCGTCGAGCTCTGTCGGTAAGTGTCTTTTCTTTCTCCGACTTTACATGTCTAATCTGGCGCTGATCAGCCCTGGGTGCCCGACCGATAATGCTGGTTCGCAGGTGAGGTTTACCGGCTACCGGTGCTCCCACAGTTTCATCAGCTTGTTATCAAAGTCAAAGCCACCGGGGAATGTTTGGCAGCGCTGAGTGGAAAGAGCCCGCATTTTACTGTCGCCTGTTTTGTATGTATGTAGTCTTGGAATCACATTCTATCGATTCAATTTTGGTGCGAAATACATACTACTTCTCAGATTCAAAACATGTCTGCGCAACCTGGTAAAAATGTATGTCACAATGTCTTGTGGATATAGTTCTCAAAAAATCCTCCTGGGATTGACTTCGTAATGTTGTCACCATATCTCAGACAACATTGTACAAACATTTAACGCAACATATTTCTACGACATCCCATACGAACGGCGGTGTAGGTCCGCTCGAGCTCCAGTGCTGCCCAGTGCTGGCGCCGCACAGTCGTCGTATGATAAGTCACCGGGAGACGTCGGGTGGTGCGTACTGTGACTACGCGTGGGCTTATTCTCTCTCACATGTATCGCTCTTGCATCTCTTCAACAATGTCAGTTTTCGCTTCCAAATGTCATGAAACTCTTCATGTCGGTCCGACGCGCCATAGTAACAACTAGGAGTTCCCCGTGGTACCCCACGGTTTCCCTTGTTTCCAAAAGACGCCGCTCGCCGTCGGTCTTCAGTTGACTCCACATTTTGTGCAACGCAAGTGCCACCAACAGTTCGGCTGTTGCACATGGAATTTTCATCTGTCAAGCCATTCTGAAACTCGGACTCGTGGAAAATGATTAAATTGGTTTCACCCTGGTTTATTCTCAAGAGATTCATCCGACTCTCCCGTTCGTCGGCCGAGTCTGGCTCTAAATTCCCCGCGCTACGCTACGCTACGGCTATGGCCGGACGATTTATGGAACTTCTGTCCAGTCGACGTCCTCTCCTTTTTTTTGATGCTGGATATTTATCTGCCTTTCAGTGCTTTCCGTGCTCGTCGTTGCCCAGACTCCTCCATCCGCCCACTGAACTGATGGGATAGGATGCATTGCATGTTGATTTTGCGTTCACAAACTGCCGGAAATTTTGACCCAGGTATCCGACTCACCTCTGCCTTTCGCAAACTTGCTCCGCGGATCGCAGTCCTAAGGAAGGCGCAATCCCGTATTGCAACGACGACATCGACCATCTTCTTTTCTTTGCAGGGAATCATTCTGAAATTGTCGATGACTACAGCGTTTCATTCGGACCGTTAAAGTTGGCCAAACACGCGTTTTCATCGAGGACCTCCCGGAGCTCGATGCTAGGGCGGCTGAAAGTGCGCTTATCTTCACCAACTGTATTCCACCCGATTTGGTTTAATTAATGATTTCCTTGAACCTGCTGCTTATCAGATCTCCAGCTCCTCTGTTTCCAGGAGGTTTTCACGCAGGCTGGGGGCACGACGGCAACTTGGCCACTGTCTTTCTCCACCGCCAACTTCTTCAAATGCTGAGATTGAAGCGATCTCCAAGTTCTCCGCCCGGCAGACGTGTATCTGGATGTATCTACTTCCCCCGTTCCGTAGGGACGCCGCTGTCCCTTCGTCTTATTATGGCGCACAGACACATTTATTTCACAGCACTCCTCACAGCACCGTCATCGTAACCGCACCATTCTCTAGTCGCCGCCATCTACTCATAACAGATTCATTCGCAGCGTATGCGCTATGATCTCACCCTGACTATGGACACCCACCGCCGCCCCCCTCGAATCGTTCAGAATACCATGGAGGCCGTCGCCCGCATGGACTGGCTTGACCACCTCATTACGGTGACGAGGATGATCGGTGAACTTGCTCCTTTCCCTGTACTGTCTGGTGTTGTTTCAATTGTACTCATGATTTTGGAGCCCCTCGCGGCAGGTGTTCTCTGCTCGTTGCACTCTTTCACTGATCCCTTCCCAGAATATTAAGCGCAACCGGGCCTTATTCAGAGACCTCGCCGAGAAAGTGGTACGCATTACCACGAGTCTCCGCGACGAGGTCCTCGCCAACGAATGCGTCGCCGCCTCCCCCCGCTTCATCCAGACTTGCATCGAATTTAGCGAGTAAGTAGGGCAGGGAGTTACTTAATGTTTCATCGCCGTGTTGCATCCACCGAAAACTGATGGCCCCAGCTGCCTGCTCGGCGTCGCGGCGGACCTGAGAGACATCCTCCGGTCGTGCAGCAAAAGCTGGGTAGGACAGTATTTCAGCGCCCACCTCCTGCGGCCGAGGATTGTGAACGCGCAAAAACGAGTTGACGGCCTGGTTGAGGGTTTTATGGTGCGGGTTGTGAGACCGTTTCTGAAAGTAGACTCATAACTTTTTGGAAGCTCGCAACGGCTGTAGGCACACGCTTGCGGGTCCAGGTTATTCATGCCGACCTCACGAGTATGCGAGCCCCGCCGATGCTCGCAGACGCGAGTGCCGAGCTGAAATTCAACGATGTCCGCACTGCGCCTCCACTTTGTTCTGGCGACTGACGTCCCCTAGTTTCACAAGCTCATTCCTGGTGACCTGCAGCTCGTCCCATCACCGGTGCATGCATCTTCTTCTGAACGTCAGGAAAGCCCTGGCGAATATTCTGTTTTTGTGCGCGGCGTCATGATGACTGCACGCCTGTATCACGGAGAAAATGCGTTGGAGGTAAGTAGACCGCAATTTGCCGTCGTAAGCAACTTGCTCATGTTACGACGACAGCAATGGCGTAAGGACTTCCAGATCTTTTCCAGCATCAGGCATAGCCTCTTGATTTTGTGCTTACCCTCTTTGTCTGAAGGCTACACAGGGATCCGTCCGTCGTTCAATTGTTTGGGTATTGTGAATCTCCGCTTCGACTAGCGTTGGTGTTTTATCATCTTGATGGTGAGTGCATCACTGGTGACTCTTTCGTCGAAGCAAGAGTCTTACCAAGGACTCCCCCCATTTTGTTTCAAGAATCCCTGCGGCTCAATGGCCCTACCCCCGTCAACTAGAACTTCAATCGCACAAATAAGGTTTGTGTCGAAACCCAACGCTCGGAATCTCACTGAGTCCATACTGCTTCACAGATCGCACCCATTGAATTATCCCATTGCTTGGCCAGACTTCCGCACCAAATGATACCTTTCCCCAACTGTAGTGCGAACTGTTGGACTTTCGTGGTTATAAATTATCGTTGAACGTCCGTTCACGACTCGGACGCAAGGATTCGTTGTTACTCTTGCTCGTGTTTCCTTGCCCCGGCTCTGACATCAGTCCTATTTAGGCTCCATCTAGCTTAATCTGTGGCATGCATCGCTCTACATTTACACGTCCCAACCTGTAACATCACCTTTGATTTTACTTGCGTGCGTCTCATTTAGATCCGGCGACTATTGGATAGCCGGTTCTGTGCACCTGGTCACGACGCGACGGTCTGCGATTTCTGGCACCGCTCCACCACTTCTCTTAAGATGCCTGCACCTCTGGGGTCGACTCTGCATATCGTCATCGCCGGGGCAGGCATGGGTGGTCTCGCAACCGCGCTTGCGCTCGCCAAGAAAGGATTCCAGCATATCCATGTCTATGAAACCGCCAGTAATCTCGGATTCGTCGGGGCTGGCATTCAGGTCGCTCCGAATCTGTCTCGTGTGCTTGAAAATCTGGGCGTCTGGGACTACCTGAAGGCGGATGCCGTCGAGATGAAAGAGGCTTCGATTCGCGGTGACCTTGACTTAGCCTCTTGGATCGAATTTCTGGCTCATAGTCCAGGTCTGTAGGAGCCGCCACCGGCGAAGAGCTTGCAAATGTTAAGCTCACCCATGTTGCGGGTCGGTATGGGCAACCACATCGCGTGAGTTCTCATACAGCCCCTATCTCCATCAACTACGAATGTATTACCCAGGTTGCACATCGGTCGGCACTCGCGAATGCTTTGTGGGAAGGCTGCAAAGCCGCGGCGCCAAATGTCACATTCCACTTCAGCACCACCATTGTCGGGGTGGACTTCGACAATCATCGCGTTCAAGTGAAAGAACGAGCCGGGGAGGGCGAGGGCCATTGGGTCAACGCTGACGTCGTACTGGGTGCGGACGGAGTGAAAAGTGTCGTTCGTAAATGCATGTTGGCTCGCCAGGGACGGGATGGCGAAGGTAAGTAGTAACTGCTGCTTTTTCCATCACTTGATCTCACCCTATGTTTTTGTTTTCGCAGTGAAGGACACAGGCCAGGCGGCCTATCGTATAATGTTGCATCGGAACCAGCTTTCACGCGACCCGGAGCTCCTTGCGCTAGTCCAATCAAACACCACATTCCGCTGGATTGGTGCCCGGCGCCACGTTATTGTTGGTATCCAGTTCCCCTCAAAAAAGGAAAAGTAAATCGCTAAATCACGTAGGCGTACCCAATCTCTGGCAACACCATTTTCAACATCTCCACCGCGCAGCCCGATACGAACTTCGCCGCTGAACCCACGGCGTTGTGGACAACGCGTGCAGACAAGAGCGCGATGCTGCGAGTGTACGCCGATTTTTGTCCGCTCGTTGTGCGCATGCTCGAGCTCGTACCTGAGGGAGACGTGTGCGAGTGGAAGCTGCGGGTGTATCACCCGCTAAAAACATGGGTTGAGGGTAACGTTGCTCTGCTGGGGGATGCCTGCCATCCTACCCTCCCGGTTCGTTCTCCATTCGACTGTCGAAGTGAAATTGAATTGGACCCTTCTAGCATTTGAATCAGGTACGCTACGAAGCTTTGGCGTCAGAGCTAGTTCCGGTTCAACTCGTCTGTAGGGAGCCGCACAAGCGATCGAAGACGGTGCGGTTCTCGCCGTCGTCCTCAGCAAGCTTGCCGATAAAACGACGTTCACACCGGTCTGCTTGTCTACGAGGTGCGCCAATTATTCCTGCACTGCATTCCCTGTACATGTTCACACCCAGTAGCGTCTGCGTAAAGCCCGCGCTGAACACCTCGTGGAAGAAGCCGCCGCTTCAGGTCATGCGCTGCACTTAAGCTCGGGCGAAGGCGAGCCAGAGAAAAAACAGAAATGATTAGGTGTACAATCGTTGATGCGAAAGTATTCCATGAGGAGAAGCGGAATAGACACTACCATAACGACATACATTCCGGAACCCATGATGGCAGGCCACTTTGGCACAACTTGGGCCAAACTTGTGCCCAACTGAGAAACGTAGACCACCTGAAAAAAGGAAAGAAGAAAACCCCCCAAAAAGAGAAACAACTCGGTTATGCCATGCAATGACCCTCAAACCCAAGTTACGCTGTCTGAGCTGATTCAAGTGGAAACTGAGTGTCAGAAAGGGCTTCCAATAGCTTTTGCAGTGGCTTTTTAACGCAAGTCAAGTGAAGGTTGTCGCTCATGGGATACAGCAAGGAATGCCATTCGATTTAAAGTCCAGCCGATGCCGAACCGGCACCTTCGGTGATCTCGGAGATGTTCAAATTTGTTGGAAAAAAATTGAACCAGTGACAGTTCGGGCCAACTGTTCTCACGATCTATGATTGTACGAAAACACTCTGAGGAGACTGTACATTAGCTTCAAATATACAAGCCACTTACTTGCCCCCCGTTCGACGTCCTGGCGGGCTGGCCTTTTTATTCAAACAAAAGGAGAAACGGATCCGGGGGAGCGCGGTTGAATGAAAGGGGATTTGCGACTGTGGCTTGGGCGTCAAGAAAAAGTGACCATTGAGTACTTGTAAGCACAAAGCATTCGCTAAAAGGGGTGCCCAAACGGCCGGGTAATAGGAAGTGAAAGCATGAGAACCGTAGCACTTAGCGTCCGCTCTCTTCATCGTCGTCCTCAATATTCTGCTCGTCCCACCCCTCCATTACTGCCGCGTGATCGTACTCTTTCTCTTCGTTCGCGCTGGCGCCCGCCCCCACTTCCACCACCTGCTCATCCTCCTGACGTGCCCTCACCTCCGCGAGCCCATCGCGCTGCATCGCAAAGCCGATCTCCTCATTCACCTCCTGCGTCGTCGAAAACGTCGTAACAGGCAGCATACCCTCGCTGGGGCCGAGCGTCAGACGGAACTCGCGCTCGAACTGGCCGCGGATCTGCGCAACGGTGAGGTTGACGAAGCCCGCACGCTGCTGGCCGCGCAGCAGGTTGAACATCTTGCGCACGGCGACGGGGTCGCCTGAGGCGAAGGCGCGGCGGCGTGCGACTAGGAAGACTACGCGCACTACGGGGTGGTATAAGACGGTAAGTATTAAGTTATGGATAGGACAAGGAAGAAAAAGACGCACTGCCTGGTTCCTGAATGCGGATGGAACGCGTGCAGCCTGGCGTAGTGTCGAACTACAAAACAGATTGTCAATAAATAATGTCAAAAGGAATGAAGCCAGAGCGGGGAGGCGTACATGGTAGTCTCTGCCATACGAATCCGGCTTGGAGAGGTACATGATCTGCCGCCACAGCGCGGGGCTGCGCACATATCCTTCTTTGGGTGCTGGGCAGCCGATGAATTGGGGCGGCGCCTCAGGCTTCGGGGTTACGAGCGCCGGATCGAATCTCGTTGGGCGGGTGCGGCAAAGCCTCTTATGTTCGCGCCAATCGCGGGTTTGGCATTCGCTGGGAGAGAGTAAGAGAATGGCCCATTTATTTCATATCGCATATTGGAAGGCGGCGACACACCTAGAACAATACGATACCAGCTTACACGCGCTGCACATCCGGAGCGTGATGCCGTCCGCAGTTGTAGCACGGCAGGAAAAACAAGCCAGGCGCTGGTTGGCTTCCTGCTCCTCTTTTATGGATATTTTGGGGGCGGGCTTCCCGGCCTGCATGCAAATAAAATCATCCATCACGGTTAGTTCAATGCGGTGGGGGGAGGGACGTACATAAGCCTCGAGGATGCAGATGAGCGCCTGCACGATATACAAGCTGCGCTGTACCATGCGAAGATGGCCGAAGGCGCGCAGGTCGTCCGGGGTCCCGGGGTTGGTGTAGCGACTGTACTCGCGCTCGACGGCGGGATGGGAGAAAAGGTAGAGGGATTTGACGCGAAGGTTCCCGGTGGGATCATGCGCAACGATGGCCTTGAGCTAATCAAAGAGAACGAAAATAATGAATCGCACTGAAATCGAAAAAGGAACCATCCGACTGACGAGATTGATGAGGTTGTACTCTCCGTCGCCTATGAGGCCGAAGAGGGACATCTCGGGACAATCAAACCGACTCTTCTCGCGCGCCTTGAATGCTGCGTGGACCAGCCCCTCCAGTACCAGACACTGCTTCGTCCCTTCCTCCAGGTTCGTCCCTTTCTCCAGTGCCATCCACGCGGCCTCAAAGTCACGGTCAACGAGCTCTTCAATCGCCAGCGCCACGAGCACTCCTTCCGATTCCAGAAGCGCCTTGCTCGTCGCCGCAATGTCCTGGTTGCAACGCCGGAGATTTCCTATGTACGAAATCAACTCGAAATCGTAGTTCTCGCGCTTCCAGGTGGCCAGATCTGCGTTGGGTCCGTATTTCCGGAGACAAGCACGCTCGAAATGGAAGTTCCAGTCCTCAGGCCAGAGTTGTTTGCTTGGAATTCCGAGCTCCTTCGGAGGGGAAAGATGTTTTTGTAAGAGGTCATGGTAGAGATAACTGCGTAGCACGCTTTCGACGCCATCGCGGTCTGTTTCATCGGGGGCCGGTTCCGAGCTCGGAGACGACATGGTGGTAGTCGGTATTTTGGATGTCGGAAAGGGAGGAGGAAAAGAAGCTCGGATTTGGTGCTGTCTGGCTGTGTTTGGGCGAGGAAGTATCCAAATACCCGTCGCCTTGAGGTTACATTTACCTCTTTATCACCCAATTGTGTGATTTAAATTCTTGATGGGTGGCACATCTTTCCAAAGACCAGCGCTGACAGTAGCACGGGTAGAAAATGAACCAACCAACATGCGCCTGTATCGATGCGCAAGCGAAGAGCAGGAATGACGCATTGGCCTCACAAAGGTTGCAATAAATTAATATCGTTATGCGCTGTATAGCAAATGAGGCAGATCTAGAGCTGCCTTGTCCTTTCCTCGACTTACATTGCTACATGAGCCGTTTGCTCCTTATAGGGACCAAGTCTCCTCATCTGAATCCTCCCAGGACTCTGTCGTCACGATGACATTTTTGTACCTGCAAAACCCTGTGAGCGCTGCTCTTTTGAGGACATAACATGGAATTATGGATCACCTTGCAATGGTTCGGATAGAAGCATGGAGTTCTCCGCTCAGCTTGGGCAATGCACCATAGGATGGAAGGTTGTCCGCAGTCACGCACGTGTATAAGCGACTGAGGTTGCATTCTAGGAGGCTGGGGATATATTTCACGATATCCGTGCTGCCGATCGCACCTGCACCCAAAGCCGAGTTGCTGATTTTGTAAAGCGCCAAAATTGCGCCTTGTCGAACGCGTGCGCCTTCGTCGCTGTATGATGGAGTTGGAAATGTGCCTGCGACTTGAAACATCGAAGCAAACCTTAAGCAGCGCACGATCCAGGGGCAAACATCCACGCGGGGCCAGAGAACAAGGGACCTTACATCATGGGATGCCAGGTTTCCCACCATCTCACAAGTGCATCTTCGGGTTTCTTCGTTGTCCGAGTCGAGGAGGATCGGAACATATTCAAGGAAGCGACAATTTGTGGGTATGGCCCAAGCCGACGAAGTCCAAGGGCGAGTAATGGACCGCAATATTTCCCAAGACATTGCATGCGAACCGGCGTATTCCGGGGTCTGAGGTGGCCAGGAGGTCATAACAATCTTCGCATGTCGCGGTGGGCTTCGACAACCCCGGAGTTTTGTCGAGATTTTCCGCGATCTTTTCGATCGCATACCGGGCTGGCTCGCGGACGTCGATATTTTCATCGCTGTTCGTGTTGTTATTTGTTGTCTTACTCATCTTGTTCCCACGGTTCATCAATACGCCGACTCCCCGACGTTCTCCCCGTTTCTACTTACTAAGTCTTACTCATACTTTAATCAGCACTTCTACCAGTCTCTCTCCTCGTAGTACCTTCTAGATTATATTCCCTACATCTCTGTAGAAACCCCAACTATAATTCAGTTCAATTCACTTGTATTCACCCCTTCCATCATTCCCTCGGTGCATTCTCAACAATAGTTCGATAGCATGAGCAAAAAAAAGTCTCGCAAGGGACGGTGCACATAGGGTACCTCACCAAACGCATGCAAACTCGCACGCGCAACGGGGATCCTAGCTGGTCAATTGAATGCCGCTTGTGCAATAACAATTTCCCTAAGATCAACTGTAGGTATCGCCGGGTTTCCGCATTGTTTAAGCCCAGAAGATGGGGGACATGTTCCAGAATGTTGGCTTCGACGATGGCGCTTGTGCCGTCTGGGCAGTTGGCGATCTCCGAAATTTTGCGGACTGTCCGGCATTGAGCTTCCATAGTTTCTTCACTGTTCCGATGTTATGAGCAATCACACCCTCCATTAAAACAGAGAAACAACGCATGCACCTCACGATGTCCACTGACTCGTACTTGGCCAGAGAGGCGACTTCGTGCATTGCCACGTTTCACAATACCTTGAAGGCAAGCTCGTGCGTTAGGGATTCGGGATCGTCGAAAAGCACTGTAAGATGTTGCAAGATCTGGCATATTTTTCCGAGCGCTTCCGCGCCATCGGGATGTTGGCTGAGGGTGGAAAAATCTGCTGCAGTGTAGATTGGCGGACCATGGTGTTCTCAATGACAATTTAGGGCCTTGTATATTAATCCGGTTTGCAAACCGATTTGTAAACCAGTGTTTGTAAACCGGTTTTTAAATGCTCGGCCCAAATGGCCAGTTTTTAAATCGTGGGAGAGTTTCCTGACAGTCGATTTTGACTGGTTTCCCTGAACTTTCTGCCGACTTTCTACTGCTTATTTTGCTGATTTCGCCTGGTCATTACATCCAGATGTGTGCTGTTAATTTCCAGGCCAACTGTGCAACTCAAATGCGCCCAAAATATGCATTCAAGTGTTGCAAATCACATGAGGAGGAGGGTTTGCATCTTAAAAACCCATCATGTGATATTTGCTTGGTAGGCGTACATGCGATGTTCGTCCAAGATACCTGCGGAGCCCAAAAAATGCCCTCCTGGACACCGCAGTTTTTTTTTCCAGTGTGGGTTTGTAAACCCGTTTATAAACGCCCGGTTTTAAATACCGGTTTGTAAACCGGTTTTTAACTCGCCAGGAATTATATACAAGGCCCTAGAACTTCTCATCCCTTATATCCGTCGTCAGTAAAATTTGAGAGGGAAGACAACAGCAGTGAGATGTGCGCACAGCATGAGGGAGCCGACACAATCGGGAAGGACCTCCAAACCCCAGGCGACTTGCGTGAGAAGCCAGAGTTCCCAGTATATTGCACATGTGGTGGCGGACTGCCGTGCCGGACGACTCCAGCAGCTCGGCTACGAGATCCCGCTTTCCGCGTAATGACTCGACAATGATGTGCGCTTCAACCTCCAATGCGGCTCTCATGCGCAGCTCTTTGAGAATCAAGCTCTTGGTCGTTTGAGCAATGTATTTGAACCTATGGAGCCTATTAGTTGCATTTCAACAAAATGTCGTCACCACTCAACGCCAGATAACTACAAAAAAGATCCATCTGACCACCAGCTATGGAGACTCTCGGTGCGAGTCAATGGTGGCATGGTGAGTGGTGAGGAAGGGGTGCTACAGCTGGCTTTATGGACGGTCACAGCGTACACTGCATTCAGGCGGCTCGGAGGCAGAGTAGGCCGCCTTGTACCGAGCTATGGCTACATGCCAAGACCGACTCTGCCTACCTGAGAACCTACGGAGATCAACCTGGTCTCGTCATTGAGGCACAGGGAGGCTTCCACTGCCTCCCAGCGCCCTGAATGCAGTGATACAGCTTTAGTCGCGTTCGTATCGCAATTGATTAGCAGATAGCTGTGGAAAACTTCACAGCTGTGAAGGCTGGACGACGAAAGACACCGAGAATGGAAAAAGTCTAAATTTAAGAGACTCAAAGAAGAGGGAACTTCTCACCGGACACAGCGTGAGTCGATGTGAAGATTGACATAGTCTTCTTCGGCAGATCACCGGCCATGGGAGGGAGAGATCAGATTTCTGCAGCAGTAGAGAAACAAGGATTAGAAAAATCAGCGTCAGTGATACAGCCCGGGAGCAGCCCGGGAGTGCGACTCGGACTCTCGGAGTAGTGCGATTTTTGGCCAGCGAACGCCAAAAGTAGATAGGCTGAGGACAGACTGGTTGAGAATTTCCAGAGCGGCTGAGTTATCAATCAGCCGATCCAATCTACGAAACACGAAGGCCAACCCAGAGCGAGGACGTTTTTGAGGCGAGAACGGACCAACGGTGGTGACAATCACTAACCAAGATGCGTGCCGTGTTTGTCCCTTGCCAAATACGGCAGTGATCACAGCGCAGACAAACACGACCCTCGATTATTTTCTCTTCTTACCGTCACCTTTCCCAAACCTTTCCCTCTTGTCTTTTCTTGAGCTCAACTCCTTCTTCCTGGGTCTTAACGCGCCGCTGTGTAAGCGGGTATCCAGGTGCTCGATAAAGGTGAGAATGACGCTTGCTTCACCTCGTCGTTTCTGTTTGCGAGCCTCCCCAAATGATCACAGATGCTTTCACCCAGGTGCCCTGACCGTTGTGGGAACAGGTACGGATTCATAACAGGTGAGACTCATAACTTGATTCTCTCCCCACCTCCCGTATCATTATCCCCGTGGCTGCGATGATCATATTTCAGAATCGCAACGAACATTTGTTATGAAATCAACCTCTGTTTCTGAGCCACCACATCTTTTTCTCTCTCGTATGCGCTCCGTTTGGGAGACGTGATCGCTGATTCTTTCACCCAGGTCCGCTCCTTCAAGTGTTACAACGTGACCGGGAGATGTTTGTGGCCGTCGGGTGGGTATACCGGTGCGTTTGTGACTGCATACGTCTGGTTTCATTCTCTCACATTACGTATCACTTTTGTGTTTCTTCACCAACTTTCACAATGAAAATTTTTGCTTCCCAATGCCACGAAACTCTTACGTCGGACCATAATGCCGGTCCGACGCGCAGCGTCACGCGCTGTAGCAGCAATATTGATCCCCGCCTATTATAGCCCGTCGCAAGCTCCGTCCGCATGATGAAGGCGCAATCCCGCAGTGCAACGACGACATTGACTATCCCCTGACACGCGTTTTCATCGGGGATCTCAACCGGAGGGCGGCTGAAAGTGCGCTTATCTTCAACTCTATCCACCGGATTTGGTTTGATAGATAATTTCCTTGAACCTGCTGTGTTTCAGATCCTCTGTTTCCACTAGGTTTTTATGCTGGTGGCACGGCGGCAACTTCGCCACTGTCCTGCCCCACAGCCAATTTCTTCAAATGCTGAGATGAGAGCAATCCCCAAGTTCTCCGCCCAACAGAACGCGGATCTGAATGCTACTTCCCCTGTTCCACTTCGTCTTATTATGGCGCACGGATCTATCCGTTTTACAGCACTCTTCACAGCACCGTCATCGAATCTGCCGCCGTCGCTTATAACGGATTCATTCATGGCACATGCGCCATCTCACCCCGACTATGGACGCCCACCGCCGCCCCCTTCAAATTGTTCAGAACACCATGGAGGCCGTCGCTCGCATGGACTGGCTTGACCACCTCATTACGGTGACCAGGATGATCGGTGAACTTGCTCCTTTCCCTGTACTGTCTGGTGTTGTTTCAATTGTACTTATGATTTTGGAGCCCCTCGCGGCAGGTGTTCTCTCTTCGTCGACCAACTCTTTCATTGATCCCTTCCCAGAATGTTAAACGCAACCGGGCCTTATTCAGAGACCTCGCCGAGAAAGTGGTACGCATTACCACGAGTCTCCGCGACGAGGTCCTCGCCAACGAATGCGTCGCTGCCTCCCCCCGCTTCATCCAGACTTGCATCGAATTTAGCGAGTAAGTATGGCAGGGAGTTACTAAATGTTTCATCGCCGTGTTGCATCCACCGAAAACTGATGGCCCCAGCTGCCTGCTCGGCGTCGCGGCGGACCTGAGAGACATCCTCCGGTCGTGCAGCAAAAGCTGGGTAGGACAGTATTTCAGCGCCCACCTCCTGCGGCCGAGGATTGTGAACGCGCAAAAACGAGTTGACGGCCTGGTTGAGGGTTTTATGGTGCGGGTTGTGAGACCGTTTCTGAAAGTAGACTCATAACTTTTTGGAAGCTCGCAACGGCTGTAGGCACACGCTTGCGGGTCCAGCTTATGCATGCCGACCTCACGAGCATGCGGGCCCCGCCGATGTTCGCAGACACGAGTGCCGAGCTGAAATTTAACGATGTCCGCACTGCATCTCCACTTTGTTCTCGCGACTGACGTCCCCTAGTTTCACAAGCTCATTCCTGGTGACCTGCAGCTCGTCCCATCATCGTTGCATGCATCTTCTTCTAAAAATCAGGAAAGCCCTGTCAAATATTCCGTTTTTGTGCGCGGCGTTATGATGACTGCACGCCTGTATCACGGAGAAAATGCGTTGGAGGTAAGTACCCAAGTTGCCGTCGTAAGCAACTTGTTCATATCATCATGACGACAGCAATGGCGTGAGGACTTCCAGATCTTTTCTAGCATCAGGCATAGCTTCTTGATGTTGTTCTCTCCGTCTTTGTCTGAAGGCTACACAGGGATCCGTCTGTCGTTCAATTGTTTGGTTATTGTGAATCTCCACTTCGCCTTGCGTTGGTGTTTTATCATCTTGATGGTGAGTGCATCACTTTCGTCGAAGCAAGAGTCTTATTAAGGACTCCCCCAAATTTGTTTCAAGATTCCCTGCGGCTCAATGGCCCTACCCCCGTCAACTAGAACTTGAAGCTAAGGTTTGTGTCGTCATGATCTCAGACCCAACGCCCGGAATCTCACTAAGTCTATACTGCTTCACAGATCTCACTCGTTGATTTAGCCCACTGCTTGGCCGGACTTCACGCGCCGAATGATACCTTTCCCTGATCTTAGTGCGAACTGGGACTTTCGTGGATATAAATTATCGTTGAACGTCTGTTCACGACGCGAGGATTCGTTGTTACTCTTGCTCGTGTTTCCTTGCCCTCGCTCTGACATCAGTCCTATTTAGGTTCCATCTAGCTTAATCTGTGGCATGTATCGCTATACATTGTACACGGCACTTTAATTTTACTTGTGTGCGCTACATTTAGACCCGGCGACTATTGGATAGCCGGTTCTGGGACCTGGTCACGACGCTACGGTCTACGATTTCTGGCACCGCTCCACCACTTCTCTTGAAATGCCTGCACCTCTAGGGTCGACTCTGCATATCGTCATCGCGGGGGCAGGCATGGGTGGTCTCGCAACCGCGCTTGCGCTCGCCAAGAAAGGATTCCAGCATATCCATGTCTACGAAACTGCCAGTAATCTCGGATTCGTCGGGGCTGGCATTCAGGTCGCTCCGAATCTGTCTCGCGTGCTTGAAAATCTAGGCGTTTGGGACTACCTGAAGGCGGATGCCGTCGAGATGAAAGAGGCTTCGATTCGCGGTGACCTTGACTTAGCCTCTTAGATCGAATTTCTGACTCATAGTCCAGGTCTATAGGAGCCGCCACGGGCGAAGAGCTTGCAAATGTTAAGCTCACACATGTTGCCGGGCGGTATGGGCAACCGCATTGCGTGAGTTCTCATTCAGCCCCTATCTCCATTAACTACGATTGTATCCCCCAGGTTGCACATCGGTCGGCACTCGCGAATGCTTTGTGGGAAGGCTGCAAAGCCGCTGCGCCAAATGTCACCTTCCACTTCAGCACCACCATTGTCGGGGTGGACTTCGACAATCATCGTGTTCAAGTGAAAGAACGAGCCGAGGAGGGCGAGGGCCATTGGGTCAACGCTGACGTCGTACTGGGTGCGGACGGAGTGAAAAGTGTTGTCCGTAAATGCATGTTGGCTCGCCAGGGACAGGATGGCGAAGGTAAGTAGTGTAACTGCTGCTTTTTCCATCACTTGATCTCACCATATGTTTTTTTTTGTCGCAGTGAAGGACACAGGCCAGGCGGCCTATCGTATAATGTTGCATCGGGACCAGCTTTCACACGACCCGGAGCTCCTAGCGCTAGTCCAATCAAACACCACATTCCGCTGGATTGGTGCCCGGCGCCACGTTATTGTTGGTATCCATTTCCCCTCAAAAAAGGAAAATTAAATCGCTAAATCACCGTCACGTAGGCGTACCCAATCTCCGGTAACACCGTTTTCAACATCTCCACCGCGCAGCCCGATGCGAACTTCGCCGCTGAACCCACGGCGTCGTGGACAACTCGTGCAGACAAGAGCGCGATGCTCCAGGTCTACGCGGACTTTTGCCCCCTCGTTTTGCGCATGCTCGAGCTCGTACCTGAGGGAGAGGTGTGCGAGTGGAAACTGCGGGTGCATTACCCGCTAACAACATGGGTTGAGGGTAACGTTGCTCTGCTTGGGGATGCCTGCCATCCTACGCTCCCGGTTAGTCCTCCATTCCGCTGTTGAAGTGAAATTGAATTGGACCCTTCTAGCATTTGAATCAGGTACGCTACGAAGGTTTGGCGTCAGAGCTAGTTCCGGTTCAACCCATCTGTAGGGAGCCGCACAAGCAATCGAAGACGGTGCGGTTCTCGCCGTCGTCCTCAGCAAGCTGGCCAACAAAAACGAAGTTCACACCGGTCTGCTTGTCTACGAGGTGCGCTAATTATTCCGGCACTGCATTCCCTGTACATGCTCACACCCAGCAGCGTCTGCGTAAAGCCCGCGCTGAACACCTCGTGGAAGAAGCCGCCGCTTCAGGTCGTGCGCTGCACTTGGCGGATCCGGAGGAACAGGCGGCGCGCGACGAGGCATTCCGCAAGGTGAAGGACGGTGGACCGAACCCAGATCGCGCAGTCGACCGGGCGGTGCAGGATCTTGTATATGGGCATGATTGTGTGCGGAATGCGGAGGAGCATTTTGAGGAGTATTTTGCCGAAGCTGAAGGAGCTTGAAGGTCGCTTGCCGGAAAAGTTCTCGATGGCTACAGTAGTGAGTGAATTTTACACCACGAGCAATATTCTTGAGTAACGGAGGAGGAAGAAAGTAGTAGGGTTGTCGACTTGTCGGAAAGCAAGTCTATCATCCAATGAATTTCGTTGACTGCTGACGACCATTGTGTTCCCAGATGTGTATGAAGCGCCCGGGATAGCGCAAAATATATGAAACATCCTGCGGAGCTTTGGCGAAATGTATGGAAGAAGTCCGAAGGAACCGAATCCCCCGAGATGAAACCCGAATTACGATAGGAAACCATGAAATCGATACTGGAATCAGTCGCGGCGACCTGCGGCGAATTGTTATCTCTCCATGCAACTTGTCAACGACCGAAGAGCCCGATCGCATCGCGGACCTACAACTACTTATAAATACCATCTGTGGGGCCGTCGAACTCACCTCCCACTCTCGCCACGAGGTTCTCCATCTCTGTTATCCCCATGTCTTCGGGTCCCAGTCCAACTGGAGCTGCGCTCGTGGCTTCCTTGGTTTGCTTGCGGTCACTGCTAAATGCTGCTGAAAATGCTGAATAGGTGCCAGGCGTGTCATTTGTTCTTCAAAAAGTACGAGCCAACGGACGTACCCACCATCATCGGGCTGCTTGTTGTCCCGCCCATAGCTGTTGCGTTCCTTCCGAACCAAAACTCTCGCGGGGCCATTGTTGCTCTCCTCCACGCGTATTCCGTGTACTACTCCGGCTTGTTGTGCTCCATTCTCACGTACCGACTATCCCTTCTCCATCCGCTCTCGAAATATCCAGGACCCATGCTCTGCAAGGTATCGAAGCTATGGCTCACCTATATCTCGTCCGGAGGGAAGCTGCATGTCTACGTGAAAGAGTTGCACGACAAGTACGGCCCGATTGTCCGCATTGGTAGGTGGAAGAAAAAACTGCAGGTCGTTGTCTAACAAACGACAGGTCCAAATGAACTTTCTATAACCGATGTGTCTCTTCTGCCGTCTATCTTGGGCCCCAATGGCATGCCCAAAGGCCCACGTATGTGTTGCTCCATGCAATTAAATTCGTAGCACTGCTGATGCATGTGTGCAGTTTGGCAGGGCCGCAGAATATCGGGCAAGAAAGGTGCGGGATCGAAAGAGGCCGCACGGGGAAACCTCATTGGCTCTCGGGATACCAAACTTCACGCCGAGGCACGGAAGGCATGGAATAGAGCGTTTACACCAACCGCCATCAGAGGATACGAGCCTATGTTAATAAGACGGGTGGCCCAGCTCGTTGAGGCATTGGGTGGGGAGAAGGGCAGAAGTATCGATCTCTCGCAATGGCTCAGTTTTTTCGCGTGAGTGCCAAATCGTTAGCGAAGCAAATAAGACTCCACCTCCTTCCAGGTTCGATTTTATGGGGGATATTGCGTGAGTTCGTCGCTTGCATAAATGATGCCTAGTCCATGAACTATTTTATCCAGGTTCGGGGGTGGATTTGAGCTTATGCGTGATGGAGACAAAGACGGTCTTTGGCACAAAATGGAGCGGGGCATTTAGTGCGTGCATGGCAAACCCTCTTGTCGTGCTCTGACCCGTCTAGTCTTCCGGCGCTGACACAACAAATCCCTTGGTCAATCGATTTCATAACCTACCTCCCCAAGATTGGTCAAGAGATGAAAGCTCTAGGCAAATTTGCTTTCGATCAAGCTAAGAGGCGGCTTCAGGAAGGGTCGGTTCATAATGACTTGTTTTATTATCTGGTGAGCCGCCTCGACACTGTCTGTCAGTTGCCGGGAACGTGACTCCTCTGCCAGATTGACGGCAAACGCGTCGATGCTGAGCTGTATCCCTTCCCTCTCGTCGTATCGAATTCTGTTCTTGCAATTATTGCGGGATCGGATACTTCGGCCACCGTCCTCGCTAACACCTTTTTTCTCCTGCTATCTCATCCAGAATCCTATAACCGTCTCCATGCGGAACTCGACGGGGCATTCCCGCCAGGAAAAGAACCAACAGATGCGACATTATTATCAAGCCTGCCTTACCTGAATGCGGTCATGTATGTCTTTCGCAAAAGAAAAATCCCGTCCAGTCCGTTGAAAGGTTCACCGACCAGTGAAGAGTCTATGCGATTGTTGCCTCCAGTTGGGACTTCACTCCAGCGCGCACCGACAGTCGGAAGTGGCAGCAAAGTGTTGGGCGAGGGGTAAGTCTGTCCGTGTTGAAGCACTCTCATGCTAATGTTTCTATTATTCAGCGTCATCATCCCTGAAGGGACGTCCGTCGTGGTTCCACCATATACGTTGCATCGCGATCCGCGCTATTTTTTTCCGAGCCCCGACAGCTACATGCCTGAGCGGTGGATCGCGACCGAAGATAATACGAAGTTCACTGTTAACGGAGACGCGTTCATCCCCTTCTCTACCGGCCCAGCGAACTGTGCCGGCAAGAATCTGGCGATGCTCGAAATACGCATGGTCATGGCGTATATAATGCAGGCGTTCGATATGCGGCTCGTGGATGGGTATGACAAGCAGCGGTGGGAAGCAGAGTTGAAGGACTATTTTGTCCTGCAGAAAGGGAGCTTGCCGGTAATCCTCACCAGCCGTTCCACATGATTTTCATTGGAAGGAAGGAGCGAACCGGCCGACTCCCTATATTTGATTTTTTGAGTAGGAACAGACAAGTACACAATGTCTTATCAAGTCATTCTTTGGCCGTAGAGCGCCGGCGCTGGAAAGAACGTGGCAAGCCGGTGGTCCCGCGTGAATGGCGCCTATGCAGATTCTGTCGCACCTGCGTGGAGGATCCACCACACGCGATGTTTATGTGCAGACACCCGCCCCTGATGCAGATTCGGGAGGTCTTCTTGACCAAGCTGTACTCTGATGTTCCGGACGTCAAGGGGCTATCCACAACACCTTGGGGTTTTTTCCGTGAGCTCCTACCACGGCGCCAGATTACACCACTGTTGGCGAAACTGGCCTATGATGTGCAGAAAATCTTCGACGAACCCCCCATACTTTGTGTGAACGCGCCACCCGGCGTGCTCCCTTGATCAACTTTGTTGTTCTTCGCATGCATCCTGCAAAGGGACGACATGCGACAGCTTCTACGAGCCGGTGGACACTGGGGAGTTTTGCCAGGGAGGAGGGGACTCCTCTCGTACACCAGCTACTTGGCTGAGTGGCAAGGTCCCACGAGGTTGCACCCAGTGGTCCCGCCTATTCAGGGCCAGCCAGTTCCTAGAATGTGAGTGTCTTGCATGATCTAACCCCTGGAATGGGTGTGTGTTCTGTTGACTTTGTGTAGATATTTGTAGATAACCACCTCTGCAGTACTTCATATTTGTCTTCAGTAAACTCGTAGTTCAGGCACTTGGACCACGCGAGTATAATATATCCCCCCCCCCCCAATGCACCCATTACAACTTCTGATGAATATTCTGCCTATCCAGCCTCAACTGTGTCACTTCAAAACGCCACGTACGTTGACCGTAGCTATCGGTATAGATAGACATTCGAATTATGCGGTTTATGGTCTCGTCAAGCATGGATGTCTTCCAAGCAGCTCAAGTTGATGCATAAAGCATGCCGGTTTGCCTTCCTGGATCCGCCGCCCCAGCGGCCGCACAAACAAGTGTCGAACAAGATAACTTGAACGTTGAGATAACGCCCGAACGTTGAGATAACGCCCGATTCCGAAGTTTGCGAGTTTCTGGAGGCTGAAGTCCGCCTCCGGGCTGATAAGGAATCATCCAACGACCTGAACCAGTTTGCAAGGAGATGTGGTTTTAAGGTGGCTGGTATCGAAAGGTGTGTCAGGAAGATGGTGGCAAGAGGAGACGGGGATTCAAACTCCGCCACGGCCGGCAAACGCCGAGCACGGTCCAGGCTTCAGCGCCACCCTAAATTCTTTCAATTTTGAACGAAGGGAAAAACTTCCCAATGAATGCCGAAGATCGCACTGCTCACAATTACTCCCAGATTTGACATCCTCCTCGCCTTCCTCCTCGCGCGGACGGATCCCGCGAACGACGTCGACGGCATCGCGTGCCTGACAGTTTGCTGACAATTGAGGATGGGCTGCTGCAAATATCGCTTCGGTACAAGCCGCCTCGCGAGTCGCGAGCCGCTCTCAACATCCGGTTGAGCAGCTCTCTCAGTCGTACTCGCCCTGGGAGGGGGCCGAGGAAGTTGAGTCGACCTTTTGAGGTTGGAGAGAGCCTCCTGTTCGAAGTCGGCTTGAATGAAGGTGCGAGCACAACATGCTACTCGGAAATTGGGAATAAACTAAAGCGTCCGCAGATCTCTTAACAATGATTCTACTTCGTAGACCCAGGTTTTGTGCGCCTGATAATCATTTGTGCGGCCTGGTAGCCTGATTCTCGTGCGCGATACACACCAATCTCGGCATTGCCTGATTCGGATGCCTGTCCCCATCCCGCTTGCTTCTCATCACTCACTCAAACGGCCGCGGCACTCGCATCAGGAAATAGATACCGCCCGCTGCCGCTGCCGCTCTTTCCTCAAAATACTTAGCCGGAATCCCCAGACTCTGTGTCAACTCTGCATGACTCAGGCTCAGGCTCCCGTCAACGCTGAACCTACCAGCATCGCCTAGCATCGCTGTGTCCTCACGTCCACTGGGTACTAATGCGAGTGTTTTTTATATCGTCCGGCTCTCTAGTCCCGCAAAATCCAATCCCTTGCCACTGGGCACTCTGTGGTTATTATTGGTTCTGTGACCCTCCCGCCCACAAACCGTACCGCATGACATTCCCGGGCGGCCTTTGGCGGTGACCGAGCCGCTTTGCATACTTGTAAGGAAGACTCCCGCCAAATCGCGTTGCAGGCATATGTCTACGCTCCTATCCAGACCGGCGCCGCGAATTCCGGTGATGTATGTACGTGCTCTTTCTCTTCCAACTCACAAATGGTGGATGTTCAATTGTTGGCAGGGTGCGGCCGGCATCGGGGCGCCGGGGACATTCTGCAAGCTGACAGATGCACGCACCGCGCAGCCGGTGCTCGACGCGTGGTGCAAACTTGTGGGGCCGTCTGCGATAGACACGTCGAATGTGTACGGGTTTGGGACGTCCGAGAAGGTGGGCATAGTCACACTGCGTGGTGTGCTGAACTAAGGCAATCTGACCTTTTCGCGACAGATTCTTGCTGAAATGGATTTGCATGGGTCATGCGTGGATACTAAGTATGGTTGAAGTGCATCCGGCACATGCAATGTTGATTTTTTTTTGGCAGGTTTTATCCCCTGGTGGCGGGCGACCACTGTGCTGCGAAAATAAAGGCGATGTACACAAAGAGCATCGAGGCGCTGACGGGTGTCAAGATCCGGGTGCTTTATCTGCACGCGTGAGTTCAATAAGCTGTTTTTTCCTGTCCAGCTGATTTAGAAATGTGTAGACCAGATCGGGCCACCCCATGGGCTGAGACGTTGCAGGCCATCGACGAGCTGCATAAGGAGGGCAAATTGTCAGTATCTTTTCGTCTCTTCATACCTCGTTCATTATGTAATCATATTTCTCGCACTAGTGAGATGTTCGGACTGAGCAACTACAAGACTTACGAGGTCGCCGAGATCGTCACGCTCTGCCGCAAAAATGGGTGGCTGGCTCCGACCGTGTACGAGGGTATCTATAGTGCTATAGACCGCACAGTCGAGACAGAGTGCGCACCCTGGCTTTATTCATTTTGATTTTTTGAAACTGCGGCTCATCACCCCCTTGAAGACTGATTCCTTGCTTGAGGCACTTCGGGATGAAGTTTGCGGCGTGTTGCCCGCTTGCAGGCGGTTAACTCATTGGCCACTTCCTCTCGCCCACTCTGAGGTGTGATGCCATTCCGCGCGGAAGCCACTTCGATCCACGGAACCCGTTCGGGACGTGGTACCAGAACCGATACATGCGCATGGGCGCCGCAGTGCGCGAGTTGCGTGCCTTTGTGGTGAGTTGGATATTCCTTAGCGGTCGACTGCCTACCTGCATGCGTGAATTGATTGAATGGAATGAATTACAGGAAGAGCACGGTATGACCCTCAACTCGGCGTCCGTGAGATGGTTACAGCATCACAGCGCCCTGCGTCCGACTGACCTGGGGATTGTGTTTGGTGGAAGCAAGGTCGAGCATATTGAAGCAACCCTGAGATACTGGTGCGTTGTCTCTCAGTCATGGCTATCATACCTGTTTAACTGTCTACAGTACTGAAGGGCCGCTGCCAGAGGATATTGTCGAGGCGTATGAGGAGTGCTATGCGAAGGTAAAGGGAGGCCTGCCAAGCTTTGCCGTGAATCCAGAGTGGTATGACCCAGAGATGCACGGTCCGTACTAGCAAGATACGCCATTGAAAATCTGAACTCAAATCGAATGCCGCCATACACGAAACAGTGGGCCACTTATAGTGCAATTTGTTCTTGGATTTTCACCGAACACCATGGCACTCGAGTCCCGCCTCAAATTTTATGCAGGTGTAAGACTCGCCGAAGAGTATGTCCTTTTTGAGGCTCACTTTTGCAGAACACGGGTCACCGTTCAAATTAATCGTTGCACGTTTCTGCTTTCCGGAATGGTCGGATATTTTTCCTCCGCCGAGCTGTTCTAGTGTGTAGGTCCAAGTTCCACCAGCCTAAGCTCATAAGTCAGCCTCATACAGATGGTGCAGACCTAGAGATTGACAACGCAACGCCGTGTACTAGCGGCCCAACGAACGCCCAAACGCCGAACAAACATGATAGCAATGTATCACCATTCGGCGATTTCTGGTCGGCTGAGTCCCGCTCCCGAACGGGCAGGATACCAGCTCGCTAGGTAGTGCATTAACCCACGAGAAGAAAAAATGGCAACGCTGGAATTCCACGATCGATTTTACGCTACGAACCGCTACCCGACAGTACTAGTCGATTTTCAGCGCACGCAACGCCCTCAACCTGTCGCCGAAACGGGCATCGCGGGACGGGAAACGGAGCCCGTTTAAGGTGTACAGACAGAGACGGCAGTTTGTATCTCTAGTGCGGATTGGTACCAGAACATGAGCCGGAAGCGTAAACTTGAGCCAACGATAAGTATTTCCGCGTGTTGAAATTTTCTTGGTTTCATTCGCATCTCAAAATGTCTGAGACAATTATTGCGCTTCCCGATACTCTGCGCTCGTGGCCCTGGGCCCGTTCAATCAACCCCTACTACGAGGTCTGCAAAAAGGAGTCCTGCGCGTGGTGTGAAGGGTTCCACGCCTTCGATGCCAGAGCGCAGAAAGCTTTCAACCTCTGCGACTTCAGTGGGTTCATCTTCTCTTGTAATTTTTAGGACTGACTAAACATGCGTAGATCTCCTTGCATCACTGGCATTTCCGCTACTGAACAAAGGTATGGTGGCATTATTCATAAGTGCGACATCTAATTTTGAGTTTTCCCAGAGGGATGCAGAGTCGGCTGCGATTTAATGAACCTTTTCTTCGTCATCGATGAGCACACCGACGTTGCAGCCACCGATACGGTGCGGGAACAGGCGAGCATCGTTATGGATGCCATCCGAAACCCTCATAAACCGCGCCCGGAAGGCGAGTGGATCGGTGGAAAAGTTGCTCAAGAGTGATGCATTCCGTTCATACTGAGCCAAGGACAATGCTGACTTGGACGTTACTGTCATCCAGGTTCTGGGCCAACGCTCTCCGTACTGCCACGCCGACGTCACAGTGCCGCTTCGTTGAGACCTTTCAGCTGTACATGCACTCGGTCGTGCAGCAGGCAGACGATCGCACCTGCTCCCGAATCCGCGACGTTGACAGCTACTTTGAAGTTCGCCGGGACACCATCGGCGCGAAGCCTTCTTTTGCGATAAACGAGATCCATTTGAACCTGCCGGATGAGACGATCACGCACCCAGTTGTAAAGAAACTCACCAGCTTGTGCATCGACGTAGTCTGTAGTTAACCGCGCCACCGTGCAAGGGTGGCGGCAGTATTAGTAATCATCGGAGTTTCAATCGGGTTCCCACGGCCCTTCCTTCCACATCCTCGCTGCTCTTCTGCATCCCCTGCCTTTGCTGGCCCTTCTTCGGCCCACGGTGGCGCCCCAAAGCCTTTGAAGCGACCCACAGACAGGCCGCGCCGTCCCGACGGTTGAATCCCGCGATTAGAAGACAGCCTTATCCCTCGCAGCCCTTGAAGGCGGATGCTTCACGGCCGATTTCACAACGCAAAGACACAATGCTGCATGCCCACCGGAAATTTTGTGCCCCAAATCCACGAGGACAAGCCGGAAGGTCATCTGCGTCGATCATGAGGGATAAGGCGACGAAATCACCCTGTCCAATGTGTCTCGCGCAGATATGGGAAACGGTGCGTCAAGGCGCCTCGTCCTGACTGTCTGTATTGACTAACCGCCGTGTACAGTCTCCCTAGGGGTGCTTTTCGGTCAGAAGAATCGACGCAAGCATGGAGAATTGCAGGTACGTACCTTCGCCCCTGCTAGTTTGATGTGAAACCCTTAAGGCCTTTCTCCAGCTCATCTCTGCCTGCTCTGCTTCCGTTCTCCTACCCTCTGCACGCGTGGAGGTGAAGCGGTGTATGCAGCAAATGTGCCCGTTCTCGTACCGCCCTCCGCCCGAATGCAGTGTTACGCAGCGGCTCGCGCACAGCCGTCCTCATTGAACAGTGTGGGCTGGAATCCCCGCGCAGCAGCCGCCAACGCATGCACGGTGACGTGGTGCGTACACTCCCGCTTCCTTTTCTCGCCGCCTGACACCTTGATTTCTCCCTACGCAGCAACAGGTACACCCGCACATTGCCGCTACAATGTCCGCCAACTCAGAGGCTTGAGCGCGCGACTCCTTCATTCTATTGTCCATACGACAGAATAGCGCCACCTGCGGTAGCGGATTCCGCTCCCGCGGAGCCTGGCGACATGGCTTTGCGAAGGACGACCACGCGCATGTCCACACCCTCTACTCCCTGTGGCGCAGTGTGCTGCCGGCTGCGTCTCCATCCCGCAGCGACTCTATTGAGCACACCACCGAACGGACACTCGCACGGAAGCTTTAATCCCAGAAGTCCCCCCGAGTTCTCAACTCCACCTCTCCTTCTGTCCTTCTCGCTCCCTGCCTCTCCAATAGACCACAACCAACGTGACTATCCTTTACGATCCAATGTTGTATATTATATAGTACGAGGGTATAATTTATGTATTTGCCAGCCTCGCATACCTCGATCGTCGTCCCCTCACTCTCCAGCTCCGCTGGTGTCGCGTCGTATATCACTGCGTATCGGCGGCGTTATCCTCATCCGTGCGCTTGTTGCGCGCTGCTACTCGATAAAGTTTTCGGCCGTTTCAAATTTCACCCAGTTTGCCCAAAAAAAAATTCGGGGACCACCATATACTTCATCATACGCGTCTTTAAGGTCCAATTGAGCTGCGAGAGTGAGCGGCAACGCGAAAAGACGCGTCGAATAAGCGTGGGAATGTTTTCAAACTCCGATCATTACTAATACCGCCGCGACCGAACACAGCACCGACCTTACTGACAGACTACAACATGCGAGGTACGAGCAAAGATTTGTTGTAGTGTCTGTTTAGAAGAGACTAGCATCGACGTCCTGATTATTGGCAATGATTTGGTTTCCTGGAACGTCGAGTAAGCTGGCCTTGGATAAATAAATGCGTAGTCGAGACTGATTTGGTTCTGCAGGCAGGCTCGCGGAGATGACGGGCACAATCTAGTCACGATTGTCATGCATCAGTACCACCTTGAGGCCCAAGGCGCCATCAACTGGATTTCGGATTTGCATGACAATATTGCGGATGAGTTCCTCCAAGTCTGGAAGACACTGCCGACGTTTGGCGGGCCTATAGACAGGGAAATTCGTACCTACGTCGACGGCCTGGGAAATTGGGTTCGTGCCAACGACCAGTGGTCATTCGAGGTCAGTTATTATTAAGTTATTGTTACATTGTCTCTGCATCAATTCACTTGGACTCGAACAGAGCGAACGGTATTTTGGAAAAAAGGGCCTCGAGGTCCTAGGCAGTCGGAAAATTGTGCAGCTCCCCAAGTTCGATATCGCGGCGCAGAAGGCGAATTAGGCGAATTAGATGTACACGTTAGTTAGAAATTGTCCTAGGAATCGTCAGTCAGACACTACAGAAACATTCCGCACAAACAAAGGGACTTGCGGAATTTTATAATGACAATCTTGTCCAAGACATATCGGCACAGTTCAACGGTAGATATTACCTGTCCAATCATCGAGTCTTTGGATATCAACGAAGTTCAAGCATCACACAGTAGGTAACGGTAACGATCCATGCCCTTGATGTAGGCCCATATCACGACGAATAGACCTAGAACGAGGTTTGACTGATGGCGTCCCTTTTGCCGGAGGGGAGGCAGAGGTGGCTAAGAGATTGGCGCAGGAACAATGCTGTAAGGAACCTCGAGCACAGATGATCCGTCCAGGCAGGATATAGTAATCCTAAACTCAGCAACTCCACGATGGAAAGAAACAGATGACGCGCAGAAAGCGATCCCACCTAGTGTTCTCAACGCGGACCAGGCGGCCACAAGAAAAGCTTGCGTAATGCATTCCCCGTAGGGAATCCACCCTGTAGCCCAGCTCAGACCACCAGATACGACCGGGAATGCGGCATTCGGTAAGTATCAGACCGAAGAATTTCGTCGTAGAATTGGTACCGGTTGGCGGAGAAAGCGTAGAATTGATGGTAAAAATTCCGGCGTTGCTGCTATCCGGTGATGCATTGGTATCTGTTCGGCGTTCGTTGGGCTGGTATGGTCTTGGTTGTCGATTTTACTAAATGTTTGACATTCGATCGCCTGTTGCAGCGCGGCGCCATATTTTGAGATCATAATGGTTTGGAGTTGGACCTCAAAATCAAAGCAACTAGGCCCAGGTCATATATCAGACCATTCCAGAAACAGGAAACGATGGTACCTGGCCGTGTCCCGTTTTCTAAATTCCTGGCCAGATGAGCCGGGTGAATATCATGTTTGATCGCCGTTCGTTGGAACAAAACGGGGCGTCGGGGTATCAATCTCTCTGTATCGCAGCTGGATGGAACACAAAACACACCACTGCATGGGGGTCGGGAGGGAGAAATCTCATCTCGCAACATTGCGGATTGAGAAAAAGATCAAATCGTTGCCACACCCTCCAGAGAGCTGGACTGTAGAGTTCGACTTCTGCTCTCGAGGTTGGCGCGCGCAATCAAGGAGCGGAAATCAGCGAAATTCCGAAGCTAGCGGTGGAGTCAGTCCGGCTGGCCGCCCGAACACCGCCCGAACTTACTACTTACAGCACTCGGAGAGCTGCGACCGTTCCGGTGGGCGTTGAAGTGGGGTTCTCCATCGAATCTCCGAGTTTGTCGTCGAGGTGGGAGGTAAGTAAGCGTGTGACGTGTCACTTGTCAGCTGCGATCTCTCCCTTCCTCGTCTCCATCAGACGAAAAATGGAACTCTTAGTCTCTTTCGCTGCATTTCCAGCCGTAACTTCGGTATGGAGCGGTCCGCACTGGTATTTTCCGTATGCATAAATAGTTTCGAATTAATCTCAGATAATACGCCCCAGCGATTCTTGAGATCTTCTCTGTCTAAACCTCTCAGGGAGCCTGACCGCAATGGACTCCGTACTATTCAACATTGACGCCGCGTTCTCTTTTGGAGGATGTCTCGCCAGCCAACTGACGTGGTCCCTGGTTCTCGCCTTTGCAGCCATTCTGTACTTCACGCGGAGGACCATATCTCTCCGCAAAGGGCGTTTACCTCCGGGCCCTCGAGGGCTCCCTCTGTTGGGCAACCTCTTCCAATTGAAGGTCGATGCCTGGCTCACATTCACGGAATGGAAAGAAAAATACGGTCGGCTTTCAATTTGCTTTCAAGCATCTTCTTCTGCTGAAATCAGAGAATATGCAGGCCCCCTGGTCCACATCAACGTGGCTGGTCAGAGCATCCTCATCATGAACACGCACAAGGTCGCTGCGGATTTGTTGGATCGACGCGGTTCCATCTACAGCAATAGACCGCGCTGGATTGGTAGGCAGCAACTCAGTCCACCTTCAGTTGGGTTAATTCCGCTCACAGTTGCGTCTGAGATCTTGACCGGAGGCCTCCTAATGGTATTCACGCAGTACAACGATGTGTAAGCAGGATTGAACCTCTCCGTTTATTTGCGGACTGATTCTTCGTCGACTTAGATGGCGCCGGATGCGTCGTGCAGGGCACGAAGGTCTCAATAAACAAGTCGCTTCGAATTTCCATGCCCTTCAGTCCAAGGAGGCCCTTCTCCTTATTGATGGAATGCTGAGGCAGCCCCATCTCTGGAACGAACATATTCGTCGGTCAGTGTCCGTCCTCATTCCCTTCATTTCCTGATTATTCGTTTTACGCAGAGCAACTGCTTCAGCGATCTGGTCTGTGATCTACGACAAACCACCAATCAGGGACTCTCAAGACCCCGCCATCGACGCAGTCAACGATTTCATCACGCGCATCGCGCGGGCAGCATTCCCGGGCAGCCATCTCGTCGATTTTTTCACCTGGATGAAATACCTCCCGAAATCCCTGGCTCCGTGGAAGCGCGACGCGGAGGATTGGTACCGCAAGGACTCCAAGGTCTTTGAGGATCTTTATGCGGAGGCCAAACACCGGGTGGTATGATTATCTTCTTGGCTACTTCTGATACAGCGAACGTAACTTGTGTGTACAGAAATCTGGGGAAGAATGCCCGAGCTTTGCAGCCAACCTCGTTCGCGATGTTGAGCGGCATGGATTGAGCGACAAAGAATCGGCTTGGCTTGCTGCCTCGTTGTAGTACGGCCACTCTCCTCCTCCCCCTGATTATGCGCGAACTCAACAGGAATTTCTAGCGCCGCAGGTGCAGACACAACGTCCGGAGTTTTGAGTTGGTTCATGGTGCGCATAATTACACTTCATGCCAAGGATAGGTTGAGGCGATCGTGAATAATTTCACTACATAGCTTGCCATGGTCTTGTTTCCCGATGTCCAAAGGAAAATCCAGGAAGAGCTCGACGCCGTGGTGGGGCGGTCCCGCCTCCCGAATTTTGCTGACCGTGAGCGCCTCCCGTACCTCCAGGCTACAGTGCGGGAGGCGCTGAGGTGGCACCCTGTTGGTAAGTGAGATGCTTTTTTATGTTTATTTGCGCTAGGCTGATGTGTTATTGGATGCATAGATCCCGTCGGACTACCGCACCAGTCTCTGGAAGACGACTGGTATGAAGGCTACTTTATCCCGAAGGGAACGATCTGCATCGCAAATGTTTGGTAGGTCCCCGCGCAGACTGTCTCATGGATGAGGTTTTAGTATTTTCAGGGCATTAAACCGCGACGTGGAAGCCTACGTGCGTTCTTCTTTCATCATGCCGTTCAAATGACGGAATCTTTGGTTTGATCTCCCCAGGGCGCGGACGCAGCGGACTTCAATCCATCACGCTACCTGGATGAAAAGGGTCAACTGAAGCCTGCATTGGCGGACACGAAAGAAGGTATCACATCATCGTTGGCAGAGGGTTGAACCAGTCATTGAACTTCTTTTCAGAGGGTCCGTCGCGGCTTATATTCTTGCCATTTGTTGCGAATGAATTAACCTTCACTCCTCCAGGCCACGTTTCCTACGGCTTTGGGCGCCGTATCTGTATCGGGCGCCACGTCGCCAATAATTCGCTTTTCATCGGCATCGCGTGTATCCTTTGGGGAGCCGATATCCGCCCAACCAAAGATGCTGCAGGCAAACCGATCATCCCCATCGAATCCGAGATTATCAACGACGGCTTGGTGGTGTACGTCTTCTCCTCGTCTTGTTTTCACGGACTTACACTACGTTATGCAGACGCCCAATTCCGTTTACATGCGAGATCAAGACTCGTTTCCCCGGTGCGGAGGCGATTTTGGTGCAAGCAGTGGAGATGGAGATGGAGATTGTGTTTGAGGAGAAATAGTTGGTCTGTAATTTTCAGGATTTCCCCGAGGGGAGAAAAATGGCAGGATTTGAGGTGTGTATAAAGAGGTTTCCAGGTTAGCGAGAGATTACGGCCGAGTACCAGGCAGGAAGTTATAGCTATATTTCGCTGCGTCGGCCAAAGCCTGGATCCAGAAAATTTGAAACTCAAGACGAGGCAAAGCGCTCTTCGGGGCTATTCATTCGATAAAGTCAGGACACGGTCAGTGCATGAGTGTGTTCCAGGTTGTTAGCGGTCGAGAGATCGGAAGAAAAGCTGCAGCAAAGAGAAGAAAACGGCGTGTGGAAGCCTTCGACCCTCAAAATAAGCATGAACAAACAAGCTCCTCCTTTTCCCGACCTCGACCACCAAATGCTCAATCTGTCCTCAATCGCCTTTAGACACTATGCTGGTACTTCTGGCACGACAAAAACCTTCCAGGAAGCTGTTGATTGAATGACAAGTCACCCGCGGACGCTTTTTTGACCCTGTCTCATGTCGGAAGTAAAATCGGGCTCCTGTCTCGCAATTGAGCCTCAAATTTCGGCGACTGAGATTCTCCTAAACAATTGCTTCTTGTCTTCTACACCCATCTTCACCTGCTCAAGTCCATCTCCAGCACCTTTAACTTTACCTTTTGCGTCTCTGTCTCACCATCCACCATGCACGCCTCCCACTCCGCCCTTCTCCCGGATCTCACGGGGGAGTTCATCGACGATGGTTCGCTACTATTAGTACGCCTCCTGGGGTCGGGGTCGTTCGGCAAAGTCTATAAGGCGCTGGACACCGCCTCCCCTGCCGACGACCCAGTTTACTACGCTGTCAAATGCATGCATCTGTACGAGCTAGGCAGCCTCGAAGCCGAGATACAGGCGAAGGAGCTTCGCATCCACGCCATGCTGGATGATCACCCGGGTGTCATCACCCTGCACCGTGTGTGCGCGACGGAGGAGTTCGTATTTGCTGTCCTCGAGCTCGCGACCGGCGGCGACCTGTATAGCGCCATGGCCGACCGGCAGTGTTTCCGCGGCAACCCGACGCTGATAAAGCAGGTGCTCGGGGAGATCCTCGATGCAGTCGAGTTTTGCCATCGAAATGGTGTGTACCACCGGGACATAAAACCGGAAAATATCCTCTGCAGCCCCGCTGGCACGGATATCAGGCTGGCAGATTTTGGCCTAGCTACTGAGAATGGAGTGTCGACTTCATTCGGATGTGGTACTAGAAATTACACGACTCCAGGTGCGTTTAGTCTCGATATCGCTGTAGCGACGTCTAACCCTTTCCGCAGAGTCCATGGATCCCGAATCGTCTGGCTACTCCCCCCGCCATAGCGACCTCTGGGCGGTCAGCGTTATCTTCGCGAGCATGATCTCCGGTCGCTCCGTCTGGATGAGCGCTGACATGTCGGATCCGTGGTATGCCGCGTTCCGCGCCAACGAGGACGCCCACCTCAGCGCGCTGAAGATTACGCGGCCGGCGAACGACCTCCTCAAGCGGTGCTTCCACCTGAACCCCCGGCGTCGCCCGACGCTCGAGGAGTTCCGCGAGGCCGTGAACGACATCGACTCGTTCTCCCTTCACGATAACTACCGCGCCCCGGCTGCACCGTGCGTCCGCCCCCCGAGTGTTGCCCGCCCTCCTGCGCCGGCCGCCCCTCCTTCCGCGCAGGCCGCGGACGACTGCCCGACGCCCAAGCCCGCATTCCCCCCCATCTACGCGCCTAAGCCCATCAGGCCCACGCCCATCACCCTCACCCTCAGCTCCGCCTTCTCCGCCTTCTCCACCTTCTCCGCCCCCTCTTCCATCGCGTTCGCACCGGTTGCGACCGCACCATTCTCTTCATCACCTTCCTCGCCTGCCTCGCTTCCCTCATCGGACCCGTCCTCAGCCTCGTCCGCCCCAAGCTCCGCAGACTCGTGTCCCCCAGCAACGCCCGCTACACTCCCGGTTGACGCCGGGGATGTGCACCTCCCCACCGTCTCCTCGCTCGCCGTCGCCGCCGATTCGAAGCAGCAGCTGCGAGCCCCGCCGCCGCCGCTTCCCCCGCGCAGGTATCTCGACCGCCTCCACCCCATCCCCGCAGCGCCTGCCAAGCCGGCGGAGCATGTCACGGCCGCCAACGCCCGCACAACGCCCCCCACCCCCACCCGGCGTCAGTTCTTCGCTGGTCGCAGAACGAAAGTCAGAGAATGGATCAGGGGTGCAAGGGAAAGTTATGAAAAATCGACGAAAAAGAATCACATAAAAATAGACGAAAAATCGTAGAAAATTAGAATCGCACTATAGCTAGGCGGTAGGCGTACAGAAGTGTTAAAACAGTATATAAAACGGATTCCTTACTCGATGTGGCCCGGTGGCTTTTGAGCGAGGCTTTTTTGCCCAAGTCGGATGTGGCTGTGTATCGCTTCCGTTTTTGGCCTCACAGCTCTCCTTCTGTCGCTACGGTCCTAGTCGTCGGCGGCACATATCGTCGTCGTCCTCGGAACCGAACGATCGTTCTCGGTGGATTTGCCCCGCTGGCGGTGGCTCGAGGTGTGCTTCGCAGCTTCCGCTGTACGCAAGCTGTACGCGAAAAAAACTTCAAAACTCCGGAAATTGTAGTTTTTTTTTTTTGAATTCAATCCACAACGATAGCCATGTCATTCGGTCCTCGGATTCTCAGCCATGCACTCTCCTCCCAGGACCTCCCTGAGCCACGGACACTGATTGCTCTTGGATTTGCTCTGGCAGCAGTGGGAGATCTGGCTCGCTCCAATTCGATCCAGCTCCTTCCTAATCTGGATGCTGCTGGTGCGTCGACTTGCGTATAGTGCGACAACGTATGGTCAGATCGCGCTCTGAATGTTGTGCACTGAAATGCTTGCGCTCTAAAGTGCTTTGCTTTCAGGCGGGGAACGTTTTAACATCCAGATCCGAAATCAGGGAGATGCGGGAGCGCAAGGTCAATTCCACCCACTTTCTCTTGGGGCGAGACTGGCTTCACGCATCGGGTGCAGCACGGTAAGCTTATTGCCCGCTTCTGCATTCTCCTGATAACTGGAGCGTCTGCCTCACAGGATACGCCCCGCCGCGATGTACCCTGTCAGTGGTCCAATCCGCCTGCATATCTTAGCTCTCGACCAATTCTCGACCGGCAACGAATTGCGGACTCCAGTTCTTTTCCAGCTTGAGTCCCAACTCTTTCTTCTCGACATATTCCGTTCTTGACCTTCGTTGCCAGTTCGTTGCAGCTGCATGTCGTGTTCGGTGCGGATCGAGGAGACGATGTATAGGCGCTAGACGAGCGATTGTGCGCTGCGCCATATTGCCAAGGTTAACCCGGAATAAAGAGACTGTTAATCTGGACCGTCAACTTCTCTTTTAACCACTATCACACCGGGAATCCTGGGTTCCCTCCATCGCCGACCGACAGCCAAATTTACCTTAGATCTCCGTTGTCGCCTCAAACTTCAGACTGGGCAAGGGCTATCTTCGACGTATCTGCGCCGTGACACCGAACGACCAATCCGCGCGTGAGACATTACAAAGTCTAACTGGCGGCTGTAAATAATCGGTGCATATATCAGACTGGCCAATGACATTCTCTTCCCTTCTTCTCCCCAAAATCCTCCCTCTGCGAGATCGATACCTGAGAGTTTCTACATTTCTTGGACCGATGACCACGATGGCAAAAGACCCCCACGAAGGAAAGCTCAATCTAAAGGACGGCGTGAGCTTTGCCACCAACAAGGCGTGGGGCTGTTGACATATCGTTCGCAGATCTACTTTCCGCGCAGTGCTTTCGATCTTCCTGAGGTTGGATACGACGAGGACGACACAATGCGCTTTTATACCGGTGTGCTCACTCACTCATCTACGGCTTCCTTCTGTCTGAGCCTGTCCAGGACCAATGACAGAGCCGCTGCAGCCCCTATTCCGCACATTCCGCACCGACAAGAAGATCCACTGGTGCTTCATCGGCGAGCGTGTTCCGAGCCCGGTCAAGGGGCCCGGAATGATATCTCTCATCACACGGCCCGTAAACCCTCTAGAACGAATGGTCAACCTCCGCGCGACGAATGGCGAGGCCATCCTATTTGACGTTGTCACCGGCCGCGAGGACTGGCGTGGAGATTGGCCGGATTCCCTTCTTCCACAGCTGCTGCCGAAGTTCAAGATGGGGTATATTATCGCCGCCATGTATGCGTGCCGCACTTCAGGTCTGAACCTGGCGGTCCAGCGCAGGGAGATGGTGCAGGTTCTGTATCCGACAAGTTTGTGTGCCAGTCGAACACACACTAACAATATCGCAGATTTTCCCTTGCGGTCTCGAAAGGCTGTACTCGCTAGCGGAGACAATTTCTGCTCCGAAGCCTGAGATCTGCCTCTGCTGCGAGAAACCCGCGTCGTTGGTGTGCTCTCGCTGCAAGCTTGGCCCGTATTGTTCGAAAGTATGTACATGCTCGTATCTTTTGTTCTGTGTTGATCATTAAATTGTTCACGCTAGCCGTGCCAGAACAAAGACTGGCGGGATGGCCACAAGGACGAATGCCGTGTGGTGGAGCGGCTTCGAGAGTGGTCGGTCATGGACTGGTCCGTTTACGACAAGGATCGGTTACTGAACTAGTGTCAATGTGAGTTCCTTGGCTTTTCCTCTGCACTGCCCGTATTTAAATCCATCACCCAGCCTCTCTCTCCTACTTGCCGCCCCACCATGTCTTATTACGCCAACCACATTCGGATGCGATACCGGTAATACTTTTTGGCAGCACTGAGCGCGGTAAATATATTGTCTATGCGCCCGCACACCCATGTCCAGCCTTTATGTACTGCGTAGCGACAAAATCTCACAATTCTTTGTCAAACGCTTTCGAACGGACTCCGCTCTGAATTTTTTGTTCAATGGTCGGAGCCGGGTCCGCGGAATCAAATCGGCGCCTCGTCGAGGCGCGTCGAGGCGCTAGACGCTTTCTCTCCGTGAGAGCATCACAGAGTTTAAATGGCAGCTGTGTAATCAGTGCGTATATCGGGCGAGCCAATTAGGCTGCTCCAAGCACGTTCTCTTTCCCCAACACACCCCCCAACTACCCCAGCCCAGATGCCTGGCGTCGGTAACAACACCAAGGCGGGCTACGTCTTCTGCGACAAGGCGATCGAGCTGCCCAGGATGATCGACGACCTGCAGAGCTCCTCCACCCTTTTCGTCGACTGTGAAGGGACGAATTTGGGGACGAAATCGGGGCATCTTTCGTTGATCGCTTTGGGGATGCCTGCCCCAAGCAAGGAACGCCCATACATCGTCGACATTCAGGTGATCGGGAAGGAAGCTTCGAAGCCGATTTTCATGCTCCTTGAATCCAGCCAAGTGCGGAAGGTGATGTTTGACGGGCGAATGGACCAGAGTGCATTATTCCACGAGCATGGTGTTACCATGCAGAATGTTGTGGACCTGCAGCTGGTGGACATCAAATCCCGCCGTCTTCGAGGGGAAGGCCAGGAGGAAGGGATGAGCAGACTGTGTCCGTACTTGCGTCACAATGAGGTTAACGCGACTTCAAATGTCGCGCTTTATAGCAAAGTTCAAATGCTGGCAGGGTTGGGTAAAGCGGTCAAGGACCACGGGATAGAAGGAGCGGAGAAAAAGCTGAAGACGAAGGGTGCGCATCGGAATATTTTCTGAAAAAACAATGTGTAGCTCACTTGCCGACTACAGCACAATCGGCGTCTATGGACTGGGTCGCTTTGTCCAGCGGCCCGCGTCCGCGCAAAATTCTACGCTACACCGCCAACGACATATCGCTCATATCCTGTCTCTGGGAACATTTTGAGCACGCTGGATATATTGACGAAGACCTCCCCGAAGAGAGTCTGAAATATATCAGGATGTGGCTCGACTGTCAACCAGAGAATGGCGACAGGTACAAGCTTCATCCGCTCCTTCCGCTTGGAATCGTCGACGACAACGACGACGACGCGTATCCAACTTGCCCTTGCATCGGGTGTGGCCGCAATCTTCCACAAACCTGCTTCTCGCAAGCGGCGTGGAAAGACAGCACGAAGAGGAAATGTCTCGTCTGCCGGGCGATAGGGACTCGACCGTCACGTCCCAGGCGCAGGCGGTTCTGACTCGTATCATTCGGGATAAGGTTGCGGCTGCTTGCGCCGCAGTTGTGGATCTCGGATCATACGTCGTCTGGTCGGCAGTTTCGACCTCTTGTGTTGCTTTATGTTGTACTTGTATCTGTAGTCTCCGTCTGTAACAACTTTCCCTTGGGAACGAACAAAGACTTCATCGCCGTGACATTTGTCCAGACAGTATTCTGAACGCGGAACGAGTCCTACCCAGTCTCAGTCTGGTCACTAGCTGCAGTCTGTCACTAAACCTCTAACAGAGGAGAGCTTTGCTGCAGATATTATTCTACACGGATAAACTAAATCTGTCAAGCCTTCGAACGCGTTTACTTTTTCGGCCGGGCAAAAAGTGCTGAGGCCCACGTGATCGTGTCTAGCGCGCGCTTAAATATTTCTTGTTCCGAATCTCCGTCATCTTCGCGGTCAAGTCTTCCTCACAACTACCTCATCTTTACGCTCCTGCGCTTCCTGCTCTTGAATTGCTCGCACTTTGATCCTCACCTCTGCGTGCCCGGCGTTTGAAAGCGTCTACCAAGCGTCTACATGAAACCGAATCGTCCGTCCATACCAGTGGCAAAGGGTGAATCCTGGTGAATCGCCTGTCCTGCGTCCGCCGTCGGACTCCTGCTAGTAGACCTGGACCTATTCGAAGCATACAAGGCCCTATTATGTGTGGCCGGGATTCGGGAATCCACCTTCTGCCCTTGCAGTCCCAGCTGCAGATTCTTGCAGTGGATTCTGGCGGTGACGAGTCATGACTCAATTTCATTCAAGACTGTGTTGCGCCTCCAGATGGATTGCCTCGTTTTTCGAACTCCGTATATTGGGTCAAATGGCTGAACAGTTTTTAAAAGCCTGGTATGTACCCTATGAACTTGACAATCTCTGCTAAATCGCTGATTCCGCAGTCTAATGCGAGTGCCCTGGAGAGTATATGCAAGGTGTACTCGCCTGGTACGGTATGGCGGCTTGTACTTTCATATCGTGGCAATGTCTGAAGATTCACTGCAGCTTTTGTCGCTCCGGAGTCCGAGTCGCCGTTCTGTGTTCATCCGCCACAGAAAACCCCCATAGGTGCCAATCAACTATCTTCGAGCGCAATAAATTTAATCACCGTCAAAAAGATATTTTATCGCGTTATCGTATCTCTACTCTCAGTTTTACCCCTCGTTCCTAAACTGGTTCCCCTCCGCGCCAGAAACTGTATTAGTGGCGGTCTTGCGTAATCGGAGTGGGAGTTTCAAGAAGGTGGACCGCCCGCATACAGTTAAATTTCGGTAACGTTATCTGCACCCTCGCCCGACGTCGTCCCTGAAGCAGTGTTTCTCAGCGAATGACCTCCCGGTCAACCAATAAGGTCTTGCTTAATCCGGGTGGAAGAGAGTCTGGTGTAACTATCTGCTGTTTTCATTTTATCCTGGCCATTTGTCGTTGACCTGTATCACTTAGAGGGCGGGAACTTCTAGTAAGTCGTCCTGATCGGCCACAGACACCTTCCGCTCGACCTGGGCATTCTGGCGTGCGTGTAAATAAATAGCTGTTGCAACACGTTCCTGTTGCTATTTGCGTCCCCGACAATCGCTGGGAACTTCATCGGCTCGGCGTCGCCTATCGGCCGAGTCACTGGAGAGATTCTGAGAAGTACGAGTCAGCGCCGCGGGCTTTCAATCGCAGATCACCTAGGCTCGCAGCACTCTCCTCCGAAGAATCAAGCTTCGATGGCAAAATCCGAAACAAAACCCGGCTCAGAAAAAATCTTGGACAAGCGGTTATTTCCGTACGCTGAGTGAAATTAATGCACGTTTGTATTATGTCCTTGTTCACCGCTGACCATCAGGCTACATCCTGATATATCTGAGACATTCTTCGGGAAGATTACGCCAACACACCCCGAGTAAAGAAGTGGCCAAGGGCACGATATGATGCCGATGTCCTTCGCAGGATTCGAAGTGCGCACGGACTCGGGCCGCTAGCCATGGCGAAACAAGCTCTCAGTTCACAGATCGCAGGCGCAGGAACAATGCATTATGCCGCATGGAGCACACGTTTACATAAAAGCAAGGCTGCTTCGTCTCCTCTACCACATCCACCATGAGTTACTATCCCGCCCAACCATCTTATGCGCAACCACAACCCGCATACTCCCCCGGCTCCGGCTACAACGGCCATGGATATCATCCAAGCAGCCCTGGGTATCATCCAAACAGCCCTGGCTACTTCGACCAGCCCGCCCCGTATGGCGCCCAAAGTGTCGTTTATGTTCCCGGTCATTCGAGCAGCCATCGCAGCCGACACCATAGCCCCCGCCAGCCAATCGTTCTAACCGGCACAGTGGTGGTCAGTCGGGGGTTTTTTTTTGCCTCATTGAATCTGGGCTAAATTTCCATTAGACAACTACTAGTGGCAGCAGTCGGCACCACCGTCGTGGCAGACATCGCAGCAGACACCGCAGCAGTCACGAAAATTTGTCTCTCGGTGAACGCATCTGTCGTTTCTTCGGCTTCGGCCCTAAACGCTACCGTTATAAATCCAGCAAAAGTTCATGGGGCTTTCTGGGTCGCTCCCCTCGGCGCGAGTATATTGACCCACGCACCGGTGCAGAGGTTGATCGGCACGGCCGTCGGGTTTATCGCATTTAAACGCCGCATCCTGAACGCCAGGCTCGTTGGTTGGACGATTTTCCTCACCGGAGTGGGCCTGTACATTCCTGACGGGTTCGGGAGGTGAAAAACGGTGGCTTTTATCTTATTCCTTTGTAACTGTAGCCTGGGTGTACCGTCCGACGAATAACCATAGCATCTAGAAAAGGAGGACAAACTCGTATATACGCTGTCTTTTATTTGCCTGTCTTTTCCCTTTTTGCGGGGAAGTTGCCAGTGACTTGTAGATGCATAATTGTCAATTTTCCGCTCTGCGGTGCCAATTTGATGCGCGCAGAATCCGGATTTGTCAGCCCACGTGATCGCGTCGGCCGGGCGCTTATCTCGTTTTGTCCGTTGTCGTCTTCCTCTACACCGTTATCCTCCATCTGAACGCGCATTCTTCAAGTTCTGATCACTTTGAATCTGGCCGCTAAAAACACCGCCCTTTCACTATTCTGGCCCGGCGGGCTCAATAGGAGGTACCTAGCCTTCGGGATTGGACACGCGCTCGCCGCTTAGGCTCTTCCTGCGTCTTTGTGCGTCCTGACCGTTTCCTCGACTGCTTATTTCCGATGAATTGCCGCACAGGGTATCGTAGTCTGTGGCTGCCGCAAATCGCCTTGCGGTAGTCCTTCTGAGAAGAGTCGCGAAGATGGCAAGACTCAAGACTTCGACTTCTACTGCCCGGGGTAGATTCGACCACTATCAGCGTCGCCTGTCCCACAACTCGAGGTCTCACTCTCATGGTCTGGATCTTACCTCTCCTGTGCTTGCCGTGCGATTTTCTACCGGCTGGAAGAACAATAGACCATCCTTATTCTCTCGCAAGCGCGAAGTGTCCGGTTCCGAACCTCAAGGTCTCACCTTCCTGCTCTGGATTCTGCCTTTCCTGCGCTTTTCGTGCGATCCCACCGGCTGGGAGAATACTAGAGCGAATTACTTCCTCTCGCCACCGGTACGCGATGACAGACGAATCGCACATGACACTCTTTCGTCGTCTCTGAATCTCGCCAGAGGCCTTTCGGGAAATTTGTGTCGTGTGACTCGATAATTTGGACGACTTGAGGCGTGTAAAGAGCATGGTATCCCTTCACTGATTTTACTCTTACATCTTCTTGTTCTGATTTTTCGTTCTAGTCCAAGTTCGTTCACATTAAAGATCTGGACGTCACATCGCATGCTGGAGCGTGTACATACCAAACGTGGCGAAGTGCGAATCCTACCTCCCTAGGAGGTCGACTCACTGTTCTGCGTTCATCAAGTCAGCGTCAAATAAACCCTTCTGTCCCTCTTCCTCCGTCCTTTGCTCGCACAGCAGTCGGCACCACCGAAGATCTCCGTGTCCCCTAAATTTAATTACCGCGATCGCCCATATATTAACGTTATCTGTGCCCTTTTCCGGGCTCAAGCGGCGCCCTCGGCCTTTGACTGGCGACGTCGTGCCAAACCTGGCACCCTCGTTCCTAAAACGGCATTCTTCTGCACGCCCAAGTAGGACCGCACCAAATCTCCGCCTTTCGCCTTACCGGTTCTGGCAAAGTCGTTCCCATCACGGTGCTCTTCTGCGACTCGGACGACCACAGCAAACCCGGGGTTAGGTAATTACAGGCGGGATGGGATTTTGGCGCGAGAGTGTGGTTGACCTGTACGTAGGAACGTTCGCGCAATGCGTCTCGGACACAACGACCTCCCGACGAATTGCTCGTAAACAACCAGCTGGACGGACCACGTTCCTGTGGCTATTTGCGTCCTTGATGTTACAATGATTCTTACAGACTGGAGGTAAGTCCTGTAATCTCCGAACTCGCTAATCATTCGAAGTAGGGAACTGACAAAAAAATACAATGAATGTCGGGCCTGGCTTCTTTCTGAATCTTTTGCCCTTCACCACCCACACGTGTCGGGCGCACTCTCACCATCTGGGTCCCACTGGCGTCGCTCGTTGTGGAAGGTTGAATAATTGGAACCTTTTATCGGTGTGCTCTACAGAATCCTTTCAGCTATCTCTCACTTTTGACCGTATTGGGGCGACTTGGATGAAATGCGTTGGCTTCAGCTATTTTCTAGCCAAAGGTTTGGCTCCTTGCATGTAATTGCCTCCCTGTCTCTCAACGTGGCGAGAAGCCCTTGTCCGACGGCAAATACCCGAGCTCGCTGTCCCATTGCAGCTTGTACACCCCAAATTTGAGCCCCTTCTCGCCCTTCCTAGCCTCGCGGACCGAATCCCTCGCAACAGGCGAGCTCATCAGCAGCGTGTCGAACCATTTGCGGGATTCAATAAGGGTCCTGCGACTTGAACGTTTGTTCTCTCACCTCGAAACTAATTCTGGTTTCACAACGTCTCCACAGATGCGTACCAACGTGTCCTACAACGCGCACATCTGCTGTGCAATTTTCCTACCTGACCGCTGGGTAGTTTTCCTGCCAGATCGCGGTTGACGGTATTACCGTAAAGGTCGCTCGGACCGACCGCCTAAAGGAGATACCGAATAGGCGCCGATGTTGGCACTTCTTTCATCAACCACGGTGGCACTCATATTTGTACGCAGTATATCGCCCTCTCCTTGTCGCGTACAGTCTGGAACTGACTCGCAATGCATAGGTCTGAATCGCAATACCGTAGCCCGCGCTTTCACGGGGTGATTCCCTTCAAAATCCGCTTCACGCCACTCCATTCTTCGGTGATGATGCAGCGGGCAGGGTCGTCTTCGGGTAGTAGCACAGACGGGTGCGTCGCGCTCGAATCGTCGCGGTGTATTATGAAATACTGACCGGCGTTCCCAGCAGCGGTGAGGACTACAAAGCCGCGCAGGCGGCACAGTTTCGCAAGCTGAATGGGCACGGGACGCAAAACCAGAATCTCTCAAAATTCAAAGCTGCGCAGGCGGAGGAATATCGTCCTCCTTTGCAACGGGCACAGTCGCCCCCCAGGAAAACGCGGTCAAACTCTGTCCCTGTAGACCAGTACGGTCAGCAGAATCTCTCGAAATTCAAAGAAGCAGCAGATGCGCAGGCGAAAGGCTTTCGTCCCGCCTTGCAACGGGCGCAGTCTCCCCCTAAGAAGCCGCGATCCAACTCTGTAGACCAGCCCGGCGTTACTGCCACTCGCACCCGCTCCTCCGCGCCGCCTACCTCCGCTTCCCAACTTTTACATCTTATCGGCGATAGCAAGGGCACGTCGGAGACGCGGGGACTTTGGCAAGCGGCCTTGGAGCAACTTAACGCGGCGAGCGCGGCCCAGCAGAATACCGCAGCAGCACAGGCCCAGGCACAGCTGGGGGTCGCGCGCTTACGGCTCGAGGCGGCGGAGGCGGAGATCGAGCGCACGCAGCACATCGTACACACGCTCGAGGCGCAGCGCGACGATGCGGAGCACACAGCGGCCAAGGCGCGGACGCTCGCACGGAAACTGCACACGGAGAACCGTGCCCTAGTTGCACGGGAGCAGGGGAGAAGGGAGGGGTACGAGACAGGCTTTGAGCACGGGCGGGTGATCGCGGTTACCCGGGAGCGCGAGGAGCGACGGAGGGTGGATGGGCAGAGGCAGAGGAGGATCGCGCCTGCGCCTGCCGCTGCGCCGGTAACCGAGCCACAGTCTGCCTTTATAGAGGAAGTGCCTGAGCAGCAGCCGGTTTCGCGGGTCGTGTCGGCTCCTGCACCACCACCACAACGGCGCGATTCGGCCAGGAGCGAACGGCAACAGCAACGAGCACCGTCTGACCCTGCGCCCGCGCCGGTCGTCGAAGCTCCCCCACAAGAACGACCGCCATCTGTCTCGCAACGACCACCGTCTGTTGCACAGCGGCCGCCCTCCGTCTCCAGCACACGTCGCGTCAGCGCTCCGCCCCCCGCTACTGCTGCTGCCGCACCACCACCGCAGCAACGGTCGCGCGCTACCAGCGTGGATTCGCGTACCCGACCCCCCTCAGTCGTCCCCACCCGTCCTCCGACTTCGAATGCAAACCCGCACCCGGAAGCTGCTGCGCGTCCTCGGACCTCGGCGTCCTCCTCGGCCACGACGCTGGCATCGCAAGCCCAAGCGCAACCGCCCGTACGGAGAAGTGACAGCACCAGTAGGCGCTCAGGCTCCGTGCCCGCTGTCGCCTCGGGAAGCGCCAACGCGCACAGACATTCCGCACAAAACGGACAGGGACAGAGACAAAGTGTGCTAACGCAGCAAAACGCGCCGCTCCACCGACGTACCGCGTCCGCATCCACCGCCGCCTCCGACCACGGGTTAGTCAATGCGCTGCTGCAGCGCACGGCGCCTCTCTCCTCATACACCGCGCCGATCCCACCGCTCGCGACCTACGCATCCTCGACACAGCAGCAGCCTGTACCGGTCGTGGCGCCGCCGCCCATTGGCATGAATATGCCCGAGCCGATGGTGCACATCCCCATGCCGCGCCCACCACCCGGCGTGGTACCGCCGATGCCCGCGATGCCGCCCCCGCCGCAGCAGATGCAGTTCGAGGTCGAGCACGCGGGTGCTGGCCCCGGCTCAGCTCACCCCCCTGGTGTGACCCGGTCTGACGGGAGGGACGGCGCGCGCTCGCCCTCGAGCGTCTCCACCTCCCTGCGCACACTGCGGCTCACATCGTTCCCCGTCAGCGCCGGGCCTGGGAGCGACACGGGGAGCTCGCATGCGCACGGTGCCGCCCAGCCTCGCGAACGAGAACGGAATCTCAGTGTGATTCTGGAGCACGGGGAGGGCTCGGCGAGTCCAGGAAGTATGCTTTCGCATGGCAATGGGAACGCGGGCGGGTGGGAAGCGGCGCCGCCGCGACAGCAGACGCCTTGGGCGCCGCGCCAGAGGTCGCCGTACACGGACCCAAGGGGGATGGAGGAGTGGAGGCGGGGAACAGATGAGGAGGTGAGTTTTCTGTTTCAGCCAGTCCATTTCCCTCTTTCTCTTTTTTGTACTGCTCCGGCATTTCATTTTCCCTTCCTTTCTCTGGCATTGAATTCTACTCTTCACTATTTTCTTTCTTTCTGCTCTCCCTTTTATCCGTTTACTGACTCGCACTTTAGGCCCCGCGCAACGTTCCCCCGCCCCCGATCCCAATGACACCCGGCATGCTCAGCCCCGTAGGCGCGCGCCCCAACGCCGTCAACGTGCATCCTATGCATCCGCAGGCGAGCCAGCAGACCCTGCGCCACTCGGAGAGCGGAAGCAGCGTCAATAGCGTTAATATCACAATCGTCCCACCCGTACGTTTTCCCCTTCCCCTCGCCTTCATCCCACATTCTGACCATGGAATTCTCATCTAATGCAGTCCCGCCCCACGTCCGTCGGGCAAGCCGTTCCTGGGGACGCCCCCGCCGAGGGCGGCTTCCTGTCGCCGAATCATATGCCGGCCGTCCCCGAGGATGAGAGCGAGAGCGACGAGGACACGGACGAGGATAGCGACGAATACGACGCGCCGATGCCGCCGGGCACCGTCCTCGGCCCGTTGCCCGCCTTCGCACAGGGCGTAACGTACCCCGTAGGGTTCGTGCCCATGGCGATGACGCCGCAGGCTGGTACGGTTGTCGGTGGTGCACCTGGCGCTGCGCCGCCGGGATTTGTGCCCACGTCCATTGCGCCCCCGCCGCAGGCAGGGTTTGCCGGGCAGCCCATGACTGGCGCTGCGTGGGGCCCGGCTCCAATGCAAGGCGTGGGTGCACCCGTGAGCGGGATGGGGACGCCGAGGGCGTCCACGATGTACAGCGCCCCACCACTCATCGGTGCCACCGCGATGGATCCTGCGCGACCACCGCAGATGCAGACCGGCGGGAATCCCAATGCGAACTCGTTTGTGGTAGAGCCGGCGCGCCCGGTGAGCCGGCAGGGGAACCCCAGCGGAGGGTGGGGTGCGCAGATGGGCGGCGCGCATTCTCCGAACGCCGGTTGGGCGGGAGCCCCGCCGCTTACCGTGGAGCCTGTTGTCCGGCCTTCAAGTAGACAGATGGGCGGGATACTCGGGAATCCGGCAGTGTCGTCCTTCACGGTGGAGCCTGCGCGTCCCCTGAGCCGGCAAGGGAATCCCACCGGTGGTTGGGGTGCACCAGAGCCCGCGCGCCCGCCGAGTCTCATGGGTGGAATTTATGCCAACGCCAACGCGAGCGCGAACGCGCCGCCGTTTACGGTGGAGCCCGCTCGTCCCCTGAGTCGGCAAGGCAATCCCGCGAACGCAGCGTGGGGCGCACCGCCGTCCAACATGGTGGGTGCGCCGAATCAAATGGGCGGTGCTCCCGGTACAAACTGGACGATGGGTGGCCAGTACGGATTCGGGCAGAACTCGACTCCCTCGACGCAGCCTCCGCCTCTCGCGTTCCCCGGTCCTTCCATGGGCAATGCGTCCGCCATGCCGCATTCTCCGCAACCCACTCGACCGATATCGTTCACGGGCGGCGACAATCCGGCGCAGAGCGCGAACACCCCACGATCGATATACGGGCCGCCTGTAGGTGCTGCGCCCTTTGGAACAGGAACAGGATATCCCACGCAGACACCTGGTGTCGCGGCAGGCTATCCCCTCCCCACATCGCGGTCCAATAGCACCGCCACGACAACCCCACACCAGCGCGCGGCGAACATGAACGCGGGCGCGACACCCGCTGGGTTTAACCAGCGCCCGCTCACCAGTCGGCCTGGCTCGCGCGCATCCTCGCGGACGTCCGGCGGCTTCCCGCGCTACACCAACCAGACGCCGAACCCGAATGCGAATCTGGGAATCACGAACCCGTATACCACCATCACCGAGGACCACGAGAGCGACAGCGACGGCAGCAGCGATACCTCGCTTGGCCTCCCGCGCATGAACTCGATTGACCGCATGACGATGAACAATACCTATGTGAATGCGACGGCGGGGTCTGCTGGAAGGGGCGGCGCTGGGGCTTCCATGCACGGTGGGCCCGTCATTCCCGTCGTCATTCCTCCGTCCCCGGCGCATTCGTATCGGCCTATGCGATAGAGTGCTCCTCGTTCTCAAATTGCTTGTATCTACTTGCGGATTCTTGCTTGCTCTTCTACCGAATTACTATATGCCTGTGAAGCCTGTAGTTAATCCTGTATTGTACACACACTAGTGCTTTGTGCTGCGAAATATCTTGTATGGACTCGCACGTTTCTGCGATCGGTACTGCAGGGTATGTACTGATCTCAGATTTCGCACACTGCATCGCTGTCTCCCAAAGCTTCACTGGAGGACGAATATTGGGAAGGTTGTTTATATCTGGGGTTTACACACGCTCTCTGTACGCCTACTGCCTACAGTGCGATTCTAATTTTCTACAATTTTTCGTCGATTTTTATGTGATTTTCTTCGTCGATTTTTCGTAACTTTTCTTTGCACCGATAATCCATGCTCTAATTCTCATTTTGCGACCAGCGAAAAAGTGACGCCGGGTGGGAGTGGGGCGGGCGTTGGCGGCAGTGACCTGCTCCGCCGGCTTGGCAGGCGCAGGCGCGTCGAGATATCTGCGCGGGGGAAGCGGCGGCGGGACTCGCAGCTGCTGCTTCGCGTCGACGGCGAGCGAGGAGACGGTGGAGAGCTGCGCGTCGGCGGCGTCGACGGGTAGCACTGCCGGGGTTGCTGGGGGACTGGCGTCTGCGGCGCTCGGGGCGGACGAGGCGGACGATGGCACGGATGACGGAGGCGAGGAAGGTGAGGACGAGACTGGTGCGGGCGCAACCGGTGCGAAAACGATGGAGGGGGAGGAGGCCGAGGCGGAGAAGGCCGAGCTGAGGGTGAGGGTGATTGGGGTGGGCCTGATGGGCTTGGGCGTGTAGATAGGTGGGAATGCGGGCTTTGGCGTCGGGCAGTCGTCCGCGGCCGGCGCGGAAGGAGGAGCGGCCGGCGCTGGAGGGCTGGCGATGCTCTGGACGCGCGGCGCAGCCGGGGCGCGGCAGTCATCATGCAGCGAAAACATGTCTATGGCGTTCACGGCCTCGCGGAACTCCTCGAGTGTCGGGCGGCGCCGCGGGTTCAGGTGTAAGCACCGCTTAAGGAGGTCGTTCGCGGGTCGCGTAATCTTCAGCGCGCTGAGGTGGGCGTCCTCGTTGGCGCGGAACGCGGCGTACCACGGATCCGACATGTCTGCACTCGCCCAAATGGCTCGACCGGAGATCATGCTTGCGAAAATAATGCTGACCGCCCAGAGGTCGCTGTGGCGAGGTGAATAACCTGAGGATTCGCAATCCATGGATTCTGCGGGAAAGGGTCAGCGACGTAGCTTCAGTACACAGCGAGACTAAACGCACCTGGAGTTGTATAATTACTGGTACCACATCCAAATGACGTCGACACCCCGTTCTGCGTAGCGAGGCCAAAATCTGCCAGCCTGATATCCGTGCCAGCGGAGTTGCAGAGAATATTCTCGGGTTTGATGTCCCGGTGGTAGATGCCATTTCTGTGGCAAAACTCGACTGCATCAAGGATCTCCCCCAGCACCTGCTTGATGAGCGACGGATTGCCGCGGAAACACTGCCTGTCGACCATAGCGCCATACAAGTCGCCACCGGTCGCGAGCTCGAGGACAGCGAATACGAACTCCTCCGTCGCGCACACACGGTGCAGGCTGATGACGCCAGGGTGGTCGTCGAGCATAGCGTGGATACGGAGCTCCTTCGCCTGCATCTCCCCTTCGAGGCTGCCCAGCTCGTAAAGGTGCATACATTTCACAGCGTAGTAGACGGGGTCGTCGGCAGGTGAGGTGGTGTCCAGCGCCTTGTAGACTTTGCCGAACGATCCTGACCCCAGTAGGCATACTAAGAGTAAAGACCCATCGTCGATAAAGTCCCCCGTGAGATCCGGGAGAAGGGCGGAGTGAGAGGTGTGCATGGTGGATGTGAGGGTGAGATGGAAAAGATGTAAAAGGGCAAAGGTAAAAGTGCTGGAGTTTGACTTGAGCAGGAGAAGATGGGTGTAAAGAGCAAGAAACAATTGTTTAGGAGACTCCCAGTCGCAGAAATTTAAAGGTCAAGACAGGAGCCAGATTTTACTTCCGAAGTGAGACAGGGTCAAAACAGCGTCCGCGGGCGACTTGCCATCCAATCGAGCACTCTAGCCAGCTTCCATGAAGGGTTTCTTGCGCCACAAGCGCCAGGAATAGTGTCCAAAGACGATTGAGCATAGATTGAGCCTTTGCTGGCCGAGGTCAGGAAGAGAAGGAGGTTGTTTGCGCATGTTGATTCTGGGGGTCGAAGGCTTCTGCGGGTCGTTTTCTTCCCTCTTCCTCTCACTGTTCAGCGCGGCCGCCTGGAATATGCCTGAAAGCTAATTCAAGCCCAACTACCTCGCTCACACTCGTGAGACGATATGGTCCCGCGAAAGGTCTCGGCTGGTCTTCTCTTTTTTCTTTTTTCCGCGTGGTAGTGACTTGCGATGTCGACCGAAGAGGACTCGGAGCTTTCGCCCTGGACGACTGGACTTGGTCCTGAATTAATCTGCACCCCAGCCGTTGCCCTCTCCTCCTTCTGTCCACGTCGACCAGAAATCCAAATATTCCTCAGCAATTGTGCCTTATAATTACTGCGGCGAGAAGCCCCAACGTGAATCTCTACAGTACTAGTATTTCCTGGCAACTTGCTTGCACTGGTTTTTTCTACGTCTCGGGCACACTGGATCGTGTCTGCACTTCAGTAGCTGGATTTCATGCTCCAGTTCGTTCGATTTGCTGTTCCTTTCCATTTGGTTGTACACGAAGGCTAAGGTACTGTAACAGCATACAAAAACCGGAAAACGAACTTGAAGCTGCCGACCAGACGAGCATATTATCCCAAATCTACAGCCACCTCGCCAGTCAGTAACGCCTAGCTTTCCGATTGTGCGTTGAGAGTCGAATCCCTATCGCCCGGCAGACGAGGCATTTTCTCTTCCTGCTGTGGTTCCACGCCGCTTGCGAGAAGCAGGGCTGTGGAAGATTTCGGCCACATCCGATGCAACGGCAAGTTGGATCCGATTCGTCGTTGTCGTCGAGGATTCCAAGCGGAAGCAGCGCATGAAACTTGTACGTGTCGCCGTCCTCCGGTTGACCGTCGAGCCACATCCTGATATATTTCAGACTCTGTTCGGGGAGGTCTGCGTCAATATATCCGGCGTGCTCAAAACGTGCCCAAAGACCGGATATGAGGGAGATGTCGTTGGCGGTGTACCGTAGAATTTTGCGCGGACGCGGACCGCTGGACAAAGCGACCCAGTCCATATTCGCCGATTGTGCTGTAGTCGACCAGTGAGCTACGCAATTGAATTTTTCAGAAGATATTCCAATGCGCACCCTTCATCTTGATGTTTTTCTCTGCATCCTCTATTCCGTGCTCTTTGACGGCTTTCCCTAGCCCTCGAAGCACCTGAAGCTTCTCGTAAAGCGCGGCATCCGCAGCCGTGTTCAGCTCTTTGGGTCGCAATGACAAGTACGCGCACAGCCTACTCATCCTTTCCTTCAGGCCCTCCCCTCGAAGACAGCGGGATTTGATGTCCACCAGCTGCAGGTCCACAACATTCTGCATGATAACACCATACTCCTGGAACAACGCACTTTGATCCATGCGCCCATCAAACATCACCTTCCGCACTTGGCTGGATTCAAGGAGCATGAAAATCAGCTTCGAAGCTTCCTTCCCGATCACCTGAATGTCGACGATGTATGGGCGTTCCTTGCTTGGGGCAGGCATCCCCAAAGCGATCAACGAAAGATGCCCCGATTTTGTCCCCAAATTCGTTCCTTCACAGTCGACGAAGAGGGTCGAGGACCCCAGCAGGTCGTCGATTATGTGAGGTAGCTCATTCGCCTTGTCGCAGAAGACGTAGTCCGCCTTCGTGTTGTTCCCAAAGCCAGGCATCGGCGCTGGTGTAGCTGCGCTGGGGAAAGAGAAGGTGCTTGGGGTACCCCAATTGGCTCGCCCGATATACGCACTGATTATCCACAGCTGCCAGGTAAACTTTGTGATGCTCCCACGGGGAGAACGCGTTTTAGCGCCTCGATCCGAGGCGTCAGTTTGATTTCGCAGATCCGGCTCCGACGATTGAAGGTTCAATTAACACTTGAACAAATATTCAGAGCGGAGTCCGTTTAAAAGGGTTTGGCGAGAAATTGTGAGATTGTGTCGCTACGTAGTACATAAAGGCTAGACATGGGTGGGCGGAGCCTAGACGATATATTTACCGCGCGTGGTGCTGCCACAAAGTATTACCGGTACCTCATCCGAATGTGGTTGGCGTAATCAGACATGGCGGCGCCAAGTGGGAGAGAGAGGCTGGGTGAGGGTTTTAAATATGGGCAGCGCAGATGAAAAAGGCAAGGAACTCACATTGACACTAGTTCAGTAACCGATCCTTGTGGTAAACGGACCAGTCCATGGCCGACCACTCTCGAAGACGCTTCACCACACGGCATTCGTCCTTGTGGCCATCCCGCCAGTGTTTGTTCTGGCATGGCTAGCGTGAACAATTTAATGATCAATACAGAACAGAAGATACGAGTATGTACATACTTTCGAGCAATACGGGCCAAGCTTGCAGCGCGAGCACACCAAAGATGCGGGTTTCTCGCAGCAGAGGCAGATCTCAGACTTCGGGGCAGAAATTGTCTCCGCTAGCGAGTACAGCCTTTCGAGACCGCAAGGGAAAATCTGCGATATTGTTAGTGTGTGTTCGACTGGCACACAAACCTGTCGGTCACAGAACCTGCACCATTTCCCTGCGCTGGACCGCCAAGTTCAGACCCGAAGTGCGGCACGCGTACATGGCGGCGATAGTATACCCCATCTCGAACTTCGGCAGCAGCTGTGGAAGAAGGGAATCCGGCCAATCTCCACGCCAGTCCTCGCGGCCGGTAACAACGTCAAATAGGATGGCCTCACCACTCGTCGCGCGGAGGTTGACCATTCGTTCCAGAGGGTTTACGGGCCGTGTGATGAGAGATATCATTCCGGGCCCCTTGACCGGGCTCGGAATTCGCTCGCCGATAAAACACCAGTGGATCTTCTTGTCGGTGCGGAATGTGCGGAATAGGGGCTGCAGCGGCTCTGTCATTGGTCCTGGACAGATCAGACAGAAGGAGGCCGTAGATGAGTGAGTGAGCACACCGGTATAAAAGCGCATTGTGTCGTCCTCGTCGTATCCAACCTCAGGAAGATCGAAAGCACTGCGTGGAAAGTAGATCTGCGAACGATGCGTCAATAGCCCCACGCCTTGTTAGTGGCAAGGCTCACGCCGTCCTTCAGACTGAGCTTTCCGCCTTCGACGGAGTCTTTTGCGTTCGTGGCCATCGGTCCAAGGAATGTCAAGCTATCGATCTGGCAAAGGGAGGACTGGGTGTGGGGAGAAGAAGACGGCAAGAGACTGTCATTGGCCAGCCTGATATATGCACTGATTATTTACAGCCGCCAGTTAGACTTTGTGAGATCTCACGCGCAGATTGGTCGATGGGCGTCAAGGCGCAGATAGCCCCTGAAGTTTAACAGGACAACGTCAATCCACAGTCGAAATTTGGCTGTCGGTCGGCGATGGAAGGAAACCATTGATGTGATATGCTTAAGAGAGAAGTTTTATTGACGGTCCAGATTAACAGTATCTTTATACCGGGTAAAGCTTGGCAATATAGCGCACAATCGGCCGTTTAGCGCCTATACATCGTCTCTTCGATCCGCGCCGAACACGACATGCAGCTTCAACGAAGGTCAGGAACGGAATATGTCGAGAAGAAAGAGTTGGGACTCAAGCTGGAAAAGAACTGGAGTCCGCATTGCAATTCGTTGCCGGTCGAGATCTAAGATATGCAGGCGGATTGGGCCACTGAGAGGGTACATCTCGGCGGGGCGTCTCCTGTAAGACAGGCGCTCAGAGAATGCAGAAGGCAATAATCTTACCGTGCTGCACCCGATGCGTGAATCCAGTCTCGCCGATTCCCAAGAGAAAGTGGGTGGAATTGGCTTTGCGCTCCCGCATCTCCCTTCGATTTCGGATCTGGATGTAAAAAATTCCCCGCCTGAAAACAAAGCACTTCAGAGTGCAGCATTTTAGAACGCAAGCTAACCATACCTTGTCGCACTAAACGCAAGTTGACGCTCCAGCAGCATCCAAATTAGAAATCGGATTGGAGCGAGCCAGCCACTGAGTCAGGCTGCCCCAGGACTCAGGAAATTCAAAATCAATTAGCTTCCGTAGCTGAGCGACAGCAATCTTGACTCCGAGCCTGAGGACGGGGTACTAGTGTCATGGCCATCGTTGCGGAATGGATGCCCGCGTCCACTGGCAGACTCGAAGTATGTACATCTCGCACCAGCAGCGTGGCAAATCCACCGACGGCAATTGTTTTGGGAGGACAACAATATGGGGTACCAGTGTCTTCATGCCCGAGTGCCGCCGCCGACGACGACGAGGACTCAGTACTTAGGAGGACCGCAGCAACAAGAAGGAGAGAGCATCGAGGCCAAAAACGGTAGCGGTACACAGCCACATCTGACGAGTCGTCACCTCACAAGCCACTGGGCGACATCAAGCAAGGAAATTCGTTTGTATCGTATTTTATACATGCCCTCTGTACGCCTGATGCCTACAGTGCTAATCTGATTTTCTACTATTTTTCGTCCATTTTTATGTGATTACTTTTGGTCGATTTTTCGTAACTTTTCCTTGCACCCATAATCCATGCTCTGACTTTCGTTCTGCGACCAGCAAAGAAGTGATGCCGGGTGGGAGTGGGGCGGGCGTTGGCGGCAGCGACCTGCTCCGCCGGCTTGGCGGGCGCTGCAAGGCGGTCGAGGGATCTGCGCGGGGGGAGCGGCGGCGGGATTCGCTGCTGCAACTTCGAGTCGATGTCGACGGCGAGCGAGGAGACGGTGGAGAGCTGCACGTCCGCGGCGTCGACGGGGAGCGTAGCTGGTGTTGCTGGGGGGCTGGAGTCTGCAGCGCTTGGGGCGGACGAGGCTGAGGATGGGGCCGAGGAAGGGGACGAAGCAGGCGAAGAAGGTGATGAAGAGAATGGTGCGGCCGCAACCGGTGCAAACGCGATGGAGGAGGAAGAGGAGGAGGTGGAGAAAGCGGAGCTGAGGGTGAGGGTGATGGGGGTGGGCCTGATCGGCTTGGGCGCGTAGATGGGGGGGAATGCGGGCTTTGGCGTCGGGCAGTTGTCATCCGCGGCCGGCGCGGAAGGAGTGGCGGCCGGCGCTGGAGGACGGACAAGACTCGGGGGGCGTACGCACGGCGCAGCTGGGGCGCGGTAGTTATCGCGAATGGAGAACGAGTCCATATTATTCACCGCCTCGCGGAACTCCTCAAGCGTCGGACGGCGCCGCGGGTTCAGGTGGAAGCACCGCTTGAGGAGGTTGTTCGTGGGGCGCGTAAGCTTCAGCGCGCTGAGGTGGGCGTCCTCGTTGGCGCGGAACGCGGCGTACCACGGATCCGACATATCTGCGCTCGCCCAGACGGAGCGGCCCGAGATCATGCTGGCGAAGATGATGCTAACCGCCCAGAGGTCGCTGTGGCGGGGCGAGTAGCCGGAGGATTCACAATCCATGGATTCTGCGTGAAAGGGTCAGCGACGTGGCTCTAGCGATAGCGAGATTAAACGCACCTGGAGTCGTGTAATTTCCAGTACCACATCCGAATGAGGTCGACACCACGTTCTGTGTGGCGAGCCCAAAGTCGGCCAGTCGGATATCCGTGCCAGCGGGGCTGCAGAGAATATTTTCCGGTTTGATGTCCCGGTGGTAGACCCCGTTTCGATGGCAGAACTCGACTGCATCGAGGATCTCCCCGAGCGCCTGCTTTATCAGCGTCGGGTTGCCGCGGAAACACTGTCGGTCGGCCATGGCGCTGTAGAGGTCGCCGCCGGTCGCGAGCTCGAGGACAGCGAATACGAACTCCTCCGTCGCGCACACACGGTGCAGGCTGATGACACCCGGGTGATCATCCAGCATGGCGTGGATGCGAAGCTCCTTCGCCTGTATCTCGGCTTCGAGGCTGCCTAGCTCGTACAGATGCATACATTTCACGGCGTAGTAGACGGGGTCGTCGGCAGGGGAGGTGGTGTCCAGCGCCTTGTAGACTTTGCCGAACGATCCTGACCCCAGTAGGCATACTAAGAGTAAAGACCCATCGTCGATAAACTCCCCCGTGAGATCCGGGAGAAGGGCGGAGTGAGAGGTGTGCATGGTGGATGGTGAAATCGGGAGACGTAAAAGACAAAGTTAAAGGTGCTTGAGTTCGACTGTAGCGGGAGAAGATGGGTGTGGAAGACAAGAAGCAATTGGTTAGGAGACTCCTAGTCGCAGAAATTTGAGGGATGATTGCAAGACAGGAGCCCAATTTTACTTCCGACATGAGACAGGGTCAAAAAAGCGTCCGCGGGTGACTTGCCATCCAATCAACAGCTTCCATGAAGGTTTTCTTGCGCCAGAAGTACCGAGCATAGTGTCTAACGGCGGTTGAGGATTGATTGAGCATTTGGTGGTCGAGGTCGAGAAGAGGAGGATCTTATTTGTTCATGCTTATTTTGAGGGTCGAGGGCTTCCACGCGTCGTTTTCCTCTTTCCATCCCATCTCGCTGTTCAGCGCCTGGAACACACTGCGTCCTGGAACTGTCGAGTTAGTGAAACTCACGGCTTTGACTTCTCTCTGCTTTTGAATCATCTGGCTTTGCTCGAGACTTGCTCGAAACGGCTCTCGAAATCCTACTTGGTGATTCATGGTGAATTCCTTCAATCCTTGGATATTCGGACCAGCACATGTTCTCAGGGAGAAAAACCGGAGCGGTATGAGGGAGCGGCGATCAGGTCAACGCAAGTCGAAGAATTAATCATAGATATTTGAGAAAGCAGAATAACACAGGGTTTTTACACGACTTTACAAAACAGCCTTTCTCAAGCGGCTTAAATTCACTGGTCTACAATTCGCAGAGCCATTGTTCGTGTTCTCTTGGTGGTATTTGCTCCATCTCTGCCGAGGACCTGTGTAGCGAAGAAGAGAAAGTCAGGACAAACTCCTACGATCGCATAACGGTGAACATACCGCTGCTAGTATCACATCTCGCGAGTGGCTGCCGCCACGATCAGCGAATCCTCGAGAGTCCCGGCCTTGATCGCGGCGTGCGCCTGCTCGTGGGTCATGTTCATGCTCCTGAGCGAGGCCGTGTATTCCTGTCCGTCAACGACGGTCCCAACAGCATCGGGCGCGGAACATGAGTCCGTGCTATTCCCGCCTTCCAGCGCAGCGGGCTGCCAGTACTCCTCCCACTGCTCGTCACTGATCTCCTCTCTCTTCCTGTTTCCACACTCGGCACAGATGTACAGGTTCCAGGTGCAGCCTTGGATCTGGGCGAGCGGCGACGAGTTGCAGTTGATGCCCGACGACAGCCGAACCGTGCATGCTGACCGGCGCGATGCGCTCTGGGACCACGAGCTCGTCCGGGCGAGCTGGCAGCACGAGAAGTACACCGGGTTGGCGAGGCAGCTTTCGTAGGATTGGCCGTTTCCACCGCAACACGATCCCGGCGTCTTCCCTGAGCACGTCAGGAACTGGACACCCGGGTTGCAATTATTCGACAGCGGCCACATCCGTATGTCGGCGGTTGATTGCGCTGTGGTGAAGGGAAGGCGGAGTAGCTCGATGAGGATGAGGACGAAAAACATGTGTGGGTGCAGATGTCGTTGGATGAAGTTGGTGACCTGTACCTCAGTGTATAGTCTTCTTAAGTACTCAGACAAAGCGGAATTTATCCTCGTCCCTCGCATCCTGGACAAGTCACTCCGCTGACCCTGTACTAGTACTCCACTGACCCCGGGTACCAGTACTCCAAAACTAAATTGAAAACTTGCAGCGGCTCGCGCTCTCTACACCGCCCAACTCTCGCGCGCGCACTCGTCCCTCGGATCCTGGACAAGTCACTCCGCTGACCCTGTAATAGTACTCCACTGACCCCGGGTACCAGTACTCCAAAACTAAATTGAAAACTTGCAGCGGCTCGCGCTCACTGCACCGCCCAACTCTCGCGCGCGCACTCGTCCCTCGGATCCTGGACAAGTCACTCCGCTGACCCTGTACTAGTACTCCACTGACCCCGGGTACTAGTACTCCAAAACTAAATTGAAAACTTGCAGCGGCTCGCGCTCACTGCACCGCCCAACTCTCGCGCGCGCCCTGGGCGTCAATATGACTTTTCCTTGAGTCAGAGACTCCATCGCAACCATCTCCACTTCAATCCCGTCCCCGCAAAGGATAGCGTCCCTAACCACCGGCAGCAAACTACTCCAAAGTTGGAGCCGGGTCAGCGGCATCACCCTCCAGCTAAGCTGCTAGCAGCTCATCTGCCCTCATAAGGCTATCGAGGGTGGAACCAGGCGCTGGAATGATGTCGGTGTAGTTTTGAATCCGAAACCTTAAAGTCATGGAAGAATGGGGCCGCCGGTCGTCAGCGAAACTCCAACTGATGGGAGGGAGTGCCAGTGTACTAGTATTCGCAGCGACGTTACAGTATACGTGAGACCTTGAAGGGCCTAATTTTCGGATGCTTCTTTGTGCCGCTAATCACGCTTCAAGGTCGCCCGGAAAGGACTCCAAAGTTCGATGGATATATTACCGCGAAACAAACTACTTCCACTTCCGGTTGACCTTGACACCATTCAGGGCCTCCAAGAGGGAACGCTGTTCGTGGTTGATCCTAGCATATGTCTCGTTCCACCCATCTGGTATAACGTGCCTCGAGGACTGATAACGTCGCAGGAAATCATCGTGCGTCGGAAACTCGTCCAGAAACTCGAAAAGGCCCAACATGTCGTCGTAGAGGTAATGTTTTCCGCCTGCGAAGAACATGAAGTAGAAGTCCGGGCAGTCCAGAAAGGCCAGAGGCAACATCACGCCCTCGATCTTGTAGTGATCCTTGAACATCACGTCAACCAAGCTTAGGTCGTACCAGCCAGGCGTGATTAAAAATTGTTTGATGGTTTTCCAGCGCGTCCAGTCCGTGGACCAACCGTACGGGAGCGTGACCTTGGTGGTATGCCAGTTTTTACACCTCTCCGCCACGACCCGGTCCAGGCCCCGGGAAGCTCCCTATGAGGTAGGTCCGAAAATAGCGGATTTGAGGCGGAAATTTTGACAATTTCAAGTCTGAAAATAGCGGATTTGAGACCCAAATTTCAAGAATCTGGTCCGAAAATAGCGGATTTCAGGGTGGATTCAGCCCAGCTTCGACGGCGTTGGCGGTACACGACGATCTGGCAAGGCTTCTTCAGCTTAAAATCAACTTACCCGCGGCGGAGACGCTCAGAACAACACAAAATCCACTTTCCCGCTGAATTTTTGCTGAAAACGCAAGAATTTTAGCTTATTTTAGCGTGGGAAATAGCTTACACGTGACATGCCGTGTCCGAAATAGCGGATTTGAGACCCAAAATGCTCCAAAAAATAGCGGATTTGAGGCCAGGTTGAGACGATTTTTGCGGACCTACCTTACAGGGAGCTTCCCGGGGCCTCCCGGTCCAGGTCATCCTGGTTACGAAGCGGGGGGTGAATTGCCCGCATTGCGGCACGAATGGGCTTGATGGGCAAAACTTGGATGAGAAACAAAGCCTTGGAAGAGAAAAGAAGGATCCCACAGACTGGGCCACAGGCTGAGACGAGAGCGCGGCCAGTGGCTGCGGTGGTACTCGACATACTGTCGGATGAGAATGAGAGCCCATGGTGCTGCTTTTGCAGATGTTAACTAGTCAGTGAGAAGGAAAAGTACCGGAGTGAAAGCTCACCAGAGTAGGCTAGAAGAATCCAACGGTCGACAGAATCGACGAACTGCGATTCTTGGAAACATGGGTTATGACAAGCGGCGGAGTGATCGGCCATCACCAAACCATCAATGATCACTGCACTGATTCCCGATCAATTTGTCAGCATCCCACGGTTCAACCACGGTTGAAAAAACCACCGCAGCGAAGACTGGTTGAACAGGTAGATCTGTCTCGAAGCTGAGTAGGCCTGCTGATCCTTCTCGTTTGTTTCTGACATTTGCGAAGCCCTGTCACAACATCCGTCTCCAACCTAGTTGTGTGAAGTGTCGCCGCTCGCAGTGATTCATCCACATTCGATGACCCGCAGTTTTCCAATAGGGTCGTTCACAGTAGCCTTTTTTCTTCCCTTTTTCGCTCCCTTTCTTCTCCCTTTTGTGCCCTCCTTCCGTTTTTCTCCCAGTTTTTCTTCCCTTTTCAACTTAGGGATGTAAAAAAGGGTGCATAAGCAAAAGAACCATGTGCGTACATGCAGGCATGCGCAAGATGTGCCCTAAACATATCTAGTTTGGCTTCCACGGTACGGAAAGAATTCTACATTATAATCCAAGACTTCTCGTCTCTACACCCGCGCCCAGATGCGTTTGTCGTGGGAGAAGCGCACTGCACATAGCTCAACCAAACAACGTGCGAACGATAAGATAAGCCATACCGTACAACGCCAATATCGACCCGACGAGCATCACACAGCCCGAGTACAGCGATACCGCACGCCAGTCTCCCCCCGAAGCCGAAAACACAGCGCCTCCAATTGGTGAGCCTGAGAGCTGGCCTGACAAGGGTTCAGCGGGAGTCGATGACAGACGCGAAGATGGGGACTGCGTACCAGGAGCGTTAGCAAGGACCATGAACCCGGTGATCGTCGCGAGGTCGTTCAAGCCGAAGAGCTGCGCGCACACGACGGGCAGCAGGCCGAGGGCCCAGCAGCCGACGAGACCGTATAGGACGCTGAAGACGATCACGGCGGCGTACGAGCGAGCAAATGTCCAAATAAAAATCTGCGAGAGGCCACCAAAGAAGAAGCTGGCAAAGAACATGTTGATTGAACCAAATTGGTCTGCCATTCGTCCGGCCAATATCTGCAAAAAAAAAGGGGTAAATATGCAGAGCATGGAACGGAATGACTGCGAACGCGGCCAACTCCACCTGCGGCCCACAATCAATATTATAATGAGAGAACGACGGGGAGGGGCAAACATACCAGAGATGTTCATCACAACCAAAGGGATAACGACCAAAATGGACTTGGGATCCAAGCCGGGGACGACGTCTTTCACGAATGAAGATACGAAGAAGTATGGTGACTTTCAGCAATAAATACGCGGCTATTCAAGCGCAAGGAGACCAATATACCAGATATCCGAAGACACCGAAGAAGACGCTGAGGGTAAGGCTGTAGAACACTGGGCCTCTCGTGTGGGGAAGCCAGCATTTCTGGATGTTTTCGTATCCAGGAGCGCGGCGCTCCGCCATCATGAACCACGCGGCGATCCAGAGGACGGCACAAGCGTTGCTATAGATGAGCATCGTATTTCTGTACCCGACACTCGATAGGCTGCGTAAAGGAGTATCAGAAGGAATAGAGGGCAGAGATATGTCTATGCACGTACAGAAATCGGACGATCAGAGACACCACTCCGCCACCAAGACCAGAGCCGGCGATGGCGATGCCAGTACCAAGTCCACGCCGGCGGTTGAACCATTGGGATGGCAAGGCCATATATAGTGGCATGGCAATGCCCAGCGATAACCCAAGCAGACAACCTTGAAAGAGGAAGACCTGATAGACTTTGGTGGCAAACGCCGAGGCGAGGAAACAAAGATACCCCAAAATGCCGCTGAGGGCGATCATCCGCTGAGATGAAATCAGACGAAGACACTGAGCTAATTTAATGTGTAGAGGGACCTTGTAGCCACTGGTATGAGGTAAACGATCTAACATGACAAGATATTGAAGACACTCACTATCTTTCCCCGATTCCCCCAAAGAGGTAAGCGGCGAAGTTCATGCACTGTAAATGTTCATCAGAGGCCAGTAAAAACCAAGCTGAGTACTATACTGCTCACGGATGAAAACAGACCGCCGATAAGAGACAGGGTGCTTAGACTTGTTCCAGGGAACTTGTTCGTGTGATAAAAGTCTTCAAACACGCCCCAGACCAAGCCCCAGCTCCTATTGAGTCACTTCAGCGGCATGTAATAGGTGGGGGACGATACTGACATGCAGGTGCCCGCCATAATGGAGCATCCGGCCACAACAAGCCAGGCGCGTAAACCGCCGTCAGGGTACGTCCAATCGTCCTCCTCCCTAGCCTCCGCATGGTCTTCCCGCCGCATGCGGGATTCGCGCTTTTCCACTTGAACAACAGCGGGCTTGATATGCGGTGGGTCCACATGGAGTATCGCTTCAGCCGGTAAAGCTTGGAGCTGGTGCGGTTGCGCGGTTGATAGGTCGGTGGGCATAGTGGCAGTTTCGGGGCATGGGACGCAAGGACGCAAGGAGCGCCCAGTTAAAAGGCTTACAAGGAAGTGATGGCACTTTCGAATGGTGTTGGTGGATATGAGATTACGGCCTCACCTGGCATTCTAAGAACAAAGAACCTGCTTGGCCTGCGGCGAGGGAGCATCACCTCAGCTAAAGCCTGGCGCTATCAACTCGGCAATTTTGGACAAATCGGCACATCGGTTGCAAATCGGCGGAGATGTTCTTCATGCGTTCTGGGAATGAGATAGAGCTACGGGCTTGCACGGTATGCACGGAGCGCCCGATAAGGCTCGTCGACGGACTCGGACATCTGGCGTGGTGTTACTAATATTAAGAGTGGTTCGATTGATCGGTTGATCTCGGCATGTTCAAATCAGAACGGTTAAACATAAGTTCAGTACATGCCGAAAGGAACACAACTCGAGAGGTGGAGCACGGGTCGATCGATTGCATCCTGGTGTTGCAGCAACTGGGATGTGGTACTCAGTGTCGCCCAGCGCCGGTGCTAGAAAGTGCTTTCCCCTCTATTTAAGACTTATTCAACACATATTCATCGCATGATGTCCGCACCGGGTACGACTCACAATGTCGGGTCGCAATCGTACGATCTTTTGTTAAACTCGCGCCCAAGAATAACAGTATGTCATCGGAGCTCTTAGAAAAGAACGGAAATTTACGCCGCGAATGGGAAATCCATTACACGACGGGGAACAAGCAAACAGGTAGACGTCATGGCAAAGTTGTTATTCATGGCGGCACGGGAGTTGCTTAACCACATCGATGTCGGAAGCCCGTTTCTGGCTGAAAGAATCGAGCGAGTGGAGCATTACGACATAGCACGATGAGAGAGCATCTTAGCGCAATGTAGATGAAGCTTACCTGGCACAGGGTGAGCGTGCACTTAGTCCGGTCCTTACGGTGAATCACACAGAGATGAGGGGAGAAGACAAGATTGAATTACTGGCATAGGTACATGGTACAGGTCTTATGTACTACGGAAACGAGTCATTTAGGTACCGTACAGAATGGTCATATGTTCTACAATATTCCAGGATACTCCACGATAAACTGGCGGCTTGCCCGATGCCAGAGGTCATGCCCGAGGGATGCCCGAGGCAATGGCATCACTTACTCCAATAGAGCATAAGGATGAGCGACCCACTTTTTGATCCAGGAAGGGTTGAAACTTGGAAGATTGGCAGGAGAAGAGTTTTCAGTGCAAGGAGTGCCCCCCAAATGTGTAGGATCCATAGGGACAAAAAGGGAGGGCAAGTCGGATGCGGAGGAGGATGACATTCTATGACACGAAGCGGGTTTTTAGAAAGCCTGGCCACGGCCCCACAATAGAATGGATATTTAGGCAGTTCACCCATCCAAGGCGTCCGATGTGAGATCCGAAAACTATTACGAGTCAAGAAGATACATATGCCTGGTCACTACAGAGAAACTAGAAGACAGTGGACATGCGGTACAAGATGGAAATACATTGTGATCGCGTACTCCTAGTTGAATCCTACGCGGAGCCGAATGAAACGACAGTGCCGGCTCATTCAGCAGGTACCGAATCGGCGTGACGACCTTGAGGGCGGTGAGCTCTGCGCCAAGAGGAATCTCCTCAGCCATGGCCCGTAAAGTGTGGAGAATGGTCGGAGTACTGAACTGGACGAGGAAGATGCGCGGATTAACCACGGTCACCTCCGCAACGGTCATTACCACTAGCAGTGTCCGGTTACAATTTTTCGCAGCGCGCGTTACTCGATACGCGAGCTGCGCCTTTAACTTTTCGGGTGCTGGAGGCGCAATGATAACTTGAATTGACTTGATCGTGATTCTGGCGGTCCCTTGGAGATAATCGAGCAGGACGCAGAATTCCCGATCGTCCTCTGTGCACCGCTGCATATAGTTTATCAGGCCCAGATAGATCGCCATCCTGTTCTTGTGGAATTCCGATTGAACTAGGGAGCACATGAAGGATCTGGCGCGTGCGGAGAGATGTTCCGGTTCACCTGAAGGCTTCTATTAGTCGGTGGCTACATTGGGGAAATAAAACGAACGAAGGCGGTGGAGCGAAAGCCGTGTGCAGTCGGCGCGATGATTGCCAGATGCCCAATCGAGCAGCTGACAATCATCCGAGCAATAACATGCTAAGTGACATACGCCGCATCTCCAGGTCGTTTGCTTGTCGATGACGCTGCGACACTGCAGAATGTGATAAATAATTGACATGTACATCAAGACTAGTAGAAAATCTCGAACCTGGTCATTGCTACAGACGTAAAAGCTTGGATATGCGCCTTTCCTGTAATGCTCCAGAGAGCGAAGGCGATCGTCTGCCATGAGAGCAAAGCTCTGCCAATGGCGCAGTACTCTGGAAGCATCGAATGAAGAGGCAAGGGATCTGGTCTCTGGCAGGGTTTTTTCGACGTGGACCAGAACCGAGTAATAGACCATGGCTCGGGGTAGGGTTTCGGTCAGCAATACATCCAAAGACTCGGGTACAGAGCTCGGATGGTGTTTCGCGCAGAGCACAATGGATTTAAGGAGTCCCGCTCGCAAGGACTCGGCAATCCAGCGATACCCAGGGACGACGTTTAGTTTGTTGGTTAACGCAAGGAACAACCCTACGAGGAGTTCCTTGGCATCAGATCGTGTTGAGAGTTTGTAGATGAGACCTGTGAGCGCAGTAACGATCCCCTGTTCCAGTAGAGCGGCGCAACAAGCCGAGTTGTCTTCGGTATCGCGCAACACCTCCAATGCACCTATGAGACAAACAAACTGAGTATGTCGAGTCTGCCCTCCATAAGCGCTAATATGACGCGAAACCAAAGTCGCCAGTTCGAAGACCCCTCCGCGGGCACCGACGAGGATTTCCTGGAAGTTGATAGGGGCATGCGCCTCGAGGTCCATCATCATCTGGGACAGCTGGAAGAAGGTAGGATTGCCCAAGAAATCATCCGTGTCGAGAAACATAGCCCAGGCCCTGATTACGAGAGAGCGGAGTCCGGGTGTGTTGTTGAATATATGAGTAGCCGTTCCCTTCCGTCGGAGCCGATACATGATCCTCACAAAGAAGGTGTAAACGTCGAAGGAGTGACTTTTGATATCCGAGTGAGAGTCGCAGTAGGTGTCCAGGAATTTGAACCACGCCCACACACGAGGTAATAAGTCGGGGAATGCTCCAGAGGGAAGCTGATCTTGGCCCAAGACCGTGTCGAGGATCTCGTACACCAGAATGACGCGGAGGATGAGGGAGTGTGGCAGCGCAGAAGCCGCATCCATGCGATCCCCGTCAGGGATGCCGACGGGGTCAAGGGTGACATGTAGAACAGGGAGTAAATAGCGGGGCTCGAATGATGAGGGAGATCTTTTGTGCCGAATGGTCAAAGCCCGGAGATCGGACAAAGAGTGCTCGCTCGCAGCAGCCGTCACGAATCTCTAATCGAGGAGAAATGTGAGCGTGGGGTCAGCTCCGAATCCTGAAGAAAATACCCGGTAAGAGACTGGCGCCCGGGCAAGATTCCCGATTTCTAACACTGGGTGCATGAACTGGAAGTGAACAAAGAGAGTTCAAAGCACGTGGATGTGACCTCCACGTGAGGTGAGGTCAACCGTGATCCGGCAGGCTCCGACATTCAAACTCCGCCAAGTGTCTCTCTTCTCCAACGATGTGGCCTGTATTCGTCACGGCAGTGAATCCTCCGCCGAAGGTGGTTCTTTTCCTTCTCGATGCCTATGTGCTGACCAGTAAACTGATGCGGCGGATAGGAACTCAACCGAGCATTCCTCCTGATCCAGGATTTCGAGTATGGTGATTATCCAGACAGCAGCGAGTGGACGCTCTTGACATCGAGGGATCTCCCCCCCATGGCGGAGAAAGCAACACCTCTACCGCTTCCGGATATTTCCAGTAACGACTTTGCTTCGATATCACTGGCCGAAATCAACTCCTTCCTCCGCGCGAATGAGGCCGCCCTGAAAGAGATAAACGTCTCATCCGCGGACTGGCTAATCATCGATCAGAAAGGCCTCGAGACGTCCACTTGTCTCGTATGCGAGCAGATTTACAGCTACGGCGAGGAGGAAGCAGAAAAATTCGAAGAAGAGGAAGGCCCGACTAAAGAGTTCCGTGCCTGTAGGATTCCGTACGAGGAGGCGTGGAGCATGATGACGAATTTGGAGATCGCCAACATGGACTTCGTGGAATGGGTGGATGAAAATGCTGGCGTGCAGGAGGATGGGACCTGGAGGTGGAAGTCGTTCGAGCCCGAAACAGATGATTCAGAAGAGCCAAGCAAGCACGAGCTTGAAAGAGAGAAGGCGATGGAGGAATTCAGACTTGGCGGATATATTAACTAAATGTGCATCGAGAGCTGCTCCACATACTATCTGTACCGAGATTTTGTTCCGCAAACTCGATGTGCAGGAATCCTGTAATAGTGTACTCCTAGATCGAGCCCAGGTTCTTTTACAGCCAGAAACTCTGGCCTCGCAGTCAAATCAAGGGAGTAAACGGAATAGAGATAACATACCTCGCCCGATCCAGACGCCTGCCGCTCCGCGAGCAATTTCGACGCCTCTGCTTTCCAGTCCGTTTCCAGTATGGCTGCCAATCGCGCCTCCACCGCACCCATCCGCATATTCTCGAGCACAAAACTTGGACCTCCTCAATTAACTGCGCTTCGTGGAAGGTGAGGAATGCACACCTTTCTATGGGTGTCGATGTTGCATCAACGACCGCCTTCACGAAGCCTGGTTTGTCGCCCTGAAAGACATTATAGACGTAAGGTGGATCGAGTTGTTTTAGGGTTGGATGCTGCGCCATCCATCGCGTTCTGTCTGTGGGGTTGTCTTCGTCCCACTGAGTTTGTGTAAGCCTTACGCGTAACAGCAAAGAGAACTCGCAACATACACGGCGAATGGGATTGATGAACGGGACCCCGAGACACAGCGCCTCATACGGCGTCGGGGAGCTGATAATGGCTTCGCAATTAGTCGACGATACAGCTGCAGGAGAAGAAAACTTGCGTGACCGGCATACCAATACCCACAAGCACCCGCGACTCAGCGAGCATCTCGTAAAACTTCGTGGAGGACAGGAACCCCACATTTGTGATATTGCTCGGGAAGTAGTCCGGCAGCACGGACTGTCGAACACCCGCCACGAACTGGACGCCCGCTGCGGCGGACGCGGCGTCGAAGAAGTCTGCGCCGTATGCGTAGTCCTCGTGAGCGAAGTATTTTGCCTCCTTTGCGAGGACGTATGCCTGATGTGGGCGGTGCTGGTGCGGAATGAACGTTTGGCGCGCGCATTGTGGCTCGATGCTGTATCCTAGGTACGTGTTGCCTTCGAATTCTGCGACCCTACGATAAGCGCAGTGTTGATCGGGCGTTGCTCGCGAACCTCGATACTAAGAGAAATGAGAACGTTCCCGGAGGCAGAAAGTCAAAACCCACATTTTCCGGACTGAGTGTCCACTCTCGCCCGAGCGGGTTGTGCGGCTGTGGCGAGACGTCAGAAAGGTCATGCAACGAGGATCTTCTTACTGAATCCCAGAAATGAAACGAAAAGATCTTCCACGCAGGAATTCCATGCGGCTTGTGTTCCGAGAGCACACACTCCGGATCGTTGAAGCAATCCTCGGAGTCTGTGGCATCCACCATGATGACAGAGACGAGCTGGCGGAATATCTGGTAAAGCTGGACCATCCCCTCCCTGCTGTCCGAGTATAGATAGCTGTACCCGAGGCGCTGCAGTGTTATAACCTTGGATTTCAAAGTGAGTGGCATCGTGGTATGTGTGCTGGGATTCGCACCGTAGAGTTGGCCCAGATAGCTTCACCCCCGTTTTCTCCAGATAGAAGCCTGCGAAACGGGCCTGCAGCGAGAATGACCACTGGGTGTCGACAATGAGCGCAATAGTACCATGGTTCAAATTCAGCTGGCACACCTTTCGTCTGGTTCTGCCCACAATTGCCTTGCTCCACACACTGGAATAGCAAGGTCATCGTACGTTCGTTTTCGGCTATCCAAGAGTGATCTTGCTCGGCTGGGGCAGCCGGAAAAAGAAGACGACTGAGTGGTAAACTGAGGTCCAGATCTACAGAGGAAGACGCGGTCGGCGTTGGCAGCAACGCCCAGCTCTTGTACGATCTCCGGCGGAAAAGGACAGGCGAGGCGAGGACAAGTACGCAAACCAGCAGTAATGCGATCCTCTGACGTGGAAGCGCACAGAATTGAAGCCTATCGGGAAACAGTCAACAAAAGATTGCGTTGTGGAATTGCCCTGCAACTCACCAGTTGTGGGCCATTCGGCAAATAGAAAGAAAGTCGAGGGGAAAAGATTGAAGCCTGAAGTCCGACTCGACGCGAGCAAGAAGCGAAGAGTATTCGGCGGCAGTGCCAGCGGCGTCTTCATTTCAGGGTTGACGTCATGTATCGATTGAACCTCGACGCTAGTCAAGCGCGAGTGAAGCAAATATGATCAGTGTCAAGACTCAAAGGTCAGACAGCGGGAGCCAAACTTGGTTGGGACTCATGCCGGTGGAAGCAAGCTATAAAGTCATTCTTGAAGTTGCGTGCCAACCCCAGCAGTTCCGGGTTTGTTCCGATAGCCCTTGAACGAAGATCATCAGGTTTGCAATTATCGAGAGCGTATTACCAGCGAGTGGTGCCCTGAGAAAGGGAAACCCTGTTCCAAAGCGTTCGAGTTTTTCGCCCGTGATGGTTGGGAAGATGGCACGTGTCCATCACGTGCCTTCAATTCCGTGAGTCACTGTCACAGTCACCCAGCCTTTCCTTTCCTTTCGACGTCCACCGGCACCCACAGTCATGGAGGACAAAGGGAACCGCCCTTTTCGTGTTGGGACGGTTCAGGCGCGTCGCATACGCGTAATGATGATCTCTTTCCCTATTATGGTTGCCTCCTGGTGTGCGTGCCACGGTGTGGAACAACGGTCAAAATTCACTGTTAACTCTGATGATTCTCATCTAGACACCCTGTACAATCGTATTAAGAATCAAAGTGCAAAGCCGACCCAGGTGCAGAAACCCATCAAAGTACGTCACCGTTGCTGATACAGCCCGCGCAGACTCAGTAGTACTGCTTTTCAGACCTCAAAAACTGCGGAGGGCGCAAAGACCTGGACAGAAGAGGCATGGACGGAAGAGTCGAAGCCATAGCGCTTCTTGGATCGACTGGCGTTCATTTTGTATCATTCCATGCTACGCCGCATATTCACACAAACGGTCCGAAAATTCGCGACTTGGTCACGAAGGCTCCGTGAACCTCCAAGCTTCTCTTGAATCCACAAGTTCCATACCTCTTGTGATTCACTGCGACTGGAAAATGGATCGAAGCTTCCAATCGCAGCCGTGGGCTGTTATTCCACTCACTTCTGCGGCGATCATTCAGAAAAAAATAGGTGAGGGGGACTCCTTGAGCTTAGGATAACCTCACCGCATGGATATTTATTTCTCGAACATGACTTGATTTCGTGCCGACTCGAGACCGACTTGCCAACGCTCCAAATTCCGTATGGGGGGAGGAACATTCCAAAGAACACTGATGCACACGTGGGAGATTGGGTAAGCTGAACGCTCTTAATCCCTTTCATCGACATCCAACTGCTGCTTGACGCCATTCGATGCCTCACGACGCCGCGGAACGCGATAAAGCTTTTTCACGTCTATATTCCTGGGCTGCGCCAAAGTATCGTGCGTCCACCGTGCCGCTTCGGGAGGCCTACAGTGAAGGATCTTCAAAATCCCGCTCATCCGGCATACAGTTAACGATTGTGCAGAGTTGGCTGGAAATCTTCAATCAGGAGATTGGGGTTCGTCCCCCGACCTCCAATTATTTCTCGTGCACACGCTGACGCCTCTTGCGTCGGAAGATGACGAATGGCTGGAGGACCAGCAGAGCGATTTTATCTTGGGGATATTTTCAAACCTACACTCCCTAGTACCATTGGTCTTGGGTATGCTCGGTGCGGTTGTTCTTGGCGAATCTGATTTGATTAGCCCGGAGGATATCGGACGACGGAACCCCGTTCACCTTGTGTGTGGATGGCCAGCAACGCCTGCTTGCTCTTCGGAGGTCAGGCCTCCATTTCGCAATAATCTGGCCAGGGAACCGATGATGCCACACAGGTTTATGGATGGTTCCGTAAGGAAGTAACCTCCGCATGAAATCGATGTACTGACGGTTTGGAAACGAAGATACCAGGTGTGTGTTCCCTTTCCCCCTCCGTAGATGCCTGAAGCTCTCGTCCCCCAAATTAGTAATTCGGTGAGACGAGCATGGACAGTCCGCATGGGAACTGACCCAGCGCAGCAATGGCGTAGAAACATGGTACAAGGACGCCGCGGATGCACCAGGAGTCGACAAACCTCTCCTTTCCGATGGTATCCGCAATCTCTTCGACGAGAAGGTCATGATATGCATGACTATTTCTGACATGAAACCGTCAGAGGAGGAGGAGATCGTCAATGTATTTACTCAATCCTTGCTGCCCAGCCAATTCCCTGATGTTTGAATTGCAGCGAGTTCGATACGGTCTGGCGGCCGATCCCTCAGGTAAGTCGGACGCATTTCCGCATGATAACCGGCCCTGACACACTATCAGTGCCATTCGAAACTATCAAGACTCCCCGCTCTGATTTCGTACGCATGCTGTGCGACTACTTCCTCGATCCGGTAATGCAAGATGTCCTCCTGTGGCAGGATAGGAAAGCCACCGACTACACCTCGCCGTCCGTTTGCGTGTCGCAGATCGTCAAAAGCGTTGACAGCGGAGAGACCGACCTCGATATCTGCGAGCTTCGCACCTGGCTCTGTCAGGGCGATCCCATTCCCCCTGTCACCGTCGAGTCAGTGAAGCACACACTCAGCACGTTCCGCCTACTCGTGGTGGATCCGCAATATAATGGCGTATTCCGCAAGTCGCCGCCGTTCACCTACGTCGAGTTCATCGGGGTCGCCCTACTCATCTCGGGCTTGAAGGAGTCGAAGTCGCTGCGGTATATAGCCGACAGGATATCGGAGATACGGAAAGATGTGATGAAAGACGACGAGTTGAGTCGTGTTAACTTTGACGCGATTGTCCGGTTTATAGCAGAAGTGTGATTATTTAGGGGCGCTCAATTCTATTTGATTCCATTGTGAACGAAGGAAAAGGATTATGTGGTTTCTCAGTCTAAGCGAACCTCAGTGTAAACTTCTGTAAATTTTCAGGGACGATTTAGTGCAGAATCCCAAGAGGGTCCAGGGTATGCGCCATTTATCCTGCACATGGCTCGCTGTTTTATCTATTTCGCCAATCCACAGGCTCAGTCTTCTCGGATTTTGACGGCAATCCCGTGCCAATCCGAACGGCATTCGACGATAGCTGTGGCTTGCCGATGTACAACCGATGTATTTCCTTCGCCAATTATACAATTGCTAGTCTTCTGGACGGCAACCGACTTGCTTTCTGATGTCCCGAGAACGCCATGGCTTGTTTATACGTTCACAGTGCACAGAGACCACCTCGAACAGTTCCTTCCAGAACTGCGCCTAGAACAACAACCACAGAAGGATCCCAGGCTAGTTGGCAACGGCCGGTCAGTCCAATTCGGGAAGAAAAATGCGCATGCCGCGATGTTCTTGCATTCAGTTCGGTCCAGACCGCGTTCGTAAGTGCGCACAGTAACAGAACAAACATCTCCACTGTTACGAGAACGCCGCTGCGTTCTTTTCGGCGTTCGCATAGCCGGAAAACATATGTTCTTGAAGCCTGAAGGTCGTCGGCGGAGGGGTAGTGAGTCCGGGGGCGGAGGCGAATACTTGTGGACGGCGTTCAATGTTAAATGGTTTAAATGTTTAACACATCGCCGTACACCGAGTCAGACGCCATCCTTTATCAGACTCTTCACACCACGATGAAGTCGGTTAGCTCAATGGCAATTATAAGCCGCTCGTTGTGTTGTAATTGCCACTAACCAAAATCGTATGCCCGGCGCGGCCCCGTCGTATTCAAGTTCCCACTCCCCCGACCAACTGAAATTCGCCCCAAGTAAGTAAACCTGCGAGATTTATTGTGAATCCATTCTCACCGTCCGTTACTACACATATTCGTAATCGAAGTCGGTCGCCGTTCAAATTACGAGGAGGTTCTAGTAGGGGTACCTTGGGTGCCGCGAAGCCGCAGCCCTGGCGGCGGCGGCGTAGAACAAATCAACTTGAATGTGATTCGCACTGCGCAGGATAAATAGTAGCCGTTCAATGCGATTTCGTGGAGTGTTGTGGTGGATCTTCAGATGAAAGCGAGGAGCTCGTTGTGGTAAGCATTGGTCGCATCGGCAGGTAGGGGTGGGTATTTTAGGAGCACAAACCAAAGCCGCGGCCGTGGCTTTGGGAAAATAAATAAATAAACTTACGGGTCCTGCAGAACACGGCGTTCGCAGGGCTCCCGGCTTCTGGTAAGCAGAAGAACTTTGAAGCGGCAGCACCATGGTTCTACTGTCTTCTTTCTTTTCTTCAACCTGACGTCGGGACGCCCGCGGCCGTACTCAGGTTAACAAGTTCACAGAGTTCGAAATATCCCGTACGGGAATAGCGACACCAGCTTCGAAGAATTCAGCAAGGAGCATAGTTCTTGCGAGTTAACGGCACCAGGACAAACGACAACAAGTACTCAGACTTCTAGACCAGAGCTAATTGAAAGACAAAGCTTATAGACGTTTCGGGCGTGGAGATCCTCTGGAGCCGCTGCCCTGGATCCTGTAAATGAGGAAAATGGGTTCGGCAGAGATTTCAACTCGTACTTTGGGTATTCAATATTGAGGATAAATCCAAGGAGGAAAAGGCCCAGACGCGCACCTGAGTTGCTCTTGATTGAATTAAGATCCAGCTGCTGCAGGATTCGCTCGTTCGACTCGAGCTTGGGCCACACGAGCTTGGGCGAGCTTTTTTTTTCGCGCTTCTTTCTCGCTTGTATGGCGCGCAGAAGTTCGGTTTCGCTGCGAGCATTCGTTGAGGACAGACCGTCGACTGGCAGCGATATTGGAGGCGCGTCGCAGGCTCCCTGATCTCTTTTGGGTATTCGATGTTCAGAGTCAATTAGAGGAGCTGCGGAATGGTTTAGGAAAAGGCCCAGACGCGCACCTGCACCCAGCCTACATCCCATCCTACTTATTGCTGTCGACCTGGGGCAGGAGAGCTCGTTCGACTCGAGCTTGGGCCATGTCTCTTCGATAGACGCGTCCTTTTTTTTCGCGCTCCTTTTGTGTGTGACGCGCAGCGGTTCGATTTTCGTTGCGAAGCAATGATATAAGTAACCAAAATGTGAGGACGAAAGCCTCCAGCATCGCCGCGTTGTCCAGACTCTGAATTTGGAAGCTGAAGCTGGACAGATGGGGTGGACAGAATTATCATTGAGCGCCTGAATTAAATGCTTCCGCGGAGCCTAATTGGGGTGATCGATCGTGGATGAGCGCATTCCGCCTGACAGAGACCAGGAACGCGTCAAAGCCAAAACTCCCGGTTCGTGGAGAGCCGCGAACCTGGAAGTGTATATGGTCCATAAAAGTGTTTCCGCGGAACGTACTTTGATGCCAGGAAGGGATGAGTGCTCAGCGCTCAGGAATCATCAAAATGCAAGACGCAGAATCGAATCCAAGATAGAATTTGTGTGTTTTCCAATCGCGAATTCGTGCTACAAAAAAAGTACCGCACTGTCATGACATTTCACTCGTACATTTGGCGCCTCAGGCCTCGGCTTTGTTTCGCTTTCGTCTGCTATTTTCTGTGAAAGCGTATCAGCGATCCATGAACGAAGCCAAAAGTCGTCCCAAACAAACGCGCACCTCGGCCTCACTTCATTTCCTCCCTTCATTCATTTCATTTCATCGCGATCTCCGCGCGCCCTACCGCCCCTCGGGCTTCCTTCCACCGCTCTCGCTCCCCTGAGGGCCCTGCTTCTCCGTGCTCCGAGTGCTCTCCTGCGGGTTCCCGCCCTTCTCCTGCTCGTAGCTCGTCTTCCCGCCGTAGCGGTCGCCCACGCCCGGATGCGGCCCCGCAGACTCGTGCTTGGCGCCCTGCGCGTTGGTGACGCCCGCCTCGACGCCCGTGGCGCTCCACGGCCCCGAGGGTGCCTCGTGCGGCTTCTGCACATTCTCGGAGGAGGGGTCGACGCGGTGGATCGTCGGGTCCGCCGCGGGGCTCGAGTCGACCTCTTTGGTGTACGAGTCCGCCGTGTGCGAGGTCGAGGCGGAGCGCGACGCGGGCGCGAGATGGTGGCGGATGGCTAGGGAGTGCGCTTGGACGGGGCGGAGGAGGGATCTGGAGAACATGGTGGATGTGGATGGAATAAGGAAGATGGAATACGGAGAGTGTGTTTCGTGGTGGTGATGGTTTGGGTCAAGTAGGCTGGGAAACGGGCGACGGCAAAGAAGCGCCCCAAAAGCCCAGCCAATGACACGTCGCTTAGCAAATATACGTCACGGGTCACGTGTGAGGTTCGATTTTTCTTGTTCATTGACAATCATTTCAATTTTCAACGAATTTTTTAATTTGTGTAGAGAGAAATGCACAAGGAGGTTGAGAGTGTAAGAATACAAAAGTTGTGGAACTTTCCTACCTTGGAAGCTTGCCGTCAATTTGTTGCGGTACGGTTCGATTTTTGGTTGAACTCTTGGTTGAACTCTGATGTAACAAACTGCGCGCATTCAGACCAGTTTACGCTTTACACTGAGGTTCGTCAAAAACATTGCTTAGATCAATTCCGTGCACTGGACGGCTTTACCGTTTTGGAACGTCGGACCCACAATGCCACCGCGCTCGCTACGAATGACCGCTCTCACTCTTTACCACCACCCCCACACTCGTACTATGCGCCTTCTTTGGCTGATGCTTGTTCCGGTACTTTTCGCAGCTGCGGGGCCGACAAATCATACCGTCGACGATGCAAGTCCGCAGTGGATTATTAACCCAGGACCCAATCCGATGATCTGCTACGCCTGCACCGATACAAAATACGGATTGGACCCCACCAAACTCAACAATGGGACGTTCGCACAGTTTCCGTGGGCCACCGCCCCTCCTCGTGGCGGCCCGTCCAACACGACAATGCAGTTGACATTCAACGCTGCGTCCGCCCAAATTGGGGGAGTTCCGGTACGATGTCTGATGCAATCCCAATACAGGGACCGCCATCTACGTATTTGTTCCCGTGCAAGCGATAAATAACCCACTTTTGCCGTCGATGGAGGGCATGTTTTTCGAGTTGGATGGAGTGGATGTTGGCAACTACACCCCTCCTACACCGTGGCCATCCGAGCCCCAATACAACGTATCGGCATTTGCGAAGACGGGGCTGACAGATGCTACGCACACGATTATACTGTCCGTCCCTAACGGCGGTATGTTGGATTATGTCGTTTACACGTGCGTCTTGACTCAGTCATGGCCTTTATCTTGATATCTAACATGCACAGCTCGAACGAACCCGATGTTGCCTCAAGCTCAAGCTCTGCCTCTCAGCCTGGCAGTACCCCGACCACTGTCTCTTCCTCCGCACAATTATCGCCCACCCGCGGAGCACCACAGATATCTTCTGGCTCAACTGGCAAGAAGAAACCCCGCACTGCCGCGATTGCGGGTGGAGTTGTCGGCGGCATTGCCGCCATCTCCATATTTCTCGTTGGACTCCTCCTCGTGAGCCGTGCGAGGCGCAACAAAGGGCAAAAAACGCCAGGCGCTAAGCCGCCGGCTACCGATCCATCGGTACAGTCGAAAGAGCCAGTGCAATTGGAAGCAGAGGCGCCATTCGTTGCTGCAGAACTGTCCCGGGGCCAGGAGAGCGCCACGCCAGCATCGGGGCGGGACGATCATGGGTTGACGGAGCAAGTGCGCCTTCTTACAGACGAAGTTCAGCGTCTTAGGCAGCGAGTTGACGGAAGCAGTACAACGGCTTCCGACCGCGATTCCCTAAGCCGGTCGATTTCTACTATCAAAAGGGAGCAGACACAAGTGCTTCATCAACACGGACAGCTGGGTACTCACGTTACGGACTCTTTAATTCGCACGGATAGCGGGATACGACTGACGGCGGGGAGGGCAGAAGAGGATCTGCCGCCGACTTATGATGCTGATTGAATAGACAATCGGGACGCAGTGGAGTACGATACCTACGAGGTTGGACTATTTTGTGGCATTGCAATTGTCATTTGTGAGCTACTGCAGACTGCTTTTCGCCAGGTTGGGATCGGTATCGTTGGATTATCGGCTGTACTTTTTATAGTAGTCAAATAGGCCCGGTTGAAGGAGATACTCCAGAAAATGCCAAATAGTGTGCCAGACCAGAAGCTTGAAGACGATAACAGGTTCCCCGAGTGCAGAGAGTCGATTGTATCACTATGTTTGCCGAACAACCTCACACACTGGCAGGGATCGAATTCAACCAAGATTCAATGAAGATTCAACTCAAATTGAACCACTTTGAAACGCAACTGCACAGTGCGCGCAGCAAATCAGTCTATGCTTGGTTTGATTTAGGTTGACAAAAATTTGCCCTTCGAACAAACTCAAGACAAAGTAGAAGATTGTTGGAATTCAACATGGAAAATTTGGCATCAGGTGCGATGGCAAACAGAGGGCGGGTTTCAGCCAATCATGCACACATACGTGCGTCCTCTTCCCTCATTCTTCCTCCCTGATTTTCCTCGTGGCGTGAATGCTCTTCTGTTCGGCCTCTAACGCCCAACTACGCGTACTCTGTCTCGCTGCGGATTGTCTGCTTTTCAGCGGCTGCGCTTTGGCTGACCAAGGCTGGGCCTGGCTGGCAGCTGCCCTGGGCATCATTGAAGGCCGCCGCCTCGTGCACCCTCGTGCTGTTCTGCGTTCAAACTTCTTCGTGCGCAGCTGTCAGGATTGCCTTACCCCACACTACCCCAAACTACCCCACTTCACTTGGCATCGCAAACGTCGGCGTTCCCGTTGCACGAATCCCGCTCTTCCTTCCTTTCCTGGTCAACCGAGACTTCGGGGACCGTCAGCTGTCAAAGCACGGGCGCTTTTAATTGTGCAATAGCCTCACAGCTAATCATTTCCGGCGTCCGACAATATCCGGGGGTTGTACTTTGCTCGAGAACTTGGGCTTAAATCGCGCAAAACTAGAATCCGGAGGTCTCAGGTCATTGACAAGCATATGCATGCCTCTCTAATACCGTGTTTCGGGAAGCGGCGCCCGTGTTCGAGGAGCAAAGCTGGCAGCGACGGCTTGGTGACCCCGAATGACTAACGCAGTTCGCGCTTCCAGGCCCATGCGCGTTCCTGGGTGACTCCCGCCAAATGCACGCGCCACAGCACTTCTCGTCATCGTTTCGGACCTAAAATAAATCAACCAGGAAAGTTGAACCAGCGTTTAAACCGTGCGAAATGATGATATCATTGATTATGAATCGATTGATCAATCATCCGGGGCATGACACAACCAAATACGCGCCGCTTTCACCCGAACCAGCGCGTTCGCCGTTCACCGTCTACGCAAGATACTCAACCGACGCTCGTGCCTCTATCACCCAAATAATCACCGACTCCCTGTGCCAAGCCTTGGCTCGCCAACGCCTGTTCTTTCCTGTGGCACGAAAAAAAAAAAGAGTCTCGGCCTTCTCGTCTTCCATCTTCCATATCGTTGTGGCTATTCCATGTGTTCTGCGACCTTCTCGATACAATATCGGAACCTTCTCGATGATCACAACTGCCGCCGTTTCACGTGCAAGTCATCTGGCGTGGATTTCTCCGCTTCTTGGAATCCTAAAGCTACGCTTCTCAGCGTCTCCGTGTCCGCCCGCAGTCTCTTCAGCGTCCTCGGAAGCAGACCTCAAATCCCTCCCCTCTGAAATCTCTCATATGGCGGAAATGCTCCCGCTGAGTCGCTGACGCTGTCGCCGTCGCATGAATTATGTACGTTCAGGAGGTGGCTGGACGACGCACTCGAGCTTGGCTTTTTGATCTGCCATGGACGAATTCGGCGACAATCCTTTTGGTCCCGCGCCCCGACATCACGGATTTACTGTGGTACGCATCATTTGCGACGATCCTGGTGCGAGAATCATGGCGGTGTTGACTTTGAGACGGGTCTTGAAGCTTGAACCCTAGGGCCTGCCGCGGATTTCCACTTCTCTTCTGGTGGTGTGCAAAGAAAAACGAGCCCCCTCCACGCCGCTTTCTCGACCCGAACTCTGTCCTCGTCTGGCAACCGGTCATTTCGGCGAGGCAGAGTTGAGTTTATTTAAGCTCAACCTCGACGCTTGGCCACAAATCAAATGAGATGACCATCAACCTCTGGTCCCGGTCACTGTTCGACGATCATCGTTCAACTTCCGCTGGATATCTGACTTCGACAACAAACACACTGGAGTCTGGCAGGCGCGTCTCTCTCAAGTCCCCGAGCCCTCAACGACCACTGTTACTCGGTGGCCCAGCAACGCCGGGCGCCGACACAGCAGGAGGTCTGAACCGTGACTTGATATTCAAATTGTGGCCGTCCCGCCGAATCAGAGCTAATATTCACAATGCATGCGCGGCACCAACGACACAACTCGTGCGCCTCTTCGTGATCATGTCGGCGACGTCAATATTCCTTCCCGACCACAAATAATGCTCACATTAAATCTCGAGTCGAATCAAATCCGCAGGAACTCGATATTCAGATTTAAACGGACCGCTGGCTCACGATGGCGGGACGTTGCATGGGCCAGAAGGTTTAGAGTTGAAACGCATGCGTCCTATTGTATTTTGATACGCGCTTGAAAAATCGTGCTTTTCATAACATGACGGAACTTCCACTCTCACATGAACAGAACAAGATTATTTCCTTGAACTCTAAGTTTGTCCCTCGCCCGAGAGCAACTACGGTTCAGTCAACCACGGATTCCATCGACGACTTTGAACGTCGCCTTCGGCTCCGAGTTGATAAGGATTCACAACCAACAATGCACAAATTCCTTGGCGGTACGCACTTGGAGCTAGGACAACCTCCGTTTGTTCCTAAATTCCACCTGCCCAACCCTGACGCCGAAGGGCCCGCCCTGATCGACTCCGTCGAGAAAGCACTGTCTAAAACTCGTGACCGCATCGAAGTTGAAGTAATCAACAAACGTGTAGTCCATATTCGCCCAAATGTCAACCCGTCCGACCTCGAAGCTCTCCTCGGGCTCTTGGCAGACAACAGCATCGTCGCTGTTCCTGCTGATAAGAACCTGGGGTTATGCCTTGTGACCACCGAATGGTACAATGATATGGCGCACAAACTCCTGGTCAATGACTCGTACATTGAGGAGGAACCTGACCATGTACTACTGCTGTTGACACTGAGGAAAATAGTCAAGAAATCGACTGACCTCGTCACGAAACAGCAATACAAATGGCTACTTCAACCCTGCAAGGATGAATTAAAAAAGGTTCCCATTCTCAAAGTTATACCCAAGATTCACAAATCCCCCATGTCCGGTCGTCCAATCGCACCTGCGTTTGGTACACTCCTCGCAAATGCGTCGGCTTGGGTGGACTACCAAATCAAACCGCTCCTCGCGAAATTTCCGTGGATTCTGCGCGACTCTAAAGAGTTCTGCAACGACATCCTCAACCTGAAATTACCACCTGGAGAAGATATTTGGCTCGTGTCTGGAGATGTTGTCGCAATGTATCCCAACATCCCTATGGATGATGGTATCGCTCAGATTGCCTCAATTCTCAACACCTCTCCCATGGAATTCACAACTCTGGGAGAAGCAGCACGTTTGAGCTTTGGAAACCGCAACGAACTTACTGTTCTTCTCCTGCGGCTAATTCTTCAGTTCAATTTTGTCAAATTCGCGGATAAAACGTACCGACAAGTAGTAGGTACGGCGATGGGAACAGCTTCCGCACCAACATATGCGAACCTTTTCCTCGCCGGCTACGAGGTACCCGCACTTGAAGAGCTCAAGGACATCATTCTCTTTTACCGGCGTTTCATTGACGATACATTTGCTATCGTTAAAGGAACGCTCGAGGACGTCGAGCGATTCAAAGCGCGATTCGGGTCCCTGCACCCGAACATGAGGATGGAGTGGTCAGTGTCGCAATACAGACTGCCCTTCCTCGATGTGCATGTTTCGTTGGAACCCGATCCCAAGGCACCCGCCTTTAACCCGCGGATGAGGATCGCCACGAACGTGTACCAGAAGGCATTAAATGCTTATCTATACATACCGTGGAATTCATGCCACTCTGAAAACTCCAAGCACGCTTGGGTAAAGGGTGAATTGATTCGCTACGTGCGAATTTGCTCGAAAGAGTCTGACTTCGCGAATATCCGTAAGGATTTTGCAATCAGACTCGGAGCGCGTGGATATCCCGGACGTTGGCTTCAACGAGTCTTTGCGGAGATTGTCTACAAGGTAGAGCGCCCACGGGCACTCACACCACCTGTGTCAAACGACCCAAGTGGTGACCTAGAGATACATGTCCTCAAACTCACCCATAATCCAGTTTGGGATGGCATTGATTTGCAGCCCATTTGGCACGACTTGAACGAAACCTGGAAGGAATCAGGGGGTGCCGGCCTCCCCCTGTACCGTTTCATGGCTTCATTTAAAAAGCCTGTCGCGCTGGGTGACCGATTAAATAAGAACAATCGGGATACACTTGAAGCATACCACTCACGGTCTGCGTCGAATGTTTAACCCTCTTTTTTCTCAATCTTCAGCGCGCGCGCGCGGGGCCCTACGGGCCCCGACCCCACGCGCACGCTGCCTCAGATTTCGAAAAAATATATGTGTGGTCAAAATATTCTTCTCTCGCTCAATTCGTAAGGACTTACCTTCTGTCTGTCTCTTGGTACCTGTGCCAAAGGACTTCCTTGAATGGAAAGGCGCCCACGTGAATCATACTGCGTTTTTTCTGATCCCTGACCGGGTCATTCCACGCGGGAAATTCTAATTGGGTTTGGAAGTAACTTACCTACGAACCGTTTTAGCCCGTTGAAAATCAAATAGGAAAATACTAGACCTATCTTGGTAAGGGCTATCACAGAAGGCGAGGCTTTATTCAGAGGAAAACGCGTCGAGCCCCTCGGGATTCCGCGACTCTAATAATGGCGACGCGTTGTTTGACCCTGATGGGTTGGACAAACAACCGGAAGTGGTAAGGGGAACAAATCCACCTGATGAGTCTTTTAGACGAAACGTTGCGCACCCCAAACGTTGTGGACCCCAACTCTCAGTTTCCGACTCTCTAGTACATCCAACCACCACCGCTCTCTCGCTCGGCCGTTCGGGCCGCCCTCGCTCGCTAATATTCACAATGCATGCGCGGCACCAACGACACAACTCGTGCGCCTCTTCGTGATCATGTCGGCGACGTCAATATTCCTTCCCGACCACAAATAATGCTCACATTAAATCTCGAGTCGAATCAAATCCGCAGGAACTCGATATTCAGATTTAAACGGACCGCTGGCTCACGATGGCGGGACGTTGCATGGGCCAGAAGGTTTAGAGTTGAAACGCATGCGTCCTCAAGTCACGAATCGCGCGCGCGCGCCGGATTCAACACAAATCTTGGTACTGCCCCGACACCCACAAATGTGCGCTACTGCTCGGGATGCGATGAACACCCACAAATAAATATTGAGCAATGCATGCGGGACATGACAAAACTATAATGTATGCCGACGTCGGGCTGCGTTGGTAGAGTTATTTGAATCTTTAGGTCGCGCGTTTGTGGATGGATACGGCGTCTCAGCGGGGCAAGCAGAGAACGAGCGGTTTGGCGAACGGCGGCGTTTGACGGCGCGCACCTAGTATTCGCGTCGCCAGCGGATAATTGAATTTCAAATGCACGACGACGACGGCGACGAACTGCTGGCGCGATCCGAGTCGGGATGCAATGGACGTTGCGCTGAATATCGAGTAATGCACGCGCCCAATATCTCTCGTGATCGCGATTTGAAAATCACCGCGGTGGCAAAAGGGTCCGGGTAACACCGCACGGCGTCTAAGCCGTCAACGGGACCTCCGCTTTACTCGAGTTCGCGGGAGAAACGCCGAACGGCGTAGCGGCGTTGACCGGTGATGTCGAGTCCTTGCCCGTTAAATTGATGTCGAGTCCTCGACGTCGAGCCTCGGGTCTTGACGTCGAGTAAGCGCTTAGTCTCGCTTAGTAAGTAGGGTTGTAGTAGGGGGACAGCGTGGGGGCATCATCGGCGGCCGAGCGCGCGTCTCCGCGGACGCTCAGCACCGTCACGAAGTGAGCAAAAGCTTTGGTAAGGAAAGTGAGCAAAGGAGCAAAGAGGAGCAAAGAAGAGTACGGCGCTCTGATGCTTCCATTGACAAGTTCCAACAGAACGCCGAGCGGGTGCAGTGCAATTTTATTTATTAAGTTGAACTGCACGCGTGGCTGCGTAAATTTGGCTAGTACGTGTATCCTCTCATACTGGCGAGGGCTGGCGACGACGAATAATGAACGCCGCAGTGGTGCCGCCGACTCCGAGATGGGCAGATCTAACCACTCCACCAAAACCCCAAAACGGCCTGACCCAAACCGAAACCCAAACCCAAACCGACGGATCCCAACAATGACAGTCGATCAATCACTTGATGGGGATAGGATACCCGCCGCTCCTCCCTACCTCCACAAAAATCACCACAAATCCGTTGACGTCTCTCTCGAATGCATCACTCCGGGCAGGGGAGATACAAGACACAGCATCCAGGATAGAGCAGGACACAGGAAGGAGGACGCACGATGGATTGCGCCGCGGACCGTGCCTTGATTCGTGGAAGTGGGATGGTATTGGTCGGCAAAGATAGAATTGCGCGGAAGCAGGAAGCTTTGCAGAGATCAGCGCTTCTCGTCCACGCGACTGGCAACCGATGCATATGCCCCGATAAATAAGTACCCATCTCCGACGACCAGATGTAAGTTAGAGGTCTCTCCCCCCTTCCTTCCTTTCCTCCAAGCCACCGTCCCTTCCCCTTCACCGTCCCGCTCCTTCCTCCAAGTGAGCAGTGAGCTGTACACCGGCCACCACATCGCCGAAGCCGAAGCCGCGCGATGCCGCCCGCCCCGCCCACCCCGCAAGGCCTGCTGGGCCCGTTCTACTTTGGTGTCATCCTCGGCACTTTTTTGTATGGTGTACGTCCGCCTCCCTCCCTCTTCCCTCCGTGGCCGGGCGTAGCTGACAGAAGCGGCTTAGATCCTCGTGCTCCAAGCGATCACCTACTACCAGTCCTTCAAGCACGACAAGACCTGGCTGCGCTGCTTCGTCGGCTACCTCTTCTTCGTCGAGACCGTCTCGACCGGCATGTCCGTCGCCATGATCTACGAGGTGCGCTCCCTGCGTCTCCCACTTTCCCTTTCCTTCTTGATTTTACTTTTACTGATGGGTTTGTGCGACTCGTAGCCGCTCGTAGCGCAATTCAACACGGATAAGCCGATGAGGTTGTTTCCTTCGTGTGAGTGGGCGAGCCTCGTAGCAGTACATGATACGATGTTAATTGATGCTATTCGCAGTACTCCCCTCGCAACCCTTCCTCGAAGCAGCCGTCTTCGTCCCCGTGCAGTTCTTCTACGCGTGGCGCATCAGCGTCATCATGCGCAACTACTGGGTCCCCGCGCTGATTTGTGTGACGAGTTTGACTAGTATGGGTGCGTGAATGTCTCTCCCTTCCCTCCTTCCCTCCCTTCCCCTTGCCTTGCCTTGTCTGCAACGGCCGCTTCTCCTCCCCCTTCCCCGTCTTGCTCCCCTCATCTCTTTCCCCACTCGTCTTCCCCAATGCCCTCTTCCCCAACCCCCATTTTCCCTCCCGTCATCCCCACCTCCCCTCTCCCATCCCTTTTACGAATCCCGCTGACGCTCCCCCACTCTAGTCGGCGCAATCTGGACCGGCATCATCGTCTACCAAGTCAAAGTCTACGAGGAGAAGCCCAAGATCAACCAGACGGCGCTCATCTGGTCGTGCAGCGCCGCGGGCGCGGATGTGCTCATTACGGCGGCGCTTATGTTGAGTTTGGTGAGTCGCGTGGTGCTTTTTTTCGAGTTGTTTTTTTGGCGGGGGGAGTGCTTTTTTGGAAGGGGCGCGTACAACGCGTGGGGAGCGGGGGGTGGAGTGGAAGGAGTGGGAGCTGCGAACTAGACGGCGTGAGGCCTTACCGGTGGCCCTTCCCTCCCCCTTTCCTCCCTCCCTCCACTCCCCGTATCCCGCATCTCCCATTCCGAACAAGAAGGGCACAGAGGCTAACGACACGCACAGAAACTCCGCAAGACCGGCATCAAGCGCACGGACGACACGATCAACACTATTGTGCGGCGTGCGTTTTGTCTCTCTCTCTCATCCCCTCCACCTCCCCCCTCTCTTGTTAATCTCTCAACCCGCCTCCCCGTTCGCACATATTCTCGTACGCTTCGCTAACGCTCGCTTAGACGCCGTCCAAACCGGCCTCGTCACCGTCGCCTTCACGCTCCTCGACGTCCTCCTCTTCGTCGCCATCTCCAACTCCACGCTCAACTTTGTCTTTGGTGCGTCCCTCATACGCGCAAATGCGTTGTTCAAGTGCGCGAGTCTACGCACGCAAACGCTAACGCATTGGCATCCTAGACTTCGGCCTGCCCAAGCTCTACTCGAACGCGCTCATCAGCACGTTCAATGCGCGCGGCGGGGGGACGGACGGCGGCGGCGCGCGCCCCGTGAACGTGCTGTTCTCCGGCGGCGGAACGGGCACGGGGAGCCAGAGCAATAGGCCTACGATGTCCGCGGGGCACCCGCACTCGCATGCGCATTCGCATGTGGGGTCCGGGTTTGCGAAGCCGAATGTGCGTTCTTCTTCCTTCCCTTTCCCCCTCTCTTCTTCACCCTCACCCTCATCCTCCCTCCCCCTCCTTCCCTCCTTCCCTCATCCTTGCCCTCTCTCATCCTCCCTCCTCTCTGCTTCCTCACACTTAAATCGAGACTAACACAACGCGCCACAGGTCTCATTCCCGCAAACGCAAGAAGTCTACATCGAGCGCGAGGTCTACATCGAGATGGACCCGTCCAACCCTTCGGCGCGGCGCGAGGGCGACGACGTGCTCGGCATGGGCATCGGCGGCGGCGGGATGGGTATGGGCGGGCACCCGTATGCGAGTGATCAGAAGGGGCAGGCCGTCTGACCCGCCCTCCCTTTCCCTTCGTTCCCTTCCCTTCCTCCCGGGCGAAGTCAGAGGCTGTAAAAACCGCGTTGTAAAAAAACTGTGGAGAGGCAGAGGAGAGGCAGAAGGAGCAGTGTTTATTTGTACTTTATGGTTCCGGTTCGTTCTTGGTTCGTTCTCGTTTCTTGGGCTTACAGTATGGATGGAGGAGGAGAGGAGAAGAGAAGAGGAGCGCATGCGCACTACTATCGTTTTGATGTACATAGATCTTTGGTGTGGCGGACTTGGGAGTCGTAAGTACATACATGTGTGTAGACTGTAGGGAGTAGGGAGTAGGGAGCGGAAACTTGGAGACCCTCGGGGTTGTATTACTATCTCATTCGTGCATGCGCATCGGAGGAAGGAGGACGCGTCAAAACAAATTGAGTTGTGGTGTGCAGTCTACTTGTTTACAGGAATCGGACATGGCAAGGACTCGGAGGATGATTGCAAGCCTCCCGGTCGCCGCAGACTCGGTCGCGAGGTGGACGTTGCCCTTCCGTCCTAATCCGCCCTAAGCTCAACATTTCAGTACTGAAGATTTCAGCACTGTTGCAACGCGAGCCTTGTTCAAATCAGTCGCGATGTGAACGAGGAACGATAAGCTTTCGCTCCTACCCAAATCCTCGCACGACGACTGGACGTGTAACGCGCAGTCATTCACAGGCTTATCCGAATCACGAATCACAATCGAATTCGAACCTGATGCGCATTCAGTTGAAAGATGTTGGATATCAGGATAAGATGGCAACTCGCAACCCTGATGCAGATCATCACGAGTGACGAAGTTGGGCCTGGGCTTCCTTTCCCTTCCCTAGGTTGGTTCTTGATTTCTTACTACTGTATCTTCTCAGTGGGCTTCTTGGGTTCTTGAGTGCTTGATTGTCAGTGAGTGACCTGGCTGTGGCTCTGATTCGCCAAGGGATTGCTGAATGCTGGATGCTGGGTTGGAACTTGGAAGTGAGTCTGATTATTACTTATGAGGGTTAAGAGTCGCGGGGGAAGTCGGCGTTGCCACAAGCTCCCCGCCCGAGATGCCCTACAGATGGCGACGAGACGAGTGAGAGTGAGAACAAAAGTGAAAGTGGTGCTGATCGGCAGTGGCGACAGATGATCACGAACAGAAGAGTTTTTGGAGCTTCTTGCTTTTTTGAAGTTCGGGTTCTGTCTTGCTTGATTCGATTCTCGAAACCTTTGATTCAGCCAGCTGGGAGCGCAGTTGCGGGTTGGTGCGGCTTTGGCACGCTTTTGAACATTAATCCGAAGAAAAATAGCTGGGGCCCCGGCCGTTGAAATTGAAGGCAGAGAGTTACGGGAGACGTTTGTACGCCCGGACACACACGTTAGAAAGTTCTCCCGCCCGAGTGGCCCCAGATATTGGACGAGTGAGAGGGAGAGTAATCAAAGACTGGACCTGGTGCTGATCGGCCGTCGCTGCTGTGATTATCACGAAGAGCCTCCTCAACCCGTGAGCTTCTTGCTCTCTTCCACCTCTCCCACAAGATTCTACAGCTATTTGTGATTCTATCTATCTTTGGAATTCCGTTCACTTGAGGGTCATGGGAATGATTCACCTCAACTTGGAGACTCCGGTGCGCGTTGACAATAGAAGTTCGGGTGCCATTGATTATCTTGTCGACAGTAGGACTACCAGGCCGGGCGGGCAAGGAAACGCTTTTGCGTACGTTCAATTCTGCTCCAAGCCCCGTCCCCAAAATGCCACAACACAGAGTTGAAAACAAATCTCGGCAGCGCGTGAAATTCGCTTTCAACTCTATCAGGAACAGAGAAAAAAGACCTCGATTCGGAAGGCACGGTGAAAACGCAGAATAAGAAGACGAATACGATCATATCAGCACCGAGAAAACCTGCAGCTGATTCGTTCCGTTCTCCGCCCTCCGTTCTCCGTCTCCGTTCTACTCGAAACCGAGCTTGCGATTGAAACTGTTGTAGGTGGCAATGGCTCCAGCACCACAGGCAAGATCCGCCGGCCACGGTGGCCGTGAAGAGCTGATATAAGCCGGAGTTTGGAACTAAATTGGGTTCGAGCTTCATTGGCTTCACAATACTGTTATTCTATAGCAATAAATTAATCATCGTTCCTATCGACCGTCGAAGTGGCAGATAGCGGGCAGCAAGTCAGATTCAAACCACCACATTAAATTCGAGCTTCACAACAATTTGAACACTTTCACAATTGAATATTGAATAGTTATTTCTATGAACCTTCAGATAAACTTGCACGTCCGGATCGCGTCGCATCAACTGCGGCTACTGGGTGGATAGTATGCAACGTGACAGCCGCGACTAGCACGCGCTTTAGAAGCGCAGAGCTGTAGAGTGCATCGCAATGTGGAGCTTGTGATCCTTGTTCAATTTTGATATGCAGCAAAGTGCACTGCCATGTTGTATAGGGCAGTTGATATCAAGCTCAGTCTCGCAACAACGTTTTCATCCAACAAAATTGCGGTGGATAGAGGCGGATATCACAATCCCGTGGCGCTACTTACTTTGTCCGTTTGCGGCGCAGACAGTGGCACCCCTAGGCCTCCAATTGCTGCGTCGCCCATCCGTTTGCTTCTGAGCGCGAGGCTAGGCAAAGGTATGATTAGCTCGAATGTTATCCGACGATTTCAGACACGAGGGTGCGGAATCCCAGGTTCCACAATTTTCAACGTTCAACCGGGATGCATATGTAGCCGGCACCCTAGCTGACTTCATACATCCGATGCCCAGGAACGTTCATTTACAATTAGCTGGGATGGAGAAATACTGACAGGAGCACTCTGAACCATGACAGCCATTTGCGGTTATCTCTCAAACCTAGTATTGATGATCCACCGACATCATCCGTCGCAGCCGACAGGAACATGACGAGGCGGACATGAATCAGATAATAATAATAGTGCGATGCGGGCACGGAAGATGATGGATGGATCGACTTTGCGTCGGTGGCGTTGACGTGGATGTTGAAGCCGAACAGATCAACAGAACAGACCTGGCATGATAGACGCGCGTCGCGTGCGCGAAGACGTTATGCAGCGAGTGCAGCGAGGGGGTTATGCAACTCGCGAGCGCCTTTAATCTCAATGCTAGCGGGTGGGTGTGAACTGGTACGACGCGGCGTTGAATGCTGCAGAATATCCCGAACGAATAAAGGGGGCACTATCGAACCTCCAGCAGTCGCAATAAATGTTCTGTCAAGGCAAAATATTTCTAGGTGGGGTGAGATGCGCGGCTCAAGCTTGAACACAGAACGGTTGAGTGTAAGGCTCCCATGGAGAGATTTCGAATTCGAACGAACTTCGGCAGGGAATTCCAACGTATGGTCTCTGGGACTCTAACCCGGCCGAACCGACCGAGGTTTGTCCGGTCTTGAGAAGCGACTCGACAGTGATTTTAATAGGGATGATGCTATACACGGCATGGTGTGTTCCCAGGATGATTCCAGCCCACGCACTAGTACGCTCAATCAGCCTTCGCGCATGAAGATAAAGAAAGGCATAAAAAGGTTTGGTTCCTCGATGGAAATCTACGACACGAAAATGAATGGATGGTAGCCACCTAACGGCACAGCGAAGAACAAGGAAGGCTCGAGAACTATTGCCATGGAACGTTCCAAGTGAACGGATGCAGAGTGGATGCAGAGAATCCAAAGAGAATCTCCAACTTCTGCCACAATACCACTACAACACAATTGTACAACCTGGCGGAGAAATCTCCGATACCCATGGTTCTGGGTAAAGCCTCGGCTGTAACTGAAAAATCCTCCGAAATTCCCAGGAATGAATGAGCAAAGTTGAGTTTAAAGTTCGCGCGGAAGGCACATGCCGAACTGGCATCGCTGATGTGTAGTACTACGATCATGGCCCGCCGGCGCCACGTCTTCTGATTCTACCACGACCAAACCACGAGCGCAAGGCGCTACGTCGATGTCGCTCCCACCAGAATGATCATAGGCTTCTGACTATTTATACCCCGCATGTTATGGAAACCAGCCGCATCAGCATCTTCGAGCAATATTCCATTCATAACTTTGCTTCTTGTATGCCTTCCCGCTGCGCTGGGACCCCACTCCCACTCTCTATATAAGCTCCAGCTACGAGCAACGTCCTTTCCCTCAGCTTGCTCTCAGCCACTGACCCACAGAGGGCCCCCGATCCGATGGGCATACCCCTCACCCCCCAGGCGCTGTACGTGGTCCAGGCAATATCCTTCCCTGAGACTTATGAGTTCTAGGTTATCACCGTACTTCGTTGGTGTTTTCCTGAACACTTTTTTGTATGGTGTAAGCGGCTTGCCGCCGCGGTCTTGATTTCTCGCTGATACATTCATCGGTGATAGATTCTCGTGCAGCAGGTTCGTTTATCGCGGGATCTACTACGTTCATATAATAACCTGTTTCAGACGATCACCTACTACCAGGGCTACAAGAAGTCTGTGCCCAGAGTCGCCGCTGTTAATTTTCTGATTTTCTTTTCAGGGATAAGTCATGGCTCCGCTACTTTGTAAGTAGACGTTGTCTCGCCGTGACCTTGCCTACTTACGAGCCGCTCCAGGTTCTCTATATCTTCGTAGTAGAGACGGTGAATACCGGGATGTTAGTGGCCATGATCTACGCTCCGTTAATCGGACAATTCGGTAAGTAAAGCCCTGCGCCTCCCCGTCGAACTCATTCAAATTCCCCGAAGACACTGCTTTACCAGTTACTATCTTCCCCCCCTGTGCGTGAGGCTCGTGAATGGTTTATATTTGATTCTAATCCAATCTTTTCCAGTGCTTCCGTCTCGTAGGTCAGCCAGTGCGACTTGCGGTCAAAACAAACTGAAATGACATATCCAGAACCGTTTCTTGAGGTGAGACTCATTTGTCCCGCTCGAGCTGCTCACTCATATTTATCAATACAGGTAGCCGTATCCCTTCCTGTGCAATTCTTCTATGCCTGGCGCATTTCGGTGATCATGCAACACCGTTTTATTCCTGTGGTCATCTGCCTCGCATCTCTGATCTCCGCGGGTGAGTTAGATTGTGACGACCGGGTTCGACGAACGCTAAATGTACTCAGTGGCCGCTGTGTGGACCGCGATCGTCGTCCTCGACGTCAAAGATTACGTGCACAAGGACAAGGTCGACGTTCCTGCTCTCATCTGGTCTTGCACTCTCACGGGTGGGTTCTACATGCGCCATGAGATAAACTGCGAGCTCACATATCTTATATCCTAGGAGCGGACTTGCTGATAACCATTTCGCTGGTTTTGAGCTTGGTAAGTGTCCTGCTTTGCGGATCGCTTCCGTCAATCTAACGGACAACAGAGATTGAAAAGATCTGGCGTCAAGCGTACGGATGACATGATAAACCGCATCGTCAGAAGTGAGTGCTAGTATATTTCCCTGATTGTTCTCATCTTTCATTACAGAAACCATTCAGACCGGTGGATTGACGGTAGCCTTCAACGTTCTCGATGTGGTTCTCTTCGTTACACTCCCGAACAGCACCCTGTCAGTCGCCCCAACATCCATTGGTTCAACGTGTTAGCTGAGACTGAAAACTTCGCTTAGTTCTTTCGTGTTCGACTTCGCTGCCCCCAAACTATACAGCAATGCCCTTATCTCAACCCTGAATGCACGCGTCGGAAACGACGGAGGGATGATGGAGCTGGGCACGCACGCATCGACCTCACAGAGTGTTCCGTGGTCAACTGTGCGTTGTATATTCCTCGACAGCTTCAGGACACTGAGCGAACTCTCAAAGTCATCGGCCTCTGCGGAGTCAAGGTCGGCCGGGTTCGTGGCTTTCAGGAGACCTTCTGTGAGTTCCTGGTACTTGAAGTTGTCCTCGGACGATAGCTGACGATTTGCGGAAGACACACAAGCTGGCGATGGACCCACATTCCGACATACTGGGTCTGGATACGTTCGCGTCAGTGGATACTCGGTTAGAAGCTGGCAATCACGCAACGAGCTCGTTCTTCAAGTGAATCAAGATGTCTGGGTTATATCGTTTATCAGGCGCCAGTGTGCACGCATTGTATGTAGAATTAGGGCATTTTGTACTAACCGGTTCCCCTTGATATTGAGCGGCATCGGGCAAGCTATGAAACCTGAAGACTGATCACCGGCGTTCCGAGTTTGCGACGCTGCATCGTGGGACCGACTCGGAGTCAAGAATATCATTAGCGTTACGATATTTATACAGTTCATTAGTTCATTCAACTCATTCAGCTCATTCAGCTCATCAGTTCGTCCAAGAAAATTCACAGCGACACAATCCTCGCCCCCACCTCCGCAATCGGATGCTTGAACTCCGGCCCCGGACAGCTCATGAACATGAGCGATGGCGGGATTTTCAGCGCATGCGCGAGCGCGGCGACGTTCGCGGGTGAGAAGGCGCCTTGCACGATGATCTGTCGCCGCCGACTCGTGTTAGGCCTGTGGCGAGTACACGGATAGATAATCCACGCACCAAATCGATTGTGATTTCGGGAAACGCCTCGTCCAAGACTATGACGGTCAGTTCAATGCAGATCACCGATACTTTCGAAAAGGGGAGACGCACTCTTAGCATTCGCCTCCAACTCAGACGGCACCCCACCCTCCTCCGACTCCGCATCACAAAAGTGCACAATCTTGACGCACGACGTCTCCTCGTTCTCCCGCACATACAGAAGCATGTGCAGCAGGTGGTTGATCTGCGCAGTGTCGGTGTTCGTTGGCATTCATTCATGCCCCAGAAAACCGACACGAAAAGGGGCCCACCTCATCCGTCCGGACAAGCACACACACAGGCTGCCGCTTGAGTTTCGCGATCACCCCCACGAGCGCCGCGCCCCAGCTCTTGCTCCCCGCAAGGCGGTGCAGCGCGGGATACTGGTCGTACGTCCAGTATACCGCGCGCAGGAGCTGCACCTGGTGCTGCGTCGCCATGAACACCGCCAGCACGCCGCCGAGGTACGCCGCGAAGTACCTACCACATACAAAACGTGAGTATGTACTTGGAGGCATGCGAAGAGACAAGCGCGAGTCAGACGCACCCAGCGGTTCCGGGGTCGATCGCGACATTGCCCGCAAACACCACTGGAGTCAGCGCCAGTACGAAGACGATCAGCGACAACGGCGCCCTTTGCTCGCGGGGAACGCGCCCGCGGTTGAACCGTAACAGCAGAAGCGAGAGAGGGAAGAGGGCCATCACTGTCAACCACACCAGTGAGAACCTATAGTGGTTATATCAATTGTATTCAGCCTAATCGAAAGCAACAAGGAAAAGGGGGCACCCACGTCTTGGACACCACGGCAAGCTTCCCGCCCGCGCTTGCATAGAAAACGCCGCTCACAGCGGTAAAGACGAGCACGCTGATGAACGGCGCGCCGCTTAGCGGTAGGGCGGCGAGGAAGATTTGGGGCACGATGCGGTCGTGTGCCAGCTGCTCGAAGAGTTCGCAGGCGCTCAAAATCCCTGCAACCGATTTCAAAATGCGGCCTTGAGTCGATTCTTTTAGTGGCGTACCTGTCAACACCCCACCGCACAAGACCACCGCGGCGTCCACGACAATCCACTTGCGCAGCCACGAGCCCGCAGACTGTAATTTCAAAACACAAGTTGAGTTTAGGACAGAAGATGAGGGACAAAAGGCGCGCACCATTTCGGCCAGGACGCTGAGCACGTTCGCGCCGCTCAGCACGCGCTCGAGGGGGACGATCGCGAGCACGAGCGTGATCATCAGCGTGTTCAGCACTATTGCGGGCAGGTGTAAGTTGCGCAGCACGCGCGGGAAGCGCCCGGGCTTCATGCGCCCGATATACGACGGCGTGCCTAACGGGCCAAAAACACCCACTTTCAGTCAGACATTCAATTGGCAATTTGGCCAACGCACACTCAATCCCGGTGAGCCCAAGCATCCCCAAGCAAAATCCATTGAAGACCTGGCGCGCGCCGGCCGCACGGCTCGGCGCCTGCCCCGCTGCCCAATTGGCTGCGAGCTGCGCGCTGCCCGTGCGGCCCCAGTGTATCGCACCGGCAAGCGCTAGCGCCACCATCGTCAGGAGGTGGAACGCCAGTACGCCGAGCGCGAGACGTGCGCTCTCCTTGAGGCCTGTGAGGCTTACCAGCGCGAATATGATCAGGACGAGCACGGCGCCGACGAGGGGCGAGAATGGGAGCGTGACTTCGCCCGCGAGGTAGGAGGAGGCGGTGGCGGCTGACACAACGGATGTGCTCGCAAAGTCGAGGAGGAGGAGCGCCGCGCCGAGGAGGGCGAGCGATTTGCGCGAGACGTTGAGGCTATGGGGTTGTTGAAGCACGAATGTGGAACAATGGAACAAAGACACAAAGAAATAAACTTACATATATGAGTATGGCGCACCACTGATAGGGAGTGCGGACGCCAGTTCCTCCATGATAGGCCGCCACAAGAAAGGTGTCAGGGTTGCCACAAAGAGCGAGATAGGCGAGCTGCACCAAGGTTAAAAGTTTGAAAAGCTCCGACGAGGACGGGACGCACTATACACCACACACGGCAACCACGGCGGGTAGTGCGTAGAACACGCTTCCTAGAACGGCGTTCCCAGGGAGAGCGGTTCCCGTATACTGTCCGAGCAGCCTGGCGCGTCGGATGCGCTGAAGTCGCTCCTCCCCCGCCGAGTGGTCCTCGCCTGTGAGCTTGAGCTTGACAAACGAGCCCCACCCCGCGAACTCAAAGTCGCTCGAGAGATTCAAGAAGCGCGACGACGTCGCGAGAGTGTCTTTGAGCCCCCCACCCTGCGGCGGACGCGTCCTTTGTCGGCGGAGGATAATGTCGAACTGCGACTCGCGGAAGGTGGGAGGATCAGTGGGACGTGTCGGCGCTGGATCGGGATACGTTAAAACGCGTCGATTTTTCAGCGAGCTCACAAACCAATGTCTGTGGTGCGCGCGATGGGCTCAATGGCGATCCAAGGCTCTGACGCGCTGTGTTCGCCCATCTCGTCCGGTGGGCCCATTTCGTCTGGGGGATATAAAGGCAAGCCAGATGGCCATTCAGAAGCCATCTCAGCAGCGGTCCACGAGGCAGTCCAGCGGGGGATTCAAATTTCCTGTTGGGTGGCACGAAATTAGGTACAAAGACCAAATTTGTCGTACGAGTCGGATGGTACGCGCCGGTCGATGAAAACCAAGGTTAATACCTTTCCCACAAGATTCAAGGCAGATTCCGCTGCTGGATCGCGTCGAGTGTGAACGCAAAGGCAGTGGCAAGGTCGTGGCTCAGGGAAAGGAGCAATTGCCGCATAAGGAAACCCCATTGCCATCGTGATATTGCTTATTTGGCAAGCCCCCCGATGGCAAAGTTCAACCGAGGTTCAACCAAAGTTCGGGAAAACTTGAGGAGGACCGGGTACTTCCCGGCGTCGTCGACACAGCTTGGGCCGGTGGTTCTGAACTATCGCCTGGCATTTACCATTCGTTCACATTGCGTTCACTTCAACATGAGTCAAACTTCAGTGAATCTTCTCCGCGTGCAAGTTGAATGGCGGGTGCCTTCCTCTGAAAGAATACCCAACTCACCTGCCCCGCCTAACTGGTCGAGAAGAATTCATTTGAATTTCGACTAAAGTACATCAGGTGACCGGACGCGCCGCGCAGAATGCAGCAAGCAACACCAAACAAACCCTGGTTGTGTTCACTAAAATCAGCCTGATGCCCGAAGAGGGGCACTTGAATTTTGCCCGTAAATAATGATTCTGATTTGCGGGGTAACCAGTTCATCTTCTGGGTTGACTGTCAGAGCACATCGTTCCTATACTCGCTTCAAGTTCGCGACTAACAAGCTCGCATATTGTGAAGGACACTTCACATTTAGAGAGGACTTGATAGCGGATGATCCGCACCTGGTATCTAGGAGGTAGCAAAGGGTGTTTACAAGCAGGACGCCGGTTCGATTCCGGGTCAAGTCATTACTCTGTCCACTGTGTCGTCGGCATGGACAGTGTCAATAGATAGTTATTTGGAGGATGTCGAGACGTAAATCTAGTCGACATATCCACCAAGTCGCAACTCTTCCATCGCCTTTTCTCTTTTCAGCTCGTGCTTACTGTGCTCTTCTGAATCATTCGCTTAATTCGGGCTCGGAAGACTTCCACCTCCAGGTCCCATCCTCTTGCACACCGGCATGCCAGCAGGTTTATAACTACCGTAGTATTTCGATCAAATCGAACCTGGGTGTGACGCGTGACTTGTTCAACCAATTCGATACTTCGATAATCGGCTCCGAGGTGCGTGACGCAGACCGAAATTTCGATAATCAGCAGAAATGCCGCGGCTTCCTCAGCAATTACTGCCAGAAACATACCGCAATCACTGGGGTCGTCAAACACCCTGAAATTCAAGGTCCCACTACCTGACTTTCAATAGTCAGGACAATTTGACCTGAAATAAGATTCAGGGACTTTGAGATTCAGGCATCCGAGTCAGGTAGTCTTTACTGCCGTTGTAAAGGTTCGTAAATCTCAGTACTTTTCACCGTGAAAATGTTCAAGTCAAAAAACACTGAATTTCACCAAGTTACTCCCTCCTCCTTCTCCGTATGATACGAGAGGCCTTGAAGTCTAATAACGTTCCTAAGTTGTCTCTGTTCAATTAACATCGGTGTACACAGTAACTTAAGTTCGAGTGCATTCGAGTGTGTTTATACAAGCGTGTGTGGAGCAAGTGACGTCATGGTTGAGTATATCAACCAACAACGTGACTCCGACTCTCTTGCTTTCGTTCCACCACCACCGCGCCTCGCCCAATCTCTCCTCCACGCGTATGCCTCGCTCGCGGGCGTCTACCACGTCGAATCTCGACTGCTGACTCCCCCGTCTCCCGGTCTCCGGCGCTGCGCCGATAACGCGCCGGTAACTACTTGGGTGTCGTACGACCCACAACTAGGTGCGTGATCATTTTGAGTCTCTTTTGAGCCAATCTCATGCATATAACGCGGTGCGTAACTCGTCCTTTTGGGCCTTGCCACCTCATACTAAGCCTCATAGATTTAAGCCAAGGATGTCTAGGACATACCTCAACTGTGTCGACAAAATCCTTCAACGTATATCGGCCGCCGCGCGTCAATTTGCAGGAGCTGCACGCACAGCACCTCGACCCAAGACCCCGATCTCTCGCGCCCCCGGTCCTCGGTATCCTCCCAACCCCTGGCCCGTCGCAACCCCGAGTACGTCCCCATCCCCGTCCCCTTGCGCGCTACCCATTGTTTTCCTGCCATTCTGGCTCTGGCGACGACCTCGTGAACATCCGGGATAGCAACAATGCCGACGATGGCATGGAGAAAGCTGCAGACAGGGGGGAAGGGAAGATGGCGGGCCGTTGCCCAAGCGGCGTAGTAGGCGTAGTTAAATCTGTATTTTCACGACGAATCATAATGATTTTCGATCTCTCTCGGCGTGAAAATCAAGGAGCGTGAACCTGAATTAAATTGCCCTACACGATGCTCAGTACAATCTACCGCGAGAATCAGGTCGAAATATGCTGAACTGACCCCCTGGAATCTTTCCTTTTTGCCCTGAAAATTGGGTACCTGGATTTGGCCTGGAATACAAGGTGATTCTACTGAGAATGCAAGCCGAATCGTACTGACTGAACTCCTTGAAATTCAGGTTGTTTGACACTCCCAGTGAATGTGTGACACGACCTGAGGAATTTTTATAACCAAATCTTTCTGACAAGATTCGGCGGCAGAAAGATGTTGAAAATGGTCAGGAACAGCCGTTTACACGCATGAACCCTTCCTGGACGCAAAATAGCGAAAATTCTGGTGCTGGAGCATTGTACCGACTCACAAAGTCATCCACGAGTTGACTTGCATTTTTATGAACCGCCGGACCAATTCGATAGTGGGCCGGGTGACGCGTGACATCGACCAAAATTCGATATCGATAGCCCGGTGCGTGACGCGTGACTATCGATTTGATCGAAATACTACGGTACGGCGACGACGTGGAGGGCTTCGAAGTGGAAGTATGGGAAGAAGGGAAGGGCCGGACCAAACAGTTCCGGGCCTGCAGGATTCCGTACGAGGAGGCGTACAGCATGGTAACGAGTTTGGAGAGAGCCGACACACACTTCACGGAATGGGTGGACATGCAAACAAGACAAGTGGACGTCTCGAGGCCCTTCTGATCAATGATGAGCCACTCCATCGATGAGACGTCCAGATCTTCCAAGGGTTCCTCATTCGCGCGGACAAAGGAGTTGATTTCGGCCAACGACACGAGAGCAAAATCGTTGTAGGACATTTTTGGGAGGTGGATAGGTGTTGCGTTGCTTCCGCGTCCGTGGAGGGTAGATGCAAGTTTGAGACCCAGAGCATCCACTCGCTGCTGCCTGGATAATCGCCATACTCAAAATCCTGGATAAGGAGGAACGCTCGGTGGAATTCCTATCCGCCGCATCAGTTTGCTCTTGGGCATTGAGGAACAGAAACACCTTTTGCGGAGGGTTAACCGCCGTGACGAATACTAGCCACATCGTCGGAGCGAAACAAAGGTCGGGGTTTGCCGAACGGTCACGCTACCTCGCGTGTGGCTTCACGCAAGCTTCACGGGTTGAAACACTGACCATTTTCGAGTTCGCAACAGAAATCGGCGAGCCATACGGTAAAAGACGCGCGGATTGCCGGCGAGATTGGGGAGGTAGGTAGGTAGGTAGGATTACACGGCCGGATTGATCCACCGAGGTGGCGAAAAAAAATTAATCAGTGAGCCATTTGATGACAATGAAATCCAAATGCCATTCACACTTCTGCTATAAACTGCACAATCGCGTCAAAGTTAACACGACTCAACTCGTCGTGGTTCATCACATCTTTTCGCATCTCCGATATCCTGTCGACGATATACCGCAGCGACTCCGACTCCTTCAATGCCGAGATTAGCAGGGCGACCCCGATGAACTCGACGTAGGTGAACGGCGGAGATTTGTGGAATACATCATTATGTTGCGGATCCACCACGAGTAGGCGGAACGTGCTGAATGTGTGCTTCACCGACTCGACAGTGATGGGGAGGATGGGATCGCCCTGACAGAGCCAGGCGCGGAGCTCGCAGATATCGAGGTTAGCCTCCCCGCTGTCAACGGTTTTGACGATCTGCGACACGCAAACGGACGGGGAGGTGTAGTCGGTGGCTTTCCTGTCCTGCCACGGGAGGACGTCTTGCATTACTGGATCGAGGAAATGGTCGCACAGCATGCGTACGAAATCAGAACGGGGAGTCTTGATAGTTTCGAATAGCACTGATCGTGTGTTAGTGGGAGGTTATCATGCTGAAACAATGCGTCCTACCTGAGGGATCGGCCGCCAGACCGTACCGAAATCACTGTAGTTAAAACTTCAGGAAATTGGACGGGCTGTGACGATGGTTGGGTAAATACATTGACGACCTCTTCCTCCTCTGATGGTTTCAACTCATAAGCAGTCATGCATATCATGCACATCTTGTCGAAGCGATTGCGGGTCGCGTCGGAAAGGAGAGGTTTGTCGGCGCCTGGTGCAGCGGCCTTGTACCATGTTTCTACGCCATCGCTGCGCTGGGTCAGTTCCCATGGGGACTGCTTATGCGCGCCTTACCGAACTACTAATTCGGAGGACGAGAGCTTCAGGCATCTGCAGAGCTGGAAAGGGAACACACACCTGGTATCTTCGATCCTAAACAGTCAGTACAGAGATTTTATGTATATGTTACTTCCTTACGGAACCATCCATGAACCTGTGTGGCTGAATCAGTTATGTGATCAGGTTATTGCCCAGACGGAGGTCTGACCTCCGAAGAGCAAGTAGGTATTGCTGCCCGTCTACACAATAGGTGAACGGGACTCCGTCGTCCGATATCCGCCTGACTGGTCAAATCAGATTCGCCCAAGAAAAAAAGCCTCACTGAACATACCAAAGATCAAGGGTAGGGAGCGGATATTTAAGAATAACCTCAAGATAAAATCGCTCTGCTGGTCCTCCAGCCACTCGTCATCTTTCAACGTCAGCGGGCGGAAGAAATAATCGGAGGTCGGCCAACGAACCCCAATCTCCTGGAGGAAGATTCTCAGCCAATTCTGCACAATTGTCAACTGTACGTCGGGTAAGCGGGATTATGGAGATTTCTCACTGTAGGCCTCCCGATGCGGCACGGTGGACACGTCATACTTGGGCGTGGGACGGGTATACAGACATGAAAATGCTTCATCGCGTTCCGCGGCGTCGTGGGGCATCGAATGGCGTCAAGCAGTAGCTGGATGTCGATGAAAGGGATCAAGAGCGTTCAGCTTACCCAATCTCCCACGTGTGGGATAATTCTATTTGGAAACCCGGTTTCCAGTGGAAGCCCCAGTTTGCCGAGAAGCCCTAGGAATTGTCTATTCAGAAACCCCTCGGCCATCACAGCCGAGTTGCACGGAGTTTCAACTTCAGATCACCCAAGCACAAGTTCACAACCATACACACGTACTTAAGTAGCACGGTGCCCATTTTTTTGTCCTCATCACCTTGGTAGGAGCATCGAGATGAACTTTCGCCCCTGCCTCGCGCAGACTGGGACAATTTCAAATCAGATTTCTGAGTCCTTTATATGACACTGTGTCCTCTGCCGAGTTGAACAGTTGTGGGGAGAATCAACCACTGCTTACCCCGCAGCTGCCAGATACCTGGACAAGGAGCGGTATCCCTGCCACTCACAGTGGACGTGGGCCTGAATTAGCAACGTTCTCACCGCCGGTGTGCACACTATCGGGTGTGTAAGCTTGAAGGCAAAAACCGAATCAGGCACTTCTACAGCCTCAGCTTTCTAATGGGTGCAACGCGCGCACCGAGGGTCAGACATTAAAAAATTGCATCGAAGTGGGAGAGGTCAGTCAATTTTACTTCATTTCAGCTCCTTCCATTAATATCTCTCAGTCATCGCGACGACGACACGAATCGAACTTGAGTTATTGTCACTTTTTGGCCCTTGAAAAAGGCTGCGTGATTATTTTGGTCTGCTTGGGCTGCAGACCTGCTACAATCAATTGCAAGACAGCTTCTTCTACTCAACAACCGATATACGTATGATCCGTACAATCCTTTGAACAAAGTTGAACCTTGTCGCGGTTGAACTTATGCCGAGATGCCGATCGGCATGAAAATTGTTAGGCAACCCTTGGAAGCCGGGTTTCCAAATAAGAGATTTTTGGGAGCAGGGGCTTCCACTGGAAACCGGGTTTCCAAATGCTCTCCAACGCCGTATGAGGCGCTTTGTCTTGGGGTGCCGTTCATTAATCCCATTCGCCGTGTATATACCCGATCTTTCCAGTGTTGCGTAAGACTTACACGAACTCAGTGGGACGCAAACAACCCCACAGACAAGACGCGATGGATGGCGCAGCATCCAACCATCCAGCACCTGGATCCACCCTACGTCTACAATATCTTCCAGGGCGATAAAGCAGGCTTCGTTAAAGCGGTCGTCGAGGCGACTTCCACTCCCATAGAAAGGTACGCTTGCATCGCCTTCCGCGAAGCGCAGTTAATTCACCGAGGTCAAGTTTCGTGCTCGAGAATATGTGGATGCGTGCAGTGGAGGTGCGATTGGCAGCCATACTGGAAACAGACTGGAAAGCAGAGGCGGTGAAATTGCTCGCGGAGCGGCAGGCGTCTGGATCGGGGAAGGTATGTTGTTTCTATTCCGTTTACTGCCTTGATTTGACTGCGAGGTCAGAGTTTTTGGCTGTAGAATAACAATACGGCTTCGATTTAGGCACATGAATGATATATTCACTATTACAGGACTGCTAGAATACAAGGAGCGCTTCGACAAAACATAAACATCACTCGCCTCCAGAATCGGAGTCCCCATCGCGATCTATGGGTGCATCGGGGGCGTAGTTCGCTACGAAAGGGCGCTCATCTTCCTTGTATCGCTGTAAATTTAAATCAGCGAAACAGTTGCAAGTTAGGACGATGCACACACATCAGCCTCCGTCGGGCGAACGTACGGCACGATGTCCTCCCAGATCCCCGTCTCGAGCATCCCCGCGACGTCCTCCCCCTTGATCACGACCCCGCACTCAAAGTTCGCGATACCCTCGAGCCGCTCGGTCTGGAGCGTGTCTGCCACGACCTTGTCACGCAGCTCCGGCATGACGTTCCCCCACGCCGACGCAGAAAAGTTGGCCGAGCCCATGTACATGTACAACGGCGTCCGCTCCGGCGCGTCCGCATGCAACGCGAGGATGCTCTTCATGTGGAACAGACACCCCGGGTCTTTGGAGCGGTAATGATAGAAGATCGTCTTCAAGTACTCCGCCGACTTTTCAGCTAGATTCCGCCATTTGATGTGGCTGGAAATGTTGCTGGCGCCCTGGGACAATGCTCTTAGAGCGGTCGGAGGGAGCAATGGATGAACGAGCGCACGTCTTTTCCGAGATCTGTTTTTTCTACGTCCGCGGACGTGGGGAATACCAACTTTAGAGCCGGCTGGGCTTCGATCGACTTTTGACGATTCCCCGCACAAGATTCTAGAAGGTTCGTCACGACACCCTCGTTTTCGAGATGCCCAACGGAGCCGACGCAGCTGAAATATTAATTTAGCTGATCGACGCGTGAGCGGAGGCGAAGGTGCGCACACTTCAAAGAACATCTTGGGGAGCTTGGTCTTCGAATAGCGTTTGAGGATCTCTTCGCGTACCACATGGCGCAGTCTCAGCTGTCCATACTCGACAGCCTCCATTCCGCTCCGGCTCCCTGGGATGCTAGTGACGAGGTGGACCTTGGCTGCGGAGAAATCGAACACGCCCGGCGTCAGGTACATCTCTAGAAAATCGGCCGGACATTTCAGTGCCTCGACATGCCGGCTGAGGTGAGTCTCGAAGTCTGTCTGCGCGTATTTGGCGCCTGCTGCAACGCGAGGAAAGTCCTGAAAATTGTGTCAGAGAACGAATCTATAGGACGCGTTCGTATCCATTGACCTGGATGAACCACATGTTGTCCCCCAGGATGACATCGAGCGCCATTCTGGGTCCAAAATCAAGGGGGGCAGGACAAAGAACAGGTAACATACAGGTTCGCGGAGGTGATGATCAGGCGCAGAAAATCGGGATAGATGAGGACTGGGATGGAAACAAATTGGTGTCAAGTTTCCTACAGCAAGGCGAAAAAAATTGAAGGACCCATCATTTTTGTGTGGGCGCAGCCGTTCTTCAACTTCGGGTAGAAGGCGTGGAAATTCTCCCCGTCTGATTCCAGGCGGTCAAGGTGTGCTTAGAGGGAGAAGCGACGGAGAACTCACACACTTCGCGATACCCAGCTTGGGCACACCCGACTACTCTGTTGAACTCGGCGTCTTTGGTAGGTCGCTTTTTGGTAAACCCAGCGAATTGTTTACCGACCGAGTCTAGAGAAATATCACGACCAACGTATACTTGCACGTACGGTCGCGGGTTTGCGCTCGTTTTGAACGGAAAGTACTAGATGTATATGAGACCATGGGAAAGAAGGAAGGGACTGCGAGTGTATTACCTTGAACAAGAGGTCGTTTTCGATGCAATAGGAGAAAACAAAAGCGGAGCTAAGGTCGTCGGGGTGAATGAGGTCCTCCAGAGACACCGTATTGGGCGTGCCGGCACGACCTCGACCTCGCGTGCGGGTAAGCCGCAGAGCACCGCCTACGTATTTCGTGTCCAGTTTAGGTCGTGTCGCAGCTTTTTTCAGGTCTTCTTGAAATAGGCGAACCTTAGCTATTGTAGGCTCAGTACAGTTTTGGCATTAAAGGACGCCCACTGCTCACCTGCCAAGCCCTCATTGTGCAAATCTCTTTTCTTTTTCCGTCGTTGCTCCTCGATGGAGGCGTCGCTCAGCCGCCGCTTTGTGTTCTTAGAGGTAGTGGATTGACCACCGGAGCCAAATTTTGAGGCGCTTGGCTCAACGTTCTGGTCTTCCATGCTCAAAGCGAGGGCTCTACAAGACATTGAGGACAATGGCACGTTAGCAATTGACATCGCGCCTGCCAGGCCCTGCCTGCGTCATTGCTTACAGTTGAAGCTCATAATCTTCCTGGCCATCTAGTGGACCCTCGTGGATCGAATAATCAGGTCGATATCGCTGCATACGCGTCGCGGGATGGAAGATTGAGGTGGTTGGTGGAAGAGCCGCGAGCGTCACATGTCACATGATGGTGACATGCGGTGTTCCGCTTTTCCCAGGGTCCGCCGCGGCAACTTCCGGTGCTTGCCGTGAAACAACAACTGAGCTTTACCTCACGTTGACAGACTGCACTTGTTCAACCACAGCCTGCCGCATTACCCATGGCATTATTCGCGTTGTGATCCATCGCTATTGTCCCCCAACAGCGACTATTGATTTGGCGAACAACTTGCGAACAACTTGTCACTTGAAGCGATTCACAGCGTGGTGTACAGCGGAAGCCAATGTATGATACCGTGCCTCGCCCCGTAATATTCGATAAATCCCAGCGTCGTTTTAGACCAGACAATGGGCTGGATGCCAAGAGAACCAACGGAGCGGCATTCGGGCGGAGTAGTTGAACCGTTTGTAAGCGTGAAAGTTCGAACCGTTTGTAAGCCACTTGGTTCTACCGTTTATAAGCGCCATCGTGTTGAACGTATCAGAAAGAAACTCTCTCACAATGGCAGCGACAATCGAACAGGGCTCCCTCGTCCTCGTCACCGGCGCCAACGGTTTCATCGGCTCTCACGTCTCCGACCAATTGCTCGCAGCGGGCTACAACGTCCGTGGCACCTCCCGCTCCACCGACAAGTCGAAATGGCTGTATGATCTCTTCGACAAGAAGTATGGGCCTGGCCGTTTCGAAGCCGTATCGGTGCCCGACATGATCCAGGAAGGCGCATTCGATGAGGCAGTCAAGGGTGTGAGCGGGATTGTCCACCTTGCGACCATCGCAACCTTCAGCGACGAGGTCAACGAAGTTGTGCCGCCGACCGTGAAGGGCGCACTCGAGGTGCTGAGGTCGGCCGCTAAGGAACCAGGCGTCAAGGCCTTCGTGTATACTTCTTCGTCGTCGGCCGTTGTGGTGGCGGACCCAGGGAAGAAGATTGTGCTGACGGAGGACACGTGGAACGAGAAGGACATGCAGGAGGCACGCAATAATCCCAAAGCACACCCGTTTGTTGTGTATGCGGCGAGCAAGGCGGAGGCTGAGAAGTACGTGCACTGTGGAAGTTTTCTGGCTAGAAAGCTGACTTCCCTTTTTTTTCAGGGCCGTATGGCAAGCCGTCGAGCAAACCAAGCCTCCCTTTCAGGTCGCAACCATCTTGCCCGACGCCAATCTCGGGCCCATCCTCAAAGTAGGCAGCGAGAGCAGTTCCAGCACGGCGTCGTGGCTCGTCCGCCTCACCCAAGGAGACAAGAGCATCCTGACATACCCCCCGCAATGGTTCATTAACGTCGCTGACACTGCGCGCCTGCATGTAGCGGCACTGATCGATCCGTCTTGCAACGGGAAGCGCATCTTCGCGTACGCAGAGCCGTTCAATTGGAACGACGTCCTTGCTGTGTAGAGAAAACAGAACCCGGGGCGGGAGTTCTTGGAGGATGTGCCTGATCTCGGAAGGAACTTATGCGAAGTTCCGAACCAAGGGGCCGAGGCGTTATTGAGGAAGCATTACCACAAGGGTTTCACTGAGACGGTAAAGGAGAATACTCGAGGGGTAGTTTGAGAAGTCAGCAACCGATGAAGTACTATCATCCATAGTTCTAAAGAGATATCAGGTGTATGAAAACAGGAGCGAGTTTGAGAGACGTACATTTAATCAACATATCCGCCAAGTCGCAGCTCCTCCATCGCCTTCTCTCTTTCAAGCTCGCACTTAGGATTCACCTCGGGCCGGAAAGACTGCCACTTCCAGGTCCCATCCTCCTGCACCCCAGCATCTGTGTCCACAAAGTCCGTGAAGCCCATGTTGGCGATCTCCAAATTCGCCATCATGCTCCACGCCTCCTCGTACGGAATCCTGCAGGCACGGAACTCTTTGGTCAAACCCTCCCCTTCTTCAAAGTCCTCTGCTTCCTCGCCAGAGCTGTAAATCTGCTCGCAGACGAGACAGGTGGACGTTTCGAGGCCTTTCTGGTCGATGATTAGCCAGTCCGACGATGAGACATCTATGTCTGTCAAGACACCCTCATTCGCGCGGATGAAGGAGTTGATTTCGGCCAAGGGCATCGAAGCAAAGCCGTTACTGGGAATTTCTGGAAGTGGCAGAGGTGTTGCTTTCGGGGCCATGGAGGGCAGATCCTCTGATGTCAAGAGCGTCCACCTGCTGTCCCCCGGATAATCACTATACTCGAAATCCTGGATCAGGAGGAACGCTCGGTTGAGTTCCTATCCGCCGCATCAGTCTACTCGTTAGTGGGCATTGAGAAGGAATAGAACCAACCACCTTTTGCGGAGGATCCACCGCCGTGACGAATACAGGCCACGTCGTTGCCATGATGGCAGAGAAGAACCAAGCCGGGGCTTGCCGAAGGGTCACGCCACCTCACGTGCTTCAGCGCTCTTGGTCCATGCATCCATGGCTGGAACTCAGGAATCTTGTGCAGGCGCCGGTCTCGTACCGGGTATGCTCTTCAGTATTTGGCGCCGACTCGGCACTCATATCTTCGTTCGATCAGCTGTCGCGACCGAGCATTCTGTGTCCGATCTCGGGGCTTTCCATCCGCTGGCATGTGAGATCCCCCTTCTTCATTCGAACCACGTTATGTGCTCCCCGTTCTACATGCTCTACTCGATCCCGTCGGAATCCCTGACTCAAACCGCATGGACACGGCCACTACGCTCCCACACGCACTCATCTCGCGCGTCGTGGCGACATTGGGGATCCTCGACAACGTCTTGGGCAACAAACAGCTTCCTCCGGAAGCATTTCCCGACTTCCTACCCCGTGTGTGTACATGGTTCAAATTTCTGGACACCTACTCCGACTCTCACCCCGATATCAAAGGGTGCTCCTTCGACATTTGTTGCTTATTTGTCCGGATCGTCTACCGGCTGCAGAGAGAATATTACACAACCACCAATGTATTCGATAACACACCCGGACTCCGCAATTTACTTGTCCGCGCCTGGGCACGGATCCTCACTACTGATGATTCAATGGCGAATCCGATTTTCATTCAGGTGTCCCAGATGATGCTGGACCTCGAACCGGAGCATCCCGCCAACTTCCAGGAGCTGCTTTTGGGTGTCCGTGGAGGCGTCCTTGAGCTAGCTACCTTGATCACGAGCCATCTCAGCTCGTAAGGGTGGCAGACTCCGCACACTCAGTTGCTTTGTCTCATGGGCTCTTTGGAGGTATTGCTGGCGACCGAGCACAACTCACTCTTTAACGCTGCTCTTCTGGAGAAGGGGATTGTGAGCGTCCTCACAGATCTTATCTGCAAACTCGCACCACGATTGGACACCAAAACAATACTAGTAGCGTTGTTCACCGCGCTAGTCGCTAAATTCAAGCTCGCCCCTGGGTATCACTGGATTACCCAATCCTTGCGGGCTGGACTTCTCAAGGCTATTGTTACATCGGAGAAGAACTCCCCGGGAATTCTCCCAGAGACGCTGCCCGTTCTGCTGACCGAGGCCCTGCCTAGAGCCATGGTTTACTACCCGGTTCTAATTCAAGTGGATCGAACCCTGGGCCAACTTGCTCGCCTCCTCTGCTTCGTTCCAGGCATCCGGGCTGATACAGCCTTGGAAGACTTTTTCTCTCGTGGCAGATGATCGTATTCGCTCTTTGGAAGATTACCGTAACGGTGTCTATCCCAGCTTCCGCGTTTGCAACAATGAGGAGGTCCGAGCCTTTGCATTAATCGATTGGATGTGGATGATAATATTCCGCAGTGTCGCCATACCATCGATAAGTATATAGTCAAGAGGTGTGCTGTGTGTCAATTGGTGTACATATTATTGTTCGGACGAGTGCCAGCTCCACGATTGGGGATCTGGCAATGCGCCTAGAGTTGGCCTGGGGAAGAGTGGGCTGCAGTACGGCTGGTATGTGCCCTCGGGCTCTTCTGGTATCGTCCCCGTACTGCAGCTTGACGGCACCGGGTAATCCGCTGAGCGCTCCGAGTCGTCGGTGTTTTGCAGTGCTACTGCAATCGGGAGCGCGGCCTCTAATCACCACTATGTAGTATTGAAGGACGAAGTAATGCAAATCTCATTAATTTGGCGCCTCGCTCCCTCATATAACGAATGGTATGAATACGACTAAGCGCATGGATTTTACTCAACTGCTCATCCCCTTGTCTTCAGCGCCGCCGCGTGCGACTTCATGAGGGCGTACACCGGGTCGGTAGGGTATATTGCGTACCCATCGTTCGGTGTGGGTCCGTTTGTCAAGACTGACCCCGCTTGCCTGTGCATCCGTCAACCAGTTAATCCGAGGACTGCGATAGAATTTGAACCACGCACCAGATTAAATCGCCCGTGAGGTTGGTACTGAGCACGGTGGAGTACCACGTCGCGTAGGATGCATTGCGCGTGGCAGTGGTGAGCCCGAACTCTTCCATGATGACGGGCTTGTTTTGCGCGGTCATGACCGTCGCGTGGTCCGTGATCCACTGGTTTCCCCAGGTGACATCGTTTGCCGACTCACCCCAACTATCCTGCATACAATCAAATGGTTGACTCCCCAAAGGGCAAATCAATTTTTGTCTGCACGTACCGGATACATCTACACCAAACACTTGAATCACCGATCGAGTGGGAGGGGGTTAAACACTTACATGGAAGGTACCGAAGTCCAGCGTGCTGATCTTCATGTTGGCGGCAAAGTCCACTCCCAAAGTGCCTCTACGCATAATCGAAGAGCCGCAAAGATCGGATTGGTCGTACCACTTACTGATACACGAAATCCGGATTGCCGGGCTGGTTGAAGACTGGTTTATTCTCAGATAATGAATGCATTTGAAAATGACTTCTCGAACGTACATCCCTCATCCCCAATGGCGACGAGGTGGTTCTTGTCAATAGACTTGATGAAGGCAGAGATATTTGCTGCCCAGGTTGTAATTGTGGTTGTGTTGCAGGTCGCCGACGCGACTCTACATTGAGGTCGACATGAACAAGTGAACAACAATTTTACAGAGGCAGATTAGATTGAACATACGTGTTGGTACCCGCACACCGGGGTTCGTTTGCTTGTTCCACGTCACTACCGTGTCGAAGGGTTCAGGATGACGAAGCTTACCAAGCTCCCATGCCTGCACAAATATTCAAGGCCCATTCGTATAAATTTTAACTTCGGACACCCACCATAACGGTCGGCTCGTTCACATATCGCGAGACGATGGCCTGGACATAGGTCTTGTATGCCGCCTAGCTCGGAAATCAACGACCGTTCAAATTCGCTGCGGAGATTCTGACAACTTACAATAACCGTGGGGTTGGTGTAGAACGCGTCGTGCGGTTGCCCGGAGCCTAGAAGTTGTGCTGTATACACGTCCATCCCGCCGAAGTCCGACCTGAGCCAGTTAGAAGGGTTCAAATCGCCTGGACTGAATTGAACGATTACCAATTGTTAGTTCTAGCCAGTCGCATTAATTCTTACTGTAAACGACGGGCAACGGAGACGTACAGTGCGATGATGACCCGAATTCCGTGCGCTTTTGCTGAGGCGATAAGCCCATCTGCGACAAATCATGAACCAAGGACCGCGATTAGAGCGGTGCGCAATAAACATACCGAGAGCGCCCAGGCCGTTTGCGCCAGTGTTCACAGTTGCAGTTTTACCGGACCAGAGGTGGAAATAGATACCAGTTGCGCTCGTCACCTCGTTGAAACCCCTGATTTGACATGAATTGCGACACAAAAGTCTGGGCCCAGTGAAGTGAGTCTCACATCGTCCTAGAAATTCTCAGGAGACGCCTTCGAGAAAAAAGGAATAGATAGATTACCGGACCGTAGTGGCACCAGAACCTGCGATGTCCGTGAATGCCTTGTCGACATCGGCGCTGCTGTATCCGAGCAGAGCCGGCCAGTACGCGTTGGAGCTGGGTAATAATGAGAAGGCTAGGGGGCCGGCAACACTAAAATCAGGACGTGCCCAACCACAGTGTATTTGGCGCCATTCAGCATGAATTTTGTCCCCGACGTTGTCACGAATCCAGTGGGAGAGGGACCAGATGTCGTACTCGTAGTGGTACTCGTAGTCGTGGAACTTGACACAGTACTGGAAGTTGAGCTGGACGCGGTGGTCGTGGCAGTTCCCGAGAGACACTGGAAATACCAGTCGTTCACAACAGTGCAGGAGAGGCCCGCAGCGCAAACTTGACAAAATCATCAATGGGGGCTAAAACGCATGCAAAGCGCGCACAAACCGGTATCGCCTGTCCATCCAATGCCCCCGCACTGCCCCCACTCCACAACGGTTCCCAGCGCCGAACTCGCTACCGAGGCCAGCACGAGTGCGTAAAGAAGCATTGTCGTCTTGGGATTGCTGAAATGGTTTCTGCGGAAGGCTGGACGCGCATTATATGTCTATTTCCGGCTAATCCTCGCCCGTCCATCGGATTTCGCTTTGAATGAGAAACCCAGTCACGCGATGACCGTTTGCACCCTGAAAGCAGCCGCTGAATGAGAAGGGTTCAACCTACCAACAGTCGTCCATGGATAATAGGCCAGGTGATGCTGAACCAGTTCCCGCTGCGATCAGCTGGGACCATCAATTCCGAGAGTCAATGAACCAATGCATAATTTTGGTTCCAAGCAAGATAAACCACCACATTTGCCGAAAATAACCCGAAAATGGAATCTGCTGCAAACGAGATCTACGGTTTGATTCCCGGTCAAGTAAAGTGAAACGATTGTATGCAATAGTTCGCCTTTCCTTCTCATAAGTCATTGCTAGCAGGGAGTTCGTTTGTCCACATTTATTGAATTTTAGGTACAGTCTCCGAGACAAAGTCGTTCCTATTGATCTTGTCATTTTTGGAAAGGCACGACGACCTGCACATGGACTGACCTCGAGCGAGAATCCTCAGTTGTTCCAAACCTATTCAGGATTCGAATTGCTGGGATCCTCCAATAGGAGTTGCCTCTGCCACTCCGCAAACTCCCTTCGCATCCTAGGCGGGTCGTAATCCTCTCCGTTCCGCACGAACCGCCCGACAAGCTCAAACAAAGCCTCCCACTCCGCCTCTGCCATTCCAAGCGAGTTCGCCTGCTCCTCTATCTCAAGCACCTCAAGCGGTGTTCCACGCGCCTGGCGCGCGTGAAGCAGCAGCCGGAGCGCGTCAAGAACAGGCGTGACAATATCGACGTTCCCGTCCTCGATGCGCCGCCAAATGTGCGCGTACATATGAACGCGCCGCAGCGGAGGCCACACACCGCCTCTCGGCGACGCGTCGCTAAGCTCGGCGAGCGCCGTGAAAAGTCGCACCGCACCCTCGCTGGCGGACGTGTACACCGTCTCGAGCGCAGGGAGCAGCGCGAGCGCGGCTTTCCAGGTCGTGATGGTGATGGCCGTCGCGGAGCGACAGTCAAGGTATGTGATGTTAGTGCAGGGCAGCGCCTTCAGGACCTTGCTCATTATCTGGCGGAGGAGATTGTCCGTGGGAGGGTGTGTGTTCACGAGGAAAGCTTCCGCTTCATGCTCGAGATTCGGCGCAAGGGCGGCGGTGAAGGCGGTGAGCATGAAGTACGAGCCCGGGGCATCGATCCGGAGGCAGCGCAGAGTCGGCGCCGACGGAGCACGGACGTGCTTGCGAAGCGGGACTAGGAGGTCGGTGATATTTGAGCCGGACCGAATGCCCAATCCGTAGATGGAGACACGGGCGGTGGGGGGTATGGTGACATGGCGTAGCAGCGCATTGCAGATTTCGACATCTTCCTGAATCCATAATATTCCGAGATGAGGCAGCGATACGACTCGATACGACTGCGTGGGGTTCTGAGACGCAATGCCGCGGCCGAGCTTTACCCTAGTCAGAGCCGGCGACGCATTCAATACGGAGAGCAGTTTCTCGAAGGGGGAGTCGGTTATATCCGGGGCCAGGTCGAGTGCGAGGGAACGGAGTCCGTGCAGAAGGCTCCAGTCAATGCTGATGCGAGACAAATCCAGTTCTGTTAAACGAGGAGCTCGCCCGTCGAATACGGCAACAGGGAATGTGATCGAAGCTTGGGTTGTTATAGCGCGGTTTCAGCTTGATAGATTGAAGAAGCGGGAATCTGTGATCGGAAAGGACGTTGATGAATGCGAGAATACTGGCTGCGTCGCCGCTGAGATTCAGCTCGGAGAGACGCTCTGCATGCTGCAGTATCACTGTAGCGTACAGCGGAGAGTCCAGCGAATCGATCATGACAGACAATGGCGCGGCTCCAGACCGCTCTAGCTGGGTTTGAATCTGCTTCATGCCGTGGGTGAACGAGTCCCGGATGAAGCCCCACAGAGACTGTTCGCTGAGCGCCACGTCATGCCACCGATGGCACACCAACATGACCTTCGTCCACTTCAAGTCGAACGGAGGACCTTCCAGGAGGGCATACATTTCGAAAATTTTGGCGATGAGTTCGTTAGGAAGCGTAGAAATGGGATTGAGGGCGTTGGCGCTCGCTTTCAGGATGGATATCTGCGAGTAGTGCCACGCAATTTTTTGGTGGATTTCAGCCAGCTGGGCCGACATTGTGAGAGTAAGTATGGAGATTCAGCATCCGTGGTAGGGCCCTGAAGGAGCATGCTTACGGTCCTGCTTCACCTCGAATCGCGGTCATGGTGGAAGGACGAGATAAGTAACTCAGATAAGTGTGACAACAACTCACTGCAGAAAGGGAATGCACTAAATATCAGTGCTCCGACACAAGGGAAAATTAGTGCCTCGACACACTGATATCTAGTGCCAAGCACCGTATATTAGTGCCCGAATGCACTAATATATAGTGCAAGTGCTCGTTTTCGCACCAATATACAGTGTTTTGCACTATATATTAGTGCATCAAAGCACTAATTTACAGCGCTTGGGGGCACTGATAATCAGTGCTGTTCGGGCACTTATTCTGGTGCTCGGGTTCAATTTGGGGGTCAAACGGGTATATTTCTCTACACTAGGGTACAGCAGACCAGTACTATACGACAGGGTACTGGGTTTGCCAGCATAATCGCACACAGCTTGAGGACTAAGGGGTAGGCCTGTACGTCAATTCAAGTGAGGAGATAATGAAGCCAACGACGTACTGCTGCTGGATGAACCACGAGCATGACGAGCCAAGAAAAACTGACGAGACTGGCATGAGATTTTAGGATTGAGGACGGGTAGAAGTAAACACACCTTCAAAATAGGCGCCACATCATAGCGAATCGACCGCGTCCCAAGTAAACTGAAGAATGCACCTGGACCGACATGAGCTCAGGCAAACTAGGTGGGGCAATAGGCAAGGTACTCAGCTGAACAGCGAGAGCAGTGACAGGACAAGAACCCGATACACCAGTTGTGCTCGACTTGCGACGCGAGTGGTTTGCGGATTATCCGATCTGGATGCATGCAGTGAGTAAGAGTTGGCGTCGAGAGTATAAAAAAGTGACTCCCTTTGCCCAACGGATTGAACAGAAGAAAACAGAGCAAGGGTGGACTAATGGGCAGTAAAGTACTCATTACCGTATCCCCTCAGTTGGAGCCCGACCAACGTGATGATTTACCTGATCAACAGTCAGCTCGGGCATGCAAAAAGTGGCACATAAAAACTCAGCTGACGAGTGAAAACCGATCAGCATCGACCGAAAGCTTTCAGCTGAATTCGACGCACAAAGCCGATCTAATTCGCAACGACACACCTGAAATGGAGTAAGCAGTTATGACGGATGAACTGCAAAAATCGAAAGCAAAAGACACTGATGAAATTGGGATGGGGTTTGGGAAACGAAGGGGGACAAAAATATGTACGCACCTGCGATGCTTTGGGCTTTTTGGCGTGATACAGGGTTTCTTGACGTGGGATTGCACGGAGAGATACCGGAAACAAAACCGAGGCGCTCAGTACGTATGACGTAGAAGAGACGTGGCTTACTGATATTTATTCATTTCGTTTTCAACGGTTGAACTTTGAACATCCGGATTAGTCGAACATCCAATCTGAACACGGCGCACCGCAGTCACCACCGAGCCGGCGCCAGAGCCATTTGATCAACTTGCTTGTCTTGATGAAAAAAAGCGTGTATTGAGGGCGTGAAAGGCACACAGGAAACTAAACGCGGCAAAAACGCGGGATGTTGAGCTCAAAACAAAGAACTCACCAGCGTTACCTTCGCGTTGGAAGGGATCAGGCAATTCCTAAGAAGTACATCGTCGTTAGGCCGGACGACAGGCAATATGTAAGGTACTTAGCTTATACAAGCTGGAGATATACCGTGTGTAAGCGACGTGATACAGGGCTACCACCGATATTGAGATCAGATCCGAGATCGTGACGAAAAAAAAAATACCCCGCAATCGAGTGTATGTTGCATGCAGCTGGACATATGTGGAGTCAATAAGAGGGGTTAGAGTGGGAGAGAGGATACCCAAAAGAAGTACACAAACAAGCACGCACAGCGCTTGGTGCGTATCTTTTGTAAATCATCTTGATGCAGAGCGCTAGAGTAGGCTGTGGCTAGATACACATTCGCGCGGAGGGGAGGACGATGGGAAGGGAAGCAAGCAAGGGGAGAGGACGGAGGACAGAGGACGGAGGTAAAGGGAAGGAATGAAGAGGAGAGAAGGGAAGAAGAATGCAAACAACTAGATACGGAAGGGGCAGGGGATGAATGACGGGGATGAATGACGGGGGGACAGAGTAGGTCAAGAGGGAGAAGGAGTCGGGGAGGAAGGACGGGAGGGGTGTCGTGCCCGAATCGCGGGGGGTCAAAAAAAAAAAGAGGAGAGAGGCCATCGGAGTTACAAAAAAGGGTCGCGGATGGACGAGGGAGGGGAGGGTTACAAGGAGAAATTTAAAGTAAACATAAAGTAGACAGGAGAACGGACAGAAATCGGACGGAGGAAAGAAATGAGAAGTAGGGGCACACACAAGGACAGAGGTGACCTAGCGCAGTGATAGTCGAGTCTCCCGGCGGCGCACCCCAAGATGACAAAAGGTCGAGGCCGGTTCGTGAAAAGACCGATACGTAGAAAGAGATAACTGACCTCGGGAAGTTTTGGAATAGGGACGCCGCCGGTCGTTGCTAACGTGGGGCGCAGATCGTGGACAGGTAGAGAGAGCGCTGTACAGCGCGTGCCGCTGGTCGCGGATGTTCGATAGCATGAACCTGTCGCAAAAGTCATCCACGGGTGTAACTTCCAATCTCGCAAAACGTCACAGGTTGATGGAAAAAGATGTGCGTCACACGAGCGCAGACACCGGTGTTGACGCAGGTACGAGGTATGGTAGGTCGGCTAGAGGGAGGAAGAATAAACCGAGAGACAAGTGATATGCACAGAGACGTGCCGCATGTACTTGAGACGGAATGATAGGAGGTCCGTGGTGCAGAAGGGGAGGGGAAAATGAGGTTCCGGGGAGGTAGTGGAAGATTAGAAGAGGCAAAGAGACGAAAAGCGGCTGACCACGCACCATGGTACCACTAATACAGGCTTGCGGCACTTGAGCGCGATCTACACTTCTTTGTCCGGTTTCGGGTGAAGCCTGGAGGCATCCAGAGGCTTGAGATGGTTCATATGTATCCACGGGTCAAGTTTCGGGTCGTCAGATATCTGGAACAGGGACTTACACGTCCTTGTTGGTCAGCTTTGTGAAAATCGCATATTTTGGCGTTAGATCGACAAAGCGGAGCTCGAATGCGTTCAGACTGGTCGTATAGTGTTTTTATGAGTATTAAGAAGAGATTGAAGTGTCCGGGCCCGCTCAAATGAGACGGGAACGGTGCTGGAAGGACGAGAAGATGGTGGGCGGAAGAAAGACGCGTGAAGTCACGTGTGACTGTCACGCTCCAACAAGAGCAAATACCGTTCAAAATTCGTTCGAAATCAATTCAAAATGCGTCACCCGACTTTTGGTTGAAGGGTCATGATTTCCCAAAGCACCACAGTCAATTCACTACAAACCTAGTTCCGCAAAACTGATCAATGCTGGAACTACAACAGTGCGATACAACATGGCGAGCACAAGATGTACTTAATGATACCTAATCTGCCTCATGCTCTTCCTCGAGAAGCGCGTGTCATCGTATGGCTTTGAAGGTCCAGCGATGGGCTCGCTCTCTGGATTGTCTGGCTTCAACTTCTTCTCCTATAAATCGAGGTATGCGAGGAGTTCTGCATCGCGTTATTAATATTCAAGTCTTTCCCATTTGGCTCCTTCTGCTCTCGTTTCGCATGAGAGCCACGACTTCCCGGGAGGGGAGCAGTTATTTTGAGTTACTAGTGTCGGCGGTGTGCAGAAGAATCTACATATCGTCTGTGTAAGAGAGGTATCAATGTGCGCATGTGCGCGACCAGAATAAGTTCAATCAACGAATCAGGAGGGAGGATAAATTTTGGCCGGAGGTGTGTATTCAAAGTCTTGAGGGTGTTTGCGGACTAGGAGGTCAACCATTTTGGCAAAAAGCTGCGCGGAGTGCCGGGAACGAGTTCGCGAATATACGGCAGATAATTCGAAGCAATCAGAGATACTCCTTCTGTGCCTAAACACCAGTTAGCATCACCGAAAAAAGGAGAATACACACTACTCAAAGGCCTTCCCATGGAAGAGAGTACTCAGCATGAAAATCACGGAAGAGCAGAGCAAGTAGATCCGAGGTAGTGTATGTCCCTGGGATTCGATCCGGTGCGGGTTTCTTCTGAACTTTCCGACCCCCTAACTTCACGACGGGTTTGGTTCAGGCTCGACGGAGGTTCGGACCTAAAATGAACCTCAAAGTTTTACCACTATTCCAAATAATGACTCGGAGCTCTGCACATGGTCTTGTCCGGCGGCTGACGGTGGAACGAATGGATCCGATCTTGCTGATAGTCGGCTTACTCCTGTCGATTATTGCGAACAAGCGCACCCGATGTGAGGTGTTGCTTTTTTCAACGCTATATTTTATTCTGGCTGTAAGTTATATGTTCGCCGCAGCGTTTATTCGAGTACGGTGGTAGGATGCCGGTCCAACTCGGTTTATAGCTCCGCTCAACCCGTATGATACACCGCCGAAAAGCCGATTGAACCTTCCCCCGGGCCCGTAGGTCCGACGTGAACCTCGGCCCAGTAACCGACACCAAGATATGCATGCTTCCTCCTCCTTTGAGCTTCAAAATTGCGCTCAGCTGGGGTTAATTTCAGGCTCAGCATTGGTTCTGAACCGAACTCCGGCAAGACTAAGGGGTGGAGCGGCGGCGAGCGCTGGTGAGGTCAATTACAAGGTCGAAGCATCGGAACAAGGGAAGGATGATGCAGTATGATACCACACAGGTGCACAGAATGATGTGGGCAGGGTGGTAGCGCGGTCAGTCACCAGATTGTTGAAGAAAGTCGAAAGCAAGGTTGAAATTGGGTTGAAGCGAAAAAAGACCCGAGTGATGCTTGATCACGGTGATCGCCGTGAGCGCAGCCACACAAGAACCCGATAAGATCAAGATAAGAGGGTAAAAAAGTTGCGCAGCAATATCTAGTGCTTTAGGGATTAGTGCTCTGAAAGCACTAATTTAAAGTGTGCAGAAAAGCACTTCTCCCCAAAGCACTATATATCAGTGCCGAAATCGGGAAATTAGTGCTTAGGCACTAATATATAGTGCTTTTACTTTTTACCAGTGTCCGTCCTAAGGGCTAAGGCCTTAATTTGTTAAGGCCTTAAGCGGGCCTTAATTAAGGCCTTACAGATTTTCGGACCGCTATTAAGGGCTTAATAAGGCCTTAACCAGTCACGTGCCTCACATTACATAATCTTTTTTTCTTTTCGTCTCTCTCTCTGTCGACGCACGTCTCCGGTCATGGCGGAGTCAAAGCCGCTGTCAGATTACTTCCATCGCGGGACCAAGCAAAACTCCTCCCACTACCACACCTACTGCAAAGCCTGTGTGAAGCACCATTTGGACGGTGTCGGAGCGACGGCGGCTGACCTTATTGAGGGCTCGCAGGCATTTAAAGATGGTCAGCTTCTACACTCAGAAAGCTTACCTCCACTAACATCAGACATGTCTAGCCTGCACGGCCGTGGGTAACACACGCGGTGACAAGCTGCCATGGGTGACTCATATCCTCGGCGGGCAGGGCGCGACTGCCTGTGTGCATGCATCCGCACAGGCCAAAGAAGCTGCGGTGGTGGTACGCAAAGAGTTGAAGCAGAAGGCGGAGTCGAAGGAGAAGGAGAAGGGCACAGAATCCAAGAAGCGCTCACGTACGCAATCCAATGTCGCAAACGAATCGGCGGATCCGCCGCCAGCACCGAAGAAGCAGCATGTCCAGACCACGCTGTCGTCTTTGGCCTTTCGCCGGAACGATATGCCGTTTGGGCCGGCAGAGAAAGACGCCTTCCAGGCGCAGGCCCTCCGCGCCGTCATATCGTCGGGCTCGCCCTTCCAGCTTTTTGAGGATCCGGAGATGAAAATTCTCCTCGGAATGTTGCGAACGACGGCACCGGATGTGATTCCGACGGGGAAGGTTATTGGAGGGCGACTTCTGAACGAGGCTGCGGAGGACGTTGAACGTGTGCTCCAGGGTAGATTGAAGAATAGGAACGTAGGCCTGTCGTGAGTCGATTGATTAATCAATTGCGCGTGGATTGGTCTTAAATTGTCTAGTACGGACGGCTGGAAATCTAGAAAGAAGGACGCCATCAATGCCATCTGTGCGAACGTCGATTTCAAGGTAAGCCCCTGGGGACAGTCTACGTTAAGTCCTTGGCTAATCATGCCCAAAGTCGCACTTGCTTGAACTCGTCGATCTCACTGACCAAAAGAAAGATGGCCCCTCACAATGTCGACAATTTGCAGCCATAATCGACCGCATCGAGCTCAAGAATGGCTGTATTGTGATCTATTTCACTACCGACGCTGACGGTGGTAGCAAAAAGGGAAGGCTTCTCCTAGGAAAAGAACGACCGTGGTTGATATTACCGTCATGTTGGGCCCACCAGGTTCGTGAAGCAGCTCCCTTCTGCAGACTGGGCTGACGTAGAAGCAGTTCCAGCTCATCCTCGGTGATTACTTCAAGGTTTACATCGAGGCGTCTCTCATTGCCGAGGACGCCACCGCCTTGATTGGGTGGATCAATAACCACGGCAGGGTTCGCAAAGTCTTCGACGAATCACAGGCTGCTGTCAGCATGGATCGTAATGCGGGGAGAATAATCGTTCTCGTCTATCTGGTTGCTAACCTCACGCGCTGGACCACCCATTTCGTCGCTTTCAAGCGGCTCTTCCTGCTTCGCGAGGCTCTTCACCTCGCTGTTCTTCAAAAGCGCAATGCGATTATCGCAGCTGCAGTTGGTGCCGCGACATCAACGGAAGGTCAACGGTTGAAAGAAGACGCAGAGCGGATGTGCGCTCTGATCGAGGACAAACCATTCTGGACAGGTCTCGAAACGATTCTGGAAGACCTCGAGCCCATTTGTTTAGGTACGAACATCAACCAGAAGGATTCGACGCGCCTCGACCAGGTCCTTCTCACTATCGCCGGCATTTTCCTCCGCTTTGCTGACCATCCGGAGCAAGAAGTACGCAATGGTATGCTGGTTCGTCTTGAGAAGCGTTGGAAGGACTGCGACCAGCCGGTATTTCTCTTGGCCCTGATTTTGAACCCGTTCGAGAAACTGTCTTGCTTCGGACCGAACGCAAACTTGAATCAACTTAAATGTCGCAACCTTCTAATCCTGGTACGTCTTCACCTCATATTATAAATCAGCGCTGAAAGTTATAGGTATACCGTCGAATAAATTCTCGGCCCGATAACGAAGATACTCCGGAGCAGAGAACAGTCAAGGAGAACGAGGTCTCCAAGGCTTTTATGCAATACCTGTCCGGGACGGGTGATTTCGACGATTTTGACGCTGTCGACTGGGAGGAAACCTACGTAAGCCAATCAATAGTTTGGAATTCATCCCACATCTGACTTACCACAGGAGAATACGGACCCTATCAAGGTCTGGGAAGCAGTCGTTGACTCGCGCCACCTCAGCGAACTCGCCAAATTTGCGATCATCATTCTGAACATCGTCGCGAATCAAGCTGGCTGTGAGCGTACCTTCTCGAGAACAAAAATTGAGCAATCGGGCCATCGTCACAACTTGGGGCTTGAGAAAATGGACAAGAGAACAAAGGTGAGTGCATACTGCCAACGGGTTGGCGATATTGACGACCTCCTCTAGCTTCAAGCCAAAATCAAGTCCGAACACGCCGAAGCCGGCCTTTTGAAGCCTCGTAAGGGGCGTAAGAATCACAAATCCACGGCGACGCTTTTAAGCGTCCCTCGCTATCGTGATCTTCTCGAAGATGCCGATGACGAAGATCCCAGCGAGCGTGGTCGCGCACTAGTTTCGAGTGCAGAGGGTTGGCGGACTGAAGTCGCGAAATGGATTGGTGCTGCTAGGGCAGCGGAACGGGACGACGCAGGGGGAGACGATGTCGATGAGGATGAGGAGGTGACCCCTCGTCTCCCCGGTCGCCTTCCAGCCTGGAAGCCGCTCACTCTTCAGGTATTGTTCGGAGGCGCAGATAAACCCCGGGCGCGGAAACCATCAACGCGGGTCATGGAGGAAGAGGAGATCTTGATGCAAGCATTGGCAGAGGAGGAGGAGGACAGGAATCTCGACGACGGCGCGATTGAGATCGATTCCGACGAGGAATATTGCGGGTAGTAGTACCAATTTGTCTCTCGCTTCGAATGCGCCGGACAGCGTGGGAAAATATTCTTAAGGCCTTAAAATGCCCTTAATATTAAGCCCTTAACCCCTCTTAAGGCCTTACAGACCGCTCAAACCCGAATTAAGGCCTTAAGGACGGACACTGCTTTTTACAGTGAACTGATGCCTGATATCGGGTAACTAGCGGCCCGGAAGCCTGGTAAGCTGAACACCTGTCGACAAAAACTATCACCTCGCCGCACAGCTCCATTTCATCTTCGCTGGGAATTTCCACGTACTAATTTGGATAAGACTCTGGATAAATTTCAAGCCCAGCGTGGTCCCATTTCGGAACGTGCCAGGTTGTAGACTGCAGTACATCGGCCCGAATAAATAATGTACTGGACTACACCAATATCCAACCACCCTCGACGAGCTCACCTTCAAAGAGGCGGTAGATCTCGGGCAACCAAATACCAGCTAGAAAGAGTTACTGAACAAATACTTATACGCCCTCAGGCCACACCTCGTCCCCGAAGACAGCGAAAATTTTGTGTGCTAATTTCGCAATGTGACAGACCGTGTCTCGCCGGAAAATGAGTGCTTGCAGGATCTCGGTGCCATTCTCCGGTGTCAATATCTTGGTTTCGGCTTCGGGGAGATGACGGACAACCGGCACAGGTTTTGGAACTAAAAAACGCTATGCTCAAAAGAATATGTCGGACGTGGACAGCCAATGTTTCTCGAAGCCTGGGTAATATCAGGACCAGTTCCCGAGTTGTTCAGTAAAAGCGGCGCGCGCATAGATCCAGGATAGTTCAACACAAGATCCAGTTTGCGCGCCTTATGGGCCTTGAGAATCACGGATCCCAGTCGGGCCGTGTTTAAGCCCCCACACGGCCAGAAGGAATTAAAGAGAAAACTTGTTGATAAGCCACCTTCCCCAGATATATGTGATACAAATAGCGGACGAGGCCGTTCAAGATGGTAAGATAAGAGAGAGATTATGATTATGAAGCTTCAATTCAATAGTAGCCGTGCACGGCAAATATGAAGATAGTAGATGCGCCAGGGGTTAGGAAACAGCATACCTGTGCGCGATAGGATTCAGTGGGGAGGAAGGGCGCGTGTGGTGGGAGAGTACAAGAATAAGTAGAGCAAGTTCGAGGACCGCTAAGGGTCATACGGCACGAGGGCCGATGAATCAGCTGCAGATAAGGCTGCGCGTTGATCATAGACGTATAGCAGATAGGCAGGCCGTGCGCGAGGGCACGAAGTTGGCAAATTCGAATGGTGCATTGAGTTCTTGACACTGGGTGACAAGTCTTCTAGAAATAAACCATATAACTTGGGTCAACTCGCAGGGAAGCCATTGTCAAGGCGCGTCCGCACCTCCCACAAAACACCGGTTTCGCAAATCGCATTACAATTATTTATTACTCCATTACTTCCCCAAATTTAAACCATCCATGTACAATAAAAATCAGTTTTGTCGTTGTCTTCAACAGGCGCCAAATCAAGGGGCTTAGAAGATGCCCTTGATGTCGTTCCCGAGGTTGTCAATGCCGCTCTCGATGCTACCCACGACGCCGGTCGCGGAGGGGAGGTTGACGCCGAACTTGGCTGCGCAACCGTTGCACGACGCGGGGAGGTCGGCGACGTCTTTGCCGGCGGCGATCAAGCAGCTGGCATCGGAGACGGGGTCTACATGGCGTCAATTTACAGTAAAGGGCAGGGATGTGGGGATGTGAGAGGGACGTACCGACACCGGCCTGAGCCGCGGCGGAACCGCACGAGACGACAGAGGGGGCGAGGTCGAGGACACAGTCTGTGTGGGTTGAAACGTCAGTGACGGAGGAACGACAGAAAGGAGGATTAAACGCACTGGCGATGTCACACGTGTCCTGGCGGAGAAACAGGGGTGCGGGGGCCGCGAGCGCACCGGTGGCGAGGGCTGCGAGGATGGCAACGATGGAGAACTGCATTTTGTTGAATAGGGTGGTGGTTGGTTTGGTTGGTTGAAAAAGGTAGAAGGAAGGAATGGCAAGAGAACGTCGAGTTCTGAGTAAAGTGCGAAGGCAAGAACGAAAACGAAAAAAAGTGGCGCGGCCGGGGGAAGAGGAATGTGGGATTCAAGGAACGGCTGTCCTTTTTATACCCACTGAACGCCAGTTGGATCAACCGCGGTAACTGGATCTTCAATCAGTGATGCGCGCGACAGTTATTTTAAGGAACGGCCATGCGGATTGTGGAGCGACTGGAAGATATAAATAACGAGGGCGGTGGGTCGCGGTGGGTCGCGACGCGCCCTGAAGGCCCGACACGCCTACGATAAAGTCTTCGGCGACGATAAAGGTCCTGCGACCCTTTCATCCATTCTTTGCCTTCATCGCGTTCAAAGTTCAAATCTGCGTGTGTTCGCGTCTTGAGAATTGTAGGAACGTTTCTACAGGTCGGATATATCTTGATGGTAAGTATGATCCTCTGGTCGTCGTCCTGTACACTTGTGAAGATCACTTATTTTAGCATTCCAAAAATAATTGCCAGTGTATGATCAGACGCTCACGATGTCTGAGTCCCACTGCCAGGGTAGCGTTTCGCCTACCGATGTATGGACTAATAGCCAGCCTCGGACGCTGAAAATGCCTCACTCATACGACGTCGAAACGATCTCAACTTTTCCAACCTCGATGAAGCAACAATGTACGAGATGCGGTAATCAGGATGAAATTTCCCTCACATGGCTAAGTACCCAAAGGCAATCACCGAAGGCTGCATTGAGCCACTTCATTCCGCAGCACTTATAGGAGTGCGCACGATCAACCACAATCGTGCCCAAGTCTCCGAGTATACTATTTTCCGTCTGTCGCGACTTGGAAAGTCCGTTATCACAAGAAGGGCCAAACCCTCGCCTCCTAAAAAAGCCTATACATTGAGACTGCAACAGCCTTGAACAGGTAAGGATCGCAAGGGAGTGACAATTACATAAACGTGCCGATCTCCGTCAATTCGTACATGCAAAACTCGGAACAAAGTGGGGTTATGTATGTGAACATGGCGCAGTTGGAGGCGTGCGATCAATGGCGGTCGTAGTAAGACGGTAAATGGACGAAAGGGCAGACCAAAAAAGCGATGTGTGTTGACAAAAGAGTTGATGTACGGTACCATAGCAGCAACTCGTTTCGATCGAGTGACCTCGGGGTAGCGTATTACGTGAGAATATGGGCCCCGCGCGCTTCCAGACTGCGCCATGCTGCTGTGAGACAAGGGCGGACGAGGAGGGAGGAGAGCGCGGGTGAGGGCAAAGTCGAAGGAAGAAAACGTGCAAGCGCCCAGTGATCCGCGTAGTGGCTGTGGTCCGGTGTTTGTTTGGATGAGGCGAAAACTTCTACTCGATTTGCTTGTGCGCTACTACTCGACGCCAATTCTACTTGACACCAATTCTACTCGACTAAGAACTCTCTACAATGTCCATGCCGTCTGCCTGCGCCGTCCGCTCCGTCAGCCAACCCTCAATCGACCCCTGCATCGACTTCCACACCGCCGCCTCGACTGTCATCCCGTACACCGACTCGAGCTCGCGAAGACTGCTGTCGAGGAATTCTGGGACGGTGCACGCTTCGCGGCGCATCTTGAGCTTGAGGTCCGCGGTGACGATCCCGGGGTACGCCTCCATCAGCATCGTGACGCACTCGTCGATGTCCTCGCCGGCCAGATAAGCCTTGAGTGCGGTCTGCAGCTGCCCGAGGAGCTGCGTCGTGAACTCCAGACCGCACTCGGGAAAGTCGCGGCGGCGAATCTGTGCGAGGGCGGAGAGCGAGAGCCCGGACTCGACGATCTTCTGGACATTGATAGCCTGCAAGGCTTCGTGCTCCGTGACGATCGCCGCGAAGCAGCGATGGATGGCGGTCTGAGTGGGGGACATAATGAGCGGTGCGAGCTCCTCCTTCTTCTTCTTCCCAGCGCGACGCTTTGCTGGCATGACCACGTCGAAGGGGTCGATGAGGCGCCGCTCAAATAGGCCCTTCAGCCAGCGCTTTCGTATCGCGGCCGAGCGATAGTCGACGAGGGTAGCGGACGGGAGAGCGCGGCGCTTGTTAGCCGGGACCCTGGCGTCGGCGACAGCGAGCGCGTCGGCATGAAACAGGAATTTCTTGGGGAGAATGAAGCAGGACTCGTCGTGGTGGTCAACCGCGCACTTTTCCGGATTGCAATCGGAGTCCTCGTTGCAGTGCGTGTTGCACTGAATGAGGTTGTACCGGTGCACCTTGTGGAGGTGCTGAATGACTCCGTGCGTGTCCATGCTGAAGAAATCATGAGTACGGGCGACGGATTGAATTATGAAGCACGTACTCTTCGTTATGATCACATCCCCAGATCCTGCACTTGTAGCTCTCGTGATAATCTATCCGTGTCGTGCTTGATGTCGCGGCGCTGGTGCCGTGCCAGTGACTGGCAAGATGGGCCATGAGCTTCGGGACATTGGGGTACGCTCTGCGGAACATGAGCAAAGAGACGTGCAACAAACATTGAGTGAGAATACGACGTACCTGAGGCGTGCATGCCACAACAGCTTCGGGTTAAATAGACACAGAGGGCAAAAGAGAAAGGAGTGGAGGCGCAGCACGCGATCTTGGGGTCGGCCTGCGTCGAAAGGCACCTGGACGCTGAGCACTCGAGGCCCGCTGGAACATCAAGCTCAGAAGGTGACAAAAGAGCGATGAAGGAGACTTACTCCTCGCCGTCGTACGTTTCCTTGTTCCGCTTCTGCGTCGACTGAATGATGGACTCGTGCGTGCGCACGCTCCTGTATATAAATCAGAAAAATGGCGGGAATACAAATCATGGAAGACGTACGCCATTGAGACGTCGCTGTCGCTCGCGCTGGAATTCCAAGTCAGATAAAGAACTTGTGAAGAAAAACATAAGATAGTCACGTACTTGGTCATATCGACATCCATCGTCGTGCTCGACGTACTCGCCGTAGAACTCGGTTTTCTGCTGGACGCGCTCGCCGTGGAACGTGGCTTGCTGCTTGATGCGCTCGCCGCGGAACTTGGTTTTTTGCTCGACGCGCTCGCCGTGGAACTGGGCTTCGCGGATGTCGCCGCCCGCGTGTGCGATCTGGTAACTCTCCCCGACACCAACTCCGCCTCCGCCTCCGCCTCAGTCTCGGTCTCCGAGTCGTCATCGTCCTTGTCAGCGGGATCACCGCGCACAAGAGCCCCGAGGCGCTCGAAGCACGTCGTGCAGTGCTGCACGAAGGCCTCGTGGATCCCAATTCGGACCTCCTTCTCCATCTCGTCGTCCTCCGTAACAACCATGGACTGGAGCTTGATGATGGGTAGTTCGTCGTCGGTGTCGGGATCCTCGCCGGTCTCCGTCCGCTCCTTGGTGCGCTGTACAACGTAGTCTCCGGAGCGCTTGGGAACAACGGGGACAAGCTGGATGCACACGGGGCAGCGCCAGTGATTCGGGTTGTGCTTGAGCTCGCACGAGTTGACGTGCTGAACGTAGTGGTCCGAATGGTCCTTGTTCTGCTCCTCCTCGGTAAGCGAGGCGTCCGTGAAACACCAAAGGCAGCGCCCGGGGTGACGGTCGTGGTCCATGTGGAGTAGGGCGACGTAACGCTGGAGCACGGCAAGGCGCGGGTTCGTGGGGTTACTCGCGATGAGGGGGAGGAATGGATGAACGGCGTCGGTGGTGGACCAGGCTTCCATCATGGAATCGTACAATGCCGAGCCATCGTTGATGGGCTCGCCGTCGGCGTCGGCGTCTGTGGCGGGGGTGGAAGACGAAGCAGAGGCAGAGGAGGAGGCGGCGGCGGGGGTGGAGGCAGAGGACGAGGCGGAGGCGGACGAGGAAGCGGAGACGGAGGCGGGCTTCGGGATGACGATCTGCGGGTGCGACTAATACTCATGAGCTGCGAGTCGGAGATATACAAGAAATGGCGTACCCCGGTGGAAAGCGACAGATAATATTCAAGCGTTTGGGCCTTGATCTCCATCGCATCCATTATAAGCGGATCCTCCTCGCCCTGAACGAAATCAGAACGATGCACGATGCATTGCGAGAGAAACTCACTGCCGCGAGAAGCTCTTCTGATGTCCGTCCCTCGTACTTTTTCTGCACGCGCTCCTCCAGCCGCGCGCACTCTCCCACGAGCTCCTTCATGTGGGGATCGTTGTAGAGCGTGTCGTCCGATGGCGGGGGAGGGCGATTCCAGCCCACGGAGGAGCGTTCCTGCGATCTAGCTGCGAACGCCACGTTTTCCTCGTTGAAGATGTGGCCCGAGACGTCGACGGCGCGGTCGGGTGCTTGATACGTGGTGAACGCGAGGTTGGAGTTCATCGTATGCCCCATCAGATAACGCAGGTGGGTCTGGAATCTGTGAGACGCCGATACGCTTGAGAATAGAGAGCTGACCTTGGAAACCTTGTCAACCATACTAGCGGCGTAGGAGTAGCGGAAGGTGATGAACGAGAAGTCTGTTGGCGTTGAGAATCTGCAGAACAAGCCAGGTCTTATGCTTACTAGTCCATCCCAGCTGCTTCTTCAGCTTCGTCAGCAAATGCGACGCCGAATTCAGTGTAAGCGCATCCGTCCGCTCCGTGTTTCGGAAAATTGGGAGTTCGCGAGCTTCCGGCCTGATGGTAAGCTTGAGGGGGAAGGAAAGCGTGGCGGGGTCGGCCGCGCGGAGGGCGAGAAGATCTTGTTCAAAGATGTTGTTCTCGATAGCGAGTGCTTCGATGATCAGTTGGGGGTCGATGTGCGTTCGTGAACGGCCGAGGCTGCGCATGTTGGTATTGATGCTGGGACAACCGTAAGAAAAGAACAAGAACAAAACAAAGCCACGCACTTTAAGCTTTCATCAAAGCGCATCCCTTTGCACCAGCGCCAGGTCCAAAACGATTGAATACCGAGGCCAGCGCCCTCGTCCCAGCCATACACGACCCACTCGCTGTCCTGGAAGCGTGCGGTTGAGTTGGAGAAGAAAGAACAAATAAGATGACGAACCTCCCACTTTGCATGCTCTTTGAGCCCCTCGTACCCCTGCGCGTCCACGATGCAGCCGGGGCGCACGCCGTGAGTGTAAATGAGTCCGGACATACACGTAACTTGCAAGCGCTGAACCGTGGCATTAGTTTATACTCAGACGTGCTGAATGAATGCGACGCACCATGAAATTTGAGACAATGTGCACTTTGCCGCTCAGCCCGATCGCATATATTTCGACCAGATCGCGCTCCAGAACGAGTTGTTTGATCTTCTTCTTTGTCGTGAGGATTTTTTCTTCGAACGCCCATGTCGAGATGGCCTGCGTGCGGTCAATGGTGATGCGTGAAAAAAATGAACAGCATACGCACTGCGAAAATCTGGTCACGGTCTGTTTGAGTCGGATGTGTCGTAGAGCAACGCCGGAGCTGCCAAACGTCGTCAAGGCGAGCAAACAAAAAAAAGAAAAAAAGGACGTACCATGGCGAAAATGCGTCCCACAAACGTGCGAGTCGTGTGGACAGACCATCCCGCAATTCCAGGAATGCCGAGGCCTGAGGCGCCTTGTGAGGCAAGAAAGCATATGAATTGCTTGACTTCCGCGACCGGAGGGAAGGGTGCGTCGACAACGAGTGTGGCTTCGGCCAGTCCAGGGGATTTGTAAAGTAACGTGAACCATTCGAGCCACAGACGCCGCGCTGAGTCGTGGTTGGCCTTCGTTGAGATCGATATCGGTTTCAGGTGGAGTTTATCGAAGGCTTCGGTCGCGGCGACCATGGCGTCGGCGGTGCCAAAGTGTTCGCGAATCTGGGCACTGAGATCGCGGCGGCGGGAGCCCTTGCCGGAGCGAGGAGCGACGGCAAGATTTACAAAGCCAGTGGCTTCGTCGATGGTGCCGGCGACGGGGGCATCAGGTGGTGGGACATCGGGGGGCTTTTTCTTTCGTGGAGGCTTCTTCTTTTTGGCGGCTAAAAGGGCGCGAACAGCGGGGGAGCCGGGGACGACAAAGTCCGCCATGGTGGTAAGGAAGAAGGAGCGATTTCGGTTCTTTGGGGTTTTTATATTGGGGACGGATACCAGTTTGGGAACTGATACGTACTTTGACAGGGCGACAATGTGGGTGGGGAGTTTGCTCTTAGCCGCTTCTGGGACGCGTTTTGCGGTGCGTAGATGTGCTGGACGAGACGCGCCAGTAAAATCCGCGTAGAATGAGTCTAATAATGCTTGGATTTGCCAAAACTCGCGTGGATCGTGAGTTGACGCAAAGAAAAAAGGTGTGAGCACTCAAAAAGAGTTTTGCTCTCGACCGTGAGGAACAGGGACGAGGGCCAGAGAGGCCAAAAAAGCATTGCGGGGCGAAGAAGAAGAAAACAGCGGAAGAAAAGGAAAAAAGGTGAACACGCTGATTCGAACCGGCCTATCCGCGTTGAGTTGCCGTTTTGTGTCGTGGGACGTGACGGGATCGCCACCGAGATTGCGATGCACAAGAATTGTATTCGTAGGTACAGAAACTGGAGGCTTGTTGAGTATAGCGCGGACAGGGAGCTCGGATTATTTACCAGTGAGAGAAAACTACGGATGAATGCGATGCGTACTACTGAGAAAATGCGACGTGAGCACAGAGGCGCGATGAGAAGGAGAAGATGGGACTTGCCGCATTCCGAGACAAAAGATACTCACGCCGAATCGAACGCGGCTCCTTGCTTGATTCGTGGTGGTAGGTAAACGCGAGTTCTTGTTGGTGGAGGTGGCGTGTATTGGTCCGCGACGATGTTACAAGGGAAGTCGAAGAATATGACCGGTGCTGCACCATTGCTTGGCAAAGATGGAATGTGGTGGGGCGATGAACTCGTATATACGGACGCGACTGAAGCAACGTGGTGTGTAGGATGCGACAGGGACGGCGGTGGTCGCAGTGAAGGCGTGACGGAAACGGCGTGACTGAAGGGACGGCGGGGGCGGGGCGAGCCGGAGGGATGCGCGGCGCGCTGTAGTCGTGGGCCACGAGCGGGAGAGGGAGGAAGTAAACCAACGTGGAAGCGCGGACACGTCACAAACCGGAATGATCCGGCTGCCGGAAGATCCCGAGAGGGCGGTGATGGCGGTGAGGGCGACGTTGAGCACGATGAGCACAACGTTGACAGCGACGTTGACAGCGGGAAAGGGGCTGGGGTCGTTGTTCGTAACGCCGGCGGGCATAAATGTATTCGATGAGAAAAAAAGAGTTAACGTCGGCTACGGGCCGGTTGCCGGAGTGGAATGTTTGTGTCGTGGCGGCGGGAAGACGGTGGGCGGGATAGACGGGGCGGTGGGCGGATGTGCGGTGGTGCGGTAGGATGGATGTGGGTGTGGTGGTGAGCGGGTATAAAATTCCATTTTGGCGGATATTTGTTTTGGTGGCGGTGTGATGGCGGGACAGTGAGCACGGGGTGGCGGGACGGTGAGCAGAGGGCGGCGGGGCGATGAGCGGGGGTGGGTGATGGGTGGCGGGAGAAGCCGAGCGGGGGTGACGGCGTGACAGCGAGCGGGGGCAATGTGCGCGGGGCGATGGGCATCAATTACACCCAAAGCCCGACCGCCCGACTCGCTGCGCTCGAAAAGATTTGGTACCGCCCGAACCACCCGGTCCCCCCCGATGCTCCCGATACCCCCGACCCTCGCTGCGCTCGAAAATACTTGGTAGCGCCCGCCCGAACCCCAAGACTCGCTCCGCTCGACGACACCCGGCACCCCACCTCGCTGATCGCTCGGACAGGCCCGCTCCGCGGGAAAATACTTGGCCGGGCTCAGCGTGCCGTGACCGACGCCCCGCCCCCGACTCGCAAGCTCGTCTGGGGCGGTGGCGGCGCGTCCCTCTGGGACGCTCGGTCAAACTCGCTGCGCTCGAAGATACTACCGACGAACCCCTGCACTCCGTCCATTTTTCCCAACTACGCCTAGCGGCGCAGTTGGGAAAAATAGACTCGCGCAGGGCCCCGCGCGCTTCCATCTGCGCCATGCTGCTGTGTGAGATGGCTGGAGGAGGAGGAGAGGCACCGGGGATGAGGTGTGGAAGGTTGAAAATGTTGAAAGAGGAAAGTTGAACCTCGTGTGACCGATCGCGGAAAGCATCAGAAGAAAGGTAAACATAGCTATGATTGCCGGGGAGAGAGAGAAAGAGGACTGTGGGGAAGGTTGAAAATGCGAAGTTGAGTTCCCCAGAATCGATGAAAAGATGGGAACCAATAACAACCACATTTTCAACCCGTTGTCCGAATGAGGAGGGCAGGCTTTATCTGAATGGCAAGAGGAAATCAGAGTAGAGGAAAAACCTGACCGCCCCTCCAGATTGTAGCATACTCATACAGTCTTGGTTGAACCCAAAGTTCAAAGATACCGAGCAAATTGATGCAATAGGGTTGTTCACAGTAGACTTTTTTGCTTCCTTTTTTGCTTCCTTTTTTCTCCTTTTTTTGCATTCCTTCGGGTTTTCTCCCAGTTTTTTTTCCCTTTTCAACTTAGAGATGTAAAAAGGGTAAAAAAGCGAAAGAACTAAGTCCCTGCATAGAGAACTGAGCAAAATCCAAAAAGAAAAAGGGCCGAAAAAGTTCTACTGTGAACGCCCTAGCTTTGCGTTCCTTGTTCCGTCCCTTTTTTGCTCCCTTTTTGCCTCTCTTTTGACCGCATTTGATGAATTGTGTACTCATACAGTCACTTGAAGGTCTCTGACTACACTAGGTCACTTCGGGAAACCGTGGTACAATTGCATCTCGACTTTCAACATATCTGTAGTCAAACATACGACTTGGTCATTTCTGTTTGCTAAAGCTGAAAAAGGGCCCAAAAAAGGGGCTCGAAAAGGGCTCGAAAAAGGGAACCGTGAATAACCCTAATGTTGAGACTCATCGTCAGGTCTGGTTGATCGTTTGTCTTAGTAGAGTTTCTGTGTATCCTCGTAGCACATGAATTCTGAGGCTTTTGGAAGAGTCACATTTCACTCAGCGATGATTCAAACAGGTTTGTGCGCTGGAGTCATTGCATTGTTGAACTAAATAGACAAGGTACTTCATGCCACAAGTTTTGGATTCCACTTGTAAGTCCTGTTCCCGTATATTTCTTTGTTACTCTAAACCAATTGCCTCTAGTCGCTGAGAAATGTATTGGCAGCGTCGTTGGATTACAAATTGAAGAGAGGATTTTTGGCCCCTGCAAGCAAATTGGGCTGAATAGTCCGAGCAACCGCGCGTCATTGAGCAGAAATTTATTTGACCTCCCAGCTGCCATGGGACCGAACCGATGTTGAAAAAGATGAAGGATGGCATCAGTCGGAACAGCATAGGATCAAACCGGCATCAGCTCTTGCTTCCCACCACCACATCGACCGTTTTCAAGTCAATCTCTCATTCTCCCGCAGTAATGGAGTCGCCATTCAGCGGTTCACCTTTCGCTGAATATCTTAACACCAACCATATTCCCACTGACATAGAGATTGAGCGCATTCGCATTCATCTGATACCTTACGAGGCGCAAGTCGCTCGTCTCGACGCCCTCATCAGTGACCTGGTCGCCGAGCGCAATCGGGTCGCGGATTATATTTACCCACACCGTGGACTCCTCTCCCATGCTCGTCGTTTGCCCCAGGAAATCGTCGAACTCATATTCTTGGATTGCCTTCCAGAAAATCGGACTGCTGTCATGAGCACTACCGAAGCACCGATGATTCTTTGCTACATCTGCAGCGCGTGGAGATCCATCGCCATTTCGATGCCTAAATGATGGGCCTCTCTCCATATTTCCGGGGCATTCATTGCCGGCAACGACGACACGTCGCCAAATGGCTCGGGCGCTCTACTTCTCTACCCCTCTCACTCTCGGTATCCTGCGGCTGGGACCCGACGGTACTGAACTCAGTAGCTCAATTCTTGCCCAGAATACGCTCTCTCAGGATCACCGACACGCGACCCTCGATATTTCTACTGTGGCTGGCATCGACTGCTGCCCCAGCGATGACAGATGTACAGATCTCATTCAAAAGCGACATATAAGAGAGCGTCGACCGCAATCCAGATCAGATACTGTCCGCACAACTGTTCTGGGGCAATCCGCATCGGCAGGTCACCATCTCGGCCTGGGATCTTAAGGCGCTTGTTCCTACTACATTTTTTGTGTGGGACCATCTCGTCCACCTCACGCTCAGGTGTCGCGACGAGGCCAACCGAGCTGATGGCATGCACCGGATAGGTGCAACTCCCTACACTGCGCACAGACTGTTGCAAGGGTGCACGAACCTCATCTCCTTCCAATTCCATCTCGACGATGACGAGGACGATATACTCAGAGGCGCGCCTCTCTCTCTGCCTGTCCTGGAGTCATTGATCATCCTCGACTACTCTGATGTCGTGCCACAAGCTTTGGCTGACGTCGTAGAACATCTGACTATGCCTAATTTGAAGCGATTCCACCTGCCGACCGAAAATCCCTGTTCGCTGATTACGGACACGGCTTTTCTTGTACGACTCGCGGAGCGTTCGCCGCTCATATCAGATCTTTCTTTCGACCTATCCATGTTCACCGCAGACTCGCTCGCCCACATTCTTCCGCGCTTCGCGTCCCTGGACGCACTTGGAGCCACGCATTGGATCAGTGGAAATTGCAGTAACTTGGTGGATCTCCTCACCATACTCACTCCAACTTCCATAATATCGCATCCGTGCCCGGGACTACAAGAGCTTCGTCTGACGGATTACCACGACCTCGCAGACCACATATGGCTGGAGTTTTTACACACCCAGGTGGATCGCGGAACCCGCCTGCGCCGCTGCAAGATTACATATCGCGCCGATCCACCAGATATTCTGCCTGACCATGACATCGCTCTTTTGCGCATCCGTGGCCTTGATGTGGCGGTCATGTATAATCCCCCGAGTCCGAATCCCGATCGAACGCCTTGGGGTGGTCTCTGATACTTACATATTTTTGGCGATGCTTGAAGGGCTCTAATTCAAAGTTGTATCCCTATGCCGCACTTCCTGTTCGGTGCAATTAACTGCTGAACCCTGCATGAACGTTCGTAGCAGGGAAAAGCGAAAGAAAATTGCACGATGCAAGCAACACCTAACGCACCGTCCGATACAAATCCGATAGGGATAACGCTGTCGACGTCTCAGTAGTGGCAAGTCCTCTCGGTCGTCGCCGTCGCATCGCCATTGAATGCGACTGGTCAATGGATCCGCAATGTTCCCTTAAGCTCGCATCCTTGGCGTTCGGTACCGTGAACCTCGTGAACGTCGCACCCGATGAATATCAAAGCAATTCATTGACGCAATATTGGTATCCCTGTTTCTAAGTGCGAAGTACCAGTCGTAGTGAGCAGCAAGATCTTCCCCAATTTAATGACAGTCTGTATGCCTGCTACTGTACATGGTGTTATGTGAGCTACCATAGACACGTAATCTCAAATACCGGCTCACCGTTAGCCTAAGTGGCGGGATACCACGCATTGCAAGATTCCCCGCGCCTGAAGTGTCGGCATTCCCCGTTGAATGTCGCTAACCAGGGCATGCCCAAGGTCATCGAGGGCCAAAGGCATGCACGCCACCTCAAACGAGAAACGCGTCAGAGCGGGGAAGCGGTGTGCGGAGGTCAATACGTTCTCCAGTGGCTTCCAGTTGAGGGTTGGGATCGTAGCGGGGAATGGCAGCGAAAATCCAATCATGATGCTGCTCAAGCGTTCGGGAGGGGACGTCGACTCCAGGAGCTCCTGAAACACATGAGGAATAATTTCGGGATTCCACTGGGGGAGTCTGATTATGGCGAAGAGCTCGAGCGTATGGAGCTTATTCAATCTGGGCAAGGAGATAGTGTTCGAGTAGTCGGCAATGTTCACTGCGTGGAAAAAAGATAAATGGAAATAGCCTGGTATGTGGAGAAGATAACTCGCCTCCGTAGGTAGAGAATGAGAAGTGTTGAAGACTTAACATGGACGCATCGAGGATTTTCCGGAGGTCATATATTGAAGGATCCCGGATACGGAAGCGACGGAGCGCCGAGAGCGAGCCGCTCTGGACAAGCCATCTAGTGATGACTTTCAGTGTCAGAGGATCCAAATCCAAATTCAAGGCAGCGAGTCCTATACGATGGCTCAGTGGCATTTCACCGTCCGAGGGCGCCGGAAGAGAAATATCCTTCAACTTCAGTCCCATTAAGGCCGGCGAAGTGACAAGCTGGGCAAAGTCTGCGGCATCTGTGAGGAGTCCCAAGCAAACAAGGCGCAGAGATACAAGGCGAGAGCACCGACACAAAGTGCAGACGGCAACCCTCAGCGCTTTCGGCAAAGTATTCCAATGGTGTAGATTTCTGCTTGTGAAATCTAGGGAGAAGTTCACCACGGCGCGGAGAAGGTCCAAGAGGGCAGAAAGGCGAGTAGTGGATTTGGGGAAGGCATGCGCGTCGACAATTGCAATGTTGCAGGTCCGCACGCGATTGCAGAGATGGGGAGACTGGGAGAGAACGCCATACAATCGCTCGCATTGATCCTCCGACTTGAGGGTGATCACCGAGAAGATATTGGCCTGAGAGGAACGCAAGAACGCTCGGCAGACGAGAGCACATGCGCCGAGTGTGAGCTTATCAACCCCGTTCTCGTCGATAATCTTTGTCGATAAGTTCTTGGGGAAACGAGACAGAAGTGGTGGGGTCATGGAGTCCGATTCGCTTGCGGATGACAATGACATAGATCAATCGGATTTTGTTCTGGAAGTGAAGCCGGACTTACGGTCCACGTGGACGGAATGAAGTCGGAGGAGTTTTGTTCTGGGTCTTAGTCGTCTTATGGAGAGGAGTGGGTGGGCGCTTGGGTGAGGAGTGATATTGAAAAACCTCGCATTTGAGCAAGGTGAGAGTACAAAGAGTACAAAGTCCTTGTTAGCAGCCCGACATCACACGCGGTTGGCCATGAGGCGCGGCGAAAGCAGACAAAGGCACTGGTCGCCGCTTGCGGCTTGGTCACGTTTCTTGTTGTATTTCTTCTGCGTCGCAACTGTGGGGCGCAAAGTAGATCTTCCGATGTTGAGTTGTGATGCGCGTTGAGGGAAGGAGCAGGAAAGAGTATGCTAGGCCAATGCGGGAAGAGAGGAAGAAGAGATTCAGACAACGGCAATCACCCGGCGAGCGTATGATTTACAATCAGATGCCGTGTTGATGCCGTGCGTTCAATTGCAAACCAAAGTTGAACCAGGTCCCCAAGTTCGAAGCCTACATATGTAGAATACTAGGAGCGACACACAACGCTACACAACATGGGGTTCGAACTAGTCTATTCTAAACAGACACGACAGTCAGACTCGGACTCTGTCGCTTCAAGTTTCAACCCAGGTACGACAACTTTCCTCCCTGTGACCTGTGATGCACGGAGTTCGTTGAGGGCCTTGTTGACGTGTTCGAGCGACTCCCTTTCGATACGAGGACGAATTGTGCCCTGCATCAAGTGAGCGAAATCGGGCGAGAAACAAGATCCAGAGTACATCCCCGTACCTTGGCGAACAAATCCAGCACCTCCTCTATTGCGCTCTTCGGTCCGTATGTGCTAGACAAGACTGGGATGGGAAGTTGTTTAGGTTGCGTTCCAGATCATGACCATACAACACTCACTCTGCACCCCCGAAACAACTGTACTGGCACTGAAGAAAACCAAGTTTTCCACGCTGACTCCCACCTGCATCGCAACAGTTCAACACTCCGAAAGCAGAACGAAAACAGGATTAGGTGTCCGCATACCAGAACCAACTTGGGCATATCGGGGAAGTTGAGTGCATTGCCGCTGAGAGCAACCATTGCGAGGTTGAATGCTAATAACAAGGCCGAATTATCATCAATTATTCGCGACGGGTAAGGATGAGCTGGACTTGCTTTGATTGTTGGCCACAAAATCAATCGTGGCGTCAACTGTGAACTTCCCCGTAGCTGTCTTGTTCGTGAGGTCGATAAGATCGAAAGCGGCGTCTGCGCCGAGGTCGAGAGCCAATTTACGTGCGTCGGGCTTGAAGTCGCACACATAAACTGGAACCAAGTGCTCGCCAATGTCAATCGATGCAAGAATACCAGTGGTATGGGACATTACCTGTGGCCCCGAGATGCTTGGCAAATTGCACCGCCAGATGCCCAAGTCCACCGATTCCGAATATGAGCACTTTGGTGCCCTTGGTCACCTACACACATATGCCGCGTCGAGTTCGATCGTTTGCACCAGCCCAAGAAGCACATACCTTGCACATACCCGAGCAGTATGTTTGACAGCATTGTAAGCCGTAACTCCTGCGTCACTGGCAACCGCAGCAGCTTCTAGTGAAATCCCGTCCGGCTGTGGCACCGTAACGTTAAAACACGGGATTCTAGCGTTGAAAAAACGTAACTCATCACCGCAACGAGATTAGCTGATTTAACAATTACGTACTCCGCATATCCACCGTCCACGCCCATACCAATGGTGTTGAAGAGCACGGATCCGCTGTTAATGCCTTGGAGTATGGGCCCAAGGACACCAAGTGTTATCCCCGAGTCGACCTCACTACCCAATCTGGAGTTCGGTCAGTTCGGCACGGTTGAATTCGGGGCTGATGACGCACCGAACTGGGACCCCCGAAATCTCGTGCCCATAGATGTATTTTCGCGTGTCGAGGGCCACTCCCGTCAGTGTCAATACATCGCTATGCTTCGCTATGACACACTGGCATATCGGGAGTTAGTCAGTCGATTCCCCAAACTGTTTGAATGGGGAGGAGCGAACCGCCGCAAGCAGAGACTTTGAGCAATATTTCGTCCTCTTCCAGTGGTCGGATAGGATACTTCTTGTCGATGACGAGGTTGTTGTTGCCCGGGTGGTAAACCGCCGCAACCATGGTCGTAGGAATCATATTGAAAAGTTTCAAAGTTGGGAGAGATTAGTCGATGCGTAGTATTACCCCCTGCTTTAGTAGCCCGCCACTCCGAGTTCGAATGCAGGCGGAAAGGCGGCGACCCTCGAAATCCCGTGTTTCAGAATGCAGAGGCCCGGCATAACCTGTGTTCGGTGTAAGTAGTAATGTAAGTATGCAATGTAGATATGAACCGCCTTACGCTAAAGCAATTCTGATTAAGAACGGACCAACACGATGAGATAAAAAAGCGGTAGTGAGTACCGGACAGCCATCAATGCCCCACGGACTGATCATGACGGACAACGCGCGGCGTCCAACCACGGCGGCAATAGGCGGTAAGCAATACAACACAGTCCCGATTCCCGAACGCGCACCTTTTAAACATGCCACGACCGTCACCGACATCACCGAGTCGGCAAAAAAAAATCAACGAGTGTATTAGCGAGTCTACGTGTTAGCGACAGTAAGTACATTTTTTACATTTTTTCTTTCTAATGTGTTGGTACACCACATATCTGCATAGGTGGAATGGATTGAAGAAAGCAATGCAAGAGACCCAAGAAAACGATAGCGATGGATGATGGATGAGGGATCGAGGGGAAATGGGAAATGTAGGTAAAGGAATGTCATCTGTAGGGGTCGTAAGGAGCCGTGGAGGGGACGCTGCGACTACGGTCCGGGTAGCGCGAGTTCCGGTCGTATACTATAAGAAAATCAAGAGGGTGATGGGGAGAGGCATAAAAGGAAGCTAGAGGGTGGCCCGTTGATCCTTCACGTCGATCCAAACCCACCCGGCCTCCTCCGTCTTTTTCCAGCGACCGAGGCCGCGGGCGAATTTGGGGAGGGACGGCACGTGCGAGATTTTGCGCTGGCGAGGGGAGGAGGTGGGTGTCGGTGTCGACGAGCGGGTGTGGTTGTGGTTGCGGGATGGCGTGCGGGGCGGCGTGTCGGGCGTGCCAGGTGAGGGCATGGGCACGTTGTGGTTGTACTCGCGGCGGTCCAGCACGTCAGACGGGGATGCGGGACCGGGTGTTGGCCGGGTTTTTCGGAGGCGGCGGTTCAGAGATGGCGGATCAGCGAATAGAAGACCTGGGAGACGCAGGATCAGTCAAATGTCCGGAGATGAAGAGATATGATTTACGGGAGTAACTTGGGGTGTTGGGCGCTTCGAGGGCCGACCACTCGGTCGAAGCCCCGTCGTCCATGATGTTTTCAACTCTGACGAAGTTGGACGTTGACGTAGTGGTGCCGGAAAATCGTGATGACTGGCGTGGGCGTTCAGACGACACGAAACGTGAAGCGACGGGGTGAACTCACCAGGTTTTCTTCGTCTACGCTATCCATGCCGTGGAACTGCCCGCCCTCAAAGAAACCCTCGTCGCTGACGTCGTCCCTGATCACTTCTTCCCTGCCCACGCCGGTGCCCTTCATCTCCTTCATCCATGTCCGTTCAAAGGACGTGTGTGCATCGAACTCGAAGTCCCCGTCGAGATCTTGAAAGCACGAGTAATAACGGTTCGCATTGTGGGCATTGCCTAGCATAGAGCCCCGCAGGTACACGTCCTGACCTTCGAGAGTTGAGGAAGTCTGGGTGCGGCCGCGCGTAGGTCGATCAGGGAAGTAAGCCGGCTCGGAGAAGAGGAAGTCTTGGTTTTCGCGGAAGAACTGCAGTGTACCAGGAGTGGTGGAGAAGTCGGACGCGGGTATCATGGAGGGGGTAATGGTGAGAACTTGAGAGCGATTGTCGTAAGCGTCAGAGGGAGAGTCGGGAGATTGCAGATCGCGGTCCAGGGAGTCTGAAAACTGAGCGGTAGAGAATGTGAGGATGTCCTTCTCTTTCGAGTCCCACACAACAGCGAAAGTGAGGCCGGACTCGGGGGGAACGACATCAGACCAACGATCAGCAGAAGAGGCAATGCTAGGAGGCTGCACGCGTATTGTGTCGAAGCTCTGGAGACACAACGCCGTCAAAAGAGGACAAAGGAAAGCAAAACAAAGAACAAAGGCGAACCTGACCAGACGTTCTGGAGAATGACGCGGTACCGGAGAGAAGTGGGGAATGGAATCGATCCTTCATTGTGTCGATCTTGTCGTTTGTGAATGCCTATTGTTTCGCTGGACAAAGGACAAAGCCACGACTGTGTGGATGCTGTATGGCGGGTCACAGACGCATCAGTCCTCAGACGACCGGATGCCGAGGTGAAAGACAACCGACCTGTGGACTCCAGAGTGCGATAAGTAGGTGAGAAGGTGACGTTCAGTGGGTGCCTGCACACTGGTGGGTGAAGACTTGAAGAAAGAAACGCCCAAGCGGCTGACATAACCTTTCCGATGTGAATTGCGAACTCCATCGAGCTGAATGTGACGGAACATCAGGAGGCAATTAAGGCGCTGCCGGCAGAGGACACGGAGATTTGTCCGCCGCATCGCGGCATTGTGTGGGATTGGCCAGTGATTGGCCAAGACTTTTACCTTTTTATCACGGTCAACCAATTCAGATCATTGGGTTGCTAGGGAGGAGGTCATCATGCGGTCTCCCGGGAAACATGCCACAGTATAAAGGGATCTAGAGGAATCATATTTGGAAGGACTTCGTTCTGACGTCCAGCAAGTACGAACGTCGGAGGGTATTGAACACGTTGAAATCGCGCGTTTAATATTCTTCAAATACTGTATCTGGGGCGTTCCCAGGGAGTTCCCCGCAAGTCTCTGAGTTGGTGACATCAATGGCGCACCAACGAGAGGTATCGATGGATGGGTTGATACCCGATACCTTTGTGCCCTTGTGGTGCTCCACCCCGCTCCACGCTTCTCGCCGTGGCCTGTGAGTCACTGCTAAAGGTACCATTTGTCCCGGAGCATTCTTTCGAATAATGAGCGACATCCCCTGGGCCGGAAATGAAAGCCTATCATTCAGGAAAAGAACGCCATTTCGTGAACTGGCAAATTAATGTGGGGGATATGAATGAAAGAATGGGAGAGCGATAACCGGATAAGATCTGACCAGAAGATTCTGTTGCGTCATGCAGGAACAGAATCCGTCTGTCCTGGTCCAGGACAGTGGAGAGATCATTAAGGCGGCCGTTGATCAACACGCGGGGTAAGATCAACCTACTCAAGCAGGTTAGAGTCTGTTAGAGGGAAGTAAACTCGAGGCAAAAACCTCACCAAAACCAACGAATGAACCATTCACTCTGTTGTGCAAAAATGGGCGAGATCCCTTGGTTGTAAATGAAAGGAAGAACGAAAGATAGAAGGAGCGACATTCTGTGAACTGGCAGGTTATCCCGGTAAATGAGCGAACGAGAGACAGATAAGATCTGGCCAGGGAGATTATATTGCATCATGCAGGCACAAACTTTCCTCCGTGGAGGCCAGCGGAGAGATTTGGGAGAGATCATGAAAAGCGTCCGTGGATGATCATGACCGCGGGGGTAAATTCAGCCTACGGAAGTTAGAGCCTGTTGGAGCGAGTAAAACTCGAGGCAAAAAACCATTCATTCAAAAGCGACCGAGGGAAAGTTGAATTGGCAGGCAGCCCAAAGGCAGCCGACCGGAGATGTTTTTGCCACGCAGTCACAAACAACCGCCCAATCCTGAAATGGAATTTTTAGATCTCCCCTTGGAACTTCTGTCTCAGATCCTCTCTCACCTCGCCAAACCGCAGCACCTGGCCTACGCATGCCGCGTCAACAAGACATTTCATCAGTTCGGTGTCTCCCGGCTGTATGAACGGGCAGCGATCTATTCGTGGCATAAACACGCCAAAGCGCGGGTGGGCGTGGATTTTGTCGATTCGGATGCATGTACACGGACTCACATACATACGTCAACGACAGGTGGTGTGCCTGTTCAATACGCTCGCGCGCTATCCACACCTTGCGAAATATGTCCTCAGACTGGGTCCGGCGTGCAGTCCTTATCGCCCGAGTGCAATGATGATGCTGAGCCCTGATGACAGAAATCCGCGACTTTCCGAAATCTGTGGACACCGATGACCTCGACCGGCTCGTCCTCGAAGGCCTGAGGAACTGCGTGAGCCTGCGCGCGTGCACGTGGACGCGCGACGGGGCGCTGAATTCCGCGATCCTGCGCGCGCTGCAGGCGTCCGAGTCGCTATTGGAGCTGGAGATCAACGGGCACAGCGACGGGCACTACGACGCGGGGATTCTGGCGGACTTCGCGCATCTCCGACGGGTGTCGCTGATCATGCCGAGCGGCGACGTCGTGCGCCAGCTGCCGTCTTGGATGGCGCGGACGGGGCCCCAGCTACGTAGCTTGACCCTAATATGCAAGGTTAGTCTCAGCACGAGAGGGTCGTGGCCGACACTTACTTACATGGCGCCCAGATGTCCCCCCTCGTCACGGACGGTGTGCTGGAGGAGCTCGCCCCGAGCCTCGCCCAGCTAGAGCAGTTCTCCATCACCGGCTGCCCCCGCGTAACGCACGCCGGTATCTGGGCCATCCTCGCGCAGAACACCGCAGGCCTCCGCGTCCTCGGTCTCGAAGGCCTCGCCGTGAAATTTGTGCGTCGTCACCCTCCCTATGGCCACGGGCACACCCCGCCCCATACTCATACTCACCCAAACTCAGGACCTCGCCGCCCTCAGCGCGCGCTGCGCCTCCAGCCCCCTCCCCGTCCTCGCGCGCCTGCGATCCTTCACCCTGAGCGTGCACAGCGAGACCTGGCTCGCCCCCGCCGCCGCGCTCCTCGCCGCCGCGCCCCTGCAGGCGATCCACCTCTACGCCACGCGTGCCTTCCCGCCCACCCCCACCGCGGACGCGGACCGCTTCTGGCGCGCCCTCGTCTCCGCGCACGGCGTGCGCCTCACGCGCGTCTCCGTGCACCGCATGCCCATCAGCCTCCCCGCGATCGCGGACGTCTGTGCGCGTTGCCCCGTCCTGCGCGAGCTCTTCGTCGTCGTCGACCACACGTCGCTCGTGCGTCCCTCATTCCCCTTCCCTTCGCCGTCGTCTTATCAGCTTTCAGAACGCGCTGGCAGACTGCCTCGCGCACACGCGCCGGCTGACGACGGTGCACGTCAACTTCCCCACCGGCACCGGCGCAGGTACGGACGACCAGGGCGGCCTCCGCGTGCTCAAAGCGCCCGAGGCGCTCGCGCTCGTGCGCCGCTGCCCCGACAGCATCGCGCTCTTCGGGTGCAACGCGCGCGTGTGGCAGGTGCGCCTTGTCTTACACAGATGCTTCTTTTCTGCCACGGCTCACAGCGGTTGTAGGTGGAGCGGGAGATCCGGCGCACGGAGGCGGGGGAACTCGTCGCGGAGCGATTTTTGGCAAAGTACGACAGCCCGGATATTCCGGAGCAGTTCTTGGTCGTGAGGACGTAGCGGTAGTCGGTCGATTGGGATACTTGTACACGGAGAATGTACTGCGACGTTATGCGACTAGAAGGGCGTGTTGGGCGGGAAGACCATGGGCCCGCGCACCTCGGCGCGTTTGTCTGCGCCGCAGAGCAGTTCGACGAGTGTGAGCGCGAAGGGGAAGGCTGTGCCTGCGAAGGATATCACAATTACATCCGGCAGTAGAGTGGAGTGTGTAGAACGGGAGACACATACCTGGGCCACGGCTATACGGAGAATGAAATGAGCTTCAGCATGCATAGTTCACACAAAAGGAAACGTGGCCCAGCCGTTGCGGTTTGTGGAAGCAGTCAGAAATTATGGGAAAGCAGGAAGCTATGTGCCACCGGTCCCATAATTTCGCGGTAACGGTTCGCAACGCCTTTAGGTAGGACATACTCACCTTGTAACGAGTTTATTGGAAACGACAACGGGCTCCTCGGAGTAGTCGAAGTCTATCCATTCAATCTCAGCGTGAGCGATGAAGGTTACTTACACGGCAGAATGAATTACGCACCGGTCTCGAGCTCCGCTTTGACGCTGGGGTGAGAGGTCAGCGGCTGACGACCAAGCTTGGCGGACAGCGCTGCAAGACTTCCTAGGTGCAGTGTCGAAAATGGAATCACTTAATGAACGCGATGCGTGCTTACCCGCACAGATCATGCCCACGATCTTGTCTTTCGCCAGGAAGTCGCGCACGAGACTCTGGACAGCCGGGTTCGTCGACATGGTTTCCGCGCCCTTTGCGCCTCCGGGGATGACCAGCGCATCGTACGATGTCTTCAGAATAGATCTACCATTTATTCTCGCGCGGATTGTGATCACCCACCGGCAGAAACTGCTGCTCGTCGAAAAGCGCGTCGTACATGATTCGAATTCCTCGGGATCCGGTGGCATAGGGACGTTCTTCTGAGCTCCCGTCCGCAGGAACGTATGCAGAACAGCACTTGATTCCGGCGCGTACAAGTGTGTCGTATGTGATTGTGCTGGAATTAACAGCCAGATCGCGCCCGTAGACATACATACAACTCCATCTCCTCAGTTCCGTCAGCAAGCAGGATAACAGCAGAGGGCATTGGTTTTCTGTGGAGGAAGCAAGGAGGAAAGAAGAGGGAACGCGATCGGTGATGAGACTGTTGCCAAACACTTGCGAGCCATTGCCAAACAATGACTCTTTTCCTCTGACTGACGACAAAGCCCACCGCGCTGCGCCTCATCCTCGTTCGCGGTGTCCACTTGCCGCATCCATGTACCGTGCTCGTCCTCACGCGGCCCACTTCAGAGCCTCCTGCCCCGGACGACACGACACACTCGCGACATCCCCGACTGCCGCCTCGCGTATCTCGCCTCACCCGCCTTCTGCAACACTCCGCGCCTGCTATTGGTCTGCGCACCTCTTCACCGTCTCAAGAGGGGCTTTTCGACTGGCTTCCACCTCGACTTGCTGAGATCCGCTCGGGGCGTACAGGCCTGCAGGTGCGTCGCATCCCCTCGCCTTTTTCTTTCTCTCACCAGCTCGCTCGTGCGCGAACTTCTACGCCCAGGACGACGGGTCTTCACCGTACGCTGCGCGCTCAGCCCGTGCCCTTTCTCCCCGCATCGCGCGAGCTTACGCTCAGCCCATGCCCACCCTGTGCACATCTCGACTCTTATTCCCGTTGCAGTGACCAAGCAGGCGCCACGACGCAGTGGAGGATAGGTGCGCCCTATCTCTTCTCCCCTTCTCCTTCCCTTTTCTTTCCATCGTCTGCGGTTTCCGCGCTGCACATTCGCAAGTGCACCCTCGCACGGTCATGGTGCGATCCACTGCATGTACCCTGCGCACGCCGTCGTACCCAGCGCTCCGTGCTGCCGGATCATCGCGCGATGCCGCGCTCTCCTTGTGCTGTGCGCGTGCTGCCCTCGCTGCACGCACACCTGCAATGCTGCGAGGCGCAGATTACCTGCGCCTACACGCGCCGTCTACGCCCGTCGCCGGCTCAGACCGCAGCGCAGCCGAGGCTGACTACCTACTACTACTACGTATCTTCTACGTACACATACCCCTGAATATACTGCTGTTAGAATCTGACGTGTGGGACAAGTCAGCGTCGTGATTCTACTATCGAGAGAGAACGACTAACGTGGATAAAAAATGGCGCCTAAGTACGTGAAAAAGGTACAACGTCCGCGCGCAGGACAAGAAACCTTGGATTGGCCGAGTCCGACAAACCCCGCACTGCAAAGCATCGCGTTGGATTGGTAGCTAAAAATTGAATGAGCGCGGCCTCAAACTGAATTGCTATGTCTTAAGTACCTTTCTAGAAACTGCACGCGTCTAGAGAGAAACAAGTCAGCGCGCCGGATCCAAAAAAAGGAATGAATGCAAGGTGAACAGCGTGGAATCGCCGACCGCCGCCATTCATGATCGCAACAATATTAATCCCGGGCAAGAACAACTATAAAGCAAGAATGCGCCGTTGGACTGCAGGGACATTGACAATCAACTGAGTGTGCGGTCTTCGATCGAATAGAATTCAACACTTACTTTTGCTGGATCGGGTGAACAGAATTGAAATTTCTGGATCTGCAGTTCAACAAGTCAGCGCGCGTCTGAACAAAACAGAATGGAACGGCAGCAGTGACCACCGACTACTGAAGAACATGCTATTGGACAAGGCAGGTGAGGAGTTGGTTGTGATTTAGGCTAGCAGTGCTCCGTCTAATTGAATTCACCAAAAGGTACAACTTGTAAGCCTTGCAAAAACAGAAGGAGAAGGAGAAACAGTCGAAGTGGAGCTTGGTCGGATGAGGACTGGGATTCAATCAGCCAAGTCTGGAATGGATGAGCTTAAGCTTACGTTGAAGCTGGATCTGACTGAGATGGGACTGAGGAGTGAACGAGAGACAGTGTAGCGTACCTAGTTTGCGAGACAACTCGGACTTGAATCTGAATCTAAAATGTCAGAGGTATGGATTGAACCACAAAGGATGTATAGCACAACTCACCTGCTCGCGATGCGAAGTCAAAGCCCAACCTGACTCAAAACTGACCTCGTCAACTAGCAAGTAAGTAAAACTAAGAGTACAATGAACGCCACGTGAAGGCAAGTTCGAACTGGATGGCAGATGAGTGAGGTGTCAAGTCGACGGAAAAGTCGAACACTCACCAAAGACCTCCTCGCTCGAACGGAGCACATGGAAAAAAAAAAACAAGCAAAGTAAAAGGGGGGCGGGGGCAGCGTTGAGAAGACATAGACACCCGAATGACGACAAGTCACTCAAGCCGGACGCATCAAGTGAGTAAACGCAGGCCAAAAGCAATCAGTCAAGTAACAGCGAACGATAGAGTATGCAATGCGGACCAGAGCAAAGTGTGAAGATGCGGAGCTGGCGAGATCTAAAAGATATTAGTGAGGTGACGCCCAAAGTGAGGTGCAAAGGGTAAGATTATATTATCTGGGAGACGAATAGAACGTCAGTTTCAATCGATTAGGACATAGAAAGGGTACAATCAGAAGGCTCGCAAGGTATGAAGTTCAAGTCACGTTCGACCAGAGAATTGAGTTGAAGAGGGAAACAAAAGCAAACGAGAGTCCTGTGAGTTCGAAGGTTGAAGGTTGAAGGATTGAAGGATTGAAGTGTGAGTAAGACAAGAATACGGACTTGAAGATTGAGGAAGGATATGACTTGCGGGCAAACGTGAGTGCAAGACCAAGACCGAGAACTTGCGACATCGCCGAAAAGCCCGAAGGCTTAACCGCAAGCGAGAATACAGCGTAAGGTTGCAGTGAGGAATTGGAGGATGGTCGCAGACGCCCCAGGAGATTGATCGAAGGCTTGGAAGGGATGGATAGCCGTCGGGGCAATAAAAAATTCAAGGCACGAAGTGGGGAAGAAGTGGGCAAAAAGCGACGCACTTGTTCAAAGTCTCGAAGCTCCCCAGAATATATACCCGCAACGAGCCAGATCGCGCTCGGTCGCCCGAGATTGTAACCAGGCACGGTATCCAAACCAATCCGCTGACTTGGCGCGCGGCGTGGTGCCCGTGGAACATTGAGTTACGAGGGTCTAAAATAAACACCGTGAAATGGCGAAGACCCTGTTTCCGAGGACAGGTGGCCTGAAACGCTCGCGGGGATCCACGCCGGTGTGGGAATGACGTTGGGAGGGGAAATAGACGAGATGTGGGTGATCTCCGGCCCCGGATTTAGGGTGATGTTGGAGTTGGTTGGTTTTTGCCCGTGTCTGAATCGTCGGTATGGATCGGATTTGAAGGGCGCGGTTGAGGAGTATCGATTGAAAAATGAATTTCAAGTGGTTTGCAGGCCAGCCTGCGATCAGAGGGAGAGATGGCGAGGGAGGGAATGCGGGGTGTGAAATCGAAAATATTCATCAGTGCGCAATCGCGCGCGGAAGAATCTCACGCACCACAGAGCACACGCAACACATTGTTACCATCATCTTCGGCGTCAAAACTTCCCCGCCCAAGCCCGTTCCCCCCCTCGAAAACCCACATTGTGTAAAAGGGCTCAAAGCCAGATTATAGAGTTCCCGGCATTGCCTGCGCCAGGATATGCAGAGAGAAGCTGGGTCCCAACTGTAGGAAGCTCTGGGGGTCCATAAATATCCTACATGTCAGCCAGGTACCACACAATAAGCGAGATATGCAGAAAACACACCCGGATGTCATGCGCGCTCTATGCCGTTCGAATCGCCCCAGAAACCGCCCGAGATGCGCGGCGTAACCACACCATCACATGCTAAAAGATTGAAGTGATGGTGACCGGTACCTATGCTTCCAGGTCCAATTCTCTGGAATTGCGTGCAAATGCCGTGTCGCGCTTGCCGCCGTCCCTGACCAGGGATAGCGCCGGAGTAGCGCCAGAATGAGGTGAGATGAGGTCCGCATGCGTGACTTGCGTCCAGAGCCCCGCAGTGTTGAATGGCCTGAAAAACGATGTTGTAGTCAGAATCAGGATTTAGCCGCCTTCCTCTTTCGGCATTTTGGATGGTTGACTTTTTCGGAGGAAGCCGGGCGCGATTACGTAATCTCTCCGAAAATCAATGATTCAACAACCCAATGCGGGCGTCACGCTGCGCGGCCCGCTACCTCCGTCGGCTAAATGTGGGATTAAGATTTTTCCGCCGCTGCAAACGGTAGCGACGCGTCTGTTTTTTCGTGTGTGGAGGCGGAATAATTTTGTTGGATATTTTGCCTTTTGGGCCCAACATCCTTGAACCCATTCGAGGATGTGCTGGATCCCTGCCGTCATTCAGAGTATGACGGCAAATTTTCTTGTGGCGTTATCAGCCATCAAGGGTCTGGTTGCGGTCATGGCACGCGACAGGACGCGTCGCGACGCGCGGGCTTCGCGGCCATCCACAGTTCCCGTCTTTTTAAGCCCAAGTCCAGGCACCTGCCCAATTTTGGGGCTCAAGAATCCTGAAGCCAGGGTGTATGCCCAGAATTTAGGATGCTGGTGCGCGCAGGTCGCGGTAACCATGTCAAGCTTTTTTTGTTGTCCGCACCTGCCCGCACCTGCCCGCATCACACAACACTGCAAGCGGGATCAGAGAGGTATGACGTCCCCATTTCTCTCTTGTTTTTTTTTGGGGGCGGAATTAACTCGCGGCCTTTCGAAGTTTCTCAAGCAGGTAAGTAATCAACCCGTGCAACCAGCTCTGTATCCAAGCAACTTACTGCAAGGGTCTGTTCAACATCCTTTCGCGTCACATCCGGATTCGGATGTGAACTCCGTGAAGGGACACCACCCTACGCGTGAGTATTTCAGTATGTTTTGATTACAACAATCTGCACTCAGCAACGCAGCCGACCTCTGTACCTGGATACGAACCAACGCACCTTGCTTCCCACCACCACCATCCTCTCGCCGCCAAATCTCCTCCCCGGTGTGCCCAGCATCCAATTTTTGCCCCAAGAGGACGTATCAACGTCCCGCGAACTGCTCTGCATGACTGGTATGTACCTAGCCTGGACGTGTAATTTGAGCATTTTTTGACCCGTTTTTTCAGAATTTTTTGGCCGCCGGCAGGCAAACCCCACCCACGCCCGCATTGCGCCGCTCACCCCGCTCGAAATTCTCGCTGGAGTGGTCAGTGTGCTGCAGAGGCGCCGCGCAGCGGCGCCGACAACGCTGAAACCATATTTCGGCTTCCCGCGAGCGGGGTTTCGCTGAAGTGAGTCTTCTGCCTCAAGCTCATTTTGATGCGTCTTTTTGAACTAATTTTGCCTTTTTTTCGAATATTTTTTGCCACCGGCAGGCAAAGTGCCGCCAACAAGCTCACTGCAGCAGCCGCGGCCATGGGGTCGTGTCGTGCACGGGAGGCGCCGCGCAGCGGCGCCGAGGAGACGAACTGGTGAGTACTGCTCCTTCCCAAGTCTTTTCCAAACACTCTCATCTTCCCTGCAGGACCTCACGGACTTTCGCTTCAAAAATCGAGATCTGCGCATCCCGCGAGCGACGTTTCAACCCCTCTTAAGACCCTGCTCGTTGGCGAGGCCCCGAAGTCGATTTTCGATTTTCGGGCTTCCCGCGAGCGGGCCAAACGGCATCCAACGGTGCCCTCGGGCTCTATTTCGACACGGTTGAGCCAAAATTTTGGCCTGCGGCGCCAGGTGAGTACACATTTTCACCATTTTGGCCGAGTTTAATTCCATCGAAGCTGAAAATCTTCGAGCCGCGGGTGCGTTTATGTGCCAAGCAAGGACTAACTACGATGCCAGGGGGCAACGGCGAGCCTATATTTTTTTTCGGGCCGCGGGCGCGGGAAATATAAGGTGAGTACCACTTGAATCTCCTGATCTGTCGTGATTCTCATCCTTGTTAAAAGCTATTTTTCTTCAAAGCTTCGCCTGCGGCGCATTAGGTGTACGGATAAACACCAGGTGAGCTTTCAGTTAGAGTTAGAGTGAACAAAAATGCAAAACTGACCGGGTGCGACGTAAGGTTCAAGCCCAATTCAACCGTTCAAACAAGCTGAGTGCTTCCTAAGACAAGTGAGTTATTCATTCAACCGAACTAAACTCGTTCTCACTTACACTTCAGTTCTAATCCTATAAGCACACGTAGTTCAACGGCTCAAAAGCCCACCTGTCTCCGATTCATTATGTTCAGTAGTCAGTAGTCAGTAAATTACTTACTTCTTGTAATACTCTAGGTTTGAACCCGGGAGACGGCCATCCCGGGCTTCGGAAATGCAAAAATCTCCCCCGCGGGGCGTGACCTAGTCGCGTCGCGCACGGGGAGAGAGGTTTGTTGACTTCCCACGCGCGAAAATTTCACTATATATTGGGGGTAGGTTCCAACCGCGCAGGCGGCTTGCCGCGCAGTCGGCTTACCGTGCAGGCGGATTATGCCCCCTCTACGCCCGTTCGTTCTCTGGTCCCACTGCTCCGTTCGGCCTGAGACTTTGCACAGTGGTTCAACTGGAATACACCTACCTCCTGGCAAGACAGCAAAGAAAACGGTCGAGTGGGTCGTGGGCAACAGCGCGAGAGGTACGTGACAAAATCACAGCCAAAGCAATTTTATTGACGCAGCTCTTCGTCTCGGTGCACGTCAACTTCCCCACCGGCGCCGGCGCAGGCACGGACGACGCGGGCGGCCTCCGCGTGCTCAAAGCGCCCGAGGCGCTCGCACTCGTGCGCCGCTGCCCCGACAGCATCGCCCTCTTTGGGTGCAACGCGCGCGTGTGGCAGGTGCGCCTTGTCTTACACAGATGCTTCTTTTCTGCCACAGCTTACGGCGGTTGCAGGTGGAGCGGGAGATCCGGCGCACGGAGGCGGGGGAGCTCGTCGCGGAGCGCTTCTTGGCAAAGTACGACAGCACGGATATTCCAGAGCAGTTCTTGGTCGTGAGGACGTAGCGGTAGTCGGTCGATTGGATTCGATTGGATTCGATTGGGATACTTGTACACGAGAATGTACTGCGACGTTATGCGACTAGAAGGGCGTGTTGGGCGGGAAGACCATGGGCCCGCGCACCTCGGCGCGTTTGTCTGCGCCGCAGAGCAGTTCGACGAGTGTGAGCGCGAAGGGGAAGGCTGTGCCTGCGAAGGATATGTATTACATCCGGGAGTAGAGTGTGTAGAACGGGAGACACATACCTGGGCCGCGGCTATACGGAGAATGAGATTTAGCATGCATAGTTCACACAAAGGAAAACGTGGCCCAGCCGTTGCGATTTGTGGAAGCAGTCAGAAATTATGGGAAAGCAGGAAGCTATGTGCCACCGGTCCCATAATTTCGCGGTAACGGTTCGCAACGCCTTTAGGTAGGACATACTCACCTTGTAACGAGTTTATTGGAAACGACAACGGGGTCCTCGGAGTAGTCGAAGTCTATCATTCAATCTCAGCGTGAGCGACAGAGGTTATAACACGACAGAATGAATTACGCCTTACCGCTCTCGAGCTCCGCTTTGACGCTCGGGTGAGAGGTCAGCGGCTGACGACCAAGCTTAGCGGACAGCGCTGCCAGACTTCCTAGGTGCCATATCGAAAATGAAAGCGCTCAATGAATGCGATGTGTACTTACCCGCACAGATCATGCCCACGATCTTGTCTTTCGCCAGGAAGTCGCGCACGAGATTCTGTACAGCCGCGTTGTTCGACATCGTTTCCGCGCCCTTTGCGCCTCCGGGATGACCAGCGCATTGTACGAAGTCTTCAGAATAGATCTACCATTTGTTCTTGCGCGGATTGGGATCACCTACCGGAAGAAACTGCTGCTCGTCGAAAAGCGCGTCGTACATGATTCGAATTCCTCGGGATCCGGTGGCATATGGACGTTCTTCCGAGCTCTTGTCGGCTGGGACGTATGCAGAACAGCACTTGATTCCGGCGCGTACAAGTGTGTCGTAGGTGATTGTGCTGGGATTTCCCAATTAAAAGCTGGATCGCGCCTGTAGACATACATACAACTCCATCTCCTCAGTTCCGTCGGCAAGCAGGATAACAGCAGAGGGCATTGGTTTTCTGTGGAGGAAGCAAGGAGGAAGGAAGAGGGACGAGGAACGCGATCGGTGATGAGACTGTTGCCAAACACTTGCAAGCCATTGCCAAACAATGGCTCTTTTCCTCTGACTGACGACGAAGCCCACCGCGCTGCGCCTACGCTGTCCACTTGCCGCATCCATGTGCCGCTCTCGTCCTCACGCGGCCCACTTCAGAGCCTCCTGTCCCGGCCGACACGACACACTCGCGACATCCCCGACTGCCGCCTCGCGTATCTTGCCTCACCCGCCTTCTGCAACACCCCGCGCCTGCTATTGGTCTGCGCACCTCCTAACCGTCTCAGGAGGGCCTTCTCGACTGGCTTTCACCTCGACTTGCTGAGATCCGCTCGGGGCACACAGGCCTGCAGGTGCGTCGCATCTCCTCGCCTTTTTCTTTCTCTCACCAGCCCGCTCGTCCACATGTCCGCGAAGCCCTACGCCTCGGACGGCGCTCATGCACACCGCCCGTGCGAGCGTACATTTCGACTGCCTCTATCCCGACGTTCTGAGATCCGCTGCGGGGCGTACAGGTGCGTCGCATCCGCTTCCTTTTTTCTTGCTCTCACCAGCCTACTCGTACAGACGCCCCTTGTCCTCGTATCGCTCTCCGTGCGATTCACCCGCTCTCGACTATGCCCACGCTGTGCGCATTTCGACTCTTATTCGCGTCGCTGTGAGCAAGCAGGTGCTACGACGCAGCAGGTGCGTACTATCTCTGCTCTTTTTCTCCTTCTCTTTTCCTTCCATCGTCTGCGGTCCCCGCGGTGCTGCACACGTTTTACCTCCCCCAAGTGCGCCGTCGTACTGGCGGGGTGCCGAGCGGACCTAGCACCCTCAGGCCCGCTTGTACCTGCGCACGCCGCCGTCGTACCCAGCGCTCCGTGCTGCCGGGTCATCGCGCGATGAACGGCGCTCTCTTGGCTGTGTGCGCACGCTGTCCTCGCTGCATGACCTTCGAGGCGCAGATTACCTGCGCCTACACGCGCCGTCTACGCCCGTCGCCGGCTGAGACCGCAGCGCCGCCGAGGCTGACTACCTACTATGTATCTTCTACATACACATACCCCTGAATATACCGCTATTGAATTTCGAAATCTAATCTGTGAGAAAAGTCAGCGTCGTGATTCAACTGTCGAGAGCAAACCAACACAGCGCGCAAGACAAGAAACCTTGGATTGGCCGAGTCCGACAAACCCCGCGCTGCAAAGCAAGCCATGAACACCGACTCGCGTTGGACTGGTAGCTGAAATTGCATGGGCGCGGCCTCAAACTGAATTGATATGTCTCAAGTACCTTTCTAGAAACGCGTGCAAGTACATCTAAGTAGAGAGAAACAAGTCAGCGCGCCGGATCCAGAAAAGGAATGAATGCAAGGTGAACAGCGTGGAATCGCCGACCGCCGCCATTCATGATCGCAACAATCCCGGGCAAGAACAAATATAAAGCAAGAACGCGCCGTTGGACTGCAAGGACATTGACAATCAACTGTGTGTGCGGTCTTCGATCGAATAGAATTCAACACACTTACTTTTGCTGGATCGGGTCACAGAATTGAAATTCTGGATCTGCAGTTCAACAAGTCAGCGCGCGTCTGACCAAAACAGAATGGAACGGCAGCAGTGACCACCGACTACGGAAGAACATGCCATTGGACAAGGCAGGTGAGGAGTTGAATGGACACAATGGCGATTGTGATTTAGGCTAGCGGTGCTCCGTCTAATTGAATTCACCCAAAGGTACAACTTGCAAGCCTTGCAAAAACAGAAGGAGAAGGAGAAACAGTCGAAGTGGAGCTTGGTCGGATGAGGACTGGGATTTAATCAGCCAGGTCTGGAATGGATGAGCTTAAGCTTACGTCGAAGCTGGATCCGACTGAGTATCAAGTGAGATGGGACTGATGAGTGAACGAGAGACAGTGTAGCGTACCTAGTTTGCGAGACAACTCGGACTCGAATCTGAATGTAAAATGTCAGAGATATGGATTGGACCACAAAGGATGTATAGCACAACTCACCTGCTCGCGATGCGAAGTCAAAGCCCAACCTGACTCAAAACTGAACTCGTCAACTAGCAAGTAAGTAAAATTAAAAGTACAATGAACGCCACGTGAAGGTAAGTTCGAACTGGATGGCAGATGAGTGAGGTGTCAAGTCGACGGAAAAGTCGAACACTCACCAAAGACCTCCTCGCTCGAACGGAGCATGAACACATGAAACAAAACAAAAAAGCAATGTAATCCAAAATGGAAACGGGGGGTGGGGGCAGCGTTGAGAAGACATAGACACCCGAATGACGACAAGTCACTCAAGCCGGACGCTAAACGCGGGCTAAAAGCAATCAGTCAAGTAACAGAGAACAATAGAGTATGCAAGGCGGACCAGAGCAAAGTGTGAAGATACGGAGCTGGCGAGATCTAAAAAATGTCATTGAGGTGACGCCCAGAGTGGACTCGGCGTGAGGTACAAAGGGTAAGATTATATTATCTGGGAGACGAATGGAACGTCAGTTTCAATCGATTAGGACATAGAAAGCGTATAATCAGAAGGCTCACAAGGTATGAAGTTCAAGGCACGTTCGACCAGAGAATTGAGTTGAAGAGGGAAACAAAAGCAAACGAGAGTCCCGTTGAAGCGTTGTGAGTTCGAAGATTGAAGGATTGAAGGATTGAAGTGTCAGTAAGACAAGAATACGGGCTTGAAGATTGAGAAAGGATATGACTTGCGGTCAAACGTGAGTACCAGACCAAGACCGAGAACTTGCGACATCGCCGAAAAGCCCGAAGGCTTAACCGCAAGCGAGAATACAGCGTAAGGTTGCAGCGAAGAGTTGAGCCCGAGGTATGTGCAGAATGCATCTAGACGACGGAGGAGATCGCTTGGTGAGTTGAACGAGAGAGATACCCGGGCCAATAACGAAAGGCGCAAGGTGGGGAAAAAGTGGGCAAAAAGCGACGCACTTGTTCAAAGTCTCGAAGCTCCCCAGAATATATACCCGCAACGAGCCAGATTGCGCTCGGCAGCCCGAGATCGTAACCAGGCACGGTATCCAAACCAATCCGCTGACTTGGCGCGTGGCGTGGTGCCCGTGGAACATTGAGTTACGAGGGTCTAAAATAAACACCGTGAAACGGCGAAGACCCTGTTTGCGAGGACAGGTGGCCTGAAACGCTCGCGGGGATCCACGCCGGTGTGGGAGTGACGTTGGGAGGGGAAATAGACGAGATATGGGTGATCTCCGGCCCCGGATTTAGGGTGATGTTGGAGTTGGTTGGTTTTTGCCCGTGTCTGAATCGTCGGTATGGATCGGATTTGAAGGGCGCGGCTGGGAAGTATCGAATGAATAATCAATTTCAAGTGGTTTGCAGGCCAACCTGCGATGAGAGGAAGAGGTGGTGAGGGAGGGAATGACGGGTGTGAAATCGAAAATAATCATCAGTGCGCAATCGCGCGCGAGAGAAGCTCACGCACCACAGAACGCATGCAACAGATTGTTCCCATCATCCTCGGCGTCAAAGATTCCCCGCCCGTGCCCGTCTTCCCCCTCGAAAACGCAAATTGTCCAAAAAGATCCGAAGCTAAATAGTGGACTCAACGCGAGGTCCTGCGAGGCCGTACGAGCCAGAACAATATCCTCAAGGCATGAAAAGATTTTGGGCTCCATAAATCTGCGATATGTCAGCCAGGTAGCGCGAAACACCGGAGATATGCAGAAAACACACCCGGATGTCATGCACGCTCTATGCTGTTCCAATCACCCCAGAAACCGCCCGAGATGCGCGGCGTAACCATTCCATCACATGCTGAAAGATTGGCGTGATGGCAACCGGTACCAATGCTTCCAGGTCCAATTCTTTGGAAATGTGTGCAAATGCCGTGTCGCGCTTGTCGCCGTCCCTGAGCACCGATAGCGCCCGAGTAACGCCAGAATGAGGTGAGATGAGGTCCGCATCCGTGGTTTGGCTCCACAGCCCCGCAGTGTTGACGGACCGAAAAACGATGTTGTGGTCGGAATCAAGATTTAGCCGCCTTCCTCTTTCGGCACTTTGGATGGTTGACTTTCTCGGAAGAAGCCGGGCGTGATTACGTAATCCCTCCGAAAATCAAAGATTCAACAACCAATGCGGGCGTCACGCTGCGCGGCCCGCTACCTCCGTCGGCTAAATGTGGGATTAAGATTTTTCCGCCGCTGCAACTGCAGCGACGCGTCTGTGTTTTTTGTGTAGAGGCAAGTATTTGTTGAAGATTTGCCTTTGAAGCCCAATATTCTTCAACTCACTCGAGGATGTGCTGCGGGACCGCTGCCGTTATTCAGCGTATGACGGCAAATTTTCTTGTGGCGTTATCAGCCATCAAGGGTCTGGTTGCGGTCATGGCACGCGACAGGACGCGTCGCGACGCACGGGCTTCGCGGCCATCCACAGTTCCCGTCTTTTTAAGCCCAAGTCCAGGCACCTGCCCAATTTTGGGGCTCAAGAATCCTGAAGCCAGGGTGTATGCCCAGAATTTAGGATGCTGGTGCGCGCAGGTCGCGGTAACCATGTCAAGCTTTTTTTGTTGTCCGCACCTGCCCGCACCTGCCCACATCACACAACACTGCAAGCGGGATCAGAGATGTATGACGTCCTTATTTCTCTCTTGGTTTTTTTTGGGGCGGAATTAACTCACGGCCTTTCGAAGTTTCTCAAGCAGGTAAGTAATCAACCCGTGCAACCAGCTCTGTATCCAAGCAACTTACTGCAAGGGACAATATCTGTTCAACATCCTTTCGCGTCACATCCGGATTCGGATGTGAACTCCGTGAAGGGACACCACCCTACGCGTAAGTATTTCAATAGGTTTTGATTACAACAATCTGCACTCAGCAACGCAGCCGACTCTGTACCTGGAAACGAACCAATGCACCTTCCTTCCGCACCACCACCATCCTCTCTCCACCCAACCTTCTCCTTGCTGTCCCCAGCAGCCAGTTTTGGCTCCCAGACGACGTATCGACGTCCTGCGAACCGCCCTGTACGAATGGTATGTACCCAGCCTGGACGTGTAACTTGAGCACATTTTGACCCATTTTTTCACATTTTTTTGGCCGCCGGCAGGCGAATCCCGCTACGACCGCGATGCGCCGCTCACCGTGCTCGAATTTTCTCACCGGGGTGGTTAGCGTGCTGAGGAGGTGCCGCGCAGCGGCGCCGACAACGTTGAGACCATATTTCGGCTTCCCGCGAGCGGAGGTTTATTGCTGGTGAGTCTTGCGCCTCCACTTCATTTTGATGCCATTTTTCCACCTAATTTTGCCCTTTTTTTTCAAAATATTTTGCCGCCGGCAGGCAAAGTGTTCCCAACAAGCTCATTGCAGCGCAGTCGGCTCTCAGGGTGGTTTGGGGTGTGTGCGAGGCGCCGCGCAGCGGCGCTGCGCGGCGCCCGGAACACCGACACTGTATTTGTACTTCCCCCGAGCGGGGTATTAGAGATGGGTAACGTATTCTTCCCAAAACATCCTGACCTCACACCCCGCACGCACGCCGAGTGCCGTTTCCAAAATTTGATATTTGGGCGTCCCGCGAGCGCCGTTTCAACACCGCCTCAACGCCCAGCTCGTCGGCGAAGCCCAAAGTCGATTTTTGTTTTTTTAGGCTTCCCGCGAGCGGGTCGTGTCATCCAGCGGTGCCCTCCGCCTCTATTTTGACGAGATTCAGAGAAATTTTGGGCCTGCGGCGCCAGGTGAGTTCATCTTATGACCATTCTGAGCGAGCTTTAATACCATTTGAAGGTTCAAGGCCTCAAAATTTCTGGCTGCGGGCGCGTTTGAGTACGTTGTGAAGGATACACGCCGCGATGGAGACGACGGCTTTGAAGGTGAGTATGGTTTTTTTTCGGGCCGCGGGCGCGGGGACAGTAGCACGGTGAGTACCACTCAAACCCTCTACTCTGATACGATTCTGACGCCCATTGAATGCTATTTTCTTCCGGGCTTCGCCTGCGGCGCGTTCGATTAACAGAGACAACCCATGTAAGCTTTAATTGACTTAACTCAACACTGACCGTATGCGCCTTAGCGTTCAGTCGTAACAAGAGCCCGTTCAAATGAGCTGACACATCTCTAAGACAAGTAAGTTTCTTTGGTTATTCGATTTGAGACTTGCACTCATTTATAGTCCATCAGCATAGTTCAACCTTTCAAAAGCTAACCCTAGTAGTCAGCAGTCAGTAATTTGCTTACCTCCTGTATCGTTAGATTTAGGCCCGGGAGACGGCCATCCCGGGCTTCAAAACTAAAATTTTCTCCCCGCGGGGCGTGACCTAGTCGCGTCGCGCACGGGGAGGAAAGGGTTGTTGACTTCCCACGCGCGAAATTTTGAGTATATATTGGGGGTAGGTGCCAACCGCGCAGGCGGCTTGCCGTGCAGGCGGATTATGCCCCACTTATGCTCGTTCGTTCTTTGGCAGTTATCCCCCGTTCGCCTTGGGACTTGGCACATGTCTTCCAACGTAGCACAACTCCCCTCTGGCAAGACAGCAAAGAAAACGGTCGAGTGGGTCGTGGGCAACAGCGCAAGAGGTGCGTGACAAAATCACAGCCAAAGCAATTTTATTGACGCAGCTCTTCGTCTCGGTGCACGTCAACTTGCCTACCGGCGCAGGTACGGACGACGCAGGGGGCGTCCGCGTCCTTAAGCGCCCGAGGCGCTCGCGCTCGTGCGCCGCTGCCCCGACACCATCGCGCTCTTCGGGTGCAACGCGCGCGTGTGGCAGGTGCCCCTTGTCTTACTACACTCTTCTTCGTTCCACGACTCACGATTGTCGGTCATTGGCGCAGGTGGAGCGGGCGATCCGGCGCACGGAGGCGGGGGAGCTCGTCGCGGAGCGCTTCCTGGCAAAGTACGACAGCCCGGATATCCCGGAGCAGTTCTTGGTCGTGAGGACGTAGTCGATTGGATTCGATTGGGATACTTGTACACGGGGAATTTACTGTGCGACATTATGCGACTAGAAAGGCGTGTTGGGCGGGAAGACCATGGGTCCGCGTATCTCGGCGCGTTTGTCTGCGCCGCAGAGAAGCTCGACGAGTGTGAGCGCGAAGGGGAAGGCTGTGCCTGCGAAGGATATTTATTACATCCGGGAGTAGAGTGTGTAGAACGGGAGACACATACCTGGGCCGCGGCTATACGGAGAATAAGATTCAGCATATAGTTCACACAAGGAAAACGTGGCCCAGCCGTTGCGGTTTGTGGAAGCAGTCAGAAATTAAAATCATCATAAATTATGGGAAAGTGTGCCACCGGTCCCATAATTTCGCGGTAACGGTTCGCAACGCCTTCAGGCAGGACATACTCACCTTGTAACGAGTTTATTGGAAACGACAACGGGCTCCTCGGAGTAGTCGAAGTCTATCATTCAATCTCAGCGTGAGCGACAGAGGTTATAACACGGCATAATGAATTACGCACCGCTCTCGAGCTGCGCCTTGACGCTCGGGTGAGAGGTCAGCGGCTGGCGACCAAGCTTGGCGGACAGCGCTGCCAGACTTCCTAGGTGCAGTGTCGAAAATGGAATCACTTAATGAACGCGATGCGTGCTTACCCGCACAGATCATGCCCACGATCTTGTCTTTCGCCAGGAAGTCGCGCACGAGGCTCTGGACAGCCGCGTTCGTCGACATGGTTTCCGCGCCCTTTGCGCCTCCGGGGATGACCAGCGCGTCGTACGAAGTCTCCAGAATAGATCTACCATTTATTCTCCCAGCACCTACCGGGAGAAACTGCTGCTCATCGAAAAGCGCGTCGTACATGATTCGAATTCCTCGGGATCCGGTGGCATATGGACGTTCTTCTGAGCTCCCGTCCGCAGGAACGTATGCAGAACAGCACTTGATTCCGGCGCGTACAAGTGTGTCGTATGTGATTGTGCTGGAATTTCCCGATTAATAGCTGAATCGCGCCCGTAGACATGGGGTGCATACAACTCCATCTCCTCAGTTCCGTCAGCAAGCAGGATAACAGCAGAGGGCATTGGTTTCCTGTGAAGGAGAATGAGGCAAGAGGCAAGGTGTAACGCGACCTAGTGACAGTCTCAGTCACAGTCACGGCACTCTTTGCTTCTGCCACCACGGTGCCACCCGATTTCTGGTGAGTACAGTTTCTTACCTCTGATCCTGGACTTAACGTTGCTAGCTTATACGCGCAATGCACTCCTGTCTGTTTTCCCGCAGGAAATTATCGACGCCATCATCATGGACAGCGAAATGGATCTCGAAACGCTCGCATCCTGTTCGCTGGTCTGCCGGGCATTCCTTCGCGCTTCGCAGGCGGAGATATTCGAATGCTTGGACGCCTCGATTGACAAAGAATCAGGCAAATTACCTCCGTTTCATCGCCTGCACGACATTTTATCCCAGTCTCCTCACCTTGTTCGCCACATAAAAAACGTCCGAATTTGCATAAAGACCCCAATACCGATGGCTCTGGTCTATGTCCTCGACCTTCTTTCCAACGTGCAGCTATTTTCACTGGAACAAATTTCTTGGCATCCATTGTCGGAAAATGCCAGGGTCGCCATATGCGAACTTTGTCGGCGGTCGAGGCTATCCTTCCTGAAGCTGGAGCGGGTGCGAGGATTAGACTTGGCAACTCTCCTACAGCTCGCAAACTCCCCGAGCTTGAAAGAGCTGATTTTATTGAACGTGGAGTTGTCGACCACTGGAGATGTAAACATCCAAAGCCATGTGCGGCTGAACAAATTTATATTCATGGCAAGCGACATTCCCGTATCTTGGATTGCCCAGGGACATTCTCTATCCGACCTGCGGCATTTACACTCCACCTGCGACCCTGGGAAACTTTCCCTTATGCAACGCGTCGTCGATTCCGCCACAAGTCTCGAAGAGTTTTCTCTGTTCATGATGTGTAAAGGTACGCTGCTTTCTTCGTCCGTTCTGGTGATCTTTCGGTTAAAACCCGGCTTCATAGATCATATGCCACAACATCTCTCCCTTGCGACCATGACATCCCTCCGCTCACTCAGCTTCTATATCACCTCCCACACCGAGAACTTTATTCCTTGGCTGGTGCAACTTATCAGATCACATAATAGTCCTTATCTCAGTGAAATCCACCTCGAAATACATCCCACAATCGGCGCAACAGTGCCGACTGACTGGGAAAAGCTCACTCAATTGTTGGAAGGGCCATTCGCGGCCGTACAGACGCTGCAGTTCAATTTGTGGGATCTCGGAGCCCCTCCCGAGTTGCTGCGTCCGCTGGTGACGGCGTTCATGCAGGCTTTTTCTCCCCTGGAAACTAGAGGGGTCCTGGTCTGTACCGTGGATGAGAATAATCCAGACGATGAGGATGATAAACTAGGTGAGCATCAAATCCTACTTGGGGACGGTTCGGGCGGCTGACCAGCTCCAGGTGAACTTATCGCCACATTCTCGGCTTAAGTTCATGTACTGAATATGGGAGCCAGCTGGTATATACCGAGTTGCTTTTGTTCCAAGTTAACGCCGATGTACTCACCGTAGAAGTGAACGTGCAAGCTTAAATATTCTAACACCGAGCCTCTGTCTTGACTGACTCAGTCGTATTAAGCTGTTATCCCAGTTCTCCCCCGCTCAAAATTGGGCTCGGACCTGTACTGTATGTACTCTTGAGTATTTTATTCGCTTTTCATCTATTTACCCGCGCAACCTTTGCTTATCTTCCCAACAGACGTTAGTTGAGACTTGAAAGGTTTGATTGCCAAACGGCAAGCATATATATATTGCACCACGAAATCCCGAGTCTTTTATACATCCTCATTCTTATTTTCCCGGGAGGGTTCAAGACGCCATCGTCGCCGCGCTGGTCAGGATCATCAACGCCGGAGTGACCCACCAGGCGCGGAACAACGCGCGCCAGCCCTCCTCGCTGACAATCTGCCTCCCACAGTCAATCAGGCCCGTATACGGCGCCTGCTGCGTGCGGAACTCCATCACCTCCTCCGCAGCGTACGCGGGCGGCGTCGTGTCGAGCGGGATGTCCGGCGCGGCGTTCAGCCGCTGCAGCGTGAGGCGCGTGCCCATGACCTGCAGCGGCGTGAGCAGCACCGTCGCGAGCGCGATTATGGGGAGCGCTGCGAGGAGCACTGGGAGGCGGTGTGAGATGTACAGGGCCGGGACGAATTGCAGGAGGAGGCTGAGTGTGGGGGAGACGAGGCCCTGGAGGAACTCGGAGAGACCGACACCTGGGGCGAAGTAGAGCCTCCAGGGTTGTGCGAGCTCGGCCGGGGAGAGGAGAGCGTGGAGCGCGGCTCTGGGTGCGAAGGTGTCGAGCTTCTGCGGTGTGGTTATGGCGCTGACGCCAAGTCAGCAGCTGCTGGGTGTGCGTAGAAAAGATAGAACGTACCGGTTGGTGATAATCTGCATGGGAATGATAAGAAGGGCAGGGATGACGGACATGGCGAAGGTGAGTGCTATAACCATAACATTAGCTCTCGGGATGTTCGAGTGGGAGGATGCTTACTCCAGAGAACGAGCCCCGTCGGAGAAGGAATAACTATGCGCCCATTGGGAAGGGTCTTATGCCCCAGAGACAAGAATATTGCGAATGGCGAGAGAGCGACGATGGTGATAAGCGTCGCGATGATGGATGGGACTGGGGAATAAATTAGTGGGGAAACATTGCGTTGGGCGGAGCTGACGCACTGAATCCCTTATACAGTCCAGCCCATCCCTGTGGAGAGAGAAGCGATAAGAGATATGCCCATGACAGGAATCGAGAAGCACGTACCTCGAGACGATGAACCCGCTTCATCATCCCGAAATAAGAATCCGTCTCAGAGCTCTCACTCCCCAGGCCATGCTCGCCAACCAGTCGTACCCCGCGCTTGGGAGTATAGTTCCCTCGGTATCGAACAAGCACGCCAGTGAAGGGCATGGTTATCCCCAAAATCAAAGCGATGGGACTGTCGGAATTCATTCGTGAGTCAGACAGCCGGTCAACACGAAAGTCAGGTTGAACCCACAGAATCGAGGCCGACACGGCCAGGAGGGCGGAAAAGGCATACAGAAGGATGTTGAGCATCGGAGGTGGGAGGGGAGGGGAAGATGTCAACGCGTTGCGGCAGGTATAAGTAGGTGCTGCGTAGACGCGCAGGCAGTGCTCATGTCAATGACGGCGGGAATGGATCATTGATGGACAGTCTGAGCGGTTCTTGTGCGACCAGAAGAAATGGAACTTGCCAGGAGAGCTGTTGAGTAGAAGAGCTGTAGACTTCGGTCTTAAAAGCAAGGAAGAGGATGTAAATTTGCCGAGTATAAAATGGGTAATGACATCGAATTTTCTTTCACGCTTTTGAACGTGGATGTACGGTCGCGAGCCTGGCCTGATTTCCAGAAATAAGAAGTCCAATGATGCCATGTTGGCATTCACCAACTTGTCGCTGAACGTCCCAACATCAAGGACGGGATTACGTTGAAAATGCGCCGCCGCCGTCTCAAGATAAGCCATGAAGAAACGGGAGCATACAGAAAGAAATGAATTGTAGCGATCTTTCTTGGAGATTTCGGTCAGGACGCACAAGGATTACACAAGAGGTGGGCGGTCATGGTGGTGGTGCGGAAGAAAGCCTGATGTGGCTGTGTGATAAACCTCTTATCACACCCATGGTCAGCTCACCGGTCCGGAGCGGCACGGCTTTGGTTCAAAAATCTTGCAAAGATCGGATTGAGGCTTTGTCACGGTCGCTGACGGCGGCACGGTGACCGGATTGAGATTTTGTGGGCAGCAAACCTAATATTATTACTTATAGGCGGGATCGCCTGGCCCTTCACCCACACCTTAGAGTCTCAGACCCAGCAGGAAAGCTCTGCGGCATTGGCGGGCATCTGCACTGGAGTGCTTCAGTGAGATTCAAATGCAGTGGTTGGTAGAAAGAATGTTTGGGGCTATACCGGGGAGAGCGGCGCGCCTTACAAGTTTTGGACAAGGGTGTGTTGATCGAGTGTTATCAGAGTGATTTCTATGCTACATGAACAGATAGCATTCTCTTCCCAGACCTGTGGATCCGACACAAGGTGCTTCACGTCGGCCGCCAGTAGCTTCACTACGCAGAGAAGTCAACAGCAGCTCACTCCTGCCACGGTCGAGACTTACCTCGACAACAATTTAACATCTACTCAACATTAGTGCCCACACTCCACTCCTTGAACTTATCCATATCCGCCAGCCGCTGAACATGGAATGCCCGCACATAGTCAAACGCATCGTCCCCCAGCGCCAACCGTAACGGCAAATCCTGCCCATCCCGGGCCCCAGTGACGAAGTCGATGATCCTCGCGGCGGCCTTGGCCGTATCCCCCTTCTCCGTGCCCGCAGCAGCGCTGTACTCGACGATCACCTTGTTCGGAACGGTGTATTCAGGGATCCGATGCGACCCGCGCCGCAGGTTGCTCGACTCCGCGACCGCGGTGCGGAACATCCCAGGCTACATACATTCGACAGTGAGACGAAGGGCTTCACAGTCACAATCTATTCAGCTTACCTGAATAGATATGCACTTGACGTCAAACTCCGCGAGCTCGCGCGCCCACGTATCGGACAGCGAGTCCACCGCCGCCTTAGACGCGCAGTAGATCCCCGCGCCGACCATGTTCAGCGACCCGCCCTGCGAGCTGATGTTCACGATCATGCCCGCCCTGCGGTGGCGGAAGTACGGCAGGAGCGCGGTGGTGGTGTTGAGCAGCCCGAATACGTTGGTGTTGAACTGTGCCTGTGTATCCTCGGGTGTATTTTCCTCGATCGCGCCGCCCTGGAGGTATCCTGCGTTGTTGATGAGGAAATCGACCTGCCCGCTGTGCGTGGAACTTGAGCAATCATTCGAAATATTGTGGAGGAAACGTACTAGATATCCCAGGCAGTTTTAGCAAAGGCAGCGAGCTCGCTTGGGGGAGCGGTGACGTCCAGCTGGAGATTCGCAGCTCCCTGCTCTTTTAGAGCCGCCAGAGATTCGACGCGCCGTGCAGTGGATATTACGCGGAATCCACGTTCCAGCGCAACTGGCAACGCGTCAAGACTACCAAAAGCTGATTCCGCAGGTTGCGCGCACCTCGAGACAGTTCACGGCCGAATCCTGTGGAACAGCCGGTGATGAGAATTACAGGGCTTGCCAGTGCGGACATCTTGTTTTCGCGAAATTGAAGAAGACGCATCTCTCGCCGCCCTTAAGTAGACTTGGACTTGCGTGTGCCGGGGCAGTCATCTTGGTACGCGGCCATATGCCGAAAGCTGATTCAGCCTGAGGGGAAACGTTTACCAATCGCAAGTCTGGTAGTTATCGTGGAGCCGGCGAAACCGAGGCAGGGCGGCAGGTCCGGGACGAGGGGCCAATAATTATTGGCCATGGGCCAATGCGTTCACCACTGTGAAAGAGGCTTTGGCACGGCGTCATCCTGGTACGTGGCCAGATGCCGAAAGGTGTCGTTGAGCCGGAAACCGAGTCACTTGAAACGTCCGCTACCGAGGTCCGACGCAGAGCCATTTGAGAACGGGACAGAGCAGCGGCAGATTCGAGTTGAGTTGCCAAGTAAAGCCAAGTTTACCGGTGAAAAATTGGAGGCGAAGTGCAGATGAACGGTTTCATGCAGGCTTTTCTTTTCTTTTTTCTGCGATGGCGGTTTGGGAAGGGACGGGACCCAGACGGAACGCCCCGGAGTGATCGGAGGCGATCGGATACACTGCCGCGCACGCAATTGCCGACAAACCCGGACCACTGCGTCAACGCTCCCAACTGCGTCAAGCCGCGGGGGGAAATACAACGCCTACGGGCGCCGATCTATTCCTTGGAGTCTCCTTGGCGATTTCTGACAGCTTTCTGGGTCTTTCCATTCTCACACCATTCAAGGTCCAAGGACCACCAGCACTTCGTCGAAACTGTCCTCGACTTGGTAGAGAAAAACGGCGAGGTCGAGGAGGATGATCAGGACTCGGCACTCCCAGGTACGATTCTGGCGTCCCCTCGGAAAATTATTCATCCACATCTGCACGACTCGTCCTATACCTCGCGGCCCGATTCTCCTCTCGCTTCTCGTCCCTTTCACCCGTTGGTCGCCCTCCTCAGATCGGTCCCATCTCAAGCATGTATCTCCGCCCACAGATTCGCTGAGCCTCTGTCCAAGCCATAGAGATCACCGATCATCAAGGAGCAAGGTCGCGCATCGCTGGCGTACCGCACCACTTGTTCAAGCACGCCCTGCACCGAGCCCGTATCCCAGTCACACCCCGACGCCCTGCCCTTGACAAGTCGGCCGATGGGCAGGCTTTGTCCCCCTAAGTCTCTGCAGTTTCAAGTCTGGGTCGCCTGTGATACGCACTACCGTCAAGCCCATCCACGCGACAGTCGCCGAAACCTTTTCGCACCCCAATTTTCGCCTGCGTTGCCTACACCTGTCGTCCCACTCGTCGCTGCTCCGTCGCAGCGCGCTCGCATGCGCATCGTCCACGCTCTCTGGCACCGACTCCTTCCCCGCCTCCTGGCAACTCCTGCGCGCGGCTCATGAAGATTGGCCGCTGTCTGCGGACTTTGAGGTGCGTAACAGTCGCCGCGCATATCCTCACACTCATTTCCTCTCCTCTGTCGCACTAGATTCGGCGCCGTAGTGCGTCACCTTCCTGTTTGCTCTCCGCTCTCGCACACCTTCGCGCCCGTCGCACGCTGCTACTGTGGTCTGCCCACCGCTGGCGTCCATCGCACACACGGCCCTTGGTCGCCGTAGCGCCGCCCAACCAGTCGACGGCGAGCCTGGCTGCGTGTCCTCGTCCCGTCGCCCGTACACCTCCGTACACCGCCTGCACCCCGCCGATTCTGGTCCGCCCTGCTGTCGTCGTCCTCCACGCTGACTGGGAGCACGACACCCGGTTTCTCCCTTGCACCCGACTACTCTGGATCCACTCACCACCTCGTCCCCCGTGGATCCGTCTGCGTGACGCACACGATGTCCCTCCGCAAGTGCGCCGCCGTGCTCGCCTGCGCTAAATAGCCCGCGTATACCTTCGCACGCCGCCGTCCTGCACAGCGCTGTGCAGTCCCCGGCATCGCGCGACGAGCTGGCGCTCCCTGGCGCTGTCCTCGCAGCCTGCGCGACTTCGACGCCGACGCTTGTGCTGCGAGTCGCGAGTCGCCTCTACGGCGCACGCCGCGCGCGCTGTGCCTCGCTGTGCCTCGCAGGGTCGCGAACGGGGCGTGCACGGGGAGAGCCACAGTCCCAGCCGGTGTGGACGACGAGCAGCCCACCCGTCCAGCACCCGCGCTGCGCTCGGCGTCCCCGCCGAGACTGCGTCACGGTGGTGTCGGGCAGCCCTTCCCCGATGCCGCCGCCGCCGACTTGCTACTACACACGTAACTTACCTACGTACCCATCTGAATACATCGGGATTCAAGTCTAATCTGCGGAAAGTCAGCGTTGTGATTCTGTTGCGATCCGAGCGCAAAACACGGACCTACCGACTCAAATCTAACGAAATGCAAGTCGGCGGTCGGCGCGCGCACTGGCATCGTGTCCGAAAAGCAAGCCGCGAATCCAGACTCGCGTTAGATGGGTACCTGAAATTGTATGAGTCCAGTTTCAGATTGAATTGAAATAAATGGCTTACCCTACTTGACCCAAAGTGAGTCGGCGCGCAATAGCATCTTGAGAGAGAGAAATAAGTCAACGCGGCAGAGTCCAAAAAAAAAAAAGCAAGAATATCGAGATAATGTAAGTCGCTGTTCAGAACCCCCCCGAGCTAGAACAGCTACGAATCGAACGCGCACCTTGGACTACGAGGTTTACGATCTCGAACCGGATGGAAGTGGACGCACCTACCTCTGTAGCGGACGTGAAATTGGACCTGGTTTGCGCGGATGGATCTGGAGTTCAACAAGTCAACGCAAAATCGAATGGAATGCAAGAAATTACTTGCCTTGCAACAGGAGAGAGTAATTGAACGGATGCGATGTATCGGTTGTCTTGAATCTAAATAGGAATATGAAATGTCAGAGATATACATTGGATCGCAGCAGACGCAGCACAACTCACCCGCTCGTGGTCAGTGAAAGCAAGTCCAATTCCGAGTTGAGTGGAATTGCCCTCGTCGGCTCCCCTGAACAGTGGTAAGTAAATAAGTATGTAGATGTAAAAGCGCAATGAACGTCAAGTGATTGCGAACTGGTTGGCAGATGAGTGAACGGCGCAAGTTTATGTGAGACTGAAAACTCACCGAGGGCCTCAGCTCGGTCAATCTTACTCGGAAACGGAGTACGAACCCGCAAGGAAACAAGTAAGTAAGGTGAGTCAAAATATAAACGGGGGCAACGTTGTCCCGAATGAACAGCTCAACTTGAAGCTGGACGCGTAAACGAGGACTGAAGACAATCAGTCAAAAGAGATCGATAGAGTAGACGGGGCTTACCAGGGCAAATCGCGCCGATATGGGGCTGCTGAGATTCAAAAAGATTAGTGAGATAAAGAGTCCAAATGAACTCGACGCGAGGAACAAAATACAGAATGTATTCGCTGTTGGGGGATAGAACGTCAGTCACGATCGATTGGAAAGAGGCGGGGTATGAAGAACTCACAATATATGGAATGAAATGAAAGTCAAGTTACACCGTCTGAGAGCGACGTCGGACCGGGGTTTGTGGGAGGGAAACCAAAGCAAAAGAGAATCCGTTTGAGGCTTGACGAGCCCGAATGGTTGATGGATTGAGGCACGAGGAATGACGCGGGATTGAATATTGAGGAAGGATATGACTTGCGGGTAAAGGTACAAGATCAAAGTCAAGAACGTGCGACATCCCCGAGAAGCCCGAAGGCCCAAGCGCCAGTGAGAATACAGCGTAAGGATGCGGCGTAGACTTGAGGGGTGTGACGAATGCATCCAGAAGCCCAAGGAGATGACTTGAAGACTTGAATGGGGAAGATAACGGGGGCCAATAGCAAAGGAAAGAAAGGTGCGAGGTGGGGAAAAAGTGGGGCAAAAAGCGACGCACTTGACAAAAGTGTTGAAGTATCCCAGAATATATAGCCGCACCGAGCCAGATCGCGCTCGGCCGCCCGAGATTGTAACCAGGCACGGTATCCAGAACGATCCGATGACTTGATGACTTGACGCACGGCGTGGTGGTCGTGGAACTTTAAGTTACGAGGGTCGAAAAGAACCGCCGCGAAACTGCGGGCGCCCTGTTTCGGCGGACAGCTGGTGTGGATTGCTTGCGGGGATACACACCGGTGTGGGAATGACGTTGGGAGGGAGAATAGATGAGATACGGGCGATCTCCGGGGTTTGATTTAGGGTGATGTTGAATTTGGTTGGTTTTCGCCGATGTCTGGATCCGTCGATACAGAGCGGATTTGAAGGGCGCAATTGAAAGGTATCAATAACAGGATATATTTTGGTAGTTCTTCAGCCCAATTTGCGATGAGAGGGAGAGGTGGTGAGGGAGGCAATGAGGGGTGTGAAATTGAAAATATTAGTAAGTGCGCAATCGCGTGCGAGCGCAGCTGACGCACCACGGAACACATGAAACCAACTGCTACCATCATCCTCGCTGTTAAAAGTCCCGCGCTGAAGCCCTTCCCCCCCCTCGAAAACTCAGATTTCACAAACGACCCAAAACCAAATAGTGGACTCCTCGCTATGGCCTGCGCAATGATACGAGCCACATCGACATATTATGAGCATAAGAGGACTTTAAGGTCCTTGAATCTGCGATATGTCACCCAGATACCGCACAGTAAGCGAGATATGCAGAAAACACACCCGGATATCATGCGCTCTCCACACCGTTCCAATCGCCCCAGACACCGCCCGACATGCGCGGCGTAACCATCCCATCACATGCTGAAAGATTGGCGTGATGGCGACCGGTACGTGTGCTTCCAGCCCCAATTCTGTGGAAATGCGTGCAAATGCCGTGTTGCGCTTGTCGGCATCCCTGACCGCAGATAGTGCCGGAGTAACGTCAGAACGAAGTGGGAAGAGGCCCACATGCATGGCTTGACTCCATGGCCCCACGGTGTCGAGGGACCAGAAAACCGAGGTTGTGGTCAGAATCAAGGTTTGGCCGCCTTCCTCTTTTGGCATTTTGGATGGTTGACTTTTCGGAGGAAGCCGGGCGTGATTACGTAATCCCTGGGAAGATTCAACACCCCAATCGGGGTGTCAGGTGCCGCGGCCCGCCGCCATCCGTCGGCTAGATTCGGGATTAAAAATTTTCCGCCGCTGGAACTGCAGCGACGCGTCTGTTTTGTTAGGTGTGGGGCGCGATTATTTTGGTGAATATTTTTCCTTTGGAGCCCACTATCCTTCGGGTCACTCGAGAATGTGCTGCTACACCGCTGCCGTTATTCTAAGCATGACGGCAGATTTTCTTGTGGCTTCATCAGCCATCAAGGGTCGAGTTCATGGCACGCGACAGGACGCGTCGCGACACGCGAGCTTCGCGGTCATCCACACCCCGCTCCGTTCCCGGTCCCTTGAGCCCAAGTCCAGGCACCTGCCCAATTTTGGGGCTCAAGACTCCTGAATCCAGGGTGTATGCCCAATGCTGGTGCGTGCGGGATCGCGGTAACCACGCGTCAAGCTCTTGTTGCCCGCGCCTGTCCGCATCATTCATATAGCACTGCAAGCGGGACCAGTGATGCATGACATCCAGATTCCTCTCTCACTTTCTTTCTGGTCGCGGCTTTCAATTTTTTTCTTCAAAGTTTTTCGAGCAGGTACTTCTAATCAACATGTAACAACCTCTAACTTATTGCAAGGGACTATATTCGGGAATATCTGCTGGACATCCTTTCGCGTCACATCCGGATTTGGATGTGAACTGTGTGAAGGGACACCGCCATACACGCGTGAGGATTTCAATATGCTTTGATTCCAACAATCTGCACTCAGCAACGCAGCCGAGTTTGTACCTGGAAACGAACCAACGACCATCCTCTCCCTACGAAACCTGCTCCTCGCTGTCCTCAGCGACCGAACTTTGCCCCGAGACGACGTATCGGCGTCCCGCAAACTGCCCTTTATGACAGGTATGTGCTCAGTCTGCCCGTGTAATTTTGACGACATTTTGACTCCATTTTTCCAAAATTTTTGACCGCCGGCAGGCAAACCCGCCTACAACCACAATGCGCCGTTCAACGCGCTCAAATCGCGTCACCGCGGTGGTTGTCGTGCTGCGGAGGCGCCGCTGCGCGGCGCCGCCGACGCTGACACCATTTTTCGACTTCCCGCGAGCGGGGTTTTGCTGCACGTGAGTCTTCTGCCTCAAGTGCCTTTGGATGCGCTTTTTTGAACTAATTTGCCTCTTTTTTCCAATGTTTTTGCCGCCGGCAGGCAACGTGCCGCCCACAAGCTCATTGCCGCGTCGGCAGCCGCGGGGTCGCGTCGTGCACGAGAGGCGCCGTGCGCGGTGCCGAGGACACCGACACCGTATTTTGGCTTCCTCTGATAGTGGTGAGTATCCATTATTTCCTATCCTTTCTACATCTTCTCAACGCCCACCCCGCCTGCACAGCAAACCTTGTTTCCAAAATTCGAGATTCCTGCATCCCGCGAGCCGCATTTCAAACCATCTGAACCCCCTGCTGCTCGGCGAAGCCCCGAGTCCGAGGTCGAAGTTCGATTTTTTGGGCTCCCCGCGAGCGGGGGCTCGTCGGCGACGGGCATCCAACGGTGTCCTCGGGGATGTTTCTCACGCAGTTGGAAGAAAAATGGGGCCTGCGGCGCCAGGTGAGTACACATCTCCATAACATCCTGAGCCAGTCCTAACTTGGTTGCAGCTTAGAAATTTCCTGCCACGGGCGAGGTGAGTGCTTTTTTTTTCGGGCCGCGGGCGCGGAAGACGTGAATCGATTCTCAAGGTGAGTGGATTGAACCTTCAGTTCTGATGTGATTCTGACGACTTTTCAGTGCTACTTCCCTCAAAACATCGCCTGCGGCGCATTGGGTGAACGGACAAACACCCGGTAAGTTTTCAGTTGAACTGGACACAGACTCAAAATTGACCTTTGTGCCGCAGTTTCCAATCGTAATAAGCCCAGTTCAAGCCTTCGGGAATCTAATACAAGTAAGCTGATTTTGGTTCGATTGGAGCCGTGGATTCATTTCAATACAGGGTAGAAAGTATCATTCAAGCTAACCCTAGTCCACCTTTTTTACGCTCGGTAGTCATTAGTCAGTAAATTACTTACCTCATGTACCGTTAGAATTAGGCCCCCAAAACGGGCTTCCCGGGCATGTAAAATACAATTTTCTCCCCCGCGGGGCGTGACCTAGTCGCGTCGCGCACGGGGAGAGGGATTTGTTGACTTCCCACGCGCGAAAATTTGAGTATATATTGGGGGTAGGTTCCAACCGCGCAGTCGGCTTACCGTGCAGGCGGATTATGCCCCACTTATGCTCGTTCGTTCTGTGGCAGTTATCCTCCGTTCGCCTTGGGACTCGGTACAGTAGATGCAAGGCACCACCGCACCATCCTCCCAAGAAAGCTAAGAGAACGGTTGAGTGGGTCGTGGGCAACGGCGCGAGAGGTGTGTGAGTGAATCACAGCCAAAGCAAGTTTATTGACGCTTCACTTCCGAATAGCGTACATGAATCCATCGTACCCCTTATCGCCGACCGTAGCGATCGTCGTCGCATCGACATCGGGGTCTCCCAGCCCACTTCAGCTACGGTCGAGAATCACCTCGAGAAATAATTTAACATCTACTCAACATTAGTGCCCACACTCCACTCCTTGAACTTGTCCATATCCGCCAGCCGCTGCACGTGGAACGCCCGCACATATTCAAACGCATCGTCCCCCAGCGCCAACCTCAACGGCAAATCATGCCCATCACGGGCCCCAGTGACGAAGTCGATAATCCTCGCCGCGGCCTTGGCTGGATCCCCCTTCTCCGTGCCCGCGGCAGCGCTGTACTCGACGATCACCTTGTTCGGAACGGTGTACTCGGGGATCCGATGCGACCCGAGCCGCAGGTTGCTCGACTCTGCGACCGCGGTGCGGAACATCCCCGGCTACAGTCAAATATGAGACGAAGGCTTCACAGTACTAGTCACAATCTATTCGGCTTACCTGAATAGATATACACTTGACGTCGAACTCGGCGAGCTCGCGGGCCCACGTGTCGGACAGCGAGTCCACCGCCGCCTTCGACGCGCAGTAGATCCCCGCGCCGACCATGTTCAGCGACCCGCCCTGCGAGCTGATGTTGACGATCATCCCCGCCCTGCGGTGGCGGAAGTACGGCAGGAACGCGGTGGTGGTGTTGAGCAGCCCGAATACGTTGGTGTTGAACTGCGCGAGCGTATCCTCGGGCGTGTTTTCCTCGATCGCGCCGCCCTGGAGGTATCCTGCGTTGTTTATGAGGAAATCCACCTGGCCGCTGAGTAGGGAGGGTAAGCAATTGTTCGAAATATTGTGGAAGGAACGTACTAGATATCCCAGGCGGTTTTGGCAAAGGTAGCGAGCTCGCTTGGAGAAGCGGTGACGTCCAGCTGGAGGGTCGCAGCTCCCTGCTCTTTTAAAGCCGCCAGAGATTCGACGCGCCGTGCTGTGGATATTACGCGGAATCCACGATCCAACGCAACTGGCAACGCGTCCACCTGGGGGAGCACCGCCAAGGTGACGTAAAGGACCTCTTAGGTACCCGTTCCTGTACCGAAAAAGGGACCTAAGAGGTCCCCATCCGCCTGGCGGATTGTAGTCACTGATTAGTCTTGTTCCTATTCGGGAAACATTCTGATCGCTGCCGCCGTGCGCAGCGCGGCGGGGACATCCGCCCTTTGGTGCTTGTTTCTTGCTTGTTTCCGAGCTCGTTCAAAAAAATATTGGTCAGTATCGGAAATTTATTGAACTCATAATAGGGTACCTATCCAAAAAAACAAATTAAAAAGCAGAGGCGGCGGATGCATGTGCCGACGAACAATGTACGCCAAAAAAATTGCCCACCGCCCGGATTGACCGCGGCTGCGGCGACTCTCGGTCAGGAGGATCTCGGTGCTGGGATCAGAATTTTATTCAATTCGCAGTACGGTATCTACATCCAAAAAGAATTAAGAAAAGGCGGCGGATGCATCCGCCGACAGACGATGTATGCAAAAAAAAAAAATTGCCCACGACGCCGGATCGGCAGCGACTCTGGGTGGATGCCCTCACTGACTGGTGAAGAAGTCCGCCGGGGTTGGTGGGCAGGCGGACATCGGGAGAACAGGTCGCAGCAGACAGCAACAGGGGCGGGGCACGGGTAGGTCGGGATGGTGTTCCACGAGGGCGCAATGAGAAGGTGCGAGGGGCAGCAGTTGCGGCAATGGAGTCAGTTACTGATACAGAGAACAGATGGGTACGCTGCGACGTACATTACAGATGGTGCAAGTATGTCGACAGCATTCATCACGCTGACTGTGTACAGAAGTTGAATGCCCACAGCGCGATGTGCGTGCTGCACACACTTTGGTTGTCGGCAATGTGTGCGGATGCGGAGGCTGGCACCGATGAGTGTCCGACGGCGGCTCGATACAATTGTGGCGGGACTGAGCGGTGCCAGACCAGAATTTGCGGTGAGTTGGGGGGGATATGACGAGTCAGGAGACATGCAATGCGGGTGGTTACCAGGACCTTGCGGGGGCGAGCCTGCAACGCGGCGTCAACAAGAGGTCGGATTCAACGAGAGCTTGTTGAGTATGCTAGTCATGCATGGCAACCGTGCAAGCCAGGTTGGAAATTGAATCAGCAGATGGAAGATTTTGCAGGGATCACACTACAATGTAATAATAGAGGAAGACACAGTTGCCCCAGCGTGTAGTGTGCCCTCACAGTGAATACGGCGTGGGTTGACATTGTGTAAGCCCTTTGTTTTGACTTTTGAACCACAAGAATGTTTCGGGGCGCGTAGGAGAGGGCAGCCAAAGGAAAGAGACCAAATTCACGTCGATCTTGCTGTGGTCTTGAGTTTGAAGAGGCCGTCAAGAGGTTGTGGTCTCCGGATCGAAGGCGGACACTGCCAATCACTTAGCACAAACTCGGACACACTTAGGCAATGTAGGCGTTTGGGGAGCGGAGACTCGGAGTCGGGAGGAAAGAAAATGCCAGCACATGACATCCGCCATGTCGGGCCACGCTCTTAGACTCGTAACCAGGCTGCCTACGCCGTTCAACAAGCTCGCCTTGTTAGAACGGCGTAGGCAGCCTGGTTACGAGTCTACCACGCTCTAGCGATGGAACGAATGGGCTGGAGTGAAAGATACAAAGTGGAAGTCCCTCGAAAGTGGCGGCTGTGCCGCTTTTGTAAGGATCACTTGGAGGATGCGATCCATGCGATGTTTGTTTGCTCCCATGCGCCACTAGTGGACATTCGTGGCATTTTCTATCACAAATTATTCGACACGCATCCCGAGCTTCGTGATATTTACACAGACCCTGGCCCCTTCTTCAAAGAACTCCTTGTCAAGGAAAAAATCATCGGACTCCTCGGAAAGCTTGCCTACGATATATTCGAGGTTTACTACCTCGAGCCGATGCTGGTAATCAACCCAGCACTATACACCCCCCAAAATTAAACCGTTGAGCCGAAGCTCTGGGCAAGCCCGTCAACGGAGTCTCTTACTTTTTTTCTCTCTCCTCTTTGTTTTTTTCTCTCTTCTTTTTAGCTCAGCATGCGTGCCCTGAGGGACTGTTGAGTCGAGTGTAACGACGCAAATTCTGGCTGCCGGGGGGTTAAGGCTCACTCTGAGGAATTGGGGTGGGTCTCCCACGAGGTTATCCCCGGTAGCCTGCCTGCTCTAGTCCGAGCCAGGAGGGAATATTGTTAGTTGCTTAGATTTTCCGCCCCCCTCACGGTAGTACGTGTGTTCTACGTGGTACGGGTAACTTTAGCCTACAAAAGTTACGATGTCTTACGTAGTAGACTGATTGTTCCAATTTTGGGACCACGTCAGTATAATACACCTCCTCCTCCTCCATGATTGATCGGGAGTTCGGGCCGCCTAATTGCTTGTCTCCGTTGCTCCCAACGCCCATGTCGCAAGAGTATCGGGTGTAATCTCTCATTGCAAGGCGCGTTCGCCACGGTGGATGGATACGCAACTCTGGCGGATGGCACCGTCGCATCCGCAGCTCCATCCGCCTCTTTCTAAACGTAACAAATTGTGGCGCTTCACGTCAAATGCCAGCCAATTGGAAGACGAATAAAGATGGTCCTGGTGGATATCTTTTCTGCTCAGTAACCCTATTAAGTTTGTTTAAACAATTCGCGTCTCAATGTAAATCACGGTTTAAGCACTGTTTTGTTCATTCGTCAACCCAACCAGCTGTGTGCAGGCCGTACGCCGTTGTCTTCGATTAAACACCCGTTGAACCGCATATAAACACGGTTCAACCAAGATTTAATAGAACTTAGGCTGAATGGTTCGGTTGAGCGGTGTTCAACTCCAGTTGAACATCAAAAATTAGAACAGTGTTGTTCACACTGCACGATGTTCAATTCAAGTTGAACATTAGAACACTGTTCGAAATTGGTGTTTGTACAAATCAGTGTTGAATGGAGCGCAATGAACATAGATCTTCATGAACAGTGTACAACTCAAGTGAAGATCAAACAGTGTTTGCGATTGCTGGTGTTGAACCTCGCCTAATGAACATAGATTTTCCGTGATGTGAGTCGTGGCAGTTGAATGCCCGTGCGGTCGACATTAAATCGCATCCTTGTCCGTGTTCTCGTCCTCCCTGTCATCGTCTTCATCCTCCCCCGAGCTGAAGACGACATAGCCCCTGCGGAAAAAATGTGAGTGCCCCCATGTCTCGGGCTCGCCTGTACACTCACTTGTAACGTGGCTTAGTTGCGCTCTTTGACTGGACCATCTGTCCATGCTTTGGAGGGGCTGTGCGTGACGAACGCACCGGCTTCGGAGCAGCACTGCGTGATGAGCGTCGCAGCGTCGGTTCGCCACTTGGCTCCTGTGCGGCCACTTTCCTGTGAAGACCATCGTTGAATATAACTTAAAAAATAGAAAGCCAAGCCTTGCCGTTTTTTGCTGGGTCCTTCTTTGTTGGCAGGTTTAATTCCTGCGGTGTCGGTGTCCGTACTGAAGGGTCATTAGGTCTGGGACTGCTGGAAGCAATTGGAAGGGTACCTTGTTCGCTTTTTCTTGCCCTTCTTCACGCTCTTCTTGGGCGGAGGAGGGGGCGGTGTCGAGGGACGGTGCGAGGGAGAGCGAGAGCGAGAGTGAGAAGAGTTCATCTGAGAGTCTTGAGACGGGGAAGGGGGTGAAGGCGGCGGAGTCGGTGCCCGCCCATTTTGGGAGGGCGGGGGCGCGGGCGGATCATCGTCCACAATGGTTGACTCATCAGCCTGGAATTTGAAAGGCAAAGATAGATTGCGGGTCGAGTTGAAAAAATCGGCCATCATAAGCGTTTCCACGGTATTGAGTGATTGCGGGTCCTTTAGAGGGACAGGCAACCTGAATATCGCCGTGTCATAGAATTTGGGTGCGTTGGATACAATCTCGGGCCATGGTAGAGGGAGTTGGGCAATTCTGCCAGGTGTTTTATGAACTGAATGTGAGAGTCAGCGTTTCTTGTCATGGGAAGGGACGCAATGGACTTACTCCAGCACTGCTCAATATATTCTTGAAGAAGGAACCGTGCATTGGCCACGGACATATTTTCGAGGTCGGCTGCAGGAAAAACTACGCTGCCATCGTCATCGACAATGATGGAAGATGAAGGAAGGGCGGCAGGGCCTGCAAACGGACACCATGAGCACTTCGCGCCACCACATCACATGAATGAACATACGAGGAATGACACTATCCGCCCAGGTTGTCCAAGGAGTGCCATAGCTTTGTTCCAAGTCGTCTCCCCCAAAATGAGTTGTATTGTGCTTAGAGTGTCCATGAACACTGCGGCATGGGTCGTTGAGTCATTCATACAAGTAAGGAAATCGGACTTACGTGCTGGCTTGGATATCTCCGCTTTCAACCTCTCGATATGCATAGAAAAGTATCATCTCCGCATCGCCGAGGAGCCCTCCCTGGCAGAGACTTTTCAGGGCAAGGTGAATGTTCTGGCTGAACTCGGCTTGATTTCTGAAACATCTTTCAACAATGTGTACACCATTTCAGTTGTGGATATCGGACATTGAAACGTCACCGGCTTCGTCTTCCGCTTTGACATCCCAATCGGATTGCTCCTCCGCGTTTAGATCGTCCCACATCTCTTTCAAAACCACCTGGTATGTCGCTGCCTCATTTGCCCCAGTGTCTGCAACCCGTTGTTGAGAAGCAGAGAGGATATCATCACGCATGTCCCTGGCAAACACCTGGCGCCCATTGAGAATAGACGTAAATTTGAGCAAGGGATTGGCCTTGATTAAAGCAGACGCGGAAGGCTCTTCTTCTGGGTGCGACTTTTTGTACACCTGGTGAAAATAGTTGGTAAACTTGCGCACAATTTCCTGCAAGTATGATGAGTATCTGTTATCCAATGCAACGACGAGGACGTACGGCGAAGTACTTTGTGCGTGGGATTGTCGATGTATCCAGGTCAACAAACTCCGGCGCAGCCAGGGCTTTTCCCGCTACCGCCTGCTTCCATCGAGTGAGTTGTATTCCACGAACACCAGCATCCAGTTTTTCGATGTACTCGGGGAGGTACGAATCAATATAGTGTTTCTGGGCCTCGTTGAACTTTCCTTTGCGCGCCATGCTGGTGAAGGCAAGAAAATGGGAGGAAGTCAAGGAGTCTTTCCGTCCATGACTAATTATTTGCCTGGCACTCGTATGCAACCAGGAACCTCCCAATCTCGAATGTACAGGGGATAATGTGCCACATCTATCGCTGATCACTGCTTCAGGCCTTCCCCAAACATGTGCACCAAGAAAAAGACGGTAAAATTGCATTCTTCCTTGGGGCAGGAGCACCCCACACCATTCTTGTATCCATTGCAACCAGGAACTTCTCCCGCCCTCGTGTACAGGGGCTTGTTTTGCACTCCTACACCATGCGGCAGGGTTCGGCCGAAACATTCCCACGGTTCAAAAACGCAATCGCCGACTTCTGCATTCCTGTGGATTGTTGTTTGACTGTGATCCTGATATCCGTGCTAATCCGCGATAATAAAACCACCAATCTGAGTGTACGTTCGCCATACTAATGAACCTGGAAACAACTTACACCTCTATGCGGCTTCGCCGACGTCGCCGACGTTGCGGACCCACGCCGCAGGGATCTATCCACAGTTGCGTTATTCCTTCGCAGGTGCTGTATGGCTGAAAATCACATTCAAAGTAGTCGCTATGACTCCAGTTTTTTTCTCAAGGGTTCTGCATGGTTGAAAATCACATTTACCGCGGTCACTATTCTTGGCACGCCGTTTGCCACGTATACCGGATCAGTTTACCATAAATGTGAAGGTGAAACACTGGCCCACCCAGATGGTGATGTGCGCGCGCATGCGCATGTGGGAATAAAGAACTCGGATTCTGCTGTGGACCATCCGTACTGGCATGTTTCTAAGGCTACTGAGTATTGCAACCGTGAGCTCATTCCCCGACCACCGGGCTGCGCGACACAATTCTTTCCTGTATAAAAGCGTCCCTATACCTCGTCAGTTTCATCAACAACATGGTTTCTACTCGTTCTTCTTCCTCGACTGCATCCCCGAATACTCGCTCATCTACGTCCAAACGGACCATTTCCCGCCCATCCACTTACTCCTCTCCCACTCGCTCGTCCACCTCCAAAAGGACTGCCCACTCTTCTCCCTCCCGCTCGTCGAATTCCTCTCCATCCTCCGCTTCCAGCCGACGCACTCGCACATCTAACCCCGCTCTCGAGGCGAAGCATGCCCAGCTCTATCCAGCCACCGCACGGCTGGGCATCAAAGGCAACAAAACGGTCAAACGCTCGACCGTTCGGGATATGGTTCACACTGGCCTCGAGAGCCGCAGCCCTCTCCCGCCCGACGATCTGCGCTTGCCTTCGAACTACGGGGGTCACAACCTCAGCGGCTTCCTTTTAGCTACGGGCTACGAGTCGCGCGACCGCACCAAGGCGGGTGGATACTACCAAGTGGTGAGTCCGAGCAGTTCTTTATTTCTCATTTTGGATCTGACAACTGTCGTCCAGTGCCGGGGCTGTCCAACCTGCAGCAGGGCCCGGAGGCGGCGTGTTTTCCACCGAACGCCGCCACTCTCTGCGGATATTCTCGCACAGCCCGAGCTGCAGCTGCTCTTCGACGCCCGGGATGAACTCTACCCTACTCCCAGGGTGTCTAATCAGCAGAGCGCTGCGGAGGCCACTACATCCCCGTCTCCTTCCCCGTATCCGTCCCCATCCCCATCCCCTACCCTTGTCTTCTCTTCTTCCCCGCCACCAGAGTTGCAGCGCTCTCCCTCCCTTCCCCCCCCTCTCCACCAAGCGCAAACTCTCCACTTCGACTATGGGGGTTATGGTGGTGCTCATTATTCTCCGACCGGGGAGATCTTGGTCCCCAGATCTGACGCAAGCGACCTCGATCTTGACGACTTGCAATACCCATCGGTGCAGCCTGCGCCACAGCAGCCTGTATTTGTTGTGGCTGTACCTATCTTGCTCGTCGCGTGGTATTCCGTACGTCCTCTTTTTGTGTTCCATCTGTCGTCGAACTCATGAGACATATACAGACGGGGGTCGACCCGATTATTACCCTTGTTCACCCCCAGGCAAATGCAAACTCGACGCATATCGGGGAGCTTATGCTCGCCGATTACCGTGATGCGCTGGCAGGACTTGGGCTCGCCTGGTCCACCAAAATTGAACGCTTCCTCGATGTGACTGACCACTGGATCCCAATGGAGTGGGAGTACAGGATGCCCATCTATGGGCGCAATAAGGTGATTTATATCAGAGCTGAAGGTGTTGATGTTACTCCGCCCGACCACTTCTTGGACCTTCTCCTTTGATATCTACTCTATACATGGTCTGTCTTTGCTTTACCTCTTCCACCTCTTCGTTCCGGTTATTAGATCTTTGCTTTGTTTTAAAACGGTAGATAGTCTCGACCCTGCCGAATATACCAGCGCAATTTTGATTCTTGTTTCACAACACAATCACATGAAGAATATATTGTTTGGCTGAATATTTCTACTCCGGTGGAACGATATGACTACCCCTGAACATGCATTCCCACCCGAGATGAAACACCGCGCTTATTGGCTTTCTCAGGTCCGTGTTCGAAACAAGGGTGGATTCACATTCATTTCGTTCATTTCGTTACTGGTCGCGGGGGGTACGTGTCTAAGGCCAGAAACATATACATATGGGTACTACTTTGTCTTAGAAAGCCCTCTAGCATGGAACAAATTATACAACTTGTGTCCGTCTGTCGCAGGGCGGTCGAACTTTGGTGTCACAACCTGTGACAACGAAGTCACTCACCATCACACGCGATCGAACTGAACGAATTGGTGGCTCGCAGGCTCTGGAAGCAAATATCCATAGCAACCATCTGTCATATACCACATGGCATGTTGCCAAAAAAAAAATTGACCGCATGGCTCAGCTGCATAAAACATCAGAGAAGGCATCTGAACAAGCACTCGCCTCTCGTTCAGCCCCACCTTCAAAATGCCGCCCACCATGACCAAAAAAAAGCGCAAACTGGCTGAGGTCGAGGACGCCGCAACAAATCATGTTGCTTTCCGCAACCCCTCCATAAGACAGGGTCGATTTACCATCACCACTGAGGCGGGATCTTCGACCAAGACATCGGTGCTCCAACGGACAGCGTCAATCCCTCTGAAGCGCCCACCCGACCCTCCGTTGCCCGACGCACCAGAACCCGAGCCAGTGCCGAAGAAATTGACCCAGGTACGTGCCTAGTGCCTCATTCCTGGACCTCGAAATAAGTAACTGGTGTAGAACGCGCAACTTCTGGATGACTTTGCGGGTAATTTTGAAGAGCTCGCAGACCTCTTGCTCGAGCATGAGGCCGACGAGCTGGCCGGTAGTCCATGTGCCTGTGGCTCAAAGGGCATGCTCGCGAGCACTCAGTGCTACGACTGTACGGAATATCAACTCTCGTGCGAAACATGTTTCATCAATGCGCATCTCCGAAATCCATTCCACTGGGCCGAAAAATGGGATGCAGTCCAAGGATTCTTCGTCCGCCACGATATCTCGAAGATGGGTTCAGGCCATGTAATCCAACTTGGCCATGGAGGGGGGAAGTGCGAAGTGCCTTGTGGTGAACGTCTGTTCACTGCCGTCGATATCAATGGGATTCATTCAACTCGCCTCGCGTTTTGCGGCTGTCGTGGCCCTCCGAACAAAATCCAGCAGCTCATGCGGGCGAGACTATTCCCTGCAACCACACGCGACCCGCATTCAGCATTCACAATCAACATGCTCAAACAATTCCAGCTGCACAATTTCGAATCGAAAAAAGCTGCATACGATTACCTGGCGGCAATTCGCAGGCTGTCGGACAATTCCTTCACCGCAGATATTGCTGTATGTTCCCCCGTGGGCTTTCAGCACAGATATCTGATTTTACTTCTTCAGAATCCCTACGCAGCATTTCTACGTGTCGTCCGAGTGTTCAATTACTTAACCCTCAAGAAACGTACGGGACAGTTTCACGGCATCGATGAAGTCTTGTCTCATCGGCCGAGCGGCAATTTGCTTGTGTGGTGTCCTGCATGCCCCGAGCCAGGATTCAATTCCGACCCTAACTGCCCGAACACGCCACACACTCTCAGGTCCGGTGATTTGACTGCACACTTCTCCTACTTATATTATATCCAGACATACCAACCAGAGTCAGCGAACGTTAAATAGATGGAAATTTTCAGTGTAATCAATTCACCAAAAACACGGATCCTGACGATGTTTCTCTCTGTGCGGGCAAAGGCTACTTCCCATTGGACTCTGCATACAAGGAGTATATCAAGAGTATACCAGTTTCCAAAGAGGTCAGTGCCCTATGTGTCTTGCAGTTTCAAAGTGCTCACACAGGTGGTTGTCAGAAATCGACTTGCAACTACTTAAAAGCTGTAAACAAGCAGGATAAGCGAAAATTCAAGAATATGGCAGTGACAGGCACCGTAAACTGCCAGTGCAGCCATGTTTTCATCCTGTCCTGCGTCGACTTGTACTACGGAGAGCGGTACGTGAGGTCCCCAGAAAGGTATCCACTGGACTGAAAAGGGTCAGGTTCTCGAATACGGACCAGGCGCTGGCAAGGGAACTCGCCCAACACCAACCGAACGAATCATTCCAGGTCAAACTTCAAATCGAGGTTGATGACATTGACCAAGTCACAACTTACGACATTGCCTGTGAATATTTTATCAACTTGGAGCAGCGCTTCGAGAAGCATTTCCCTCACTTGGTTCCCCGGCTCAAGCGCATGAGGTGGGGTGTACCAGCACTCCATGTCCAGGGTCACCAGGATTCATGCACATACATGTTCGGAACGGCATACATGGAGTGCGTCGGCCACTTTCATGGCGAGTCAGCCGAGCAATACTGGCCTGAATCGAACCAATTGGGACCACATGTTTGCCAAATGAACAACGGACACAGGCAAGATACATTGATCAACTATCACGGGGATTGGAATTACAAAAAGACAATGCATATAGGTGAGCGGTGTTCCAGCTGTTCGAAATACCACTTGCTGACTTCCAATCAGCTGCTGTGCTCGCGGACGAGATCCAGGAGGCAAAGAAAAAATATATCGAGAAGCGCAATCACTTTATCGGCCTGAGCGCATCTTTTAGCGATCGGGTTCGAAAATGGCGTAAAATGCCTCGGACGTCATCCAAGATCGGTAAGGAGGCGGTCAGCGTGTACAAGCACAAGACCACAAAAGGTACGTGTTCCTTACTGCGTATAGATTTTACCATTTGTTGAGTTGTCGCAGTCCCCTCCCAACAAGCCATCTATCAAAAGATGCTGACCGACAACAACTCCTTTGCATCCACACTGGTTCCAAAGAGCAAGGTTGCCAGGTTTATGGACGAGGCCTTGAAGATCCAAGACATCCAGTTCGTGTTTTATTGCAGTCTTTTATTACAGATAGAGGCAATCCAGCTGACGTTCCAATGCAGACGAAAGCTCCACCATCTCGTCGAAGATACCGAAGAACATGATCTTGTCTCGCGAAAAAAAGAAATCACCCTGCGTACTTCGAAGCTTCAAGTTCGAATGGATGCCTGGCGAAAGACACAGAAAGAGTTGATGCCCCGTGTGGGCGACAAGGTAGCGGCGCAGGCCCTGGCAGCACCGAAGCTACAGGACGAAAAATTGTTCCTCCCATCCGATTTTGTGACTGGCACTGAGCGTCTGGACCTCAACCTCACCAGGCTGGCGGCGGAGGAGGTCAGATGGAGGGAGGGCCAAGCCTTCGACTCATTGCGCGCAGTGCAGAATATTGTGAAGACCATCTCGGCATTGCGAGGTCGTCAAATCAAGAACGATCGTCAACAGAAACAAAACACACGCGCCGGCGACACCATCGAAGAGGCCACGAAGCTGCGTAATCAGCATATGGAATCGTACGAAGCTGCGCGGCAAGCTCTTATTGCCCTCAACGCCGGTGCGACCTACCCAGTACTCAACGAGTGCGATCTATACATGAAACCTGTTCTTCAAAAACGGCGCGTAGGGGACTCAAAACACACCGATGGTGCACTTTGGCGGCATCATGCTGCAATCCCGGTTCAAGAAGATGTTGATATGGAGGATGCAGGCTTACCGGCACCACCTGAAGGTCAGAATTAATTTTTGGACAAGGGCAGTGCTGGGACACTGAAAGTTTTTATCTAGCCAATGCAGCAGCACGTGGTACGCAAATGAACAGGCGTAAATCAGGTAGACGGCGTAAACTCTTGGCTGTTGACACCTGCTGAGTATACATTACAGCACCTCGCCGACAAACAAAAGCGCAGTCAAATCTTCCAGCTGCACCGGCCGTGGATGAGCGGCCTGAGGGGTGGCTGTGGCAGTTGGGGAAGTTGGCAAAAATGTCCGACGCGGAAATGGATGAGTGGTCCAATGAAGGTGCTACTATCCGTATACTTACGGGGCTCAAACTAATTTTGAATCCTCAAGGTGACCGGGTTCAATGGTTCCGAGCGGAGGCGGAGATGCAACGGTGGCAAGAACAGGGGGAACAGAAACTCGCGGAACTTTTGAGAACGAACCGAAGCTTCTTGAAAATGCAACAAACATGGGCGGCGTTGGCAGTAAGCAATGGTCACCCCGGACATTGCGCCTATGCGAAGCAGAAGGCAAATATGTATCAGAAAAGAGCTGATGCGGCTCAACTCCTGATCAGTGCTGTGGGGTATGGAGACTTGTTAGCTCCGATGGCTAGTCTCATCGAGACCGTACAATTGGAGCGGGAACGAGAGGCACAGCTTGTAGAGGAGGCAATCTTTGGTCGAGTTTCAACAATGTAATTCAGGGCAGAATATTATCTTACAGATCTTATGTGCTACCTACATAGGTGGCTTTACTCTTGTTGTACGTCGGGTAAATAAATAACAGACAAGGCAGCAAGGGACTGCTTTCGATCGAAGGCCACCGATACATGCCACCATGGAATGTAGTAGCACTCCATGTAGCGCAACAGCGGCCCACTCAATGAAGGTCAGTGTAGCACTTAATGTTCAATGAGAGAACCAAGCAGGATGGGCAGGTGACGACAACTGATACATGGGGCAGAAAATGTAGGCACTTGAAACACAACCGTTCAAGTGGTATTCGGACGGCTGTGGAGCTAGTCATTGAGGGTGGAAAACAATAAATTACGAGTCTTAAGGATCCCAAGAGTACACTTAACGATTTCTGGAGTCCAGATGCGGCTTGGTGGCAGCTGCGGGCTGCTCAACATTATTGTTTGGCTGTGCTTGCCCGCTTCCCCCACAGGCAGACACGTGACCCGCCCAGCAAGTTACGACGTAGAAAAATAAACATTGTATAGTGTCTATGCATCACAGTTAGTCAAGTGGGGAAATAATGTGAAATACCACTGGAATTGACTGGAGATTCAACAATTCTCATTGGTGGCAGGAATTAGAAATTTGGGGGATTTGAGAGATCAGCCATACAAGTGCAAAGCGAGCGTGGCCACTATCTTCTTGTCCAGTCGTTCGTTTTCCTTTCCAGATCGGCCCCGTTTGCGCTTGCCATCGGAGTCAAGATGAGATGAAATCCGATCGAGGCCGCGCAATGCACGCTTCTCGTGGAATTCAGGGATCATCGGGTCACCTTTACAAACTGCAACACTAGAAGTGATTCAGATCGTGTTTGAGAACAGAAAAGTCCAACTTACACAGCTGACCTCCCGATGTGTAAAATATGACCATTACCGCAATATTCCAGAGGACCAATGGAAACGCCGCAGGAGGACGTGACGATAGTCTTGAACAAGAGCGCATGACGGTCTGCTCCCAAAATTTCACGTACTGACTTGGGCGCTGTGTTCTTCTTCTGCTGGATGCTGTGATGGGTTGGTTAAGAATGCATTGGGGGCAAGAAAATTCGGTCACTCACATGCGGTCGCTGCTCCAGTGGCTATTGGGAGGGAAGTTTCGAGTTATGGACCACATCTCCTTCGGACCATGGAACGTAAACGTGGGACGATGCGAGGATTTCTTGCCACGAAATTCGGCCTTGGGGAGGAAAAGTGGTGTGTAGATTCCGGATTTTAACATGGTCGGAGTTGACAACATGTCTACACAAAAGTCGGTCAAAGTCCATGCAATCATAGAGGACTGACCATATTTGCGATACAGCACTGTGATAGGATCGTCACCTCGTGAACGTTTACCACCAGCGGCAATCCATGCATCCCGACCAAAAATGAGGTGCCCAAGGTTGATGTCCGATTGAAGTCCGGACGCGATGAATGTGGGCTCGAAGACGTCAAAAAGCTCGGTGGAATCCCGGCCCCAGACTGCACCCAAATCACCCAGTGCATCGATCCGGGCCTAAAACCAATGAGGCGGAGGCTGGAATGAAAATAGGGGAACAACGTACATGGAAGTTGTCGACCAAACTGGCCATCCGGGCTGGTAGCGAGGTTCGATCTTTAGCCCAAACATACAGCCAGTCAGCATAGCGCAGGCGTTGGTCCCTAGTCGGCGCCAGGACTCCGTTATGCATGCAGGGTTGCAGAAGTGTCCTTGGACCGGTAAGAGTCAATCAAAATAATCAGGCTTGACTCACCATAGATCTTGTTCACTGCGCTCGATGTATGTGTAAAATGCCATCAGGAAGCGCGCAGTGCGAGACGGGTTGCTGAAAACCTCGTACAGGGTCAAAAAAGGGGAAATGCCTTGAAGTAATTCCGTCAGCAGGTCATGCGCAAGGAGGAGCCACCTACCAGCCATAAAGAACAACTCCATGACAGTGTAAACTCCAACTCCATGAAAAATAAAATTGCTGTCACGAATCGCGTCACATGCACGGACATGGCGTGGTTTCAGAAGCAGTTTTTCAATCCATTCTGCAACAAGTCCCAAAAATTCAAGAGGGGAGGGATAAACACTGGGAGGAATCCGCAAATCAGAGAGAGATGTTGCCCATGTGGGCTGGCATAAACTCAGAAATGAACAGACATGAGACCAAAATATCTACCTGAAAAACCAGATCGTTACTCGGGAAGGCGATCACCATCGACGAAAATATGAATGCAACGCCGACTTTGAATCCGCGAACCTGGCAAGCCATCCGTGAACAATCCGAAGAGGAGGATAATAAACACGTACTCCTTTGCTGACTTTGCGTACCGATGACTCCCACCACTCCCGAGGATACGGCTGAGCATTGGTATGCGTAAGATATTGAAGCTTGAAGGGGTGAGTAGGAATTCCGGTCGTAGCCAGCAGTGCAACATCTTACCATGAAGTACAGTTCACCAAAATGGAGGATCATGGCGCGCGAGGTGTATGTTACATCGGTGAGAACCAGTGTATCGAGAGCTCGAGGGTTTGGATTATCGACAGTACGACGGAGCATTGGAGGATAAACAGAGGTTTGGTGAGAGTTCTGGCCACGCTTCACCGTGCAGTTATGATCCAGATCATAAACCAAACCCTCTCTTGCCTCGCTGCAAGCGCCTGCGCGGGCAGCTTCGGTGTTAGTCGCGTCGATAGCCATAGCCTCCAGAGTAAGAGTCTCCCCGTTAGCCAAGGCAAGTCTAAAGGCTTCTTGGGTCTGTTTCCCAGCTGCAATACATTCACGAGCTTCGGGCATGATAATCGGCAGTGGTGGTGGTGGTGAGAGCGGAGAAACTGGGGACTGGCAACCGGCCTGATCAAATGTCCGTTTGTAGTTGTTTGTACCGCCTGCCAACTCGCTGATTTCGATGGCAAATCGACTTTTAGTGTAATGCACAACCACTAGGCTCCCCCCGTGCAGAATCGGAGCTGGAATGATCACATATATGTTTGATAAGGTCCCTGAACTAATTACAGTCTGTAAATTATCACACAGCACCAGTAAAGGTGTTACATCAACTGATTTCCGTCTTCTACACACCCATTTCATCGGCCATCCATTCCGAGCTCGGGAGTTGCTCTTTCGCTCTAAAATAAATTTGAGGCGCATTCTGAATCAAATCTCCCAGGAATGTCCCGGCCACAATTGTCAATTTCTCCTCCCGAGGTTCTTAAAAAAATGGCCGATTCTGATGGTCTTTTTCAAAATCTCAACGAGGACCAAAACAAAAATTCCGGCCGGGACATACCGGGGAGAAACACAATACAAAACTCTTTCTCATACAAAATCTTTTGATAGGGCCGCAGGATAGAGCTACACCGATGGCCGATGGAATTTGCCACTTTCCCAGTGATGGGACCCATTACATAAGCGCCGATCAAATCCGGTACATTGCCAGTCCCCAGAGAAACGGCGTTGATCAACCATCCCGTGACCGTGTGCCAAATAAACAGAGACAAACATGTCAACATGTCCTCACCAATTTTGCACCAATTGATTGTTGAGTTGAAGGCCAGGATTTTACATCTGTCAGACATGGACTAAAGTATGTATTGTACTAGTAAACTTTGGGAAAATGATGAAATTGCGCGCAGCTTTGGTTCGGGCTTCATGCTCTCTGAGACGATGTCGTGTAACTTTGCAATGGAACAATCTGGTTCAAAACCTGTTCAAACCTGTTCAAATTTCCGTTCAACACGTTTCGTTCAAGCATTCAAGCAGCAGGCTCTCACTGGACAGGGATCATCCGCAGGCAACTGTTTAAATTTCTGTTCACAGCCAGTTCATTACATTGAGTTTGAACCCGTTTAACTTGGAATAAATCTATGTTCATCCGTCGTGTTTGTTGCATGATTAGAACATCAAGGTCATTGAGTTGAGTGCAGATGAACCTGACAAGTTGAGTTGAACATGCGGCCTTTGGACGAGTAGGTCACGCCATGTAGGCATGTCAAGTGCACAACGTCCTAAAGCTCCTATGGCGCAGTTGGTTTCCGCCTTTGTTGCCCTTCACAATCTGAGGGTGGTGAGTTCGACTCCTGGCTCGCTCCTTTTTGCGGCATCATTGAATCCTGATGAAACCCTGTTCAATATTTGAACGTGGTTTAAACACTGTTCAACATTTAAACGCGGTTCAAACACTCTTTAATCCCCACAGTTGCCCACCTCCTTATGCCCGATTCTTTCCATAATCAAAACAGTAATTAAACACTGATTTACAATGCGAAGCCAGATGTTTAAGCAAACTTCATATAGATTTATTTCTGCTGGACCCATTTCCAGTGAACTTGACATGTTTTTCGTGTAAGAATCCATTCTGTACGCACTCCGCATCTGTCTGAATTTATTGTAGATTTTTCCCGGGCACTTATATGCCGGTGCACGAAAACACCCTGAAGGTCAGTAAGTTTCCAATTGAACTTTAGTCTTTACTACGACCATCTGCGGGCACCAGAAACAAAAATCCTTCGCCATCGCTTCGAGGCTGCTACACTGTTCAAAAATAACTTGGGATCCTCTCGGAGCAATCCCAAGAGCTCCTAGCTCTCTGCATAAGGAATTAGCGACCGCTGCCCTTCAACGGTCAGCCACCAGTATTCATTCGAGTCTGGCCTGGAAGCCTATCCACGACGCGCTATCGATGAAGATTGACAGGAAGATTGGTCTCGATGATCATGGTGCGCCTTGTCGCGCCGCATACTCATGTTTCTTCGAGCCGGGGTTGACAGTTTTGGCCCAAGTATGATGAGCTGAATTTGGACATGTATGGCGGACGGTGACAGAGTTCACGATGTCAAGCATTGCTCCCAGTGGCAGGCGCGTACTAACCCACCACGTATAGTATCTCAAATGCCTTGAACATCAAGTCTATCGAGATGGGCGAATGCCTCCGCTCATACGCACGGATGGGAAGACTCGATCTCTGTTCAACTTCAAAAGATCTGGCAGGCTATCTTAGTTGAGGGACATGGCATACAACACATGAAATCGAATTATTTTACTGATTGCATGGTCCGCACCATGAGGCGGATGTGTCCGCCGTGCGACCGATACGTCCGTAATGTTTTTCCTCTGAAATCAACCCATGTTTGCAGAAACAGTTCGGGTTGATAATCACTTTTCACAGCCTACATGGCGAGGGCTAGCAACGTCGAGACGAACTCACACAGAGATCGTGTTCGAAAAACTGGCATGCAACTATGGATGGCCTTCTACTCAGATTGAAAAAAAAAAGTTCGATCATGGAGCTAATCCGGAAGGTTTGCATTCTTCTACGCAACTGCCGGGTCGGAGGTTCAGCGTCGCATGATCAGAAGAGAAAAACTTAAATTTTTGTGTGAACGGGTGTTGCATGAAGTTTCCAGGCCTCCCATCCAATACGTGGCTCCTCATTTATCTGCTGTGCTGAGTGGTGATAGAAACAGTGTGAAACAATGGCAGGGTACAAGGACAGGCGGCTTTGGCGGACGTGGCGTACGGGGCGGATGCGAGGTTTGATTGATCATTTATAGCCTGAATCTGCTTGCAGGCTACAGCTGCTTGTCATTTCCAGAGGTTTGAGGACGGCACCGTTAATTCAAATTTCAAAATGATGTGAGGGTATGTGCGAATATTCAGCGCGGCGGATACAAGCAAATTCACCAGGTTGAGTCCAGAACCAGTTTCCGCTCAGATGTATGCAGTGAGGTGCTATCGGCAAGACGGTGAGTACAGCACTGCGTGCGCAGCTGTGCATGTAGAGCCCCAAGCCCGGAACACGGATGCATCGGCCATGAGTGTTTAATGACCCAATTTCAGCTGGAAGTGGCTCGCAAAGTATGAGATTAGTGCTGCCTAAGTCCCCCAGCCATGCTCATGGCAGCCTGTACGGAGAAGGGGATTATTTTCCATGTTCCAGAATGATTCCCGAATTTCCAAGGGATGATGGGGTCCAGCGACGAGATTCAACGCCTCAGGGAGCATCCAGGAAGGGTCTAGAAGACTCTAGTATAGGAGCGACGCGTCGAAACGCGTCGAAATCGCGTCCAGCTGCGGGTGTGGCGGTAGGAGAGCATAGGGTGCCGCCGCTGCGCCAGCCGGGGCGTGGGTACATATCACCGGAAGTTTCCATTGATATCTACCCAAAGGAGGAATACGACTAATGTATGACTACCATCCGCCTGGCGGATGGGGACCTCTTAGGTCCCTTTTTCGGTACAGAAGCGGGGACCTAAGAGGTCCTTTACGTCATCTTGGCGGTGCTCCCTGAGGTGAACGCGTCAAGCTACTATGAAGTCGATTCTACACGCTGCACGTACCTCGAGACAATTCACGGCCGAATCCTGTGGAACAACCGGTGATAAGAATTACAGGGCTTGCGGACATCTTGTTTTTTTGCGAAATTGAAGAAGACGCATCTCTGTCCCATCAGCCATTTGACAAATAACTTGTGATCTTATTGCCTTTTCGGGCCTTGTTGGCTTTTTGATGGAAAAATACCTCCTCACTGTGGGTCGGTAAGTGTCGGGCAAGCACCGGAAATGATTTGAAAATGCTCATGCATGCTTACCGCTACCCCTCCACACGAGCAGTAAGTCGGGAGGGAAGAGCAAATGTGTCATTGCTCGGAGTCGAACTCTCGACCTTGCGATTTCGGGACATAGACTTGCGACCTTTTCAGCTTGCGCGGTTTTTGGACCTTTTCGAGGCTTTTTTGGCCTTATACAAGGTCACAAGTTATTTGTCAAAAGTCTGATGCCGCCCTTAAGTAGACTTGGACTTTGTGTGCCGGGGCAGTCATCTTGGTACGTGGCCAGATGCCGAAAGCTGATTCAGCCTGAGGGGAAACGTTTACCAATCGTATCAGCGTTCATCTTGGTAGTTACCGCTGAGCCGAAAACCGAGTCACAAAGTTCAGCTACCGAGGTCCGATTGAGAACTAAGAACAGAGCAGCGGCGGAGTTGCCAAGCAGGTAATAGCCAAATCGAGTGGGTGGAAAGTGAAGGCGAATTGCAGATGGAAGGTTTCATGCAGATAGCTTTTTTCTTTGGCGATGGTGATTTGGAACAAGTTTTGGACGGGACCAAAACGGAACCCATACGGAACACCCCGGAGTGATCGGAAACGCTGTAAGCTGCTGTAAACAATTTCGCCGGGAAACTTCGACCTTCCGCTTGTCCTCTAGTCGTAGCCTGAAGCTCTGGAAAAGTACGCCAGCACTCCCAATTGAGGGCCATGTACACCGCTGCGGGGCGGGGGAGATACTATGCGTAGGCGCCAGGGAATTGAGTCTCAACTCTCCTTGGAAGTTTACGGGTCTTTAACACCTTTCTGGGTCTTCAATCCACACCATTCAAAGTCCAAGACTTGACAAGCACCTTGTTGCAATGCCTAGGGCCATTGGCCTCTACTTGCTTTCGGCTCAATCGCTTGAGAACATCGAATGAAGCAGACTCCGAGACAACAGCGTCGAAAAACCGCATTCTCTGTAAATTCTCTGTTGCCACCACTGTTGGAGCACAAGTGCCCCTCATGCGGCGGGACTTTTGCTTTCTAAATCCATGTCAATCACCTGAGGTCTTGATCACTCTTTACCTCAAGCATGGCCACTTCTCGCCATGGAACGACCGTCGTTTCTTGAATCCTGATCGGCTACCAGAAGTATCGCATCGGTCCTACTGCTTCCCCATTCCGTCCTCGTGTCGGCGGAGAAAAAACGGCAAGGTCACGGACTTTCTTCTTCTTCCCCACCACCTCGTCTCTCTGATTCCGATTCTATATGTCTCCTCGATTGCTCGCCCATTGCCTTCACCCGTATCAACACCCAGCCTCTGTCACATGCTTAGCCAAACTCGAGCCAGCAGCGTCTCGACGTGCACTCGGCTCGAGTCTGGCTCGAGTCACTAGAACCGCTCGAGCCATATATTAATCCACTATTCAGTGTATGTCAACTATATACCAATTTCCCCGCTCGAGTCGCTCGAGCGACCCATCTGCTCGAGTCACTCGAGCCTAGGATTACGTCGGACAATTTCGTCTTCCACTCGAGCTGTTCGGGCTCGAGTCACCCATTCTGCTCGAGTCTCAATGGTTGAGGGATAAACAGGGACTCGGTTAGTATTGCGAGTCGGATTATCCAAGCAGAACAGGATCAGTGATGACAGACCGAGAAACATTCAACGCACACACCAAGTATTTACATCAAGGCAGTCTTGGAGGCGGCAAAGACGGGGAATTGGATGGATGATCATGATGGCCAAGCAGAATTGGTCGACGTTTCCCTCGTTCTCTGATTGAGCTGGGAAACGGATGTGAACACGATCTGAGAAAGAGAAGGAGGTGCGAGACGGTATGTACCTCCTTCGCTGAACAACCACTGCATTTGCTTCGAGGGACGTCAGAAGAATTGCATGTATAATGTGTGAACATTGAGCGCAAGGAAACTGTCATCGGGGTGGCAAACGGACCTGCATCCTGCACGTCTGGGGGCGGCGGTGCCACCGCACCTAGGCGGACGTAGATAAGAACAACACAAAAACGCGAGAGCAAGAATGTGGACCTGCCTGTCGTGCGCGAGTCGTTCGGCCCCAATGATCATCTCTCGACTGCGGAGTTTGAGTGCTTCAGGGTCACGATGTAATTGGGAAGTGAGGGGGAAGCAGAGAAAGGCCAGAAACAGAACGAATTACATACTCGGATTGGCAGTGATTTTTGCGATCGTGTCCGACAACGGCTGCCACTCATTGTCGCCGTCGGACGTCAGCGCGGCGAAGCGTCAGAGATCTATGGGGTTGATAGTGTCGGTGGCATATTGCACTGCGGTCCCTGTGATTGTCAGTGAAATGAAAGTCAAAAAGATCGTTAGAGTGGCACGGCGTACTCGGTGGACACCCGCACTCCTGCATCTTGCTGGGCCAAAGTGGGCTCGGAGCCGTGTAAGGACTTCGGAAGTGGCATTCCAGGGAAAACGAGGCAAAGATGACCGACGTCGGATTGCGAGGCGCGTCTTCAGCGTTCACCTTGTCGTGGCACGGAAGAAGGCTGTGTGGCTGTGCTGATAGCCTGATACCGGATCATTGCGTGATCTGAGTCTTTGCTTTCCTCTCCCAAGTCCCCGCTCGCACTCCATGACTATGCACCCCTGCGCCTTGTTACACCCTTCGAGAGACTGCATGACTCTCGTAACCGTTTTCACCATCCGAGTCGTCTTTTGCACCGCTGAAGAGCCAAGGTCAAAGTCAAGGTGCGAAATTTCTTGCACATTTACGGTCCGATGTCGCTCAACCAATCTACTTCTTTCTCTGTGGCATTGCAATCGACTCCCCAGATGGTTGTGGCCTCAATTATTGCCGGATCTTGAGGCGCCTCGGGAATGGATTACCCGCCGAGCGTATCACGACGAGTGGTTACTCTGACCTCCTACTCGAATAACTAGGCAACTGATACCTTGCGCATGCACATAATTTCTCGACTCTCACTGGATCACATCTGAAGACCGCTTTCAACATCTGAAGCACCCGCCTTCGTTCCAAATCGAGACAAGGCACATTCCAATTCAACCACCAACTTCAGCGTCCTGCAAGTGAATCAATGTGATATATATTGAGACTACGTGTTAGTATGTGCTTTTAAGCGTCGCTTGTATTTATTAAAATCCAATCTGATTCGAGAAACACAGTCCTCTCCAAGCCATTTCAAGATCTGGCTGAACAGTTTACTCCGCCCGTACTCTGCGGCCCCACCTTTTTCTCCGAAGATTCGTCAATCCTGGCGTCGCATTCAAGTTACCTTCACCGTGACGGCGTGAATTTAATTCTGCTACCAACCTTTGTTTTCTGGTCCACACAGCGAGGAGAAACCTGACTGCGCTAAGCTCGCCTTGATTTATTTATCGACCCCGGTCCATCTGCGGCACTTCATTCTAGACCCCATTCGCTGCAAATCACATATTTCTTGCAGATGACTCTGTCTGAGGTAACGATCGACTTTTCCTCATCTTCCTTCTCAACTTTACTGACTTGAGATCCAGTGCTCTCCAGGACTCGCTGCTACCTATTCTCTGGTCTCAACGGTCAGGGCATTAGCCGCCCCACTGACGCCCACCTCGGCAAACGGTGTCAAAGGGCGGCAGTGCGTCACTTTCCCTTTGCCCTTCGCAGATGCGCAAATCCTTTCTATTCTAGATCACAAATGAGCGGTATTAGAATGTCCTTGTTGAATTCGAACTGACCCTGCCGCGTGTTGGATTCATGTCTGTCGTGCGTTCATATTGAATTCGGATGCTTTTTTTCACAGTCCCGTAAGCACACCCAGTCACTATAATCACCTCTAACTGACTTTTCTCAATGGTTTAACATTTGGATGTATCGCGCAACACCCTGTATACCTGACACCTTTTTCGCTGGGTGGCGAGGGCACAGAAACTGCGACTGATTGTTTCTCGACCCCAACCACTCTCGCGCTCGTGCTCGATCGACCTCGAATTCGTGGCGGATTACGCCCAGATTTCCATTCACATACATGCAAGTTTTCAAGCTCGGATCTGCATACAGCAGTCATTTCTAAGTGAGGATCTCCGGCCGTTGTTCAACAAAAAAGTGTACTAGTCGGACTTCTGTCGCGCTTCCTCTCGGACACAGTGAGTTGATACCAGGTGTATCTCCCATTGGATGCGCAATTTCCATTCACCGTCCTTTTCTCCTCGCCACTCCCCACTGATCTTGCAGGGATCGCTGTGGTTTTTTCGCCTCCTCATTGCCACCCTTGGGCGTCAAAAACTTCATATCGCGGTCGAATCAAATCCCGGCAAAACAGCCGCGCGCTTGCCTTTCTTTCCCTTAATATGGATAATCATGTCTGACATTCCCAGGATTGAAGCCAAACCCGATAGCGGATGACCGTGCCGAATGCCTTAGTGTTTTTTCTGTCCCCTTGCTGATAGTTTCATCCCGATTCCCGAATACAGTACTAGTCCACTACCTCTATTCTCAAGACGCAGAAGTCTTGTCGGGCCAACAGCCGGGTGGAATATGTGTATGCTCGCCATGAGTAGGGCTGCCTAATGGGTGGTCGTCCTATGCGCGTTCAACATTTTCTTCGTTTTTTTTTTCGCACTATTCATCACCTATTTTCAGTGTGTGAGTTCACGCTCAGTCTCTGCGGCACCGTCGGGTATCTATAGAGGAGCATGCTTGGTTGTCCTAGTATGTTTTCCTCGTGTACTCAATACACTGCCAGTCATTGGCACTTTGCAGCGAATAGTCATCCAATACAACTCAGGCCAGAGTTACTATCCCTGCCATCCGACAGCTCAAGGCAAGCCTTCTATTTAGTGCGACCGGAGGCAACTGAGCAGGTCTGGTCTTCAAGCGCAAAGATAGTGCAGTTACGTTGATGTGTTATCTTTTACTGACTTGCCACATAGATACCGCCGTCTTCTTAAGGTCGCGTTTGGGCAGCTTGAACCATACCGTGTCATTTCCGACGTGCATGCCTACGTGATTCTACGTGATCCTCGTTTTATGACTGACTTCCAATACTCGAATAGGCCCACAAATTAAAAGTTGGTGGATTACAATTGCCCCCCCCCTCATTTTCTTTGTTTGACTGACCTTCGTGTGATTGAACACTTGACATTTTAGATGCGATCATATTCAATGGCTGGCTCAACTTTGGCTGGCCTCCCAGATGTCCCGTCAACCCTCTTTTCGTCATGTATGCCGTGGGCAAGACTGACGAGAACATCGTTTGTCGGTCAAAGACAGTACTCGGGCGCGAATGTAATGTTGGCGATGCCGTTCTCGGTTCGTTAAATTTCCGAGTGCTTGACCTACATGTATTTGCGTTGTTTTCCTGGTTAGTTTAGCTCTTTGTTGTCGAATAATTCCAATCACGACAACGGAGTGATTCGATTATGACCGCATGCTTCGGTGGTCTACATTACTGACTTCATTGTCCCCCTGGCTAAAATCTATCTCACAGGTGAGGTGACTCATCTTCAAGGGACTTTCATCCACTTAAACATTGATTACATGTGCGTGTTTACTTCTCTTCACCATGTCATTGTCTCCCTGCTCTGATTGCTGGATTGCCCAGGCAAACTCTTTGATTCTCACCCATGAACTATAATTCCCCGCCCAACAACTTGCGAGCGTTGCGCAAGTTCAAAGTTGCGGCGTGCAAACCAAGTGCAAACCTTTAGACGACACCGAAGAAATCCAACCTCGTGTCAGGAGGTGCAGCATAAGTCCAACCACAGAGCACATGCTGAGCGCCCGCATTAATTCGTTGAAGCAGGATCTTCAGATTGGGTTGAGCTTGGCTGCAAATCGGCTGAGGACCTGAGGCCTGGCCGGCAATGTGCCGGTGCCGGTGCCGCGATGCCGGTGATGTCCGAAGACAACAAAGAGAGGATCACGTGGCGATTGCTTCTTTGTCCGCAACCACTCTGAGTCTCGCAACACTGCAACACTCTCTCTTCGAGTGCACACACCTTGCCCCGTGTCCCTCAGGAGAATGGGTAAGTGCAGTTCAGAGGCCCTTCTCCGTTGAAATTCACTTACTTGCAGGTTGACGACTTCGAGCGCTCACGGTCGTCGGTGGCATCACCAAGGCATCACATTGATTTGCCATTCGCAAGGCGGGTGCGAGCTCACCATCTTACCCCTCCGAGCACTGCTAACAGTTCACTCAAAGTTTAAAATTGAAATTATCGGTGAATAATATCTTCTCTGGAGCTTAATCCACATAACTCAATCAGGTCCCCTTTTATTTTGCGGGCGGTCGACCTGTTCGTCGGGGCATCGGAGAGCTATGGCCTACAGCGGGCGCCACGAACTACTTGTGCACATGCCGATCCCGCTACATCAACGAATTCCCTTGCATAATGGGAGTTCGGTGAGCGGGTGGCTCGAGCCCGAGCAAGATGTTGTGTATACACCGGACGTTGCAGAATCGAGCAGGTTGGTGGCTCCAGCGGATCGATGGCTCCAGCGGGGGTTGGTTCGAACGGATCTGCGAGTCGAGCAGGAGCAGACGAGTCAGATGAGTGGCTCAAGCGACTCGAGCAGACGAGTGGCTCGAGCGACTCGAGCGGGACTCGAGCGGGAAAATGGTGTAATAGTACTTGTATTGGGTGTACATACGACGGACAGCGAATTAATACATGGCTCGAGTGACTCGAGCCGGACTCGAGCCGAGTGCACGTCGAGACGTTGCTGGCTCGAGTTTGGCTAAGCTGGATTCATCCAGCCTCCCGTTTCCGACCGTGTCCACTACGGCCCATCCTGAAGTCCATTTCGCCCCTTTTTTTTTTTTTTTAGCGTAGTCAGCCTGGGAGTGGGAAGGAAGGATAGAACATGTTGGTAGACGCGAACTGGTTCAAGGTGCGCCTGTCCACCGTCTACACTGCCCGCAGAGCGAACCGGATGCGTGCTGCGTGCGCGAGAGGCGGTCTTCCGCGAAGGCTCACGCGCCCCGACCAGCCCTGCGCCTGTCGCTCAGCGATATGGTACTAGGCGACGTTGGGGATATAGAGGTGTGTCCGCCGCATTGCCGAACACGCCGTGCAGGTCTGCCCGGTGCCATCATCATCCGCGAGCATCCTGCGCGGTCTCGCGGATGACTTGACACCATGTGCCCGCCAGTGCCGCCACCACCACCACCATCCCGCCGCTGTAGCCCAGCACCCTAATGTGGACGGATTCCACAGCGCTGGTCGCGTCGATTAGACCTGGGGACGCAGTCGAGGTGTACTCACCCAGGCCCGATGCGCACGGCGCTGGGCACATCAGCGCCCAGCGGACGCCGGCGGCGGGTGGGCGGCGAACTGGGGAAAGTGGATATTGAGTACTGCGGGCGTCGTAGGGGCTACTTTTCATAATTTGTTGTCATCCCCAAAATAATAATCCTGGCGGGTGCTTATTTCCCTGCTCCATACAGCCTGAATACAATGACATACATCTATCCCCCTTTTTCCTGGCCGGATCGTGCCAGAATTGCGCCCAGCATCGCGCGGCGGATTTACGCCTCCAATCGCCCGATTTAGACCATTATGTCAGCCCGCCGCCGCCCGTGGGAAACGGTGTCGTAGGCTTGGGCACCGTCCACGACGGTCGTCAACGGCGAGCTGCCTGACCGATTGACGTGTGAGCGCCGGCTAGCGGAATAGGCTCCATTAGTCTGGATCTCTCGGATGATACAACAGGACGCATCTACCAGGTGAGCGTTTCATACATGGAAACCAGTCTCTCTGGAGCGGGCGTGATGTATCACTCCCCCAGTATGTGGTGTGCGTACAACTTCCGCATGGCCAAACTCAGTCAATACTTTTGGGCAGCGGCATTCGTGTCCTATTCGTACCCCTTGCATGTTGCCTGTGAGGTGCTATGGTGCTGACAGGGTCACCAGGGCTACAGAATCGACGTCAATTCGACCTGATGAAATGATTCATTAGAAGCCCCTGAAGCTGTGAATGTAGGGTCCTCAGAGTCAATTAGAATCCCACGTCAATCGGGTTGGAATCTTTTTGGAAGTGATCCACGCACCCGAGCAGGGCCTTATATGTAGCCTCTGCACCTCCCTGTCGTCTGCCCATTACCCCATCTCCAACACCGCAAAGGATGAGCGTCAGCTTAGAAGTAGCGCGAGACATTCGCGTAGCGGCTTTGGCGGTGGCTATATATGAGTAGGTGCCATCCGCCCTGTTTTATGGATTATGGACTGATGGGCCCGAATTCGAAAGGTACATCATAACACTCCCTGCGGAGTATCGCTTCTACACGCGCCAGGAAAACAAGTGGAGACCGAGGTATGTTCGCCTGTTCTTTCTGGTGCTGGTGGTACTGACGATCGTGAAGGGCCAGCTGTGTGCTTTTCTTTCTCATCCGGTACTCATCGGTTGCCGTGATTGTCTCCGGGTATGCGTCTCCGCAATCTTGTTATATCAACATTGACCCCCACTCGAAAGCAATGTAGGATTCTTTGCGACTTTCACGCCACAAGCGTGCCACGCCTTTTATCTTGCGACGCCGCTCTTTAAAGGTCTGTCAAATTCTTCCACGTCCTTTTGCAATTCTGAACTGTACCTGGCATAAGTTTTGCAAGGCATAGTCTGCCAAGCCGTGCTGGGGGTCCGTTCGTATGCGATTTCGATATGCGCGACATGGGTGAAATATGTCCTGAGCATCGCCTTCGTCGTCTTGTCGGCGGTGGAAATATGGAGCAATACCTATGCCCGCATTCGTAAGGGCTTTTTCATACTCTTTCTCCTGCCTTTACTTACTACATCAACTTCAGCCGTACAAACCAACGGCCATTGCTCGTCGACCAACTCGCCCGGACACCCCATCGCCTGGGTGTTTCACCTGGCATCTATGATCTTTGACGTTTTCACGGTTTCCATCTCGCTGTTCTATCTCATCATTCGCATGCCTGGAGGTATGAGGCTCTCTGGACTGTGGAAATGGTGACGTTCTCCCGGACCTCTTTTTGTGTGATGATGGGATTAACTCGTTCTTCAGTTTGATGATAGATGGAATTAGTTTCTTCCTCGTCCTCACCGCGGTTAACTTGTTTAACGTGATTTCGTATTATACCACGTCTCCAACTGCAAAGGCTGCCGCGTGAGTCTCCTCCGCCCATTAAACGTCTGTGATAGCTCATTGTAGACCTTCAGCGTCCCGCTGGGATATTCCATTGTCTTCATCATGACCCAACGAATCCTCATCAATCTTCAGAGTCGGTCTCCAGCGCCCGTTCCCCTTCTACATCTGACCGACATTGTGACATAGATTTCTCGCAAAAAGCTGTGCATGGGCCGAGCGGCTCGTTGCAGTCAAGAAACCCTGTGAGCACGGCCGCCCAGCTGCGCGCCTGGGACTTCGGAATGCACCCCAACCAGCCCGCCGGTACCGCGCACGGGGACATCCCGGACGGGCAGCTGGAGCTCTCTGTGCGGGTGCATGTGACGAAGACTTCGGACATGCACAAGAGTCAGTACGTGTGATTATCTCCAGACGAGCAGTGTTTTTTTGCATACTCGAGATCATGTGAAGTTATCGTGGCTTGATGCTTTTATCATCATTATTCCAGTGTTTACACCGCCAAAGTGCCCGCACGTCGCCTCTAGCTGGCAAATTCAGGTGGTGAACACTTATTCTGAAAGCTGGGCTCACCTTGATTCCGGCTGGTGGCCAGCTGCCCGCGTCAGCTGAAATTTCAGCTGACCGCCACCTGGGGATCCATATAGATTCCATGTTTCCATCCTCCTGAAATCAGGGAGGTAAAAGAAAAATCAGCCAGGTAATCAACCTTGGGGTCTGTTTTCTTCTAACTATGGAGATACTTGCGAGCACGGCCTCGTACGCCTCTGACGTCGCACCTCAAGATAATGGCCGAGACGCATTCAATCCAGACAGACCCCAGCGGCAGTAACAGCGCCCGTACGCACGGATGCGTCTTGACGTTTCCTTGGCCGACTCTCAGCTCGCTCCTCGTCCTCTTCCCCTCCCGGCAATCGCTCTCCCGAAGCTCGCAGGACAGTTCCCCTTCGCAGATCCTCAACGAGCGTTCTCGTCAAGCTCACCCGCCGTGCGCGTCGTCAACTGACCCGCGACATTCGTCAAGAAAACCATGGATCAGCAAGTCGATACCGCCCGTCCTTAACCTTTCGGATTCTACGGTACACATCCACCCGGGAGCGGAAGACGTCGTTGGCGCGCACACTCGACGCCCTCCCGCTCGACGCGCTTCCATTTGGCCCACAAGCAGGCCGCGCTCCCCCTCACTATCCGCAGCCTTTGGCTCTGAGTTTCTCGACATCCTCGCGATATACATCCATCCGGTAGCGGAAGACGTCTTCGCGGCCCCTGACATCCTGCTCCTAGACAAGTGCTTCGAGTCGACCGACAAGCAGCCCTTACTACCCGTAGCTTTCAAGCCCGGGTCTTCGACACCCTCGGCATCAAGCCTGCGTCTGTGGTACTCTCCAACGTCGAGTCCCCTCGCCGCAGGCAGAGCCGTTCGGGATGCCCGCGTTTTATCCTGGGTAGCATCCCCCACACTTCAAAAGTTCTGTACGCAGCTCCAGCGCCGGCCCTTCCCTCAGTCATGCATAACGCGTTAAGCAACGTCGTCCAAGGACTCAAAGTCGCCCTTTCCCAACTTGTCTCCCCTTTTCAGTCTCCACCGGAGCGATTCAGGGACCCCCAGGCCACCCGTGCCCTCGGCTGATTCGTGCCATCGCTACACTGCTTCTAGTACTCCACTCTCGCCCACTCTGACCTCGCGTTCTGGTTCTCGCCCCCGCCGTCTCTTCGCGCTTCATGGACTACGAGCGTCCGTCTCCACCGGTACTCCTCCTCCTCCTCCTCCACTCCCCCACTCCTCCTCCTTCCTTACTCTCCTTACTCCCCTTTACACTCAAACACGCATTATAGATACAACACAACACAACACAACGCCCCATCCACGACGGTGCGTCGAATACAAGAATGTACAGTATACGTACACACATACTCGGTACATACTTGGTACATACACTCATACATAAGATAGTAGATAGTCCGTGCCTGCAGTGAAATATAAAATACAGTGAACGGAATGGAAAGGGATAAGTAGATGGATGGACGGACGGATGGATGGATGTAAAGATGGATGGATGGATGGGTAAATCGTCGGTGATGATCGTGAATTGAATTGGAATTGTCTGAGCGCTGGTGCCCCCCTCCCTGCGTCCTCGACGGCCTCAAGCGTCGACGACATCGACATCGATGCTTCCGCGAGCCCGATCGATGCTTCCGCGAACCGGATCGACCCTCCTCGTGAGCACCCCATCGCACAGCGTGCACGAACGTCCGCGCTCTAGGGCGAGCGGTAAATCTTCCCCCTCCCCAGCTCGACGCGCACATCCGCCGCGCCGCTCGCAACACCTGCCCCCGAGGTACGCGCACATCGCCCGGCGCTGGCGAGGATACGAGGTCCACACGACTAAGACGTTCGCTCGATCTGGCGTTTAAGCTGAAGCTGCGGGAAGGAAAGACGGCCACTTCCACCGGCTGCGCGTAGCGCCTACCGAGCTTGCAACTTCGACCAACGAACGTCGGCCGTGGTGGGTGTGCCGGGGAGGTACGAGCAGATCTAGAGATGCGCGCGCCAGTGGTCGAGTCGTCCCACACGCTAGGGATTCTGGGTCCTGATTCCGAGGGCGTGGTGGGGTGAAGTGGATTATGCTGCGGCGAGGTGGCTTGGCGTCGAGGCGGTCGTGCTACCCGTCGTCGCAGCACCAAATCCCGCGGACTCCTCGACGTGCGGAAGAATCGAGACCGGTCCCGGTCCAGGTAAAGATCTACCACGCCCGTTGCGCTCCCGTTCCCGCTGTCGCTGTGGTACACGGACCTCCTTGTCTCCTCCGTTTGCCCAATACCTCGCTCGCCCTCCTCATCCCCACCCCCTTCTCCTCCTCCTCCTCCTCCCATCCCCTCGTCTCCCCAGCCTGCTCCCCCTCGCTCCCTCCTCCCTCCTCCCTTCTCCTTCACCCCCGCCCTAAGCACCACCCCTCCCTCCCCTCGCCCTCCTCCCATCCCCTTCCCCACCCTCTCCTCCTTCTTACCCCACCCCCCCACAACGCACGCACGGCACACACCTACCCACTCGCACCAACCCACACCCCCACCCCCACGCCCAGCACCACCCCCGCAACGAAGCCCCACCACCTTCCAAATCCACGCCCGCTTTCCCTCCGTAACCCATTCGCACTCTCCCTCTCCCATCCCCTTCCCCACCCTCTCCTCCTTCTTACTCCCACCACGCCCAGCACCACGCACGACACCTACCCACTCGCCCCAACCCACACCCCCACCCCCACGCCGAGCACCACCCCCGCCACGAAGCCCCATCCCCACCACCTCGCCCTCCCATTCGCACTCGCACGCCCCCGGCCACTCCCGCGCGCGCTGCCCATGGAGGTGGAGGCAGAGGCAGAGGAAAAAGCCCACGCACGCACGACGTCCTTCACGAGCGCGAGCAGCGAGGGGAGGTGTAGGGGGTCTGTGTGTGCGTGCGTGTGCGTGTATGGGTGCGCGGCGTACGGTGAATGTGTGTGGGGCTTCTCGACGTGCACCGCAACCCACGGCGCGTCGTATCGTTCATGCCCCTCATCCTTATCCTTATCCTGACGCTCCTCGAAAGAATGATGCTCATGACGCCGCTCCTCCTCGAAATACGGATCCACCCCGCCCGCGCGCCACCACCGTACGAAGCGCCCCGCGGCGTCCGCGCGGAGGGCGCGCACCGCGGGCGGGCGGAGGGCGTGGAGGAGGGAGGACGGGGTGTGTGCTTGTGCGAGGGGGTGAGTGTGCGTGTGCGTGTGAGGGTGAGGGTGAGGGTGTGGGTGCGTGTGCGTGTGCGTGTTCGTGCGCGTGTGGTGGGCGTTCGGAGCAGGGTTAGGGTGAGGGTGAGAAGGAAGATGAGGTACAGCAGCCACCTCTCGCCGCGCATACGTCTCCGTGCGCTCGCGCGCCGCGTGCCGGGGGCGTTTCCATGGGAGGCGGGCGGTGAGGGGTTCCGCGTCTGTGTCGGGGTCTGTGTCCCCACTCGCCTCGATGTCGACACCGGCTTCGACTGTGGCTGCGGCTTCGCGCTCCAGCGGGGGAACAATGGGGAGAGTGCTGTCATTCGGATCCGCGTCCTCGTCCGTATCTGCGTCGGTGGAAGCACGAGAATGAGACCGAGAGCGGGATGGGTGTGCGGGAGATGCGAGCACGAGCACGGGGACGAGGCGGCGCAGCCGGTCGGGGATGTCGGTTTCCGTGTACATATGAGTCTGAAAAGTGGCTGCGTCCACATGATTAGGAGTAGGTGCGAGCGGCGGGAGAGTGCAGCCCATAGCGAGCGAGTCCAGCGCAGAGGTCGACGTAGAGGTGGATGCAGAGGCGGATAGGGAGGACACGGATGCAGATGCGTCTGCGTCGCCTGTCGAAGGGGGCGCGGAGGAATCAGACGTCGTCGGAGGCGCTGGAGGGAGCACGACGAGCAGCGCGGTGTACAGGGGTACTTCGGGTCCTGTTAGGAGTGCGGTGAGCAGATCTTCCTCGTGTGCAGCCGAGAGCAAGGGTGGGGCGAGTAAGGACGAGAGACCGCGGAAGGGGGCGAGGATGCGGTTCTCGATCGCGCGGATGTCGAGCTGCACACGAGCAGTGGTCAGCACTACCATAAATTAGGGAGAGAGGGAAACAGTACACACCTGCTGCACATCCTCCCCAAGCGCCACGAGCTCGACGTTACTGCGCTCGGTACCGCAAGCGTCAGCGTTAGAGTCATCATAATCGTCGATGCCATCGCGATGGTCCCGCCACGCGGTCGACGTGCGGAGCACCCGGAATCCGTCCTCGCACACCCACGCACCCGGATCGCGCGCATCCGGGTTGTCGGCGAAGAGTGCCGCGGTGGCGACATCGGGCGGCCCGAGCACGAGCAGCCGCGTAAGCGGCCCCTGGGGGCGCTGCGGACGCATGAGGAGGGCGGGGAGCGTCAACGACGGGATGATGAGCGCCTCGTCGACGGGGGGAGGGGCGGGGCCGTGCGGGGGGCTCGCAGCGGCGGAGCTGAAGAAGAAGGAGCTCGAGGCGGAGGGAAAGGAGGAGACGGAGGAGCCCGAGGCGGAGAGGGACGGGCTGTCGGGGGGAGATTGGAAGGGCGAGTGGGGTGGGCTGGGTTGGCGGGTGTGGCCATGGAGGGTGCGGATTGTGTCGGCGCTGGTGCTCATCGTTGCCTCCATCGCCGCAGGAGACAAGATCGGGGCCGTGAGAATTGTTCTCGGTTGTTGCCGTCGGCACAAATTCCAAATAAAAATTGCACATTGAAGTCTGCGCGTTGGAGGTCAGAATTCGAGGCCAAGACGGACGGGGGCGGACCATGAGCCTCGGGGGAATATTAATTTCCGGGAATGCAGCGGGAGTTTGGGATTAAATTTGAAATTGATGCTTACATTATCTGAGTCCCCTGAATCGTAAACAACCACAGGTTCAAGTGGGTGACTATCCCTAGCAATAGAAATTCCCCCATGAATATTTGAGGGGTGCCAGCGCTGCCGTCACCCCAGAATATACGAACAGTCTAATCGTCTGAGCTGTCCATAACGAATGGCCCAGGATAGTTTTTGAATATATGTATTGCTTCTCTAAACATCGGCAATCGACGCGTCTCACTGCTTTCGACTTCTTTCGACGCGTCTGTGCCCTACCTTCGGACAGAAATGGGCAATCCTCTTCCCTTGATGCACAGCTGTCCACGCAGCCCGCACTTTTGTCTTGGTAGGTCCAATTTGGTCTTCGGCAGCAGCGGTACTCACTGTGAAAAGTAATCGTTGTGAATTTCAACACTATACTTCGGAAATTCAAGATTCACGATGGTTCGTCGGGATACCTGCCTTGAATTTCATGATGCCTTTCATGACGCTCATATTGGGATTTTTTGGCTAAGTCCCCAGCCCAGAAATTCCGCATGTTTCGTCGTGAAATTTCGTCGTGAAATTGGGCCGAGTCAGCCGAACGATGATGTCATCGCTCCACAGCTTGAACAGCCGCCGTATCCACCACTCCTTCTCTCGCTCTTACCACCACCATCTGCCATCCCGAATGTCCCCCTCGCTGTCTTCGTCCCCATCGCCGGCGGCTTCACTAGCCGACTATCAAAAGCTGTCAACTCCCATTCGCTGCTCGCACGCCATGAGCTCGCCTGAATCTCGGAGCGTGGGTTCGCCCACCTTCACCTCGCAATGTGCCACAGCCTTGGTGCGGCACTATACTCTGCAGTATGGCCCGGTGGTGCGTTGAACTACAGACCAAGCACGAACCTTACTAACAAACTCCCGTTGACTATTGACTCGCAACATCATCATCGTCTCGTCTTCTCGGAACGATCGGTGCGTGCTATGGACTCTTGCTGTCGCGAGACCAGTGGTTTTGTGGTGCATATTCAGGTAACAATAAGGAGTCGCGTAGACTGTGATGGCCATCAAGCATGGCACGAGATTGACCCAGCGAGCGCGATTGCGCAGAGCAGACGTGGACGACGGAAGAGAGAGGTGTGACGACCGTGACATCAGTGACACGCGACCGAAACGGGCACGAAAAGAGTCCAAATCTGTTTATTCGAGCGCCAGAAAGTCTGAGGAGTATGACGGACCAAACGTTGCATAATTGAAGCCACAAATAAAAACTTTGGTGCTCAGATATATATTTTTACTTAGGTCCCAGATGCCCTCTGCACTGTGTCTCTGGGCACTATATGATCTCTTTACACCTCCCTGTTATACTACGGGATAAGTACAACCCGACTTCAACCCGACTTGCGAAAATTGACAAAAATTGATGGGTTCCGGAAGATTCCGGCAACAGGATTGTCTCGCTGGGACCGTTGAGCCTTGGTTTAACCTAGTGTTTCCCTTGCGTCGAAGACTCCAATTCCGCTGTGTGAGGTGTTCGCAAGGTGTTCGAGAACACTTTCGGCGATCAATCACTTGATGCCATCAAGACGGGCCGGAATGTTCTGCTTCCAATATAATACAGGTGTAGACCACAGAGTTCTATTTTTCACAGTGTTGAGGCACCAGCCAGGGAAGTCCCCTGCAGCCTGGTTGGCATCTAGCCCCGCTACACGCTATAGCTGGTTGAGAATTTCGTGAGCACCGGCAAATGCCGAGCGCGATCAAGCTCTCTAATGTCACTATTTGGGGGTGTCCGTCATTGTGCTGCGGTCCAATTCTATCAGAAGTGAGTGATTGGAGGTCATATAGTGCCCAGAGATACACGGCAGATGGAATCCGAGACTTAAGCAGAAAATATATCTGAGCACCAAAGTTTTTATTTGTGGTTTCAATTATGCAACGTTTGGTCCGTCATAGAGGAGGGGTATATGACGGACCAAACGTTGCATAAATGCAACCACAAACATAAATACTTTGAGGTTGAATATATTCTTTTCCCCATGCTCGGATTACTTCGGTATTGCATAGGTACATCCATTGCCTATATAGTATGCTCCCCTCGAGTCGATTTCGGTGGTAGGCAGCCACAAAGAACTCAGAAGGACTGTTTTAAGTCTGTCGGCATTTTCCGCCTAAGACGTAACTTACCGTAAGCACCAAATCCGGTAATTCTCGGCGTCTTCTTCCTCTTCCCCATCTCGCTTCCCCTCGCTGCCCTCCTCGCCACCACCGCCAATTTACTCGCATCTATATTGTGCCATGCTCTCACCGTCCCCCAGCATCGCTGCCGTCGCTCCTCGCCGCCAATCACGTGTATCAGCCAGCACCCGTCCAGAGCAAGCTGCGCAACGGTGTATCTGTATCGCATCATCCATCACACCAATCCCGTAGTGTGTGCGAAACCACGAGAGACCTAGTCTAGTTGTTACCGCGGGGGTCGGATCGCGTAAGGATTTGATTACGCGATCTCATGTAAGCGAATGTCACGTGGACAACTTGTACTTCTGCCCCGACGCGTTTTAGACGCGTTTCCTCTTTCCTCGCTCATCGTTGGCCAACTTTATGTGCACTTTAACGTGTAAGTAACTTCTAACATGATTTTTCGACCACAAAATCCTTGAATTTGGCCGGCCAAACCATTTGAATGCCTATTGCCCAGCCGTACGGCGTACAAACGGCCCCCCGTTGGGTTCCATTCTCGACTCTTACGGAGCGTCCGTTGCCCAGATTATGGGGCAATGAGTTCGCGTTTACTCTGCTTCAAAGCTCCTCAAACGATGATCCCGGCGTTGCAGGGATTAAATCAAATTTTATTGTAAAAGGGTGATACCGCCGCGCGAGAGCACAAAACGCTCGCAGCACGGTGCGGCGGGCACGTACGAAAAACACCAGAAGAACATGCATGCTGGAACTGTATTATAACTTGCGCGCTACGTCGATGCACCGGCATGCCAATGCGTTGGGTCCGGGCAAGACTGTAATCGTGCGGGATGCGCCTCGTGCGAGCCGGCGACGCTCGGTCCACGGAAAAGGGTCCATGCGCTTGCGACGATGATGGGTATGTGCGCGATGTGCGCTAAATGTACGGCGTATGGTTGGGGTTTCGGGAGGATGGATGTTCCGCAGGCGGAACGTACAACATATGCGCGGTAACAACGGCGGGAAGAAAAGACGGCGCGGGCGGCAGTACTGCGTGTACGTCGAATGGGCAAGCAAAAGAAAAGGAGAACGGGACATGCCGCACCTTGCCCCAGCATATGCGGGTGTGGGCGTGGCAGAGATGAGAAAGGCCGTCCCTGGCTGCGACCCCGCGGGCGCATCGGTCGTGCCGAGTGGCTGTCGCCGCCGTGGCTCACAACTGGTGCGTCTCCAGTCTACGCATAGGCTTGCGGCCGCGAGGGCGCTGCGGCTGTGCGGCAAACTACTTGAAGTCCAAGTCAGCGAGCATGAATAGGAAGGAGTTAGTCGTAGGAGGCGCGCGCTGCTCGCACCTGGATTGGTCTGCATAACTCGGCGAGCGCAGAGAGCGCAGATGGTCTAGACATGTTGGAGACGGCGGTGCGCGCTTCAGTTTGGCGAGACCTACCCAAGGTATCTGCATTCTGCAATGCTCAGGTTAGCCGTAGTCTTTTTTGGATAAATGAGATAGGGCGGCTGAGATGAGGATAAATGTCTTACCGTGCAATCAGATGAATGGCGCACGGCGTGCGCAAGTGTGGCCATTCTGCCAGGCAACAAAGGCGTACTGACTTCGTCAGCGTTCCTGCGTGCAGCTACGAGTCAGGATCGCGAGCATGGCGAAAGTTGGGTGAAGGCAGTGAAATTTGGCGACTCGGACGACGTGGCGTTCTGGCTCCAGCAGCTCGCAGCGATGATTTTGAGGGGAGTAACGGCAGTTTTTGGACCAAGAACTCGTCAGAGAGCCCAACTACGCCTCACGGTGCAGTTCCGGCTGGCAAAAGATGAAGGAGCAAAGAGGAAACGCGTCGTCTGCGCTGGCGAAACTTGAAGAAGCCAATGAGGCGCACATGACTTTGCTTACATGAGATCGCGTAATCAAATCCTTACGCGATCCGACCCCCGCGGTAACAAACAGACTCTAACATGCGAGGTACGAGCATCCGTGTTAGAGTGTCTGTCTACGAGAGACTACGAGAGACCCGTGTCCGCGACATGCGTGTCGGCTGCCGGTGGGGCCGACATGCTGCTCGCTCTACTTTTATGGTGCGCGACCAATCTGTAATCCAATAAACCTTCAGATTCTTACTGTAGGTGTGACATACCCAGAGGACGTTGTTTCGGCGTCACGGCGGGTGCGCGTCGGGCCTACGCGTCCATGTTGCTGACACTTGAGAAATAAATTAAGCAGTGCCGGTGCGCCGACCGGATTTGGCACTTACATTTGAGGCGGAAAGTGCCGACGGGCTTGAAACAATTCTTCCGGGTCCTTTGTGGCCACTTACGGTCGGAATTGGCTCGAATTGTCCATACTGCATAGCTATGGGATGTACCTATACAATATGGAGGGAAACTGAAGTATGAAGGAAATATATGTTCGACCTAAAAGTATTTATGTTTGTGGTTCTATTTATGCAACGCTTGGTCCGTCATAGGGGTAGGGACCCCTCTCCAGAATAAAATTTGATAAGCTCTGAACGAGGGTCCCAAATATTCAAAGCGAGATCTGGGCCCGATGGGGTCCTCACAGCTGCCCCGGCATCGCGGCAAAATGACCGAAAATATTCCCTCGAATAAATCTAATGCTATGGATAGTCACCCAGTCAGGATATGACTGGATGTTGGAAACCCGAAGAAGATCTGTAGAGAGAATCGACTGTGCGTGGAAACGCGGCCGATAATATTGTTTAAATAAGATGGGGAGCATTTGGAGTACTGCAAAATGTTCTGAGCAAGAGATGTGAAACTTTCAAACAAATAGACGCGGAAGTTTTACCTCCAGGGAGCGCGATTCAGGGCGACTCATACTTTAAGACCTGCCAGTGCTTGAATGACCCGGCGCCAGCAGCGGATTCGAAGACTCAATTTCGCGGCGGCCCAGGGTGAAGGGCTCCGTGTCTCGAGATCTTCAAAGGGTCGTGTTGTGAATAGGAAAACGGAGGAAGAAGAGGCTTAGAGGCATACACAATTCCAAGGGCCAGAACAACGATTCGTTGATCGTCTTCGCCAGCTCGATATGTGAAGCGCCGCGAACAACGCATTGAATTCTCGAAAGACGCGCCACGGAAGAACGTCGAGAGCCAGCTGCCTGCGCGCATCTGAGTCCTAGCCAGAACATTCAAAAAAGAAGGCGTATGAGAAATGAAGGACGTACCAGCGACGCGTCGCTGAAAAAAGGCGAGGAAGGTCCCAGGCGTACAGGAGGAGCGTAGGTCGAGTCTCCGACCTTGAATTAAAGGAAAGAGGTTAGTAGCCAAGACAGTCGTAAGCTGGAAAAAAGTACACAAAAGACGCGTCTCAGGCTCTCTCTCAGCACTGGCACGTCGCGCCGTCGCCCGCACAATCCCAGATTTCCAGTGCGCGACGCGTCTGTGCGTGTCAATAACGCGCAAACCCAGGGAGAGGGCGTCACAAAGCTTCATAAGACTTCACATGAGCCATTGGAACAATGGAAGAGCCTAGGACGCAGCCAGATTGGCGTAAGTGACAAGCCAGCGCAGGGTGAAAATAAGGGCTGAGATACGGCCGTCAATTGCTGTGTGATGGTATCATTGATCTGTTGCCTCTCTTCGTCCAACTTCCACCATGGCCTTTGCTAGCTATCCACGAGATGGCGGAAGACTCCTCTACTGAATGTGCGATGATGCCACATGTTCTGGCTCGACTCTTCGTCACGAGTCAAGAGTCCACTCTGCCTGCCCTAGATTCTTCCATCGCAAACACGAAAACGACCGTTTTGTCGCAGCTGTAAACTCACCCTTACTTAGCTTGCACCGTGTTGCTGTAATTATTCATAGCCCTGTTCTCTCGGCTGCGCGCAGCCTCGCGCATTCACTCGTTAATCCTTTCAATCGGCGTTTGCTCTCCGTGATATGTCTTCTGTGCCGCCATCTCGAAATACGCCATGACTCCGACTCACCTGTTGCCGACAGCTTGGAACAGAATTTGGTCCGCATGTGTCCAGCCACTCACTAATTCGCATCCAACTATCGATGCAACATTACTATTCCAATTTGGAGCCTCGCAAAGTAAGCACCTTTCTTTACCTTACGCACGACGAGATAAAACTAACCCTCCCCTGCAATCTCCCCTGAGCTAATCACCGCCGCATGTTGTCTATGGTTTCAGGTCCAGTATTTGTACGCTAATTCTCGATTCCCCCTCTGGATTCATTGCACTCAGAAATTGGATATGGCTTCAACGCACTCCTGGACAACCAGCTCCTCACCAGCCGTAATCCGCTTACCTCTAGTCTCGTTACCTTCCTTGCCTCCGTTCGAATTACTTGGCTAAAAGGGCTGGAAGCCACCTCCCAGCTCGCGTTAGGTTCGTTTATACCTCCTCAAATCCATACCGATTGCTGTATAGATCGATCGGAAAATGCTTATACAAACTAAATCCGACTACTCGCGCGCCTCTGGACTTGGAGCGCGTTCTTCGTGCATCATCAAAATATCTCGGATACCCCGTCTCCACCCACGTGCAAACGGATAAACGGACTTCGTTCGGTAGAATCATTTGCTCTCGTTACAAAGCTTTCTAATGTTCGATCAATTTGGGCAGCTTCATGACATATCTTTTGATCTGGCTGAACAAGCATTACCCAATTCATCAATGTACGTTGAATGCGCGGATAAATCATTGTATCGGTGGGCGGTAATATTATTGCGTGCCATCTCGCGTTGAGTTCGTATAAAGGCGAGCCGTCTGTTCGGTATTCTTATCCAACCACCCTCAGAAACACTGTTAACCAACCAACAACCACCCAAATCAAATCCCAAATGCCTCGTATCGTTGCAATTATCGGCGCCACTGGTCTTCAGGTCATTATCTGTGGCTGCATGCCTACCTTTCCA